>JAVJGG010000074.1:56043043-56090396 GCA_035590195.1 Aviceda cuculoides
CCCCCCCCCCCCCCCCCCCCACACGTGTGTATCTTCAAAAACAGTTGCAATGTAATCTTTTTTTGGTGCCCTGGACTGAAGATGTCAGAAAAATGTTTTCATAAGAAAACTGAGAATTAGAAGTGTAAAGGATCCAGTGCAAGGTACCAAACACTGCTCTGGGACCATACAGTTCATATCACTGGAGATGGTCCATTGGACAACAGGGTCAGCTTCAGCTCATGGTGAATACCTCCTGTGGCTCAGCAAGCTCCTCCTGCTATCTGTACAGCTCTTTTCCTAAAATATGTCTTCTAGAAAATAAACTCTATTAGAAAGAGCTAAGCGGCTCAGGTAAAACCCACATTTGCTGGGAGTACATGTTCTTTGTTTATTCTTTTTTGTTATCTCTTTTGGAGAAGACAAATATGACATTTTGGCCTAGTATGTATATCTGTTTAGTCTATAAAATGTCAGTAATAAGGATGACTTTTGGGACCCTTGGCACAGACCCATAACACATGAACATGCAACACAGGATGGAGCAGGAAACTTGTCAGGGATACGCTTCTCCTCACCAAAGCAGCTTTTATACTGCAACATACATTTTTCCTAATGACACTCGCTCCCTGCAGTTTAGTGTGATATTGTCCCAGATTTATGGCTGGTGGTTTCCTGAAGAGCTATTTGGGTAGTCTGTGCTTCAGTGAAACAACTTTCATATGTCCTGTAACAAATCCAGAAGTGTAATGGAGTAGGTCATTTGTCTTGAGTTTTAAGGTGAAAGAAAATGATGTAGTGAGTTTTTTTTCTTCTCTGTGGTGGGGGGGAAAACTGGCTCATTTTCAACCTGGATCCCAGTTTCCTTGTTTCTGAAGTCACCCCTGTGGAGGTGATGTTAGATTTGTAATGCTGTCTCATGCAGAATACAACAACGCTGCCTTAGTGACAGTAAGTAAAGTAAACTAATGCCTTCAGCTTTGTTCTTGTCCATTTGTAATGGTATTAATGACCTTCTAACAACAGCAGAGATTGCCTAAGCACAAAAAAAACCCCAAACAAACAAACAAACAAAAACAAAAAAACTGGGAAAGAACTAAGCAGATTTATAGCTCTTGTAAAGTGATTTACCTGCTAGAAATAAGAATGATATCATGGGGCCGAAACACTTACACCACCAATATAAGGAACTTCTGGACAAGTGGTTAGGATGCTAACCTTCACGAGTGCTTCGGTAGCAGTTTCTCTTGGCTACTCAATACAAACATACTGGATAATACGCTTTTATGGCTGTTACTGGCCTTCTGAAGTGGTTATATATTTAATAATTACTGTTTTCTATCTAGTATCACATCTATCACATCTAAGCCTCAAAAACGTAACTAGTTTACCACCCTGAAGGATTTAGTCACTATTTGATGAGAAGCCATCCCACCTGATGGGCTATGGCAGTGTTTCAGCCAACTCACTGCTAGGCAGACCTCAAATGAGTAAAGTAACTTGGGCTGTTCCAACAAAAAGCTTCACTCCTACCTCCAGCACTGGCACCACGTGTTTCACAGGTGAACATTGCAAGCTGCCGCGTGTTGCGCGAGGAGGATGAGCTGCAGAAGTGCTCTGTGCTGAGCCGAGCGTTGCTGCAAGCTTGGGTTGCAGAGCACGTTGACTGCAGGAGCCAGCCTCGCCCAGCACATGGGTGGCTTTAATGCTTTTGAGGTTCAGCCCTGGCGTAGCTATCACAGAGTTTTTAAATGCAGACATCAATAATACACAGTACTTCATGTTTTCTTCTGGTTTCAGCTTAAATTACTGTCTATTTAAAAGTGTGGTGCTGTTCAAAAGGTCTGAGTTGGACTCCTTAAGGGATGTATACTTCAAATCATGTTGTCTGGTTATTGATGGGTCAGGACCATGAATGCAGATATGATTCTGTAGTCATTTTGATCTGCCATGTGAATGAATATGAGAATTTTCTCCTTAGCCTGCTCCTTTTTCTCTTATAATTTTGATGTGGTAGTGACATTGAAAGTACAATGGTTGTGGGTGAAAGGTGTCACTTCTGTTAAAATCACAAATAACAATGTTTCTCAAATGATGTCTCTGTAGGTGGATGGAGGTCTGCTTGGAAGAAGAGCTGCCCCCAACTATGGAGCTGGAGGAAGGCTTAAGAAATGGTGTTTACCTTGCCAAGCTTGCAAAATTCTTTGCCCCTAACGTGGTGTCAGACAAAAAGATCTATGATGTGGAGCAGGCGCGTTATAAGGTAATAACTTTTTCAGTTCTCTCATCAACAAGACAAAAAAAATGTAATGTCTGTCTTCCAGCTCAGTTGTGGTTGGTTAACTTTCTGCCTCTCTTTTGTAAGACTGTCAGGACTAGATGGAAGACACATAGCACTAACAAGCCACCATGATAAGTTAGAAAAGTTTTACCCTTAGAAAAACTATGTTAGTGTCACTTAATGTTTTTCAAGCTGAATAAATTACACTTCTGGCGCCATGGAGAACATCGGTTTTACCATTTATACAATTATTTCTCACTAGGAATAGGAGCCAAAAGCAATTCAGTAACTAAACTTGATAACTATTCCAAATTTTCCTCATTTTGTATGGAGGGACATTCACTTCATTAGATCTGTGCGTTTATTTTACCAAATTTAACACTGAGAGGCAAAAACCAAGCTACCAGTAATTAAGCTTAGCTTGCTACTTAGGTGAGCTGTTTATCTCCAAGATGCTCAATAATATAGAAATATATACATGCATATGCATGATTCCAGCTATGGAATGCATTATCCTAACATGCAGAGGTGGCAGAAAAAAATCGAAATGGACGTTTTTAAGGTGTAAGCACTGGCTGTTTGAGAGTTGAGAAATTAAGCTGTTCTATGTCCCATATGGTTAATAGAACCATGGTTAAGAATCCTGGTTACATTTAAACGCTTCTCTTGAAAATCTCCAGAGCTTGAGTTCAGGCTTTTTTTCCCCCTTTACTTTGACTCTTTAAAAATTAATTAAAAAAACCCAAAACAAAACAAAAAAATACCCCCAAAAAACTTTCCCACTCTTTTAACTGCTCCTTGCGTAGGCTGTGGGGAGGGTCAGGTATTCAGGTAGATCTGAAGTGACTAACAGCTTCTTATCTGTTCTCCTCCACAGCAGTGCTGAGCAGTGTTACCACTTCTGTGTTTTGGAGGTGGTGGTTCCTGGTATTAGACAGCCAGCCTTTACTCTCAAAGACTACTGAAGGGCTGTACAAATGACCACTTCAGTCACAGTCCTCCCAGATGGGTACAAATCTGGCTTATGTTACGTAAAAGAATGAGCTGGACAGTGTGGGCCTGTTGGTGTGTTAGGATGTTTCATTAGCAGCTTTGTGGCTGTGATGCTTTGGTCTCCAGGTTCAAACAAGGGAAAATTCCCTGAACCTGACTTCAGGATATAAAATTGGGAAGCAACAGAAGGATCACTAATTAGAGAATTTACTTTATGTGGTTTTTATCATCTTTTCCTTCGATGTTTCCAATAGAGATCTGGCCTTCATTTTCGGCACACTGACAACACTGTGCAGTGGCTAAGAGCAATGGAGTCCATTGGCCTGCCTAAGGTAAGCCTTTAAATTTTAGCAAAGAAACTGGCTCAAGGCACTGACTCACTGAGATCCACTTTCATCTGCTTGAGCATAAAAGGTTGCTTGCAGTAAGTCTATGGGGAAGGGGTAATTGAGGAAACAAATCTGAAGAGGAGGTGGTGCTGAAAGCAGTGGGAACGTCAGTTATGTGCTACTGCTGCCAGTGTGCGTGGGCTGAGGCTACTGTGGATGAGTGCTGTGGGTGGAAATGCTCAGAGTGCTTCTCCCGTCAAAAGACAAATGGAGATGCTAGCAGTGTTTTAGCTATATCTTATTGCTAGTACAGTCTTTGTGGGGGCCTGAAAGGAATATGGTTTAAACTAGAAAACTTAAATATTTGCTTCCTTTAGGTTGCTGCCTCTCACAGTGTCTCTTGCTGCCTCTTCCTCTTAATGTACGTCCCAGTTTCTCTGCCTCTACCCTTTTTCCAGACTGTCTTTGCACACTCCAGTGCATCTGCGTGGCTATGCTGCTGCTCCTCCTCTTCCACCAGCTGCTTTCTTGGGTCACCTCTCATATTTATCTTCCTCCTTGCGGGTCTTCGCTTGTCATCTCCCCCCTCTGCTGCTGTTTCTGGGCACCAGTGAGTCTTTTTCGGATGAAAATCCTTTCAGAAAGGACTGTGTGGAAACACCTTCTCTGCTTATTTGGACATTTCGGCACCCACACAGAGCCTGGGGCAAGTACTCCCTCACCCAGGCTGCCCAGCAGCTGCCCTGGGGTGCCTCGGTGGGGGCAGCCCCGGCACTGCCCAATGCGCTGTGGTCAGGCACAGCAGGGATGATCAGGCGGCTGCCTGAAGGGCTGCAGGGACTGGTGGCCAGTCACTGCAGGCAAACTTGTTGCAGGTGCCCACAAGCAGAAAAGGGCACCCACAGCTGCCATCAGAAATGCCATAGAGATGGGGAATGTCCTGCCTTTCCCAGGTCGGGCTTTTTTGGTTTTTTTGTCTAACTTGAGCCCTCCATTCAGCTGGCTGATTTCCACCCGCCATCCCTCCTCTGAAACATTTTGCCTCTGTTGCGGAGGGTGGTCATGGCCAAAAACTTTCCCGAGTCTCCCTCCCAAAGCGGTTGTGAGAAAATGATGAAGAGGGCACTGTGTTCCTGAAGTCTTGTCTTATTAACCATGGGACGGCGCAGCCCCAAGTACCCAGCCTGGGCTGGAAGCACACTGCCAACTCTCACGGTTAGCTAAGTCTTTTATTTTATTTTTGTAGAGAAACAGTGTTTAGCGACTGGGACCAAGGCCAGGAACAAATTAGTGGTAGAACCAAATTGGAATTTATGATGTGACTTTTTGGCTAAATTGCTTGATATTGCTCTCTGAATATCTTTCTCTGTAAATGTTGTATCCACAAAGATAGGGGTGCTGGCAATTAGAATTTTGCATTTTTAAACCATACTCGATAAATTTGGTTCACAATGAGACTTTGCAAATTGTAACTGTATCCCAAGTTTTGGGTTTCTGTAGTAGGACAAGCCCTACTGGCTGAGCTTGTGCCAAAGGACCTTTTCTAAAAATATTGCTGAAATGCTGTCTGCTGATCTTCCTCTATTCCCCTCTTACAAAGCAGCTTTTATGCTTTATTAAATTCTTCCTTATGAAAACTACTGATAAAGCTAAAATAACATCAGAAGAGACTTGATTCATAACTCTATAGAAGTAACAGATGAAATTCTGTAAGTTTAAGGTATGGTTCTGAAAAGACCTTATTTTAGCTACTTTTCTGCTCAGCTTCTTCTCCTTTAACTGTGCGGTCTTTGTTTTTTAGATCTTTTATCCAGAGACTACAGATGTCTACGATAGGAAAAACATTCCTAGGATGATATATTGCATTCACGCTCTAAGGTAACTGGTGATGGGAGTAAAAGTTTTAAAGTAACTGCTAAAACTAGGAGTGTAAGTCTTTAAATGGCTTTACAGTAACCAGTATATCAAAATCTGTCAGAGTTTACAAGTTCATTAATTTAATGGACTTTGCCCCCCAGGATTATTGGCCAAATTATTTTCAAAATAGAAATGAAGGACTACTGAATTTAGCACAAACATCCCTCCTTCAATGAGTACACCCCCTTACAAAGTGCAGATACCATTTCAAAACACATGCTGCAACAGAAACCAAATAAATGAACAAAACCTTAGCAAAATACTAGTATAACCATGGGGCAGATGTGCTGATAAGAGTGAAAATGATGATGAATTGACATCTTTCTGTCCCAAAAAAGGAGCAAATAACTGCTGTATTCTGAGGCTATTCATGTAAAAGTCAATATTTTTTCCAAGATTTTAAAGTTCTGAGCAACTTGATTTTTGAATGAAAAGTCAGGAAGGCTTTGACCACACCACTGAAGGTGGAGCTTAAAATTTATGTCCTGCCTTAAGGATTTTCTTGATGTTCGTTACTTCTAGTGCTAAACATCTGCCTTGTCCTGTCCTTGGCGTGAGGGGCAGTGGTGTTGGCAGACAGCTCCTCCCTCTTGTGGCTCTCTTGTGGCTCATTTCCTGCACATGGAGACCTTTTCCTTTCATTACTTTCTTGCAGCTAGGTTTGCAGACAACATAATTAACTTATGCCCCAAACTGTCTTCCACATTCGTAATGATGTTCCAAGGCACATCAAATGCTCCAGGGCTATAGGTCAGAAACTATTCAATACATGCTGTAACTGAAATTTTTTAAGGTCTAATCCTTGAAGTGATGTGCCTGCTCTTGCACTCTATGTGCACTCACTGCCAATAAATAGGGCATACCATGAAAGTTCATCATATTTCTTTCAAATGCTAGGTTTTCAGAGTTGACAGCCCTGGGAGGGTGTGGGGGGTGTGTCACCTTTGACATGTGTTGCCACTTGAAATTATTATGCCTGGTGTAATATTAACTGAACAGTATTGTTAGGGCTGTTTGAGGGTAGCTCTCACCTAAAACTTGGTAGCGTGGTCTGTTCTGTCAGTGTAAGCTTGTGAATGATTTCCTGAAGTGGATGCATGGGGCTTTAATGTTAACCAGCTCAGGCTGACACAGTGGGCTGTGTGCCCCTTTGGCTACATTATGGGCTGGCTCAGATGTTTTACAGCAGGTGGAAGAGCACAGTGAGGTTTTCTGATACTTGCTTTCTCATGTATGGAGGAGGACTTCATCAACTGTGGATTTGAATGCTACGTGAACAATAAGCCCATCACTTAAATACCTTCTCAAGATCTGCCTTATCATGACAATGGCAATAACTCTTTTCATCTTGAACAGAATTTTGCAATGGGTTGACTTTTGCTAGAAGTTTTCTTTTCTCAATCTTGATGTGCCCCAGGAATTATGTCAGTATTAGAATTATAGTCTGTATTGTCTCAGCTTTCACTTCCAATTTTGTCCTGTTTAAATTACTTTTCCTTGCTGCTTATCAACACAAAGCTATAACTTTGTACTTACAAGTCATTATTTTATAGATGGAATTCATATCAAGGGTGTCATGCCACACCGAAGGGGAATAGGCCTGCAATGCTTTTGCTTATGATGCTTTCCCATGAAAGTGTAGGGCCCTGTGCCTGCATCACATGCAGGATGTAAGAATCAAGGAAACAATTGCTGAACTTCTTTTATTTCCATGCATTTTCCTAAAATGCATGTCATAAGTCCTTCACTGGAGTCTTTCAAACCAAATTCCAATGTCAGTATTGAATGGCACACAGCCTACCTTGAAAGCAGTCTGGGAAACAACAGAATTAAGGATGAGGCATTTGCCTGGCCAGCAGTGTTCCCAGTTGGGTTGGCATCAGAGGAACACTGGGCTGCAGTAGTTCAGTTCTGTTCCACTTCTGCTGTTGTTGTAACTACTGACCTGCCGGTGTCTGTCCCCCTGGCTCCACACCATGCACCCCACCCACTCTACTCTCTGGGTTTGTCAGAGCATCCTCTCCAGGGGGTCAGTACAGGGTTCACAGACCCTGGAAAAGTCCATGTCCCTGTTGTTCTCAGGGTCCAGACCACCACATGTAGAAAGAGCAATTGCAAGCAGGCTTTTCACCTTTGCAGCTGTAGCATATGCACGTGACCACTGAATGAAGAATCACCATTGGGTTTAAATGCTAAATTCTAATGCATCTTGGAGCACATGCTCAAATTTCAAAGGCTTATAACTTGGGAAAATTGAGCACTTCCTCAGAGAGGTGAGGAGCTGACGTACTTCCCATTCTTTCTTAGTTGTTACCAAGTCATTACTCTGAAGCAACATGATTCTTGACCTTTCCAATGAAACTATGTAAATTTAACACAGATAGGATATTTTCTTATTCTTAGAAATACTGAAGCCATATTTAGTTGAGATCTTTCCTACATTAATTCATTTATACACAGTCAGTGTAATGTAATGTAATTACATGTAATGTAATGTAATTTAAATGCTTAAAATTGATAAGATTATTTTTAATTGCCCCTTTAAGCAGCATGGAATAGCCTTAACTGTAGGTAATGGGAGCAAAAAGCTCCATCTTTCCAAAGGGTCTATTTGACCTCTGAAATGTTAACATCTCACAGGGAAAGTCTTTGGTTACTTGGGCTCTTGCTGATCTTTGAACTGCTAGAGGGCCTGAAGATAGACAATGACTCTAAGCAAGATGGTTTAAATATATTTTTAGGATATGTCCTGGTTCAAGTCTGAAATTATGACCATTGTACTTACAGTATTTGAAACAACTTGCACTGTCAAATACGGCACTGCTCTGGCCAGGAAGGAGTGACTTAGCAAACAATTTCTAGACTCCCGTTGATTATAATTACGGTCTTGCTTTTCTCCTGTTTGAAACATCAATACTTAAGGCCCGACCTGAAAAATACAAAGGCATAGGCCTCATTTCTTGCACTATTTTTCTTGTGAAAGCCAATTGGGATTTGTTCCTGGACTAAATGAGGTTAAGAACTGCTTCATTTAAATTAAGATGCTAACAGTGATTCTTGTCCATAAATAGCAGGACTGATGAGGTTTGGGGTTTTTTTCGCCTTTCAAAATTTAGTTTTTAAATTATCTTTGCAAGCAGATCACTGCTACATCCTGGGCAAACTATCCCTCTGAAGCTAGACAGCTTCAAAACATTGTTTTCCTAGGAAGCAGTAGAATAACAAGCACGTCTTTTAAAAACCACGCTATTTTCAGATCTGTTTTTTACAGCATGTTATATATGAGCTAAGCATAAAACAAGATCCAGGAACCTCTGCCTGGTATGAACCTCAATTCTGCATGGGCGATGCAAAGGGAACTTCACCTGGGAACTGCCCTTTCCCCTTTCTTTCTCCCCTGCTCCTGATGCCTCATATCCAGCTTTCTTAACCCCAAGACCCCCTACTTTTGATTTTATGTGGGTTCTCTGAGGTTCAAGTTACACTATAAAAGCATTAAGCAAGCTGTTTGAAGTGAAATTATACCTTAACACAGAGCAGAAGTGTCTTTGTGTTCCGTGCAAGACTCGAGGCACATTTTCAGCACCACCTGGTGGTTAGTAGGTTTCTCCAAAAAAAGGAGCGTAGGAAGAAACGCGCATGGCTCAGTATCCTCCTGGAAGTGCTGAACAGCAAAAATATGGGTCTCTAATGTTTATACTGCTTTTTCTTCCTCTGTCTTTTTATTGTGGTGACTCCTAAGAAGCCAGCATAGTCCCGTGATGCTGCTGATCACCATAACTATTTGTATGACACTCAGCCCTTCAGCCAGGACTGTATTCCTGACTCAGAGTAAAATCTCTTTAAAAGCCCACAAGAGAAAACTGGCAGGCAGATCGGGGTAATAGAGGAACCTGGTTTATTACTGTAGTCACATGGTTCTTTTCCTGCTGTATCTACCTTGCATTTAAGACTGCTGCTGCCATTCTCACCTTTCAAAGCAATGATTTTGAGGGGCTGCAGCAAGTTCAGAAGAGTGTCGACATACATGAGATGTGCTGCTGTATCTGTCCAGGTCGAGACAGGGCACAGGAGTAACTGTGGTAGCATGGAAGATGAAATGCTGATTCTGTGTGCTCTGAATGAAATAAATGTGACAGCTACAAATACTTGCTCTGAAATCTTATCATGTAATTTGCTAATAGCAAAAAAACCCTGCAACAGCAAGACACCAAAGGGAAATGTGCCCCTCTAGAAACAAAGCCACAATGCACATTTGCAATGTATTCGATTGGGGTGAAGTCATTTAAAAAAGACGTGCAAAATAATCCTTTTTGAGGAATGTGTTATTTAAGTCTTGTTTTTAAAATCTACATTTTGATCCCTGCTTGTAAAACTTGTTTATTGTTTACTGAATTTCACTGATAAATTATAGAAACACCAGTCTTTTGTAGGTAAATACATGCCTTGTGTTTGGAAGATATTGAGAAAATGTGGATATACTCAAGTGTTTTTTCAGATAGCACCCCAGAGCTCTAGAAGTAATGAGTATAGATATTTTTCATGCTATATGGAAACAAAAAAATTAGTTCCTGGAGAGCACTTCAGATTTAACTTTCTTCATTTTCCAAAAGCTAAATAGCTAATGACGTGCATATGAGAAGGGCTTGGATGGACTTACAGGTCCTTGTTCCTCTACACTTAGTAAGAAGGGTGTCAATGATTTGTGTGTCTTCAGCTATTAATTACAGGGATGTAATAACAGAATTCAAACCAGTACATAGGTCCAAAGCTATAAGCTGCACTAAAGTGCATTCACATCTTGATTTTTTTTCCCCAATACTAGCTTTTGAATTTCTTTAATTGTCTTCCACTAAGGTTTTCTACTTGTTTACACATCCCCTGTGATCTGAGATACACTGACAGTGCCTCTGTCTTAGAGATGCTTCTTTAAAAAATAAAGTCAAGAAAGACTTCTCTTTCTGTAAGACTTAAAAACATAGCATAAAGAAAACTGTAGCGTTAATTTATTCCATATCAGCCCATGAAAGTCAACGGTTAATGAACAAGCTTCATAAAAGTGCTTTTTTCTTGTACAGAAAGCAAACACCTCAACCACATGTAAAACTTTAAATTCTAATTTTCTTCTTTGCAGTTTATATCTGTTCAAACTAGGATTAGCACCACAAATCCAGGACCTACTGGGAAAAGTAGACTTCACAGGTAATAAACTGCTTATCTAATCATATGTTAGATGGTTTCTTCACCCAATAAATCTGCTAACATTGTACATATTTTCTATTACCGTCTTTCGCCTCCCACAAGGTTGTTCTGAACACATCCTAATTAAATAGGTGGGTGGCTACTATTTTTAATGAATGTCAGTCTCTGAAGGACAGAAGGGAGTGAATTTGCATGGAATACTTGTTGTATCTCAGATTCCTTCAAAATGGGGAGGAAAAACTGTTAGGAGGCTGTGGCCACAAGCGCTTTCAAAAATACTGCACCCATATCTTTAGGTATGGTGATTCATAATGAAATTCTTATGCTTTTGTTCTGATAATATTTCTTCTTTTATGTGAACAGAGGAAGAAATCAGCAACATGCGAAAGGAGCTAGAGAAGTACGGTATACAGATGCCATCTTTTAGTAAAATTGGTGGGATTCTGGCCAGTGAATTATCAGTGGACGAAGCTGCATGTAAGTGTGGCTCTTGTTCTGTTTTCTACTGGATAATTTATAGAATGATAACAAAATATTTTCTGTGTTTTAATTCACCTGGCTTGCCACCTCTTAATAAATAAGAAGAAAAGCAAGCAAGTTTTCACTGACTGTCACACTGCATCATTTTTACAAGACTTCTTGCAATTTTTCAGTCTGTATTTTTGAGCATCTCTATTGAACCATAGGAAGTGCTACCAGAGACAAAGATTTCTTACAATCTTTTGCATGGGTTTAATGCTTTGGTAGCTAGTGCTCCCCTAGAATGATGAACTGAGCTCTGTGTGTGCCTCTGCACCGTAGGCAGTACAATGGAGACAGCGGTGGGAACAAGGTGTATTCTCTGTGCCTCCTTCCTGTGTTGGCAGTTTTCCTCAAACACCCCATCAGCTTGCTGTGAGGAAAAGTCACTGTTCCAGATAGACAACTCTCTTGCGTATGGTGGTGCATATGTGGAGCAACCACTTGCCTCCATGGGCAGCTTTCAGTCTATCTGACCACTGGCATGAGACCCACAGCATGGCAGAACCTTGCTGTAGGGCACGTCCTGCTGATGCATCTGAAATAAGCTTTTCCTTTTTTAGAGGGATTGATGCACAGTTATGGTCCTTTTGAGTCTGTCTTGAGCAGCTTCCACTCAAAAACAAAATTAAAAGCTTTTTGCTGCCTGAGCCTATCCATCTGTAAATGTTTTTTCTTTATTTCAGTTTCTTGTGGAATGAAGTGATACATTTAAAACAACAACAACAAAAAATGCTTGGCCTTAAATGACATGAAATGAAGTGTGTTCATTTAAATACACACTTGAGGTCTAGTTATTTTGTTCAAAATCCTAGCCTTTTTCAGAGGAGCAAATTGCAGAACAGAAGGGCTGGCTTGAGTATGTTCAGTGGCACAGTGGGTCACTGATACAAACCAGTAACAGTGCCCTAGACTGTACATGGAGAGGTGGAGGGAATAAAAGCTGCATTATAATTAACTTCCATTGCAACTTTGTTAAAGCTTGCAAAGTAGCGTAATTGAAACAAGCTGATCTATGATGTTACTTAGTGTGTTGAAATTTCCAGACCTTAACTTAAAACACACTTCCTGATGTTGATTCGCATTCTGTGTTGTGTATTCTGGAGCCTGCTATAGCTTAGTATGTGCGTGCTTCTGCAAAGCTAGCTCTTAAAATACTGCCTTTGGAAGTGAGGGTAGTTTGTCTCCTTTTTTTAGCAAATTTTCAGAGATTTAATGACTACCAAGCACTTTTCCAGGGAGCTTCCTTCCTCCCCTGAAGATGAAAGGGCTGCAACTTCCTTCTCTGAAAGCTTATTATAGTGTGTGTAGGGTTTCCTTTAACTTCTGAAGTGTTTTCAATCTTCCATAGAAAAGCAGGGTTTCCTGATACTGGTCCTGTCCCTTTGGGCAAGGAGTGTGCTGTAGATAACGTGCCCTGCCCCAGAACAGGAAACATCTGCTATGGGAACCCTCGTGCACTAGTGAGGTTGGACATGGAGATCCTGCTGAAGGAAAGGGTCTACCACCCTGCTTCCGAAATGGAGTAAGCAAAAGGAGATAAGAAGTGAAACAGCTGCTGATGACTCCTCCTCTGCTGTCAGCAATATTAGAAATCAGCATGCAAAGTGTAAGCATAAGTGCTTTCAAAGGGAGCTCATTCTGCAGGTAACCCTCTCTGTTTTTCTGTGCTTCCAGACTACTCTTTCAAGTCCAATAAGGCTTCTCACTGTTTCTCTTGGTAGATGGCTTCACAGCATCCACCAATACCTGTTTACTTCTCTCCTGACCTTGAACCTGACTTTTGACCACTTTTTGTTAGGTCCACTTACGTCAGTGAGACTTCTTACACAACTGTGGAAGAGATTACATCCTTCCTATGTGTTTTGTTATATGAGCAGTTGCGGGTGATATGTGTGTCAGCATTCTTCTCTTAGCCCCTTGAAGTTGATCTGGGTGTTCATAGAGTCACAGTTAGAAGGGACCCACAAGGATCATCGAGTCCAACTCCCTGCTCCTCACGGGACTACCTAAAACTAAACTATGTGACTAAGAGCATCATCCAGACACTCCTTGAACTCTGACAGGGTTGGTGCTGTGACCACTTCCCTGGGGATCCTGTCCCAGTGACTAACCACCCTCTCAGTGAAGAACATTTCCCTAATGTCCACTATGAACTTGCCCTGTTTCTAAAGTTCAGTGTCAAAGGAACCAATCTGTCTCTCTGCTTCTCCTCCACCATGCCAGCCGCTTCTGTTTCCCATCTGATGCTGTGCTGAATTGAGCTAGAGCAAAAATCATTTTAGAACAACTTTTGAGCATGAATTTAATGCTAAGCAATAGGTTATCCACCAACAGCTAGGCAAGTCGTTCCAGTAACTGCCCCCTCTGAGAGTGTATAACTTCATGCTTCATTTGCCCATGTTGAGTTTCCAATGGTCTGCCTTTCTGTTCTACTTCCCTAAATTTGAACACTCCTTTGTTTTTCTAAAAAGTCAAATTTCCTAATCATTGAAAAGCATCTTTCATTTCTTTCATTTACTGAAAGAAACTGAAGGCTCTAAACTCAGGTGTATAGGCCCTCAGTTGAACTTAATCCAGAAAAGTGCTTTTTGCTGAATGCTTTTCTCCAGTTTAGCAAAACCATGCAAGGCCACATAGCAAGTAAATACTGATCGACTATGGAAAGATGGCATTTGTGTTTTCCCTCACACATCTCATTGGTGGCATGAAAGTAAATCCTAGACAAGCTGCTGTGGTGATAAATGGGGAGTTGCTGCATTCCTCCTTTGGGGCAAGATGTAGATAAACATTTATCAGGAATTACATTTTAAATGGTAATGTCTGTAAAATCTTTGGGATGAATGTGCCACCAGACAGTTGTTAGGGTATCTTTGTGGCATGAAGGTCCAGACAAACTGTAGCTCTAGTAAAGTCCTTAGTCTAGACTGATCTTAGGGCCAAATGTGTGCAGGGAATACCTTGGAAGGGTGTGTTAGCCATCACTCTACACCTAATGCAGCTGCAAGTGGTTTTAATTGTGTACATTCATGTAAATTTGCTGTGTGGAAAAACAAGAGCATTTCTGACTAAAATCTTGGAGTCAAGCATCTATTTAGTATTTGAAGTTTTCGTGTTTTCTCAAAGGAAGGGTTTAACACTTAAGCTGGTCAATAGCTGTAGTGAGGCCTATGACACTTTCTCCCTTTTTCCTGTACAGTAATGTTTTGGGAACCCTGCAAAGCTCTTTGGGTATTCTCTCGCCCTATTTGGAGTCTGCTGTCCCATGGTTTTGCAGGTGACAGAAGTAGCGGCCATTACATCACTGTCTGGTTCCCCAGCTGCTCATGGAGATCCTCAGGAAAGGAGCCAGTTCATCCCAGGAAGGCTTAGATGTGGAGTGCAAGGCTGCACCCTGCCTGGGGAGTCTTAGCTATGTTTTCTGGAGGACAAGTTTCATGGAGTTTGGATTTCCTTATTCTTGTGTACTATCCTCCAGATATAATTAGTTTAGACAATACTTTCATGTGTCTTGTATCTCGTGAACGTGAAAGTAGCTTTAAGAGGAAAAACTACCAAAAATCTTTTCGATTCCTGCATATAATTGCCATCTAAATGATATAAGACTTGCACAATAAAGTGTACCTCATGTTTTATTTTCTGTCAGTAAAATAGTAACCCCTAGTTGGGAGAAGGGTGAGCATGGAACAGACAGCAGCGTGCCGCATTTGAGCAAACTGCTGCTTTTGTTGCAGCAGTCTAGGGGAAACTTTAGGAGTGGGATGTTTGAAGGGGAATATGTAAATTGTTGAACATATGTTAAACATTCATTTCAAATAAATCAGAAGAAATGTTGACAGTTTTGAATATGTTTTGCTTCCTGAAGTTTAGGATTGTGCTTTTAATTTTAGTGCATGCAGCAGTAATAGCAATTAATGAAGCTATTGAGAGGAGAAGAGCTGAGCAAACCATTGCAACTCTGAGGAACCCAAATGCAATGTTGCTAAATGTGGATGAGGAACTTGCACAGGACTATCAGAATGAACTCTTTGAAGCTAAAAGGAGAAAAAAATCAAATGCAAGACTTAAGGTAGTGGTATTTTATTAACACTCTTATTATACATGTTCCTTCGTGTTGTTTCTCATGCTGTAGTATTACTGTTTTAAAAATTAACTTAAACTAATTTTAAAAATTAGTATAATTAGGAAAAAAAACCACTTTTAAGCTAAATAAGATAAATAATGGCAATGCAACAACCTGACAGCCAGTTTTCTAAGAGTATGATTACTATGAGTATGATGTAGCTTAACTTTGACTAAAGCATAAAATACCAGAAGACTAAAAACAAATAAAGATTGGTTTTCCTCTGTCAACTACTTTAGAAAAACCAAATTTTCTTTTTAAAAAGTTGCAAAAAAAGATACCTTTTTTGAGCATAAAGTATAACTTCTGCCACAGACCTTTAATGTGAAATTATTTGCTTTGTTTTTTACATGAGAGCTAATGCTTTCTGTAGTTGAAAAATGCTACATTATATTTACATGGCTATTTTACAGGAAGCAGAAAATGCTTTAAATATTGCTCAGCTGGTTACCATGAAATGCTAATTTTTTGAGTTCATGTGGTCAACAAATTCCTTTGCAAATACATCCAGCAAATATTTCAGCTGATGCAGTTTTGATGACTCATGCTAATAACTTTTCTCTCTGCAAAGATTTGTGTGTACTAGCAACAATTTTGTTTTCTTAGAATGGAACAATCTCTGAAGAAGAGAGAGATGTCTATGAGGAGCTGCTGACACAAGCTGAGATTCAAGGCAATATCAATAAGATAAACAGTAAGCTATTCTGGATCCTTACAGAATTGTTCTCGTAACATGTGATCTCCCAGATTCCAGCTGAACATGACTTGAATCCACATGAACAAACAAAATGTTTCAGTGGAAACTTATAAAATATACAGAAGTAGCTAATGTCTGTCTACAACAGTTTTTTCTTGCTGCTCCTTCTCTACTAATCTTTTGGGGGGTTAATGTCTGTGTGTGTGTTTTTTGTTTTAAGGATTCCTCAGTTCAGAATCAAATAATTTGTTGCCTGCTCTGTTTCCTTATGTTTGAGTTCCTTTTGTGTGCAGAATACTGTAAATTTTGTCCCCCTCTTCTATATAGAGCCGAAATTGATTCCTAAGCTTTCAGTTAGCTGTGGTCGAACTGCTCCCACACAGGCTTGCGCAGAGCCAGACTCCCTTTGTAGGACTGGTCTTGAAATAGATAATCCTCTGCTGGATAAAGATTGCCACCCTCACTGGCTTTTATAACAAGTGAGATGCTGACAGCAATGGACTAATTCTTCGCAAAAGCATATCTGCTGTTTATAAGCATTGTTTTCATTTCAGTTCACATAGCTTTAGTCCAAGTGAATGAGGCTATTGACTGGCAAGATGAAGTGGCACTGATGGCAGGTTTGAACCGTCCTGCTCTGAGCCTATTTGAAGTTCTGCCGCAAAATTCCTCATGGTACCTATTGCAATTGTGTGATTCTAAAGAACAGAAAATGCAGGTAATTTAATGGAACAGATACTACATGTCAGTTTGCATTTTTCAGCTGATCTTAATCCAGAGAAATTGCCTTTACTCTGCCTTCAGCATCACTTACGGAACAGTTTTATAAAGGTTTTACAATAACTGCTGTACTAATTGACACCAGACTAGCTGCATTTGCTCTAAAGAGCACGATGCCCTTATAAGTAGTTACTAAGATACAAGATGAAAATTTGAGATATAGCATGCAACCCCTAATATTATGTTTGTTTTGAAAACAAGTTATAACTTGAGTACAACAAAAGGTAATATTGAATCATTAACAGCAAATGAGTCAGTTGGGTTTTAAGAAGAAAACCCATCATTTTAAGAAAGATGAAAGTCACAGGGACAGATTAATGCTGTGTTTACTGTGACATTGTATTTGATGCACAAGGGATAGTACAGTCAAATCCTAGTGTCCTGTCAGAGGGGGTTTATCCCTTATCTCCCATCAAACTAAAAGCATAATTAAATCTTTTTTTCTGATCTGTTAGATAGCAGGGGTTCCAAATATGCTCGACAAAAGTGAAATACAGAAAGAAGTTAGTGTTGCCAATGCGGAAGCTGAGGCTCACAAGCTTAGTGAGTAACTGTTTTAATACTCATTTTTTACCATCACCGTTTAATTATGTTAAGCTGACTAATTGAATCTACTATTTCTTGCATGTAAACAAGGTTTCTCAAACTGAAACCATATGTTGCATTTAATTTTCGTAACCGTTCATCTTGGTGTCACAATTGCCAAGTCACCAATCTGTGCTGCATTGGATATACTCTTATCTAAGGTAGCTAATGCTTTTTTCTTTGAATAACTTGAGCCACTGGTAAACTCATTGGCTAAAATTGAAAACAATGCATGGCTTGATGGCTTGAACAAATATTTATCAGTGCAGTATTAATTCTTACTTGGGAGCAATGACCATCCTTGTAGAATTAAGATAGAATGATCACATGGAAGAATATTTTGCAATCACATCACAGAGGAAAATTATTCTCACTTTTAGACACACATATCTAAATCTGACCTGTTCTTAGCCTGCTAAGAATGTCACAAGACAAAAGTTATAGTTTGTAAAAAATATAGTTAAGGGGGGTCTAAATTTGCAGTGCATGTATTCCTGCTTTTGACTGGGAACTTCTTTGCTAGGAAGTTCAGCTTTGGTTAAAACGCTGTCATTTCATGCTGCATCTGGGCATGGCTTAGTGGCTGTTTTGTCTGGTATTATTTCCAATGCTTTGAATCCAGGCTGATTGCTTTCATAATGTGACTTAAAGGCTGTACTGTGAGGTCAACATAAGCCAGAAGATAAGTTTGACTTGCTACCTCAAATGTTACTTATTTTAGATTGGTAAGGCATGGTAAGCAGTACTTCCTCTAAAAGAGTTATTCCTTGGTAAAGGAAATGAGAAGGAAAAATGCGGTGTATGAAAAGCCGTAACAGCAATCTGGAGAGCAACTTGTTTCTTATGTTTGGTTTGAAAAGGCAAAAATAGTGGTTTTGTTACTGGAATGCGAACAATGTGAACTGTGTTTTGCAAGTTGCATGCTAAGTTCCTGAATTAGAAATCAGTAGGTTGGTTATTGACTACAGAGCTTGTCTAGTCCATTTGTCGACTCTGACTCTTTTTTCCTCTTTGCTCTTTTCTCTAAAAAAAACAAGAATGCCGTAGCTTTGAGAGCCTTTCCTTTTTCCAACCTCAGGAATAGCCAATTGACAGAGCCGTCAATCACAACATGGCCCCGTATGACCATGCTTCAGAGCAATTGAGATGAGAGGCAAGGGGCTTGTTTAAGTGGGCCTTGTTACTTAGAAAGGTTTTCAAAGTCTCTGTGTTGTAATAGTAAGATCTGAGTGTTGTTGCATACGTGAACTGTGGATGGTGTCTGCTGTACAAGCAGTCCTGTACAGACTTGACCTGTCGGTGGTGACTAAAAGCGTTCCCTGCATAATAATATGCAGAAAAACCATAAGATAAGGTAGAGGAGATGGGGGTTATTTTGCTGATGGAAATGACACTTACGTAATTGTCATTCTTTACTCTGCCTCATGCACTCTGACCTTCGATGTTGTTTCCTTTTGTGCAAGACCAAAGCAGTCCCTTGTACAACATGTTCCTGGGTGCGTCCTGCCCTGGGTTTCTCCAGAGTTGGCTCCTTCAGGTGTGCAATTACAGTGGCTGTGACTAAGCTAAAGGGTGTTGTAAGGGTTTTGCAGCTGCCCAAGTGGGAAGTGTTTTTCAGCATTTTTCTGCTGGGGTTCAAACTTCTGGTGAAGTCAGCTCAGCAATAAGCAAAACAGGCGAGTTGTTTAGGTACCAAAAAGGGTTATGCTCATACTCCTCTATGGTGGTCTGTTTAATTTGAAATTTGAGCTGTAGAGAAGGGGATAATTTCTAGATGGCCATGCTTGTGAGGACTGATCTTCCACACTGTTAGACAAACAAACAGGTGCTGGCATGCAGAGGAAGTCCTAGAAGCTGTAGCATGTGGTTTTCCATCAGTTCAGCTACTGAAAATCCCAATCCCCCAACATATTTGGCTGATTTCTACCAGGCCTCCTGAAATGAACAATAAAAATTCTGTTGGTGTTGCAGGACAGGCTTGTTCTAGCTAGCTAAGTCCTACCAAAAGGAGGAGGCAAGGGAGGAAACGTGGCAAGAAGGAAAGGAGTGTTTGGGGTGAAGCAAGACTGAGGCGCTGCAGCTGACATACCCAGCAGTACCTGCCGCAAGCAAACCCAGGAGGGATATTAGGTCTTTCTCTGTGCTAGGATGGGGTCAGCTCCTTGTTTCAGGTTAAAGGTACAATAACCAGTCTCTGATATCTGAAAGTCCAGAAGCCTTAAAGTCTTCTGGTCGCTTATTTGCTGCATACCTTTGAATAGACACTGTTTTTACAACATTCAGTAGTTGTGTCTTCAAGAATCTCACACAAATACGTTTCTTCTCTAATGACAGCAAATTATATATATATTCTATGATTCTATGATTCTATACTCTCTGGAATAACCTGCCATCTACATGGCATAAAAAGCAAATGGCATGTGGAAATTAATAGGCTTTTCTTTCCCTGCTGTTCTCTAGAACTTATAGCAGTTGACAATATCAATACTGCAATTCGTAACAGTGATCCTAGTAAAACACTGGTTGCACTGATGAAACCGGAGGCGCAGCTGCCTGTTGTTCACTCATTTGCTGCTGCTGTCTATCAGACTGAGCTGTTCAACCTCCAACAACAGAATGCTGTGGTAAGAGTGAAAAGCTTACAACCTGCTCACTGACGTTATGTAGTCAAACCACAAAAGAGCACAAACATAGCATGTTGTTGTGTAAAATCAGACTTAATTCTCTTGCCATGCTGTTATGTATTGCATGAATGGTTTTCATTGAATAGGCAATATCGAATCACAGAATTTGTTTCTTGACACACTTTGCTCTGCCTGAGAGCTTGTGTTGCAACAAATCAACTGTCATTTTTTAATTGTTGCATGCTATTAATGAAAAACTCTGTTTTATATATTGCGTAGAAAAGTAATCCCCTGCTATGAGGGTAAGACCAGAGTAGATGGGATTGTGGGCCAAAAGAATGAAAGTCTCAAGGTGTAGCAAACCCAGTAAGCTCTATCACCAGTGTTGTGTTAATCCAACATGCCTGTGACTAGGAAATTTGCCAGGCTTTTTAAATCAAGTCCATCTCCTTGATGGTATCTAGACTGTGTAACTTAAATTTGTTACACTGCTTATTTAGCTTCCTGACTGCAATACATTATTGTCCTACAGAACTACCTGGCACACGATGAACTGTCTATTGCAGTAGAAATGTTGTCAGCTGTTGTGTTGCTAAACCAGGCCTTGGAAAATAAGGACATCCTAATGATAAAGAATCATCTCAGAAACCCATGCATTGGCTTCAATAATCTGGAAGAGGAAAGCTTTCAACGGTAAAGGTTCATTTTATCTTGGCTGGGTGAGACTTGGCAACTTCTGCAAAAAGGATAAGTAGGCACTTTTCTAGGTGGGCTGTCCTGTATTGTGGTTATGAAGCTGAAAGAGCTGCAAGATAAATATCTGTGTTGTCACATTATCCTTTATTAATTTATAATTGCTGAACTAGTTGTGTATACTTAAGTATAGGCAATAGCACAACCTCAGATGTTTGAAGGCAGAGGATGTGTGAGGTGCAGGGAAAATATCCTCAGAAAGTAAACATTAAGATCCGTCAAGAATTTTTGCAGACACTAAAACATGAACCAACTGCAGCTGGAAACTGTTAATCAGTAACCTCTCTGCAATTCTGAAAGATCTTTGGAATGCAGTAGTGTTTAATACCTTAAGGTCCAGGAGGGCCCTTAAAACAAGGCTGATTCCTTTTTTGCCTGAGAATTGCAAAGGTCTGAAAAATGTAGCACAGTCCTGCTTGCTAAAAAGCAGAGTGTAACACTGTGTGCACATGTGCATGTTTAACATTAAATTATAGCCTTCACTCAGCTGCCAGCTGCTTGCATTGCTACATGCCTGACTGGTCACAGCCATGTGTTGCTACCTCTGTGCTCTCTTGTGTATCTGCAAAAAATATCAGGCCAAATTATGATTTGTAAGACCTGAGCCCCTGGCATGGGGGGAGGGGGGGGGGGGTATGGGCTGGTTCTTGCCGCTCGGTCACAGCTGGTGGAAACCTCCATCTGCTGCTGGAAGGCATTACTAGGCAAAAGCAACAGCAGTGGCTGAAGATATTCACCAGGCTTCCAGGGGACATGAATCTGAGAGTGGCCCTTGCTAGGTGTCTCAAAGCTGGAAGAAGGGCAGTCAGGATAGGAGTAAGAGGTCGGTGTTTCAGTTAGAGGGAGCAGGATGCCATAAGGTGGAGCAGAATTCATCTGCCACTTGGCCTCTGCTAATGTGAGGTGGTGCTTGTGGGCAAGAGAAGCAATGTTATAAATATACAGAAATGAGCCCCAAGGTGTCCAAGTGCAGCTTTTTTGGCTGGTGTTACTGTGACCTGATCTTTAGCTGCCAGTCAATACGAATGAAATTCTAGGAATTAGTTGGAGTAGAGAATAAAATAAAATTGTATTATGCCATTGTGTAAATCTGTGCTGCCAACCATATGTTGAATATTGCAGGAAGCTTTGACTACACAATACCAGAAGGAATACAGTAGAGCTCGGAAAAGTTCAGTGAGGGAGATGGTGTTCAATGGCTTTCTACCAGAAGAGATTAACTTGTTAGGAATGTGTTTCCTAGAAGAGAGAACATAGGAGAAATATGACAGAGGTCTGCAAAAGTTGATGATGTGAGGAAGGTTAATAAAAGTTGCCAGCTTCTCTTATAACTTCAGTTTTTATTTTTTATGAGAATTGGAGCGAGAAAAGATTGGACGCTATCAAATATCGAGTTTAAAATTTACATAAGGAACTGCCATCTCACAAAACACTTAAATAGTGGGAGTAATTCCTCAAGAATACATAAGATTTCCAATTAGAGTTGATAAATTAATGGAGCACAGCATTGTTTGCAACTAGCAAAGTGATATGTAACCTCTAGTTCAGGAAGCACTTAAATGCAGGCTGCTGAATGCCAGAAGGGCAAATCACAGCAGGATTTATCTGTAGCACCATACAGCAAAGTGTATGTCCAGTGTGTGTACTACTGTCATCCCACATTGCCAAGAAAAGTGCTCTGAACTAGTGTACAGGGCCATTTTTTCAGATCATGAAATGCATGTGTAGAACCAGCAAGGCAGCTTGCATGTCTGTATTATTTCTGGCAGGAGATGCGTTTGCCTGAAATTCATTCATTGAAAAAAAATACTAGGCACTAAGTGATGGATGATACATTTGACTAATTCTTTATGGCAGTTTCTTATATATGAAGTACACTTCTGTATTTTATATCTTCTTGTAGTTATGCTGATACACTATTGTCTATTAAGTCAGAGGCTTCATCTCAAGGCCAAGATTATTTAAGCTGGAATGATATCCAGAACTGCATTGACATGGTTACTATGCAAATTCAAGAAGAAAATGAAAGTAAGTAATTCTTCCTCTACCTTGCCGACAGAGATGGTAGTCTTGTCCTAAGTACATAAAATTCTGTGCTGAATGGCCTTGTAGAGACACTCTTCAAGAGAGAAAAGCATTAAATAATTTTGAATGCTCGTTGGTCTTTAAATCTCCTTGAATTATTCCTGGTTATGTTATGGCTGGCTGAAAGATATCATAGGGTGCCTGCCTTCTGCAATGCTAAAAAATGCCATGGTTCTGCCCACTTGGCAGTATCTTTCAGTATTTGCACTGGATGGTCTCACTTTGGGGATTTTGCAGAAATTGTAAGCAAAAAGCGTATTAGGGCATAATGGAAGAAATTACAGGCAGTGTCCTGCAGAAAAGAGTTTTTTAATGTTAAACTATTTCCAAGCCCTTGTTTTTCACAAGGAAGCTGGTAAGAAGTTATGCAGTGCAACTATCTGTCCTGCTCTCTTTTTACGTAACCTGATTTCCTATCTGAGAGTAGCTTCTTATGCCCACTTTGCCTAATATAAATGGATTTAGAGTTTATTTTTGAAGCTGAATGTAACTGCATTGCCCTAAAAGTGTGGTGTTACAGTAAATGTGATAGCTGGTCATTTGGGCTTCAGAAATGCTAAAGGATCAAGTTTATCCACTGATACAGAAGCATGATTTTTTTTTTTTTTTTTTTAAACTAAAATTTGAGGCTATCGAGTTATGCCTGATTTGCTGGAGCAAGAAAGGAGAGGGCAGCTTTCAGACTGCTTGCCATTTGGGAAGCAGTCTGGAATATAATTTGAGAGCCTTTGTAAGGTGCAGGCTGTTTCCAGTGTGGCACTGATGCATGGTGTGTGCGCCTTTCCTGCACTGCCATCGGTGTCATGTATGCTACTGTTTCATACTGGTAAGAGCTTTATATTACAGAAATACTAAAACTAACTGGACTGTTGCTTCCTAAATCTAGTTAAGTGGTTGCCATGGACCCTCGCAGCTTGCTCGCAATGTATGCCCTCCAGCCTGGTGGGATGCTGAGCAGTTCATTTGACTGACATAATCACTTTTTTGTCTGAATCTCTGCAGTCACTAGGAGTTGAAACAGGCCTTAAGAAAGGTGGTCTTGCACTAGGAGAGTCAGTCTTTAGTATAAAATAGTTGCACTTGGTTTCAGTGACATTGGCTTCCAGACAGTGATGGTTATTTGGGGCAGAGAGGGGAGGAAGAAGGGTGGCCTCTGTTTCTATAAGCAAGCCCACATGTCTGCATGGTCCCTCTTTGGTAGTACCCCAGAAAATTGCTCATTCCCAAAGCCTTATGAGGGCATGGATCTGTGACCCCACCAGCTGGGCTTTGGTGGGTCTGGGAGAGACTTGGTGAGAGATGATCTGCTGCCAGCAGGAATGCCATTCCTCATGGGAGATGGGGAAGCCCTTGGCTGGTGCCCTTCTGGGGTGGCTTTAGGGAGAAACTATCCCAAGCAGCACATTTCAACACTATTTGGGGGTAGGAGGAAATTAGTTTTAAAATGTTGAGACCACTGTGAAGCAAATGAGTTAGAGGTTTTATTAAACACACTGGGCCATGTTACTTGATGACTCAAGTCCTGAGTGCCACTAATCTGAACAATCAAGTGATTTCTTATAAGGTCAACATTATCAGATGGGTTATTTAAGGTGAAATTTAAAAAATGAGGTTAAGTTGCTGTGTAATGCTGTAGCTGGGGGGACAGTATGTTTGTATTTGCCCAAATCAGGGTTTCAAGTAATCTGGTCTGAAATCACTTGAAAATAAGTCTTTCAGCACTGTGAGCCGATATGTAGGTAAACATATTTAGATGCGATGCCCAGCCTTTTCTTAAGCTTCATGTAGGTACTCCTGCCCTGAAAGTAGGGAAGTCTGTTTTTGTTGTTTGGGTAGGATAAATTTGATTTTTATAAGAGGTAGGTTCAGATGAACTAGTAAGAGTGGCAGAAAGGAAAACTGTACAACTTAATAGCTTCACATGAATATTTGAGCAAAAATAATTTAAATTCAGCTTCTGTTGCTGCCTCTGCTTCCTGTTACTTGATTTTTCTGTTCTTCATGTTACTGCTTTGTTTGTACCTCTTATCTGATAAGTTACATTTTTCTTTCATAACTATATCTTTAATAACTTTTCTGTTTCATAGGAATCATTGCAGTTGGCCACATTAATGAAGCAATTGACCAAGGAAATCCCGAGAAAACTCTAGAAGCCCTACTGTTGCCCACAGCTAAGCTGCAAGATGTGAGACCAATAAACGCAAGGCATTATCAGGATGTTCTGTACCACGCCAAAGCCCAGAAATGCAAGGTTAGAGCCTTAACTGTTGCTGTTTGTCAGAACTGAAATGCTAGTTCTTTTCACTTACATGTGTGTCCTTGTCCTGTTCCCCTGATGTTCGGATTAACTGTGCCAATGGGGTTGTAAATAAGCCAATGACAACAAACTGGCACTAAGTCATTTTCCACTACATATTCTGTGTATGTGTCACTACTGACTTGACATAACCTTGCTTCATTTTTAATTCTACTAGGTCGCTGCAGCTATTACAAACTGAGGGCAGCAGCAGCCCTGACGTAGTTACGAATTTGTGCAAGGATCTAGTTACTAGACTGTGTCAGGCAGGTAGTTACAATATGGATGTGACTTGAGACTTTTGCCAGAAAGGAGTCATAGTCATGATGAAGTCATGGTGTTCCTTAACAAACCTCTGGAAAGTACTTTGGGGGGCCTTAGTTGCTTAAATCTGGTGTTTTATAATAGTGGAGTTCTTACATATTTCTGTTCTGGCTTTATCATGCAACAGCAAGCTGGCTGTCTTCTATGTGCCTTCAGTTTAAACCTATCTCAGCAGGATATTGCTATCTGCTTCCCCAAAAGCAGTGTCCTGGTTAGCATCACAGCTCAGGGAAGCATAAACAAAGATCAGCCGAACAGCTTGCAGGATGTGACTGAACACAAGATTAACTAAAGCAACTAGCACACCACTTAAAGCATCTAGCGTTTGGAAAAGACGCTTACAATTCACATGTGTTCCTAAAGTAATATATGGTCAGCTGGAGAAAGTCACTGAACTTCAGCTTGTAGAAATATCTTCCAGCTGTCTTGCCATGTCACCTGTGGTACCTGCTGTGAAACAGTGTGTTTCCACAGTCCACCATCAGAACTTTCAAAAGCCGTTTGCACGTCTCAGTTTCTTGCTTGGGTTTCCAGGTAAGGACTGGTTTCACTGAGCCCTAGATCCTGAAAAGCTGACTACTTTACCAGTCCTGGAAGGGCCAGGGTTGGTATTTGCATGCAGAGAGTGTCCATGCGGGTGGTGGCTGCACAGTGTTGGCCAGACCCTTAATGCATGCATAGCGAGCGGCGATGTCCCTGAGGCAGAGACCTACAGCCCACAGGCGCCCAGGTAGCTGCACACAGCAGCCCTGCCCTGGCTTTGGTCCTGCTGCCTGCCGCTGTGCTCCCTGGGCGGGTGCAAACCTGCTGCCTACTCCTGTCCCCCTCTGAATGTGCTGATAGGAAACACATGGGTGTCTCCAAGTTTTGGAACAAAAACTGTGCAACCTCTTCGAAATCTTCTTGTTCAAAAATTTGTGACATTCCTTGAGACTTCCGCTGGCCTTTCTCTCCTGAGATATTTTGTCTTTGCAGTCCTTTGACAACTACTTAAAACACCCCCTCTGTAAACAGGACCATTGCTCCTGGTTAGGAAGAGGGCAAGACATTGTACTAAATGTGCTCCCAAAAGAAATATTCAGATGCATTCATCTGACTTACTCTCTATGCTGGTCAGTTACACAGACATCACCATTCCTTAGGTAAAGATATGTTTTGGATTGAACTTTCCTTAAAAAACAGAAATCCAAACACAGTTGAAAAGATAGTGCAATGTCTAAAGTCTGTCTATTTCCCACTTTTTCTGAGCCCTGTTTAGAAAGCAGATCTGCCTTTAATTGTATTTAGCGTATTTTAAGAGTGAGCCATTGCAAGAGGAAGTATTTGATTTACAAGGATCAGACAGGTCTGCCTGTGAACTTCCTGTGTTCCTCAGTGTCTGGAAAAACATATCGGTCAAACCTGTTTGCTTATTCTAACCAGCCTGCTGTTACATCCCTGTAGCTGTGGTGGCTTTGGGAAAGTAGAGTCTGCACCCAAATCTCCCAGTACCCATTACAGGTCTTAATCTCAGATCACACCTACTTGTTCCTTGCTTGAAATTGAAAATGCAAACCTGGAATTTATTTATTCCTGTAATCTTAAACCACAGCTTCTAACAGTTCTCAAGGCCATTTCAAACCAAGTGTATTCAGGTCCCAGTGAAGGGAGACCCTGTGTTGAGAGAGTGTGTTATGGATACATGAGAAGTTAAACAGATGTGCCAAACTCTGAAATTGTTCCTGTGTTGTTTGATTTTTTTGAGTGATAGGCACACAGGTTTTACAGTTAGGTCCACACTTTTTCTATTTACGATAGTTGTATAACATGTTGATTATTTTAAAGTTATCTTTAAATCTGTTCTTGTGCATGTTGAGGTAATGGCATGATTAAAACTAACTTAAATTAGGAGCAAGAAGAAACTGAAGAGGGGAAGTTTTCCCAGGATGCAAATTCCTTGAAGAAATTTTCCACTGCAAATGATTTTATTTAAGTAAAGTTTTTTACAATACTACTGTAAAAAAAAATTATGTAAAGCATCTTTTCTCATCACTGTCTTACACACTGCAGTTACAAATACAAATGCTAACCACTGAGCTCATTTTGTAGGAACTTACAGTTAGTATATATGTAGCTCTTGAGTTTCTGTAAATGTAAAAGCTGACCCTTTGCTTTATTAATGTGGACAATCAATCACAACTAGCTTCAGTACTTGTAACACTAGGTATTTCCTGTGAGGATGTGGAAATAGAGAATACTACAAAATAGTTTCCCAGTTTTGCTTACCAAGCAAGAATAATACATGCCTGGATTCACACTGATAAGGGTTAGCTCCCAGCAATCCTCATGGGCTAGAGGAGTGCAGACACTAACGAAGTGGAAGAACAAGTCTGCAGTGCAAAGCTGGTTAAGCAGCCTTATAGGAGATGCTGCCTTGGAAGTGTCAGATTCCATGTCTACAGCTCTAGATTTAATGCTGTTAAACATAAAGGGACTCTGGCTCTTTATTTCCAACATCCAGGGGAATATTTGCTCTTGGCTATGTGATAGGGAGCTTCTGCAAAGCTCACCAGCTCCCAAGCATGTAGAGGACACTTTTACTTGTTCACATTTCCACTGGGCCAAAAACTTGTTTTCATATCACTGTTCCTGCAGTGATTGTGGGCTGACAGCTAATTCGAAGTATTCGGAAATCATGAATGGGCCTAAAAGTACCATTCAACTATTGATCCCTTTTCTGGTGTTCAGGTGCTGTGGTGACTGATATCCTGGTTTCTTTCCC
Source organism: Aviceda cuculoides (assembly GCA_035590195.1). NCBI lineage: Eukaryota > Metazoa > Chordata > Aves > Accipitriformes > Accipitridae > Aviceda > Aviceda cuculoides. The sequence continues at coordinate 56,071,292 of JAVJGG010000074.1, forward strand.
ATGGCCATGAAAGTGATCTTCTCAGAAGGAAATGGAGGTGCAGAGCCACTTCCCTGAATCTACATACGCCAGATGTTGCAATACGAGTGATAAAATTATAGAGCTACAAAAGCGTATTTCTGAAGATATTTCTTGTGTGGTGTGTGGAAGGAAGTAAATTTTACTGAGATTGGGGGGGGGGGTTAACACTTTTTAATTTTTTAAGTTTAATCGTTGCACTTGAGGTTTGTTGCTGCCTGGGTTAATGCTATACAAAATCTTAATTCCAATAATATAAATATAGAAATAAACTCATTTTTCCCTGGATATTTTAACCATTGTTAGATAAATATTGGATTGACTTCTAATTTTTGACATGAGAAAATAAAGGAAAGGATCAAGACAACTGTTTAAGCTGCTAAGGCATAAAGCAACTAGATAAAAAGAATACAACCCATCTGTGTTGTAATAGTAGTAGTTGATGTGGTGGATAATAAGGATAACATTGCTTGGCACAAAGCAAATAGCAAAGATGGTAAGGATCAAAAGACTGACTTTAACGTACCAGAACCATTCATGAGTCTTAAGAGTTCGTATAATTGAGACATAGCAAAAAACAATAGTTGCAAGAGGTATTAAAAACCCAAAGATAGCTAAAGAAATATAGTAGTAGAACTGGAAGGAAGATATTGTTTCACAGGCATTGTGCACGTCGTGGCAGGTAAAAATGTCCAGTTGTTTCACGTAATAGCTTTGCTGCATTATGCAAAGTGGAAGCATGTACAAGAAAACGATGGTCCACACGGTAGCGCAGACTGCAATGGCATAGGCACGTTTTGGCAGGCTCTTGTAGGTGAAGGGGTGAACGATGGCCACGTAGCGGCTGACACTGATGCACGTAAGCAGCAGAATGGAGCAGTACATGTTGCCATAAAACACCACAGTGGTAGTTCGACACATCATTTCCCCAAAAATCCAGTTGTTTCCATTGATGTGGTATGCTATTTTGAAGGGCAGCATGATGCAGAAGAGCAGATCTGAAACTGCCAAGTTTGTGTAGAGGATGGCAGTGCACACTGACCGGATCCTGAAGAGCAGCATCCACAAAATTATGGCATTAGATGGTATACCCAATAAAACAGCACTGAGGTAGACGGCGGGTATTAGCTTGGTGCTCAGAGAACTGGTCAGGTACTCCACTGTGGTGTTGTTCACTTCTGTTAAAGTGGAGTCATTTGACCTTTTTGAAGAGCATTTCTGTTCTCTGATATGGATGGTCGTTGTCTCCCCTTCTATAGCGTAAGGGGGGATGTAGTCATAGTCTCTTGCTGAAATTCCACGGAAAGTCTTAATAAGAGACACTGTTTTAATTGCAGAGCCATTCAGTGAAAATTCTGAAGCTTAAAAAAAAAGTTAGAATTGTTAAAAACGGCAAACTACTGGATTAGCAATATAATTCATCTTCAGGTATGGAGAAAGGTAAATATCTCCATGTGAAAAACAATATATGTTTAAAAGATTTGGTGGCATTCTCCTTTGCTTTAGGTGTTCATATCAAATGTACTCAAGGACAATCTTCACTTTGTCATCTCACACTCAACCTTGAAAATTTAGCATGAACTTAGCATTAAGACGATCTTTCTGCATTTTGCATGCTTTCAGTAATCTTTGGCAAAAAAATATCAGATGCCTGTGGAATGTTTATCATCTGTAGAGGGTTTTTTCCCAATAGTAGCAATGTTGGTAATTCATCATATAAACAGAAGCCTTGGTCTAGACTTGATCAGAATTTCCAAAGCAAACAGCGGTACTATCCTTGTCCCTTCACAGATGAAATGCATGACTGCAAAAGATGCAAAAAGCAGTCTTGCCTAATACAGGATGAAACTTTCAAATTAGAAAGTTGAAATAACCCTCAACTTTTTGGTCTCACATATCAAACTAATGTTATACTTCAGCTTCTGACTAAAGCAAACCAGATCTTTTCAGCTCCTCATAAATGAGGAAGGGCAGTCAGTCTTGAGAACTGAAAACAAATGCTTGGGCTGCTGTTAGATCAAATAAATTTATTGGTAACCTTTTCATGCAGCAGGAAAATTTTCAGTGAGTAAATATTGTTAGCATGTGGGCAAAGCCAATGATGCCACTTTTATTAATGTGTTCCTTACACGTTCTGTTCCTCAGTCTTTAGTAAAGAACTTTGTAGAGACACTGACGTTTCCAGATAAAGCACAAATGTGTTCAAAATACTTTCTAAAATCATGTGTTGCAAAATAGATTTTGCAGAATAAACAGCTGTGTAATTAATATTGTCATTTAAAATTTTTCTTAGCTGTGTTTAATGCAAAAAGACTTAGTGTAAAGCTTAGAGCATGCATCTTGAAACTGGAATTCATAAGCAAAGTCTAATTTGGATGAAAACATGTGCATTTTTCTTTTACCTTTCCATAGTGGAATAAAATATGGAAATCAGTGCTCACTGGCAGACTTATGGTAGAATGTTTTGAAATGATAGTTAGTAGACTGCATCCCTTTTAGTAATTTTCTGGATGGTTAATCCAGAACATGATTTTTAGTCACTCTTTAAAAGACATATATGTGCATGAGTGTGTGTATATATATTAAAAATAACTTTTAAAAATGAGCTTTGTCTGAAAACAGCTTTAATCCTAGTGATTTTTTTAAAAATGGGCTTATTATTTTATCATTTCCTTTGGTTATTTTTGTCACAATAGTTATCTGAGCATTTCCTTCTAATAGCACCATCTGTGGTCATAATTCTGTTGAACATTTTAAAGCAGAAAGAACAAGACTCTACAGGTTTAAGATTATCATATCACTACAGAAATACTAGAGAGAAGACGAGTCCTCAGTAAGCACAGAAAGATCCCTTAAATAAAATTTCTTATAGAAAGTGACTGTGGGGAGGTAAGGTGTCACTGAAATGGAAGAATAAAAATCTGCCTTAAGTGAGACTTCCTAGACTATAGTTTTCTGTAAGCATGCATGTACAACCCATTCAAGCTGGTGAAGCGCCAACACTGTCAAAAAGGAATAGATACAGAAAGGAGGACTCACCTGTTGTGAAACGACTGGAGGTAAGAGTGAGCAGTCCAGTGAAAACCAGTATGTTCATTGTAGTACGTGATATCCAGCTAGCCAAATGACAATGCTGCTCTAGTTCATCTCAAAAGGTGTTTTGTGGGGGATTTTTTTCCCCTGTGTAAGGGACTAAAGAGTGATTGATTTGTCCTCCAGAAGCATCCTGTAGGCATGAGGTTTACGGTAAGGAGCTAGTTTGTTCTTTGTCTACTACAGCAAGAGGGTGTGACGTATCCAAATATGCACACATGACTCAGTTTCAGCCTCTGCCCAACACAGAGATAAAATTGCTTTACAGCAGCAATTTAACTCCTAATTTACCATAAGCCTGAAGCCAATGTCAGGGGGTTCTACTAGAATTTGTACATACAGCTATTTGGAGTAAAAAATGTGTGTTCTGGAAAAATCAAAGGGTATGTTTAGTAAATCCTCAAGGGTCTCATCCACAATCTGAAATGACATGTTGCTGAACTCCGTACCTTTCTCAAGGAAGAAGCCAGGCTTGGAAAAGAGTGTGGTGATCTCAGTTTAGCAAATGCAAAGTTGAAAGCAAGCCACACACAGAAACATGCCTTAAGAAAACTGTGCTCTGCTTTTGCCTTGTACCTCCCTACCGACTGTTAGCTGTCTGTGTTCCTTCGATCCAGCTGCTGGCTCTGCTCAGACAGTTCCCACCCCTCCACGGCCTGCAGCCTCTAAAACCTTTCCCCTATTTTCGCCTTGTGTTTTGTTGATCCCTTCCTTTTTCTCTGCCTTCTTTTTTTTTTTTTTTTTTTTTTTTCTTCCTTGAATGACAAATAACAACAGCTTGCTTCAGCAGACAAAATTAGCCCAACTCTTGGTCTGGCTTCCAAGCTAGCAGTGAGGCTTGGTATAAGCTGTACTTGGCTCCAGAGCAGTATTTGTGTCTGTTTTTGTATTTAGTGTGTAAAAGCTGGATGCCAGATAAGGAATTCTTTTCAGTTTCTCAATCCTTTTCTCAAAATCATCAGCTTTAGTTTGGGAATTTAGTATACACTCTTCCAAATGTTAACTTTAACTTTCTTCTTAGAGAAACTTGTGGTGTGTGTCCGCTATTACGCGATTGCCTGACACTACTTGATTTTATTTAGATATTCTGCTCTCTTATTCACATATATGATGCAAACTGAAGAGTGTCTTTAGGGTTTTTTAACCCTGTCTTCTCTTTGTAATTTCTGCGGATAACAGATTTGTCAGATTTTTGGCCTGGAGTTGGGTGCAAAACCAGGGATATTCGTTGTGAAGCTGGTTCTTTGTCCACACTGTTTTAGCTTGAGAGAGTTTCTGGTTTGTTTTGGTTTTTTTTTTCCTGAAATATTTGTGTGTATATACTCCTAGATCTTTATCAAATACATTCCAATTTCTCTCATCGTTAGTGTATTATAGACCTGGCACTCCTCTTTCCTCTTCAGAATAAATTTTGTTGCCCCACCTACTTCATTAGATTTTAACTCCAAACCCCTATTTTCTCAGCTGAAGTGCTGATTCACCTGTGAACCTGGGCAGCCAGAGCAGGGCTGGTTGGTGGGGATGCTGAGCCCCCTTCCCTGCACCTTCTATTTTGACTTGGGTTTAATGCCATGCATTGTTAGCCTGTAGGAATAGTGAGACCTGCTCTGCTGCTTAATTCCTGAAACATTTGCCACCTGAGCTAAGTCATCATTACTAAAGCTGAGCTGTCTTTCTCTGACAGTTTTTGCTGTCATTTTCTAATGTAATGTGTACTCAGATGTACATGTGGACCCTTTCCAAATAAGGGATTCTGAAAGCAGTCTTCTGCTTTGGCCTCTTTATGCAGCTATTACAGTGCTGCCTGATGATGTGTGGTTTTATTTGACACTCGGATTACTTTGCCTACATATCATGGAAATGAAAACATTTCTAGCTTTGCTCAAAATTTTTATTGATCTTTAGCAGGATGGTGTCTTCTATACATGAAAACTTTCAGAGCTTTGTATTTGAACAGGAGCTTATTCAAGTCAGTAAATAAAATATGAATGTGTTTTATTGCTGATTTTAAACTGTCAAATTCTTTTTAGTGTCCAAGGAGTTCGCAATAATAGATTGTATATTGGAGCTCCATCAGTACATTCAGACAACTTTTGTTATAATTCAGTTTTTTCAAGGCTTTTCTCTATCTTTTTTCCAGGAATCCCAAGATGAATCAGAGCTTCTGTGGCTGGATGAAATACAAAAGGGAATCAGTGATGCCAATAACAATATAAAAGAAGCGGCAATCTGTAAGCATTAACCTGCAGTTGCATTGGTCTTGTTTTTCTTAGTCTTGAAAAACTGAAATTAGTGATTTATTTTTTCCACTTCAGGAAAATGTAGCAGCCCTTTAAATACGTCAAAAGAAATGAATGCATGTTCTTTATCATACTGAAATTAGGGTTACTTAGATCTCCAGGGGTGGTATCGGTATTATCTAAAGTGGTAATCCTTAAGGCTGGGCTAATAATTTAGTGGATTTGGTTATATAGGTTAACATCATGATCAAGATTTCTAGTGTCAGTATATCTTCACATAGCTGATGAAACAGAAGCATATGTGAATGAGAAGGAATATACTGTTCAGGAGCTTATTTTGCTTATGTAAGACTAAAATTTTGATGTGTGTTTTAAGAGCAAATTCTTATATGTTTACAACTTTGATTATTCCTATTTTATTATAATGCCTTCTATTAAGTGCTAACAAAAAAAAAAAAAGGAACATATTAACTTTAAAAGTAGCGTCAAAAGAGCACTCAGGCTTTTTGGGGAAGTGCACGCTCTTCCAATCTGTAAAGAGGAAATCTGTAGGAAGAATGCTGAGGTGAGGCTGGTCAGAGCATTTTGTACTGGATGCACTCAACACCTTCTGTCAAAGTTTGGATTGAATATAATAATTTTTTAAAAATATTCATAATATATAAATAAACTTGGACAAGTAATGTAGAAGCAAGTGTAGCTGAGTGTATGGGGCACACTGGAGAGCACGGTGACATCCCTACCTGTTCCTGCCTGGGGCCAGCACAGATCAGCTGAGGCTGTTAGCTTGGCATCGGGTATTGGTTCACCTTCTGCTTGACTTGGCTTTGGGTGAGTCAGTGTCGCCTTCTTTTGCACCCTAAGAGCTCGTGAATACAACTGCTGAAGTAGGTGCATTCCTGCGGTGCTGCATTCAGCTCTCGTTAGTGCAGTGCGGCAGCCTGTTTACTTCTAGGCAGACTATGTCAGTAGTTAGTGCTTGGGAAGTTGTGGGTAGAAGAAAACAAACACAGCTAGCTATTACAAAATCTTCTACCCCTGCTACAGAAACATTACATTTAGCGTTACTGTTACTTTAGAAATTATATAATCAATTAACAGTCTTAATGTAACCAGTCAGATACACTGAAGACGAAGTATTTTTGTGAGTCATGCATCTGCAGTGAAAAGCACCTGGCTTGTCTTTTCTGAGACGGGTCAGACCCATACACATTGTCCCAAAGGAGCTCTTGTACTCAGGAGTGCTGCTACCTTCTTTTGTGGAAAAAAACAGCTTCCCATCAATGCTACCTAGAGGCATGAGGAAATATCTGAGTGTAGAGAAGGGAAGGAAATGCATAGCTTATAAACAGATGTAAGTTAAAGCTAAAGAGCAACTTGAAAACATCCTCGTTTGTGTCCACTGGTGTAAAAGCATTAAGAATATACCTCATAAATGGCCTGCAGAAGTTAGCACAGTATTATCCGTATACCAATACCACACAATGTTGCTAATGATAGGCCACTGCTCCAGCTCCATCCACGAGCTAGTTGTAGTAAAACCTTTTCATATGATCTGTGTTCATAGCAAATACAGAGCTCTTCACAATCAAGGATGATAAGTAGAACTGTTTTAACAAGTCACTTGTGGAAATAACTACTAATCTCCTGTACTTTGCCCTCTGGGTTGAAAGGAAGCAGTGTCAGCACAGCACATTCTTCAGAAAAGCTCTAAGATTTCTGTGGCTAAAAACCGAGATTTAAAATTTCCCCAGGGCACAGAACCTGATACTTCCTATAACAAACACATCCTGTCTCAGGAAGTTAGTGTGTTGTGTACATGTAGTCTAAACTTAAAGTTTAGTATGATCACAGCTTGGAAATGAACTTCTATTCTGATCTATCTTAGAGATGCTATTTTTGAAAGGCAAACAACTCCCCATGTCCCACTCCAAAACTTTTGCAAGGCAGCCAAAGATTTTTTTTTCAGTCAGAACAAAGTCTATTATTGAGATTGCTGCAGCAATGGCAATAAACTAAGCACCGAAATAAGAGAAGGTACCGGCCACTCTACTGAAACAGTCTTGATTCCTTCCAAACTAGTTTTTATGCTTTGTATAAATATTAAATACTACAGTATTAAAATTCTAAAAGGCTTTTACAAACTGTCTTCCCTGTCAGTGAAGGACTCTGTATCTTCATTTAGGAAGACATGTTCGGTAAATGCTGGTGTGCTTCCTAATTCTTTGTGGTGTTTGCTGTGCAGTTTGCATCGCCTTGCTTCACTTCTTGAATCAGTCCAACCATTGTACTCCTTATCTAAGTGGAGGACAAAATGAGATTGGCCAAATATCAGCCTTCAGGAATAGACAGAAATACTGACCTTAGTCTTGCGCAGGAAGAGTCCGTCTGTCAAAGCAGGATCTGTCATGAGAGAGTCCATATTATAGGAAAAAGATGATCTTTGGCCCTGTTGAGAATTCAGGCTTATCACACCAGACAGCTGCATTTCTGTGTATCACAGCTGTTTGAAGGGAGGATGGGTGTGGAAAAGAGCCCTTCGGAGTGTGGTCTGGTACTGGCATCCCAACTGCTGCAGGGGCAGACTGGAGCCCACAGTTCTCCTGCACCTAAGGATGGCTAAGCTCCATTTAACTTGTAATTTTTCAGGGTTCATATGGCCCTTCTTTAGAGCAACAGCTGCAGTACTAATTGCTAGCACTTCAATGGAAAGAATAATTTCTGTTGAATTGGATTTTTTCCCTACTAAATATTTTTCTTACATTTTCCTTCAAAAATAAAAGTGTAATTATTCAAAAAATGAGGAAAAGCCAGGCAGCAGGGGTACCTACAGAAACAACTCTTAGCTAGGTTGTGTGCTCTTTTTGTCTTTATAACAATAGCTTCCAGCACCTGTAACTGTAGGATGAAAAGGAAGAAGAAAAGCATTCAAATACTGGTGACCACAGTTGATGAAGCACATGGGACTATGTATGGGTAGGACTGAGCCCCCAAAGCCACCTGGGCCAGCAGCAGCAAGCTGGTAATGTGTGGCTTCCCAGTTTTTCCTGCTTCCTTGCTGTCGAGGCCGGATGCCTGAGCATCGCGATACCACAGCTGCGTTACAAAGCCATTTCTAATCTCGTGGGGAGCACACGTGTGCTTAGCAGGGGTCTGTTTCAAAGCACAGAAAAATAGCAGGATGCTATCCGGTAGAAACCCAGATGGTGGTGGTGGTGTGGTGTTGTGTGTTCACTTTGTTTCTCAGCTGGCTGCCAATGTATTTGGAGATTGATCTGTTACTGTCTAGCCAAAGTTACCCATTCCACCTGAGTTGAACTAACCACAAAGAAAAATTTTCTCTTGCTGAAATGCTCTCCTGCTAGCTCAGCCTCATGCAGCGTCTTCTGTATGTAGGCTCCTGATAGTGAGCACCTTTTGGGTCAGCTCTGTGTAGGCAGAGCACTGAGTGTGGGGAGGGACCTTTTTTGTATTGATCTGGATATACATAAAAGAAGGAAAAGTGTTTGGTGTTTCAGCATAAAGTGCAGCTGTGGGATGCAAAGGTAGCCAGGTTCAGTTAAACCAATATATAATGTATATTTTCTAGCCACATGTCTATTCACCTGTTCCTCTGTGCATGAATCTTGAATTTAGATGTGAAGGAACACCATTAAAGACCAGAGGAGCAGTTTCTAAAGCAGCATATACCTCTAGTTTGTAAGGCGCTTTGAAGTGGCGTGTGCTGCTACATGCTGTCAGGTATGGTGGTATCAGCTCCTTCTGTGATGGTGGGACCTGCACAAAGCAAAGGACACTTAGGAAGTCCTGAATCAGAGTATGGGTAATGTTGTATAACCTCAAGTTTGAACATACTTCACAGCATCACCTCTCAGGGCACTTTTGTGTGACCTGGAAGCAAAAGCTGCACCTCTGGCAAACTCAAGGGCATGAATTTGCTGCATCAGCTTTAAACAAGCTCCCAGAGGGTTGAGGACAAGAAAGGGTTGCTTCAGGATCCCAACAAGGATACTTTTAGTGTTGCAAGACTTTGCTCAAGGCAGTCGGTTTTTATTCCCATTTTGTACAGTAGAAGCGAATGTTTACAGCTTGTAACCTAATGACTTCATGCAGCTCTAGAAGGCTCCCTAGTGATCAGCGGATGATGGCCTGTCTCTTAGGGAAGGCTGAGTGGGGGGTACCTGCTGTCCTCGACCTCTACCCTGGTGTCATCTGGTGTGTCTCTTGATGGGGGAGCAGCTATGCCCTCAGACCGCTCTCAGTTGTGCTGTAGCTGCATCCCAGTCTGGGTAGAGTGCACGCTTTCTATCTAACAAGCTTGCTGTTCTCTGAAATACTTGTCCTTACAAGCATGAAGGAGGCTGCAAATGGGCAAAGCACTGAATTGCTGTATATGTCATGCTGTCTGTGTGTGCCAGCCTTAGAACTCCATTATCAAAGTTGTTGGAGGCTAGAGTTGTGGGTACATAGAGTATAAACCACTCAATTTTCTATGTCATTATTTTACCCTAGTGGCTGTTGGAACATCAATGATTAACAAGAGCTTGGAGAAGGGTGATTCACAGCCAATCCTGATGCTACTGCAGTCCAAGTTTGGATTACGAGTCATTCCTGAGTGTGCTGAAACCTATTTCAGGAACCTCTCTGAAGCCAAGAACCTGAAAACTGTAGAAGGTAAAAACCTTCCTGAACAGGACAGTTCCACATCTCTATATCACTGAGGCAACTGGAAAACTAGCACAGAAGGCTTACTTAAAATCACTGTAAACTGAGGAAGACAGTTGCTGGTTTTAAATCTTTTGAGAAATGTTATACTTGCCCGAGTGTTTTTTACATGATGAACCGTTGCACACATCATTCAGACCACAGTACAGGCTAAGAAATGAGTATTTCTAGCTAAGACTTTCTAGAGCCTCAGATTAGCCTCTGAGTGAATTTAGGGCAGCTTCTCTGTGACTGTCAATAGACTAGTCCATCCTCTCAGAAAACCATATTACTCTCCCATTTTTCTCTCTTTTTCTGTTACCAGATGCAGAGAAGGGCTAGGCTTCATGCTTCAGCCTTATGGGTTACTGTCAAAGATCAAGCCAGGCTCTGCCGGAGTGTCCATGGCCCATTTATGATCCCTGTGCATTGCCAGAGCAGCAAGTATCAGCAAAAGCTAGTACTAGAATCTGCCCAGAGCAAGACGATGGGATGTTTTGTCATGTTAGAGCTGCAAGCTGGTGATAGCTAATGCAGCCAAGATTAGCTAACAACTTAAAAAAAAAAAAAAAAGTTACTGTCAATGTAGTACGCTTTCTTCAGTAGATGGGCATGTTTCATCCTGCAATGTGAGTTTTGAGAGGGCATTTTGCACAACTGACCGTATCAGCTTTACCTTCGGGCCTTTTGTCCATGAGGAAATGAGGCTTTTCCTGCCTGTCAGGATACAGCCTTGTTGACCAAAGCACTAAACAAGACAATGATGTGGATATAGGAAATGTCCCGTGTGAGCTAAGTGTCAATAAGGCCAGCATTTGGCCAGAAGACAAGAACAACATTTTTTTAATAAACATTCTCAGTTCTGTTTTTGTGAGTGATGGTGGAAGACATAGCACACACTGTTTCACGAGCAAGCACTAACTTGGCATGTTGGAGTTTGGAGAAGCCAGCAGTGGATCTGTACTAACCTCGTAGCTGTTTCCTTCTAGAAGAATGATCCTGATTCCCCCTAACAGGATATTTTGAAAACATCCTTACTACAAACTGGCCAAGTTATGTAGTGACTTTGCATGTAAAATGGCTTTGTAGCAAAGGTAGAGATGGGAAATGGGTAGGAAGAGCTATAATTTTTTCAGTGTAACAGGGCACAAATGTATACTAATGGTATGTATTGGTTTTAGGTTCTAATGAAAGTCCATGGATTAAACTTGTAATGAAAAACATGTATGATTACTATTACAATGTGGAAACTGAGGAAGGTACCTGTGTCACCCCTGAAGGAGTTGTACCAAAAACTTCATGGTTAACTGGTGAAGAAATCCAGGTAGGTGGCTGAAACATTTGCTTTTATTGCAAATGTAGCATAAACATTTGAGAGAGAGGCAGACAGCAAGGCACAGCAATATTAGGGGAAGAGGCTGTGCTGGGTGACACTGAAGATCACTTTAGTTCAGTATCTGCTTCTCACAAGAGCAGCAACTTAAGTCTAAGCAGACAGTGATAGCACAGCATCCTGCCCTGATGTCTGACAATAATTCAGGGACTTCCTAACTGGAAGTTACAATGTTCTTTTAAATGGCCACCAGCAGACACTGATGGAGGAAAGTCTGATTGCTATCATATACTTTCATATCTTTTGGACTTTGTATTGGCCTATGACAAGGAATTTAATGATGTATTTGGGGGCAGGTGGAAGCACTGTTTCATGTTTAAACTTAATTATCTGACAGTATTTTTGTATCTTCAAGTTCAATAGGATGAGCGTGATACTTAAACTCCCTTATTGTAGAAGTTTTGTGTTAGCATGAAATATAACTTGGAACAAAGTAGATCACACAAGCTTCTGCATAATTTTTTTATTCTGATGCAGCCCATTTAGGTTACAGGTTTACTCTGCTGCACAAACAGCTCAAGTCATAGTGTAGGTCCTTCTCAAATTCTGACTGCAGCAATACTTGAGTGTGCTTCTCTGCAGAGAGCTCCCCAATTGAGTTAGTATTTCTAGGTGTCTAACTTCTGCAAAAAACTTGTATTAGGAAAGCAGAACTCTCCTAAAGTATAAAAAAAAAAATCTCAAACTAGCATATCCAGCTGAATAACTGAGGCTTGAAAGGAGTTCAGTTAGCCTTCATGTAAAATTCAGTGGTAGCAAGGTAGCTCTTCCTTCATACTAATTAAAATCTAGGGGTAAATCAGAGGGGCTTGGGTAGGATGATTATAAGCTGGACAGGTGGAGAGAATACAGACCAAATTCCAGGATGGTTTTGGCTTCAGGTTTTTTGCTTTTAAATCACCTTTTAAAAATCGTCTTTTTCCATGATCTCTTAACAGAGCGTTGTTGGGCAAGTTACAGCAGATTACAATCGAGAGCAGCTGTGGCTTGCTAATGAAAGTCTGATTGTTCAGCTGCAAGCCCAAGCAAGGGGATTCTTAGTCAGAAAAAATTATCAGGAGAGAAAAGCATACCTTCAAAACCAGGAACCGTCTGCCATCAAAATACAGGTATTGTTCTAGAACAAGAAGGTAACATGACTTGGGCAACTTTCTGCATGTGACAGCTGATGTGGCTGATTACCACTGATACAATCCTCAAATAGGTCTGTCTCCCTGCTTTCATTAGCAGCAGTTCAAACGTCTACATCTGCAAATAATGTTCTTGTCCTTGATGGGATAATTGAGCTTTTAAATAGCAAATATCCAGTTTTAAAAGAATGGATCATGCCCACCTTCAGTCTAAGTTACTTCAGTGGGAGAAGCTCAGAAATACATAGCCCTGGCTTTATCCTGTGGTGTTCAAGTTTTGAGTGGTACACCTAACTATGCACAGTACAAGATCAGAAGATATTTGTTGAGTATTGAAGCAAAAATTCCTTGGCAAAGCATGCTTAAGAAATACATTCCTTTCTGGACTATCCCCACTTGGAAGTGGTTTGCCTCTGCTCCATGAAGTCATAGCTGGATAGGGAGTGGCAGCCGCCCTGGTGTTCTCAGGCTCTGGCAGTATTTCTTGGATACCTTTTGTATGCTGAACTCCGAAAGGAGTATAAAGGAAACTTTCTGCTGAGGGTGTGAACACTGGCAAATGCATGCACACTGGTTTTAAATGGTGAAATAGCCACCTCCTGTTAGAAGCAATTTATTCCAGCCTTGAAAAACAAACAATCAATACCCCACCCACCCCGCAATTTATAGAAGAATGTACAACTGATTTTTTTTAGTTTAGTGTAACTTAATTTAACAATTCAGCAGCTATCATTGGGATTGGCTTTTTGTTTTCTGGCATGGTGTCTGAGCCTAGTACAGGACTGTACTGTTCTTTGAGGAATTCAGGGTCTGTGAACAGGTTCCAAAATATGGAGAAATGTATGTAAATGAAGTTGTTCTCTGATTGTGTTCTATGGGCATTAAGATAGAAATGACTTGTGAAAAGAAAACAAGTAGAGGATAAGGCTGGTGACTTGTGAAAAGAAAACAAGTAGAGGATAAGGCTGGTGTCACTGGCTGGATAGAGATGAAAGGCAAAATATGGTAAAGGCAGTGAGAGTTTGTGTTATCCCTGTTGTTGGGTTCCTTGCCAAAAGTTTGCTTCTGAGCTAGCAAAGGTGCCAAGTGAGGGAACCGGGAGGTTATCTGTGGAACAAGATGATCCTGAGTGACTCTAGAAGACCAGAGACTTGGGAAGGAGGCCAGGCTAAGAACAATGGGGGATCACCTAGGTAGGGGACAACTTTTGGATGTAATGGGCAAGAGCTGGCAGATTCTTCCCTGTGTGGGATGAAGCCAGTGACTGGGATGCTAAAGGATGTGGGTGTAGTGGTGATAAGAGTAAGGATGGTTTCAGGGGAGGAAAGGAAATGGCATTGGGCAACAAAATGTTTGTGCCGAGACTGACCAAAATTAACATGAAAGGTATCAGTGCACCTTAAAAATATAGAGGCAAACTTAATTACACCTTAGTTATCTTTTTGCCACAATGGCAGTTTTTCTCTACAAGATAAACACCGTTAATGATTTTAGCATATGCATGTAGATTTTAATAAATGTTAGTTTCTTATTAGTAATAATGATCTCCTGCCTTTTATAAAATAGGCTTTCTGGAAAGGATTCAAACAAAGGAAAAGCTATGTTGACAGATTAAAGGTGCTTCAAGGCAATGTTGCTGCTATTGTTAAGGTGAGATCCCGCTGTGTTTTGGGGCCTTAGTATGCTTTATCCCTTGGCTTGGTCCTCCACCACCTGGGAGTCGGAGACTAGGAACACAAACTGGATGGTCTTGTGCTCCAGAAATCTGCATGGTGTTGAAAGTTCTTTAACTGACAACTTAAGGAAATTGCTTCTTGAAATCTCTGTGTTTGACTTCTATCAGGGTGTGCTGAACTTGGGTGGTTCATAATAGAGATTTCCTTGTGTTTCCCTTTCCATAATACTAAATTAGAAAATATTTGAGCTGACAGTGTGTTATTATTCCATTAAAAGCTGTCAAATCTATCTGAAAAGTTCACTTTTCTGAGATGCTAATGGCATACTATGTCATGAGTAGACGACAGATGGGATATTGATCTCCTGTCTCTGAAGGAGACTGGTTTACAACTGGGAGCTGAAACTTGAAGGTAGAAATGACTTCCAAAGATAATACTACATGTGGGTGGTAGAGCCTTGAACTCAACTTGCTATTTCAGTTGAAGCCCATTAATTTGGTCACTGGACTGTGAGAACCCAGTGGTACAGTCACCTATGGCCCCGAGCATGTGAGAACAGCATGCCTGCAGAAGAGATCTGTCAGAAGCAAGTTTAAAACACATGCGCACAACAGTTTGTGGAGTATCTGTTAAGTTTTTATTTAATTTTATTTAATTTTCAGATTCAGTCATGGGTCAAAATGTGGCTAGCAAAGAGAGCTTATAGGAAACGGCTGCAATACTTCAAGGATCACGTAAGTCCTTTTTCTCCATTTTGAACATGAAGCATTAAAATAGGGTAATATGACTGCATGTTAAAATAGGGTAATATGACTGCATGGGCCATTTTGGGAATCTCAGGAAAGAGGATGCAGGTTCTGCAGCATGTTGCTGAACAGAAATGTGTCATAACTAGATTCTTTTGCCTAATCTTTGTCCCTTCCAGAATGATGAAATTGTGAAGATACAAGCATTTCTCAGAGCAAACAAAGCCAGGGAGGACTACAGAATACTAAGTAAGTGGTAACAGTTGAATGTTGTATATTTGAGATGTTACTGTGTTCAGTCTTTTTTTTTTTTTTTTTTTTTTCTTTAGAAAACTCACCTGGGATTTCTCAGTCTCCTGTTCCCCTTCAAAAACAGGTGCAAGTGTTTGTAGACCAATTGCTTTGCAGCTGAAACTATTTTGGGTAGCTGTACTTACACAGTGTGACAAAAATATTGCTCTAACTGGCATAAACTTCTCTCTGCATTTCCAAAATTTTCTTCATACTGATCAGTTTCTGGAGGGTTTTAGGGGTGTTCAGTATTATGTCAACTAATAAGCCTATTTACTTCAACTGTAGTTGGTGCTGAAAATCCACCCTTGACTGTCCTGCGCAAATTTGCCTACCTCTTGGACCAAAGTGACTTAGACTTTCAAGAAGAACTAGAAGTAACAAGGTTAAGGGAAGAAGTGGTTACAAAAATTCGATCCAATCAACAGCTGGAGAAGGACTTGAACTTAATGGATATAAAGATTGGACTGCTGGTGAAAAACAGAATCACTCTTCAGGTCAGTACACTCTGTTCAGGCTCCCTTGGTAGTATGCGCTGAGCACTTCTGTGTGTTGAAAGAGCTCAGGATTACACAATCGCATCATGGCTGAGGCTGGAAGGGACCTCTGGAATTCATCTAGACCAACCCCCTGCTCAAGCAGGGCCACCCAGAGCAAGTTGCCCAGGACCATGACCAGATGGCTTTTGAGTATCTCCAAGGGTGGAGACTTCACAACCTCTCTGAGCAACCTGTGCCAACGCTTGGTCGCCCTCAATTAGTTAAAGTGATCCTGGTATATTAAGTGCTTTCTTTGTGTGTTTTAAGTAATCTTGTCAAAATACATTGTGGTAAAGGTTGTTCTGTTGTCCTGAGCAGTATGTCAGTTTGCTACTGAATGTCACACTTTGTTTTGCTACTTGTGGACAACAGTAATTGCTTGGCAGATTTTAAGCATCTTTTCTGTGGTAGAATGGAGTAGACTTCTGATCATATTTGAGAGTTTGTTCGTTGTTAACTAAATGATGAATGAGTCTGTATATGAGATAGTCATTGTTGGCAAGCCCTACTGGTGACAAGATAAAGATGTTCAAAAGACTGGCTGGTGAATAGAACAGCAAAATACACAAAGTTGCTAATAAAGGCCCTTGGAGAAATACTGCATTTAATTAACATGGTTGGGAACATGTAAATTTTTCCAATTTGCCTTTTGTGAATATAATCTAGACTTTTGATCATCTGTCTGCAGGATGTGGTACTGCACAGTAAGAAGCTTAACAAAAAGAGCAAAAGTCAGCTGGAAGAGATGGTTATGGTTGACAAACAGGGTATCAAAGGTTTGAGTAAAGAGAGAAGAAAAAAACTGGAGGCCTATCAACATTTATTCTACCTTTTACAGGTAAATCTTACTGTAAAAATTAACATGGCAGCAAATTGCTAAAGAAAAACTAGAAATATATTGCTTGCTTTGTTTTAGTGATTGTAGTAATGATTATGAAAAGATTTCCAAAGTAGTATGCAGGCTGCAGCAAATACTATGATCAACTTCTAATATTTCCTGTAATTGAGAAAATCCTTGCTGTCTTTAAACTGTACTGAAGCCAGAGAGAAATGTTTTCTTCCACATGTCTTTTAGTCCATGTAAATTACTCTCACTATTACTGTGCATTTATATGTGGTGGAAAGGAAGTTGTCTGCTATGCAGCTGACAGCACATGATGCATCTGTTCTTGTGCTTTTTTTATCTCATCTCACTGAAGTTTTTCCAGAAGAATTTTAGATCTTCCCGGGGCAGATGCCTTCTAATACTTAAGTGGACATGTAATATGCAGTGTCGTCTTGGTAGATGGCCATTGTCATCTGGTAAACTGTCACTGTCATTGGGTACATAGACTTGATGCACAGAGGTGCTGTTTGGAGGCTACAAATAAAATCTTTACTGCTGTTACTCATAGGTATCTAATTGTGCAATGTTCAGTGCTTCTTATGCATTAGGATTTGGAAAAAAGTAAAGCCAGTGTGGCAAAGTGACATATATGGGAATCAACATATATGGGAAATATAGAGAGAGGTGCCCCCCAAGTGGGGGTAGTTTGTCCTGGACAAAAACATTGAAGTAATTTATTTGTTTTGTAGACTAATCCTATGTATCTGGCGAAGCTGATTTTCCAGATGCCACAAAACAAATCAACCAAGTTTATGGATACTGTCATCTTCACTCTATACAACTATGCCTCCAATCAACGAGAAGAATATCTGCTTCTCAAACTCTTTAAAACTGCTCTAGAAGAGGAGATAAAGTACGTGCATTCACAAGAAGACTTTAGTTAATTTGTGTTGCAGACTGTTCAATTGATACTTCATACCTAAAAGAATTTAATGGTTAATCTTTAAACTGTTGTAAAATTGTATACATATTTTTGTTACTAGAGAAATTTGTTTTCAGGGTAACTTACTTGTTAAGTCAGGCTATTTCCAGTTCAGGAGAAAAATCTTTCTATGGTGGACAATATTTTTACATTAAAAAAATCGCTTGAAAAAAATAGACAGTAGGGTTTCTTGCTTTTGTGCTTGAGTATTTAAGGGCGGAGAAAGTCTTTTCTTTCTCTGTGTAAATATATATTCTGTAAGTGGAGAGTGGTGGCTTGAAACAAAAAAAAAAATTATTTTATGCCCTGAACAGGTATTTGGGCCAAAACCAGGTATATATTAGCTGCCACTAACTATGCTATGTTCTAGGGACATTATTATAACACACATAGAATTCAGGTAGCAGTTTCTATAATCTTGTTTTATTTGAAAGCCTAAGGAATAGACTGTATAAACATGTTTCAACATAGAAATAGGTTAATTTTAAAAGGTGTGGCTTTTGAAACCATAGATAACTGCATACATAAGTCATGTCTGAGAACCCTTCTGTTCTTGATATAGCTCTAAGGTAGACCAGATACAAGATATCGTTACTGGAAACCCCACCGTCATTAAGATGGTCGTCAGTTTCAATCGAGGTGCTCGTGGACAGAACACTCTGCGCCAGCTCCTGGCCCCAGTGGTGAAGGAGATCATGGAGGACAAGTCCCTCGTAATCAACACTAGTCCTGTGAACGTGTACAAATCATGGGTAAACCAGCTAGAAATGCAGTCCGGTGAGGCTAGGTGAGTGAGGAAGCTGGACATGTTGTGCCACTTAAATACTTGAGGTATCCCTCAGTTCTGCTCTCCCTTTCCTTCTCTGACCATCTGCATTTGTGCCCATGTATCCCTTCCTCATCTTCCTGCAGCACAATGAGAGTTTTGGGCGAGAGGTTCTTGAAAAACGGGTACTTTAACCTGTTCTGAACAGCAAAGGGATCACTTTCCTGGTCATGAACTTCCATAGTCAATTACTTAATCTTTACAAGTGTAGTAGACTGTGCCATGAAAGAATTTATAGCCTTTGTCCCAGGTTTTATAAAAGCATGTTAGTAGTGTCCCAGGCTTTTAAGGAGCTATGCTGGGACTGGGATGTGGAGATGCATGCCTTAAGTTAGGATTCCTTTTTGGTAATTAAGGGAAGGTGCAAGTGATGGCCTGTGCACCCCCGCCTAAACAAACTGCTCCTCTCCAAAAAAAGGAAGATAATTATGCTGGGATAGAGTTAATTTTGTTCAAAGTAGCTGGGATAGTGCTACATTTTGGATCTGTGCTGAAAACAGTGTTGATAATTCAGGGAGGTTTCAGTTACTGCTGAGCAGTGCCTACACAGAGTCAAGGCCTTTCCTGCTTCTCACCCCACCCCACCAGCGAGCAGGCTGGGGGGGCACAAGAAGTTGGGAGGGGACACAGCCAGGACAGCT
>JAVJGG010000074.1:56090541-56112809 GCA_035590195.1 Aviceda cuculoides
TTTCCTGGAGATGGCTGAACACCTGCCTGCCCATGGGAAGTGGTGAATGAATTCCTTGTTTTGCTTTGCTTGCACATGCAGCTTTTGCTTTATCTATTTAACTGTCTTTATCTCAATCCGTGAGTTTTCTTACTTTTACTGTTCTGATTCTCTCCCGAGCGAGCTGCTGTGTGGTGCTTAGTTGCTGGCTGGGGTTAAACCATTACACTAATGCATCTGAGACTTTTGTTACTTGGACAACTTCAACTTTATTTCTCTGACACTTTTTTCTGTTTGCTGATGGCCCTTATGAAAAAAAAAAAAAAATTTTTTTTTATTTTCAAATATGTTTAGCTTTATTTAATATGTTTGCTTTGCAGCAAACTGCCATACGATGTAACCACGGAACAAGCATTAACACACACAGAAGTGGTCAATAAACTGGAATCATCGATTCAGAGTTTGCGAGCAGTAACTGACAAAGTTCTCACGTCCATATTCTCTTCTCTCAATATGATGCCGTAAGTACCGAGTTAGGATTCTCCAAGCTGCAGTTCATGTGCACGGTGAAGCTTCACCTGAAACTGAGTGCTGGAATACGTGCCTCTTGAATGACTTCCCCAGTAGAGGGAGTGGTTTCTCCATGCCTACTCTGCTTTAGCAGCCTGGTGAATGTCTCCCTGTACTTGCAACTTTTTGTATTTTCCATTATCATCTTGTTTTGTGTTTTAAGTGGCTGGGGAAAAAGCCAATAACTTGGCTGACAAGAATGATTTTGTGTGTGTGTGTGTTTCATCTAAGCCTTTCCAATGTTTTTCCTTTTCATCTGTTCTACATGTAGTTATGGAATGAGATATATAGCCAAAGTTCTGAAGAGCTCACTCCATGAGAAATTCCCAGATGCAACAGAAGATGAACTATTAAAGGTAGACTTCTGAAGGCAAACTGCCACCAGCTTGTTCTTTTAATGCCGAAGGGGCTTTTCATTGACACTAAGCATTCTAAGGAACTGAGAACATCAGCATTTACTGAAGAAACTTGGCACTACTTGGGTGGCAAAGTGGTGGTGGAAGGGGAGGGGAAGGGAACTCTGGTGCCACAATCTAGCTATCTTAATCTGGGTGCTCAGCAATTCTTATGGAAGAGGAAGCTCAACCTGTTTTGGACAATAACTGTTCTCAGAAGATTGGACATTATCTGAGTCATCCTGGGTTTTGGTTTTGTACTGTGGTCCTACCCACCAGCAATACTTTCATGGAGAACACTGGTCTTTTTTTTTTTCGTTGTTTTGTTTTTTGGGTTTTTTTGTTTTCCCCACCTGAAGTTGTTAATGTATTAAGGAATAATATATTCCAAAAATTGCATAAATATTGTAATTTAAGTACAATCAAGAAGGGCTCTAAAAATGAACTGCAGGTAGATCATTACATTACAGTTATTTAAATTTCTTGTGAAAGTTGTAGGAATTATATTTGTTCAGGCTGAAAAGTAAAGTGCAAGTGATAAGTATGATACTGGCATACTGGCCATCGCTAACCTGCCACAGCCATGGTGCCTCTTCAGAGGGCTAAGGAGAATTGTTCCATGAGCCTTCTAGCCAGCTGAGAGATTTACAACTATCTCAAATAGAACTTTTTGCACTTTAATAAAGATGCTTTCATTAGTGTTTTAATGAAATGGTTCTAAAATTACAAGGTATTCATTTCAATAGGACTTCCCTATTAGTCTTCAAAATGATACTGTTCAGTGTTTAAAAATAAATATATATATATATATCTCTCTGTGTGCCTAGAGAACTTCAAAATCCTCAGCTGAAAAATTAATTCTGCTCTTGTGTGTTTTATCAATGCATTGGAAATCCTTGCAAGCAGTATTTGTGGGGTATTTCTGTCTACCACTCCAGCAATACAGTTTAAGGCATTGCTCAATTTATGAAAAAAAGTGAGTAGCAAATGGAGCATAAGGCACCTAAATGAAAGCCTTTAAATGTGTAAGTTGGAAGTTCAGCAGGTGACTACGCATAGGCTAAGGCAAATTGCAGAAACAATGGTCCTGCCTGTTTCTGAGATCAGGAATGATGTGAAGCCACCATCTGCAAGTTGGTGGCTTCAAATACAAGTTACTGTAACATCATTATAGAAATTGCAGTTTGGAAAATCTCTTCTGTAGTCTTTTATGGCTGTGTGCAGTCCTCACGAGAAGCAATGGGTCCCTTGCCAATGAATGCATTAAATGCTGGCAGATGTGGGTAGCACTTCAGTCAGTGAGCCTCTGGACCTAAACCTTGCAAAATCTAGAAGAAAGAAGAGTTGTATTTGTCTGTGTGTTCAACTCAATGCCTTGTATTAGCTGAGCTAAAGCCAGCACCAAATTGAAATGCATTTGTAAAAGTCCATAACTGATGTTCACAGAGGTGTTGTAAGAGGCATATCTGACAGAAGACCACAGGCTCTTTCAGTTAGCCACATAGGTAACACGTATGTCTTAAGGATTCTTCTAGCACAAGTTCCTATGGTCTAATTCAGAAGTAGAAATAATTGATCATGTTTTATAAAATGTAATTATTGTATGCAAATGGAAGACCTCTTAACTTTTCCTTTTAGATTGTTGGCAACCTCCTGTACTATCGCTACATGAACCCTGCCATTGTCGCTCCTGATGGTTTTGATATAATTGATATGACAGCCGGGGGCCAGATACACCCTGACCAGAGGAGGAACCTAGGCTGTGTGGCAAAAGTCCTTCAGCATGCTGCTTCTAACAAACTCTTCGAAGGAGAGAGTGAACATCTATCATCTATGAACATTTACCTCTCACAGACATACCAGAAGTTCAGGTATGCAAAGCCTTCACAAATACCTACACTGTAAAATCTCTCCTCTAGGATAAGTAAGGCAGGTCGACTCCTCGTTTATAGGAACTCCCTGCTCAGAGTTAAATGATCTACCACAGAGAAATTATCACTGCTGAGGACGTTGAAGCAGGAGTAACAGGTTGTATTTCTGCTTGAGCATTGAGAACTGATCAGCTCTGCTGCCTTGGTTGCAGTAAGGCTTCCATACTGCAAACACAGATTGTGAGAGCAGTGTGGGGTGACTCATTACCCAGCAGAAATAATCTGTTCTTTGGGTCAGGAGGACAGCTGAATGTTCTGTCTGAGGAAAAAACTTTATTGGTCAGGAAAAAGTTTGGGGTTTTGTTTTTATTCTTTCATCTTTGCTGAGAGACTCCATGCAGATTTTATTCTTTCATCTTGCACAGTCATAGGAAATTGCATGTTTTGCTACACTCTGGGACACAAGTTCTTTGGGATTATTGCCCATCTTTTGGGTTGACTGCTATTATTAGCTTGAAGTGTTGTTGAGTATTGCAACAAACTCACTTTCAGAACTTCTATCTTCAGTGTCTGTCCTTCATGAAAACAAATGCACTTGTTCATATAATGGGTTTCCTTGAGAGATCAGCTATGAGCACAAAGGTACTTAAACTTAGTCATTCTGTTTATTGAATACTTCGATACTTGAAGGGCATGACATAAACATGAAGAAACAATAGGGTAGAAAGTGATATAGCAAGAATAACAAATGCTAATGAAAGAGAGAGCCTATTCTACCTGGCCCTTTGATCGCTACAGAAGGCAGAATCCCTCACCTAATTAAGCTACCTTTATACAAAACTGAGTCTCTGTGTGACTGCACTCTGTACTTTAACTAAACCCTCCTTAGACATCAACGATGGCTGCTCCCAGCTGCCTGTTCCCCTTGTACTCACCCAGCAACTGCAATATTAGCTATGTTAAAAGCTACCAGCCCTGCCTAGATATTTTACTGTCCTTTCATGAACTTGTGCAGTAATTTGTCCAAACCCTTCTTAAACCTTTGAGATAATCTGCCTCCGCAACCTCCTCCTGTAGCAATATTCAGAAGTTTGCTACCTGTTGGTTAAAACAGTGCTTCCTTTCATTTATTTGAAATTAATATTTTCCTGCTAGTTTCATTGCATTCCCATTATTGTGGGGTTTGATGAATTCTGCACGCATCTCATGCAACACTGCTGTGATTTTGTGCAACTTGATTTTGTCCCTCAGCTTTTCCTCTCCAAACTGAGGAATCCCAGCCCTTCTCTCCCCCTGCCCACCCCACCCCACCCCACCCCCCCCCCCAAATACCAACTTTAAAGGTCTTCTGAGCCCAGTATGTGTATCCTCCTCAATAGCACAGGGCTGGCACAGTGAAGGCAGGACAGCTCCTGCAGCATCCTTGTAGGCCTCATCTAAAGCCCTGTTTCTCCCAACTGCTCCAGTTCAGGTCGTCTTACTTTGGAAAACAAACTGGTCCTCTGACAGGAGGACCTTGCTGTTTCTTAGTTGTCGGTGCACATCCCTGAAGCTGTCAGTAGCTTGGAGAAGACCCACAGTCGTCTTGGGAAGCAGGTCTCAGCACTCCGTGTACACGCTAGCCATGTCAAAGTAGTGCTTCAACCCTACTTTTTTCCTTTCAAGATTCTTGCGTTTAGAATCTTATATATATAATCTTATATATAAGAAAAATACCACATTTTCTGTCATTTTGAGCAGCTCAGTTTGAGTAACAGCATTTTAAACATTTGTAGGCCAAGTGGTAATTTTCTGCAGCTCTTTCAAATAATTTCTTCTCAGCACACTTCATGCTACAAAGTGCCTTCATAAAATCAGAGGGTCTTTTTGTGGAAATCCTTTTGTAACTTCTAAAGCATTAAATACAGACTTCTCTAAGTGTTTAAAATTTACCAAGTTATCACTTCTTGTTGAATAAGGAGAGAAAAATTTACCTTTAAAACAATGTTCCGCCAGCTCTCTGGGAAAGATAGAACACTTCGTCATTTGTATTGATGTCTTCCTTCAAACAATAAGTGTAGACTGCAGATTATAAGGGAAGTATTATGTATCTCAAAGACTTGATTGTAGGTTTTTTATACAGGCTAACTAAAGTGAGTTTATAGGGGACAATAATTGAAGTATTTTTTATTTTATCTTAGGAATTTTTTTCAAGCAGCATGTGATGTTCCTGAACCAGAGGAGAAATTCAATATCGATGAATACTCTGATATGGTGACCCTTAGCAAACCTGTCATATATATCTCAATTGAAGAAATTATCAATACACATTCAGTAAGTCAATGAAAATATACTAGTCAACAGACTAAAATGTATAGATTATGAAATACTTGCAACAAACAGTCTCAGGGGAAGGCTTAGTCTTCATTCTTCCTTTTGAAATAATTTCTTCAGTTCATCTCTGAAATGGTCTGGAATTGAGTATTAGATTGCATTTTTCCTAGAAGACTGCTTCCATGTAAAAGCATCACCTTGAATAACAATCAGAATATAACATTTTCTGATGGAAGGGAGGAACAGTTTTGTTCAAATCTAGTGTGACATTTTTAACTTATTTAGAAGGACTGAAGCTGTGGCATCCTGCCAGTTCTTTATCATGGGTAAAGAACAGATTAACTGCAGTCTGTAGTATGACTCATTAGGGTGTAAGTTAAATGTCTATAACATGGTCCTCCTAATGATGGAATATTACTGTCTGTTTCCTGGCTTGCAAACTGTCCCCTGCCTCTGCCCCCTCCCCGTGCCCATCCCCCTGCCAAAAGCCAAAAAATCCCCAACAGCCCCCCCCCAAAATCTTTAAAGGACCTCCCACAAATATTGTGAGATACACTATGGAAAAGGTAGAATACCCAACTCCCAGTACCCCACATCACAAGTTAGCTTTATTCAAGTGAAAACTAATAGCCTAGTCTGCTAAAAACATATTTGCTGGATTGTCTTTGTGCCTATACTTGCTTTTAATTTTTTTAAGGCATAGACCTATGCCTGCATGTTTATGATTAGTGGTTACATTTAAACAGTAGTCTTGGTCAAATATTCCTTTTAGAGGTTTTGCTGCATGTCTAATATGTTATTTGATCCTAATGTGACAAAGTATTACTATGTAATTTTATATTAGCTGATAAAATACTCTACAAAATATGAAGTAATTGAATGACAGTAAATTGCCAAACAGAGGAGGTCAAGGAGATGGTCTTTTTTGGTAACATGACTATGCACGCTTGCCTGCCTGGAGGAAGAAAGCAATTAGGTCTGAAGACTGTACATTATCTGTGTGCAGTATATTTACCAGGTGATCCTTCTTGTCCCATGCCACCTCTTCCACCAAACCTCCTGTGAGATGCTGAGCCTTCATCTGAGTTGTCTTTTCCCACTGCACCTTCCCTGCAAGTGTAAATTAAACCTTCCAGTCTGATCACACAGCTCAAAAAAAAAAATTAGTTTGAATAGCAGGAGAAGCATAAACATTTTGGTTGTCATGAGTAGCTCAGCTTCACAAAAAATTCCCAAATCTGCCCTCGGTCACCATCTCCCATGCTATTTGCCCAAGCTTAATTTTCTTTGTATACCTCTGTAGGATGTAGCTGGAATGAGGGATCTATTGCATTCATCAGCTTTGGGTTTTGGTGCTTCACAATGTATCTCTTGCCTTTGCCCCAGAGAATGTCTTTTTCATTCTGTGCTTGTTAGCATTAAGCACGATGGAGTTTTAATCAGCACACGTAGTGTTTCTCAGCATGTCTCACAGTATCGTAGTCAATATTATGTACAGTGCGGGGTAGCAGGTGCACAAAGAGAGAAACTTGTTTTAAACAAGTTAATGGTTATGCACTTATAATGCTCACTTCTGTCTTTTAAGTATGTCTGAAATGCCTTTCTTTGCTGGACATAGGCTTTTTAGTCATCAGTAGTTTCTAGTAACCAGTAACATATGACTGACTATAACTTGCAGTGTTTAAAATACTTAGAACCTTGGAATTTTTGCCTACTGTGCATGCTTTGCTGTAGCTAAATTTCAGTGAAGCTTGGTGACACTGTCTCTCCATCAATTCTCCAAGTAAGGAATTTTGTTTCTATTGGGAATGGACTGTTAAATCTAGTAGTTACTAATGCTGCTGGCTTTACCTAACTCGGCTTTACCTAACCTAAAAGCATGAGGTTGCTTTTCTCATGGGTAGCGAGAGCCTGTTTTCAAGAAAATGTTACTGCCCTGTTCATTCTCTTTTTTAACTTGGCTTACCAGTATTTTTGTGGCTTAAAGTCTTGAGAATGTGCCCAGGTGCAATGTGAGTTGTTGTGGATATGTTCACTAATCTCCTGCAACTTCTAAATCTATTAGAAATTGTGCAGCAGGTGCTGCATAGTGTGTTTCTCACTTATAAAATAGAGTTATTTCTGAAAGGTATCACTGACACTATTGTAAGGCTACTGGAATGGTTATACAGAAAATAGGTATCTTTCTATGGACCACCAACATTGTATTCATTCCTTTGTGTGCTTAGTTCAGGATGCAGAACTGAAATGCTCTGCATGGGATTATCACCCTTTAGTCTGTGATAGTTTGTTAGTCATAATTAAACTTCTGCTCATCTGTGATGTTCAGCTCTCCAGAGATGATTTTCAGAAGAGCATGGCAACCTGTCTTACAGCAAGACCAATTCTAAATTCATAGTCCAGAACTGAGCATGCTTACCCCCTTGGGTCCTCCACAATCCTGATCACATTAAGTCTGTGTTTTTCCAGCATTTAGTCTCCAGATTTACTTACAAGTATAAAGACACTGGGAATGGGTTTTTTTGGACAATGACCTCACTGATATTTGTTTATAGCTACTGTTAGAACACCAGGATGCTATTGCTGCTGAGCCAAATGACCTGCTGAATGAATTGCTGGAAGGGCTGGGACCTGTTCCTGATGTAGAGTCTTTCCTTGGTATGCTGTTCTTTGTCTTTATGGTTAACTTCATTCTAGTGGCAGGATTAAATAGGGGCTTGATTTAAATACTCTCGTGTCTCTCATAGTGACAGCTTCTTCATTTACTATAGAATTCTTTTCTGAACACTTTTTGTAACATTGCTCCTTGTAGATGAACCTTCTTCCAACTGCAATATTCACGCTAAAGATTGGTGATGTGATTAGAAACCTAAACAATGCTTCAAGCAGAATGATCCAGTTGTGCTCAAATTGCAGATAGAAAACAAGTGATGTTTAATAACTTGGTCTTAAGATTTGCTAGTGTTGGCTAGAAACTTACAAAAAGTTCATGGAGAATTCTTAAAACAGCCATTTTATTTTGACACTTAATTATCCAATTATGAAGTGTTAAAACTATGCAAATTTTTTTGAAAGTTACAAGGAATAAATGTCTTGATTTGTCTTAATTGTAGTGAGACACGAACTGTTTTGAAAGTAGTGAGGATTTCATGGATAATACCAGCTTCCAAGTGAACAGCCTGTTAACATAGCTGCTACTCTTTCATTTTTCACTATCACTGCATGTTAGCACAAAGGATGTTAAATTGTTTGTATTCTTCTTTGAGAAGAAGATATGTGAGTCTCTTGTATATCAGTAGCTTGAAAAGCAAGAATTGGTGGCATTTCCAAATTATTCTAACTGGGCTTATAAATAGCTGGCTTATGGTTTTAATTGTTCAATGTCCAAGAAAAGACTGCTTCTTTTTAGTGGGTGAGCTATTTAATAAACTTAATATTTCTGATGATTTACAGTGATTTATCTAGGTTCTTGTTCACTTCATGCATTGAATCATGGGAAAGTTGGCAAACTTGAATTAAATGTTTCCTTACAGGGGAAGGAGCTGTTGATCCCAATGACCCTAACAGGGAAAGCACACTGACTCAACTTGCAAAAACAGAGATTTCACTGTCTCTAACGAGCAAATATGAGTTACGAGAAGGTGAAGATCAGGATCTCAAAAGCTTGATGATAAAGTAAGTTTTTCTCAAAACCTTATATTATGGTGATGCTTTTTGGTTCTGTTTTGGTTTGGGGATTTTTTGTTTGTTTTTTTGGTTGGGGGGTGGTGGTTTTGTTGTTGTTGTTTGGTTGGTTTTTTTTAACGTTGCTTCCACCCTGCTGCTCTGCCTAAGTGCATTATTGAGGTGCTAAGTGCACTCAGTTTTCAAAGGCCAATTTGTGTTCAGTCCTACTCAAACTCTTGCAAAAGTCAGAAAAAATGTCAATTCTTCCAGAAAGATAAACATACTGCCACTTGTGTTTTGGAACATGACTGGATCATTATCTAACCTGGTAGGTGCTTTTCTATGAAGTTGTAGAAGCACTCTGCTTTAAAACACCACATCCTTGGGAAAGCAGAGATGAAAAGCTGTATAGCCCTTTAGGGGATGGACAGAATCACACTCTCCTCTCCTCCCCCTCAAAGGGAAACACTTCCTTGACCTACTGCCATCTGCCATTTGAACAGGATGGGACTGTCACTTCAGTGAGAATAGTGCATGCTTTTATCTAAGGAAAGAAAATTATGTTTACTCAATAGAGTAAAAACAAATATGGTGAGCAAATTAAGAAATGGCTACTGGGGTACCCTGGGATATAGGCTACTTTATAGTTGAAAATATTTTTATAAAAGCACTTAGTATTAAATTATTGGCACCCCTCTTTTGAAGTTATTTCAAGATGTCCAGAATAAGGGTAGGC
This sequence comes from Aviceda cuculoides, assembly GCA_035590195.1. Lineage (NCBI taxonomy): Eukaryota > Metazoa > Chordata > Aves > Accipitriformes > Accipitridae > Aviceda > Aviceda cuculoides. The sequence goes on from JAVJGG010000074.1 coordinate 56,100,072, forward strand.
TTATTTAAGATCCTGGCCCTTCCTGAACAAGGGGGAGAATGGGGTGCTGCTGTCCTCTATTATTATGCTTATTTTTACCCCATAAGTTTGAAGATTAGAAGTTCACTTTAAAGGGAAGTACAGCATAAGGATTTTATTCCTTTGCAAGCACTAGGAGTGTAGATACAGGCTGTAATTCAACTCTAATCTGTTAATATTTTTTTTTTCCAAGTCAAAAATCAGTAAACAGAATTTATTAGGTAATATGCAAAGTTTTACTTCTGAAGAAAGTTCTTAGCCATGATGTCTGTAGTAAGCAGTGCAATTTCTAGAAAAGCCATAAATGCCTGTTTAAAATCGGGGGGGGGGGGGGGGGAGTTATTTTAAATGCAAGAAAACTCTTGCTATTTATCCTAAAAGGGAGAGGGGTTTTCCCACTGTAATTGTGCGTATTTGATCTGAATCTTAAACAAGAAAACACTGAGGTTTTTCTCTAACTTGTTATCAAATATAATTTGAGATCTAAAGTAAAGGGACTACAATGACAATGTCAAATCAAAACTGTGTTAGTCACTTGGTATTCCCAAGACCAAGGCTCTAGAGCTGTTCCTAGGCTGGTTTTGTAATAGGGATATGCCTGCCACTGTCCCTTTAATAAAAAAAAAAAAAAATTGTGCTTCCTGTCCTTTTTTTCCCCTCTGTGCAGGAGGAAAATATTACCCCTTAATGGAATCCCTTAAAAAAATATGAAAAATCAAGGCCAAAAGAAATATCTTTAATCCTCTACACTGTGTGGAAATGTGTTGAAAGAATAGCATGAGAATTAATGAAAGAACTTAACTTCTCTATTGCATAAGTGCTTTCAAGTAATATTTCTCATATTTTCAGGAAATTCAGTAAATAATCTGACAGAAGAATAATTAGCAACGTGTTTTGCAGCAATAGCAGAAGTTAAAATACCGCTACTTTTATATAAGATGTGTAAATACAGATGCTTGGCTTTCCTACCTCAGCAGCAGAGAAGTCTTTGTTAGGCACCTGGCTGAAATTCAAGTCACAGCTGGTTCACTGAATATTCGTTGTTTCTCTGCAAGTGACATACATGCCTCTTCTGTAGAAATATTGACATATTTGCTTTTTAAATGGTTTTGTTAAGGCTTGCGTGAAGAACCCTAAGATTTGCTGGTACCCCTGTCTAAAGGACTCTCTGTAAGGTGCCAGACCTCTGTGGTTTGAGGGCAGAGGTGCTGAGTGCCAATCCCGCGTATGTTAATGCAGGATGTGGTGGTGACCACTAAAGACTGGCAAAGGTCGTGCCAGGCAGAGAAAGCCAGCAATGTGTTGATGTAGCCCAAGTGAACCAACTCTAAGAAACCTTTCTGATTTGGTTTGGGTTTTCTTCCTGGCAAACTGGAAGGAATTCCAAGAGGGTTTGTGAAGGAAAAATACATTTAACATCAGTCCTTTAAAAGCTGTCGAATGTGCTAGAACTGCTCAGTGCAGCTAACAGTAGCTTTGGATGAGCAAACTAGTTTCCAGGAGGTTTACCAGGTTGCCTTCTAACATGGAAGGAGCTGTGCTTCAGCTCTGCCTGTGCTGTCAGTCATTCCTACCCTGCTGCCCCTTCCGTGGATGCTCGGATCATACCCAAATACACAGTGGTTTAGGGTAATATTTGCCTGTATATGAGTAAATCTTTTGTCTCATTTCATTGCATTTTTTGGGACCTTTCTGACCTTAAAACACCAGCAAACCCTCAACTTTATGTAGGTAAACTCATTTTAAACCACGTCGTGTGGTTTTGTCAAAGAAGCCTTGACCATGTTTAGACATTTTCCTGGGAAACTTAAGTTGCATCTTCAAATTTCTGTTAATTTTTAAGAATAATAAGCTATATCTCATTTGTAACAATGTCCTCTAAATTAAAAGAATTCTGTAAGAGGATGTTCTTGGAAGTATTATGGATGAAGAGGTAGCAGGAATGAGATAAACTCTTACCAAAAAAAAAGAACTGGTTTACATATCGGGGTGTAGCAGCTTCCCTTTTTTTAGCAAGGAAATGCTCCTTTTCCTTTGCCACTAGAGAAATATCTGCCCTCTAAGTGGTGTGTGTAAATGCATTGCATCAGATGTAAAATTCCTTTAGAAGTTCAGCATTTTGAGGTGCATTTCCACTTTATTCAGTAAATGTGACCCTTTATGGTACCATGCATAGCTCAGGCTTTGCAAAGATTACATTCCTATCTGCTGTTTTGTCATGATCATAATTAAATCCATATGAGTCATTGCTTGGATTTTTATTATGTTAAGAGTAACTGGTTTACTATGCTAGTTGGTTAACTGTTTTCTAAAATAAAAGGGGGAAAAGTATGCATGTATTTCTCTATTCAGACCTGTGTAGAAGCCAGATGTTCAACATTATTAATGGAAGCTCTGAAACATAAAAAGCTAGGAAACATGAACATTACCAAGTATCCATAATAAAGGGGGAGCTTGATAGTTTTACTGTTGAAGAAATGAAATACAGAAGTGACCCAATGACAACTGTTTTGTAATATCCATATATCCTTTTTAAAAGGACCAAAAGACTTATTGTGGATGTGATACGAACACAGCCAGGGGATACGCTCTTAGAAATATTAGAAACACCAGCCACTGCGCAACAGGTAAGTGCTATACTGTGCGTGAATAGGGAAGAAAGTGCATATTTTATTAAAGCTATTTGAAGGCCTTAACAGATCTCTGACTGTTCGCTTTATAACAGTGAAATCTTTTTTTTTTTTTAGACTATTCAGATCTAGAGCCTTCAAAGTGTGAGACTTACAAATTTTCTTTTACTGCTTAATTGGGAGCAGCTTCAGAGGACAAGAAAAATTAAGTCTTGCTGTCGACTAGCACAACTAGAATATTTTTTTTTTCTTTACATTTTTTGTAAACGGTCTTTTCTCTGCTATGTTATAATACAATCAAATAGCCTGAGTTGAGTCCCTCTGCTAGATTTGGTTTTTTTTCTTTAAGTTCCCTGACACTTAGTTTATTTCCTTAAGCAATATAAGCAAACAGCTGCCTAGGGAACTACTGTTATCCTTAGTATGGGAATTGAGTAGGAAGAGCTCCCAGTTGAAGACTTCCCTGTAGATGCTAACACACAAAGCTACATCTCAATAATGTGCACATTTTACCTTACCTCAGTGTGTGCACATGTAGGGGACACCTGTGAGATCTGGACAGTCTTCCCACAACTAAGTGAAGTCATTGTGTCATCTGGCTGATTTTAGACACGTTTCGTTCAATTGAAATACATGTCTAGTGTTGTGATTAGTTACTTAAGGCATGCCAAAAGGCATAATAAATGGAGCGCTTTCAGATCGTGTTGTAAGAGGATATAAATAAAGCCTTCAAGGTACTTGAATACTTAACTGTTATCATGAGCTGGAGAATAACTGTTCTGGATTTTTTATTTTTTTTTTTTACCACCCAGGAATCTGAGCACTTGAAACTTGTAGAAAAACGTGCTATCTTAAATTCCAAAACTCCAGAGAAAATGAAGCCCAGTCAGTCTGTTTTTGAAGATGGGCAACTACCAATAGAGCAAAAGAAAAGGAAAATTCAGAGAAATCTCCGGACCTTGGAACAAGCAGGACTAGTCTCTTCAGCAACTAAGTACCAAGAAATTATAAATGAGATTGCTAAAGTAAGTGCGTCATGCTTCCCTGTATATTAATGTTTTTAGGCATATAGCCTAAATCCATTCCAGCTAGAGAACTACAATATACATTTACCAGAGAATGCTACACTAAATTGCCGAAGTATCCACATAAGAAACAAATTATCTTTGCTGCCAAAATAAGTGAAAGACAGTACTCTTATTCATAACTACCTGAACTGAATAACATACAACAGTAGACTTTGTTATCCAGATTTGATATTGATGCTCTTACCTTCTCCAGTACAATGTGTTTCAATACAGCTTTTTATACTTTAAAAGGAATCAGAATTACTCATCAGTGTTTCAATTAATAATTAATGTAGCCTTAGTAAGGTTTAAAAAGACTTAACCCCAAACATTCTCTGATTTGTGTTAACACAGATCTGCAGTGGTTGGGCAGGACACAAGGAGAATAGTGGGCCAATGCGGTGCCCATTTAGGGGCTAATAAAGCACCGGGCCTGTTTTGTACAAACTGGCAAATCCTGTTCCATATCCATACCTTATACTGGCTGTAAAAACCTTAATCTATTAGATTATCTTTAATTACTCATGAGTAAATGACTTGTAGCTCACATGAGTGATTTACATATTATAAATAGATTTTTTAAAGTTGCAAATATATTTTATTACATAAATGAGTAAATTACTTATGTGAGCTAAGTTTCTAATACAATTATGTCCTGTTGCACCTACTCCGAAGTGCTGTTTTAAAGCCCAGCTTGGTTCAGGTGTCTGCCTCTGCTTCTACTTGAGATAAATCCATTCTACATATGTGTTCAGTGTCCCATTCTTTTTTATTTCTTATCTATAAGCCCACATGCTTTGTTTTGAGCCGTTAAGGTAATATGAAGACTGGGATCAGCCTTAGGACTGGAAGTTGCTTTTATTTTACTTTCAACTGCCTCAACTCAACCATTACCTTCAACCCAAGCTCTAGGTTAGCAGTAGCTAGTTTTACCTGGTAGAAGCCAAAGGCCTCATTTCTTAGGCCCCTCACAAGAAACTAGCTGTGAGAAAGCTTTCATATATAGCATGAAGACAAGATCTTCCTTACGACTTCTGTGTCTGTCATGCCCTGGAGACCACAGCAGAGTTCAAGATACCACCACTTGTATACATGAGTAGCAGTGTGATTGTTGTCTTCTGTACTGTCATGTAAACTGTAGTGCTCACTACTGGTACTGTGCTTGTGAGAACTAACATGACAGCTTGTGCTTTCTCCCAGTAATTAAGTCAGGTTGTGTAATTACAGATTTGAATGGTAATAAGATGAGACTTTTAAAAATATCAAATTAATAAACAAATTACATTAATAAATTTATTTAGGATATCCGGAATCAAAGAAGATACAGACATCATCGAAAAGCTGAATTGGTGAAACTCCAGCAGACTTTGAATGCACTTAACTCCAAGACAGCCTTTTATGAAGAACAAATTAATTATTACAACACCTATATAAAAACTTGCTTAGACAACTTAACAAGAAAGTGAGTTGAGTCTTCTTGTCTTTTAATATTTCAGTGTGTTTTATCAGGAGGGAGAGCAGGTGTCAATCTGTAGTTGAAAGATTGGATTCCAGTTGGTTTTGACTGACAATCCACAGGTTAAAAAGTCCATGGGAGTTGTCACTGTGACCTGAGTGAAAACCTGAAAGTAGTCTTGTATTTATTTAAAGCTGCCTTACAGAAAGAGGCTTGAGATGTATACATGTTTTCAATATATTTAATTGGTGCTATTTGCAGATCTATTAGCATACTTTGAAGTCATGCAGCTTTGGGAAATAATTTTTGATTTTCTTCTTTCATTAAAAGGATTTGGTTTTGTCTTTAGAATGGAAAAAGGGAAAACAAATGCCTAAAAAAATCTTACTTTTCAGGTATGATGCAGTTACTTGAGAGCAAGCTCCCCTGCCAATGCCACTAAAGTGTCAAAGTGAAAACATTTTACTGATGAACAGGAGCGTTCCCAGTGCATACCTCATTGATCCAAAAATGAACTCTAATGGCCAATCTTATTTAATACCTATGTCACTGTATGATTACAAATTGCTATTTTAAAGTGATGATTGTGGACTTTCTTGTATCAGGGCTGCATTTCACAATAAAGTTTAAACGGGTGCTAAAAAACATTGATTCAAAATAATTGCTAAAATGTTTAGACTACTCACTGTGTGCTAAAAGTCCCTCTAATTCTTAGATTTGTTTTGAATGTTAATTTTGTTCATTAATAGGAGTTCAAGGCGGCAAGGAGCGAAGGAAAGCTAAATATGGCTAGAAGAACAGTTTAAGTATAAAAGACCTGGTAGATAAATCAAATGCCATTTTTCTTGTTCTCTTCCCAGAAATTCACGGAGGTCAATTAAACTAGATGGAAAAGAGGAGGTGAAGGGAAGCAAAAAACTGAAGCAGGTCTCATTAAAGTACACAGCTGCAAGACTGCATGAAAAAGGTGTCATCTTAGAAATTGAAGATCTTCAAACCAACCAGTAAGTGTGGTATAAAACAATTGAGAGCATTTTCTAATCAACAGCTTCTTAAGGGGGCATGGCTTTTGTTAAAAGAAATCTTTGCGATTTCCTGTGCCAGACCTAAAATTACCTCAGACTTTACATTCAGAAGAATGATAAAGCCTAATCATCATAATTCATTTTTTCACTTGTAACTTGCTATATGATTACCTTGGGAAAACGTTTGAATAAGCCTATTTTGGCATTAGCTTAGATGGAACCAGTACAAGTCCAGTAATACACTCACTACGAATGACTGACTTATTAAGCAGTTGTAGCAGGTTTGGGTTTTTTGTTTGCTTGTTTGTGTGTTTTTTCATTTACTGGCCAATCGTTTTCATATAACTGAGTAAACGTCTGGTTTTCTGCACTTCCTCCCTATGGCAATGTGAATGGATGTGGTGTTTTAACATCCCTTTTTTATCTATCCATTTTGAGGCCCCTGTAGTGAAAATCTTCCATCCTCTGCACTCTTTTCCATGCAGAAGATGGATGGAAAAGTTTTCCAGGTTGCAATTCTTTCTCCAAGTGGGTTCATCAGGCAGAGGAAGCCACATGAGCCAAACTGAAACCAGAGAAGAGTGTACACACCTGCAAGGAAATGCTCAGGTGTGGCAGAATGAAAGTCTGGCTGCCCTGATCCTATGCTGTGGGTGTGTGGTCATCTTTCTTCCCTGAACTTCCCACACCCCTTTTTTTTTTTTTTTCCCCAATATAAAAGACTTGAGAGCTCCGTATTTCATGCTGTATGTACACCAGAAAGTCTCCAAGAAGATGCTGCAATAGGGATGGAGTGGTTCATTTGACAATATTTACACTGCTTATGGTCAAAGTTCTTCTGTGTTCTGCAGGCTTTTTCCCCAAAACTGTTTCTGGACTGTATAAAACTGCACAGTATACATAATCAATTATCCTTATTTTTGTTTCGAGGTTTAAGAATGTGATGTTTGATATCACACCTGGAGAAGAAGTGGGTGACTTTGAAATCAAAGCAAAATTTTTGGGGGTTGAGATGGAAAAAGTGCAGCTCCATTTCCAGGTAGGGTTTGAATTTTGTTACTTCGCTGTATAGTCACAGTTGTATTTCCTCTAAATACAATTTCATATTTTTTTATATGTATTCATGAACTTTTCAGTCAGCAAAGAGCAGCAGATCATGTAAGGAATAACTATATCTTCCGTAGGATGGTGGGCAGGAAGTTGGGTTAACATTTATATTAGGCCAACTGCATGAAACCAAATGCCACATTAGTTCAATGGCAAGCAGCAATAACAAGAGAAAATTAAAATACACAGAAAACGGTACTTCTTCTGGTTTGCTGTTACTGACAGTCTACAATTTGGGATCCAGAGGACATGTAATGTTTTCTACACCTATCCAACAGTTGCTTGTAATTGTGAAGGACTTGGAGTTTGAGATGGTTATCACATGATGAAAATGACCCCATCTTGTTGCTGTAAGGTATGGATTCAAACGTAGAGTAATGATTTTATTTCTGATTACAGGATTTGCTTCAGATGCAATATGAAGGTGTGGCTGTAATGAAAATGTTTGATAAAGCTAAAGTGAATGTGAATTTGCTCATATTCTTGTTGAATAAGAAGTTTTATGGAAAATGAGTGTCTTCAGATATCATGAACTGCATCCATCAGTGGGAAGACTATTCAGTATTTTTTTGCTTTCAAATGTTTGGTTTATGTTTGTTGTTAGATGCTTTTTAACTTTAAAAAAAAAAACAGAAACAAAAACTAAAACACCAAATGTTCAGAGGAATGTACGCAGTGCCTTTTCAGCATTGATAATGAAGCAAAAAAATAGGAAATAGATTAATTTAAACAGTTTCATATATCATTGGTGTTGGTCCTTTCAAATCAAAATATTCTTTAGGACACTCAGCTATTGTGGTTGTATGGATTTTAAGGTAGGCAGAAACTGAACTTAGTTGAATATATAAACCTCTTCCCATTAAAACATGTTTAAAAGACCTCAGATAAATAATATTGTTCCTGTTAGATTTTTAAGTATTTACCAAAACAAATCCTAATGTGTTTCTAGGGGATAGTTTGAAATATTTAGTTACATACTAAGCCTATTTTCTGGCAGTTGTCAACTGTAAAGCAAACTTATTGTGCAATTCAAAAATTTTTATAGGTAATTATAAAGTGACAATAACGTTTTACTGTACAAAAATATATTTTGTGATTCATTCCTACTAAATGCACTACTGCCTCATGTAAAATGACATTTTCTACTTTTACAGCCTTTGGAGTGGCATTGGGGAAATCTGAATAGTGAACAGTTGTTCAGTTTGAAGTATTTGAATACGTAAATTGTCTGTCTTTTTTGTAAGAAAATAAATGCAATAAAATCAGTATTTAGATTGGGGTTTTTTTAAATATTCTTTGGAGATTGTTCTATGTAAAATAAACATTACCTAATTAAACTGGCTTGGTTCCTATATTTCATTTTAAAGAGTCATTAAAGCAGCAATCCAGATGGTAGTGAAAGAACCTCTTTCAGTGCTTTTATAAACTAGAATCTAATTAAGCTTGATTGTCCTCACAGTACACTTCGGGAAGATTGTTCAGCAGTAAAGACTTCATGGCCTTTATGCCATTGAACATTATGATGATTTTACTGATGAACTACCAATTACATCTACAGAGCAAAAGTGTGTACAGAAGGTAATGTGACAAATATATAAACCAAGAGGAAATATTTCCTACTGTCAATTTCCTTGTGACAAACATTTTAAAAGACGGACTGTGAGGCATTCTGGAATGCATTGTAAAAGCAAATATTAAATAAGTATTAATTCTGAAGGTGGAATAAAACAGTGTCAACTCAGTGGCAGATATACAGACTACAAGTTTAGTTGGTATACTGACCTCTGGTATTACAGAAGCTGAAAAAATCATTACACTTACTAGTGATATTCATTTATGCATGGCATTAAATTTGAACACTTGACTATTTTAAAATATCCCTAATATCCTTAATTAAAAGATAAACAGCTCCTGTGTGCTTCCATTTTTCTTCTAGCTAGTTGTGTATAAGCCATTTTAACATGACATAAATGCTGCAGTATTAATAGTCTGTTTCACTTTAAAATAGCTGGATGGGAAAGTGGAAGCAGCACTTTTACTTTTGCTTCCAAAGGAGAAAAGTGAATTGTACTTAAATATGAATTAATCTGTCAATCTTTTGTTTTCCTTTTTATTTGTAACGGCCTTGTCTAATTCCTATGTATTTTTGACAAATTTTAGCTGAGCAGTTAAATCGGCACAGCTGGGATGTTGATCCTAAGACCAGACCTTTGAGGTAATGTGTCAAAAGCCTGGACTTCTGCTGGTGAGACAAGCTAGAGTCCCATAGCCTTTGCGGGAGTAAGCCACTCCTGGTTATGCTGGTATGTGTAATGCACTTGGAAGTATCTAGTGACTGCTTAGTTCTAATGTGAACAGCATGTTTCCCAGTTATTTCCTGATGTACACAAGCTTAGGGAAGCTTATTTGGTTCCCAGGTAATAACACATATGAAAAGTACAGTCTCTGTCACCTTTTGCAACCATTTCTTGGGCTTCCTGCTCTTCTAGTGCACATCAAAGGGTAATTTCCATTTAATTTCTTTAAACTCCTTTAGAAGCTTTTTTTCTTAATTAACTAGTTCAGTTTAGGGCCTTGTCGTGGAACAAACAATGAACCCTGCTAAACAGGACTGACCACAATGATTCCTACTTGAATATAAGATTGATGGTAGTACTGAGTACCATGCAAATGAGCAAAGTAATTCTGTGCCCACCTACTGCTGTCCTTTGCTGCTGACAGCTACTAAATACAACAAGACAGAAAAGCTTTTTGGGAGCTGCTGTAAGCTGCAATTTAGGGTCTTCAAAGTTAGACAGGACCTGACAAAACCAATTTCATTCATGAAACGGTCTTATGGAAAGACTTGCATTGCTGGTGCAAAACCTGAGGGAAAAGCCAGTACAGCAGAACAGAGCATCTGCATCTATTCCCACTATAGGGGAAAATGCACCTTTCCTGGAAAGGCTTGCCTGTCTCTCAACTTTGTCTTCCTTAACCAGTGGTAGTGAAAAGAAATTATAATAGCCCATAGTTTTAGTCTGTTAGCCCCACAGTTTGCATTTTTCTGCTGTGTGTCTTTAGAGTTGACTAAGCGTGCTTGGCAGCTAACGTAGTTTATTTTGGAACTTACCCATTGTGATGGGGCTCTGAAGCTCCAAAACGGTCCACAAAATTCCAAAACAGCATCTTTCTTCTTTGGCTAAGCAGACACAAACACCATCACAAGCAATAGATTTGTCCTGCTACACTTTGTGCTTATCTGCAAACATTGGGCTGTCTCTTTTTAAAAGAATGCAGGAGCGACAGGACAAACTTCCCTCTAACAGCAAATCCAAAGAGTGAGTGTCACATCTGATTTCAAAAAGTTCAAAACTGGATAGACAATTCTCTTCCTGAAGGACTGATTTTGCCTTTGAGTTGTGCTTCTGACCTTATCCTCTTTGAGCAGTAACTACCCACCCCAGGTACGCAGCAGGTTGATCTGTGAATTAAACAGCTGAAGGGTGGCTCCTTCCCCAAACAATAATGATGTAGCAATCTTACTAGGTCATTGTAGGCTTTTTGCGTAGATCTAGTGTGTTTAACAGTAATGAAGTTTTGTTCTGCAACATGCTTCTGCCACAAACAAAGCTTTGAAAAAGGTGCAAGAAGTAGAATTAAAAAGTGGTAACTGGTAAAAGCTTTAGAAGTCATGAACTCTTCACTGCCATTACAATCAGTTTATCTAGAGGGAAAGTAGCAAGCTGACTTGCATAACTAAAGAATACAAAAATTAAATTAAATTTTGTTCTCACATGCAGACAGAAAATTTAACAAACACAGGAGGGTTTTTTATTCATTCACTATATTTACAGTAATCTAATTTAAGAAGATGAAAGGACACAGCCTTATGACTGTTCCCTATATCCACAACTAAGGTACTCCCTGCTGATAAAGTCTGAATTTCCCTTCATATCTTTCACAAACTCTGCAGATGAGTTTATACGTCAAGCACTGGCCCACTTGTTAAGGCTTCTTGAAACTTAAATACAAATACTAACAATGTATGCTTTTCCAACATCTGCTATAACATTTACAAATACATGTTTATTTTAAGAAAGACTGATATTTAGTTCACTTCTATTTTGGGTTTAGAAATTTTTAAGTGTTCCCATGGATATGTTTATAGAGCTGTGAGACTATGGGAATGCCCAAGAATAGCTTCACCTTCTCTTCCCAAATAGATGAAATTATCTCTGATTAAGGTATTTTCTAAAGAGATGAAGAAGAATAGTTCACAATTAAGTATAAGGTGTTTTGTGTGCGTTCCCTAGTGTGTTGGGGATGATAGAGCTGTGTAAAGGTTGGCCAGCTGTAAAACTTGTGTTACTTGCCCTTGCTCTACAGAAATTGGATTCAGCCTTTACAGTGCTACAAGGTAGCAACTGGGATGTGGGAAGAACATGGTAGAGATGTAGTGCTTACTGGGAATCACTACTTACGATCAGCAGTATTTATTTTCCATGGGTTTTAGTCTCAGACATGAGCAAAGGTCAGTGCTTCTGCAGTAATAAAGGTACCTCATAGATATGAATAACTTCTAAATGAAGGTGTGTGTGTGTCCCCTTTTCTTATGTCTGTATTGCCGTAAACAGAAGGATGTACAGTTGAGGATGGGACAGCATACCCTAGCAAGTCAAAGAATGTCCACTTGCAAAGCCTTTGACTGCATTACAGGCCTAAGAAACACAAAGCACTCAAACCACCAGTGGAATAAGTATTTTCAAAGAGCAGAGCCTAAATAATAGCTGCAATGTTACTAAAATATTTTCCTCTATAGCTTTTATAAAGGTTTCAGTTCAACCAGCTCTTGATTCACGAGCAGCTCTGAAGGACAGAACAAGCTTTCCTGTCCAAGGGACGTGCCACTGGAGTGGAGGAGCTGTGGCACCACTTCCTCAGGGGGGCCTTGCAAGAACAGACACCGGGACTGCAAGGCTGGGTAACGAATGGCTTTGAGGTTCTCCTGTCTTGGTAGAGCAGTCGGCTTACCGAAACCACGCAAAACAAGCAAGCTTTGACGTGTATTTTGTACAGAGCAGTTCTATGCGCTAAAGAGCTTTTCGGAATCAGCGTGATCTTTCAGTCATGAGCAATGCAGCTATTTCAACTGGCCTTGCAACCCTGCTCCTCTGGGGCGTCGGCGGTTTGGACCGCGCAACCAAAACTCGGCAAACTTGGCCTAGAATAATTCCTCGCCAATAACCCTCTGCTCTGCACCTCCCGCCTTCTCACCCCGCCCGAGCCCACGACCGCGTCCCATTTCTCAGCGCGTTCCGCTGCCCTCTCCGCAGCGCGGGGGCTGCTGGCGGGGCTCTTGTGCTGCGGAGGCGCCACGCTCTGTCGTCCCTCCGTCCGCCGGCGGTGCCGCCGAGGCCCCGCTCTCCACCCCTCCGCCGGGTCGGCGCGGCAGG
>JAVJGG010000074.1:56122319-56133423 GCA_035590195.1 Aviceda cuculoides
AAAGTTAAAATACCTTTCCCGGCGCCCCCCCCCCCCCCCCCCATTTGGCATTATTTCTGGAGTTGTATGTAAACTTCTTTTTTTTTAGCATTATTTTGCATCTTGGACACTGAAACTGTTTATTTTACATTTTTATATATTCCACTTCAAAACAGACTGTATGGTTTTAGGAATGTAAGCAGCTGAAAAACCAGCTATTGATTAGTGCAATGTGTCAGGGGAGATAATTCTCAGCAGCTAGAACTAGCTTTTCCTTTGGTGTTCCTACCATTAGTGTACGCTAGGCATCTTGGTTAGGAATGCAGTATTTTTCATTATTAATTTCACAAAAAGTTGTGAAATTTTATTTCACAATAAATCAATGTTGAATGGCTCTCCAGAAAATATACTGAAAAAGCCAGAAAATATACTGAAACATCATCTTGTTACGGAGTTTGCAAATGTGTGCTTTTGTGCATGTGATTAATCATCATTTATGTGTTTGGGACTTGGAAATATCCTTTATCCCTGCCAAGTCTGGATGGTTTTTATGTTTTATATTGTGTCCACATCTACTAAAATTGCTGTGGTATGAAGCCCAATAGCTAACTTCATTCTATGTAGCATTCTTTTACTATAAGGGACACTAAAGCCGAATAACAGGAACTCAGTTTTAGAAACAATCGTGTAGGTAGTAGGACCATACACAAAAATGGAAATCAAATTAAGTAGAGATTTAGTTAATGTAGGATTTGCCATAGGAATCTGCCAAGAAGTACAGCAATGGATAAAAGATGTCTTCAGTCCAGCACAAGGGATGAGAAACCTAATCTTTTTGCAGTACAATGTGACAGTGAGAAACTTCTTTCTAACCTTGATCTCTTGTCAATTTGTGTCTGTTCCTTGATGGACCTAAGTATAATTAAGTATTGTATTACCAGGGTCTGTCTAGATTTTTGTTCTCAAGTATTTGCTACTTTCTAAGTATATAAGCACTAAAAATACATGTATATGAAGTTAGAAAGACTAAGTCCCCACAAATGTTCATGAGACATACTCAGTTACATTCTCATTTTCTTTAATATCATATTAGGGGTGGTTTTGGTTTTCAGCAAAATCCAAATGCATCTTAAGACTACGAACATCCACTCCTTGCTGGCAGAAAAAATTACTTCTGTGCTTTATGTAGTTACAGGCTGGGGGTCTGCTCTTTAGATCTATTACATGGTTGGAATTTGTTTCAGTGTCACAATGTTTTGTGTCATGACAGTGGGGTTTTTTTTCGTTAGCCAAAAGGGACTGTCTAGTCTGCTTTGCAAGGGGCAGTATTACACACTAGGGTGGAAGGAAATGTATGTGGAAAACAGCACGGCAATCATAGCGATTATTTACGTCATTTTGCTCTGTGGTTGGGTGGTTTCACTTGTAACCTCTGTGTGCTCAAGAACATTTGCAAATGAGCAACTTCTTCCTACCATATAGGGTGAAAAAATGAGAGGGGTGAATGCAGCTGTTTATCCTAATGGCTAAGAGCATCAACAAAGATCCTGAATAAGAACGACTAAAAAAGATCTTAGGCGTGTTTGTAAACCAGTATCCCAGCTCTGCCATGCACACTGCTGAAGTTGGGTTTGCTGATGATCCGGCTTGGACGCAAGTGAAAAAAAAAAAAAAAAGAAAAACAGAAAAGGCAATTACAGCACAGAACCTTTAAATAAAAAGGACTCACAAACCTAAGTAGACTTCTTTACTTCTTGGTAATGAGCTAAAGTGCTGAAGTTGCCTTTGCAAAGTATTTTTAGGTTGCCTAAGCATGTTTGAGAACGCAACACTTGACAGGCTTGGGAAGGAGGCCCATGCGAACTTCGTGAATTTCAACAAAGACAAGTGCAAGGTCCTGCACCTGGGTTGGGGCAACCCCTGGTATCAACACTGGCTGGAGGATGAAGGGATTGAGAGCAGCCCTGTGGGGAAGGACTTGGGGGTACTGGGAGATGAAAAGCTGGACATGACCCAGCAATGTGTGCTTGCAGCCCAGAAAGCCAACTGTATCTTGGGCTGCATCAAAAGAAGTGTGACCAGCAGGTTGAGGGAGGTGATTCTGCCCCTCTACTCCGCTCTGGTGAGACCCCACCTGCAGTACTGCATCCAGGTCTGGGGTCCTCAGTACAGGAAAGACATGGACCTGTTGGACCAGGTCCAGAGGAGGGCCACAAAAATGATCAGAGGGGTGGAACACCTCTGCTGTGAGGACAGGCTGAGAGAGTTGGGGTTGTTCAGCCTGGAGAAGAGAAGGCTCTGGGGAGACTTTATAGTGACTTTTCAATACTTAAAGGGGGCTTATAAGAAGGACAGAGACTTTTCACCAGGGCCTGCAGTGACAGGACAAGGGGTAATGATTTTGATGTGAAAGAGGATAAGTTTAGATCAGATATAAGGAAGAATTTTTTTTGCAATGAGAGTAGTGAGACACTGGAACAGGTTGCCCAGGGAGGCTGTGGATTCCCCATCCCTGGAAGTGTTCATGGTCAGGCCGGACGGGGCTTTGAGCAACCTGATCTAGTTGAAGATGTCCCTGCTCATTGCAGGGGGCTGGACTAGATGACCTTCAAAGGTTCCTTCCAACCCAAACCATTCAATGATACATGCATATGCATGCTATTTATATTGACACTCTGAAATGCTTCTAGCATGCTTCTTGCTAGCCTGCTAAATACGGAGAGATGATTAACACATCAATTACCACACAGCATAAAACATACAGCAAATGTCACCTTTTCATAGTAAATGGAGCATTAACAGTTATTCTTCCTTTTAAGCTCCCACAGCTAGTGTCATACCTCTGCTTTCTGTTTATATTTTGTTGAGGCTTCAGCCTGATTGGATTGCAAAAAGAAGCAAAATGCTATGTGACTTGAGGAGTCTCATACCAAGGCAATGGCAGCTCCACTCTTACTGAATTTGGCATTTCTGTGCAACTGGTTAGTTGGAACATGCTACAGTTCTCAGTGTCTGTTTTGCTGCTGTATTTGATGGCAAGAAGAAGGGCAGGACCTGCTCAAGCAGCAGCAGTTTATGGAGCCAACCTCAGGCACAAACAGCATCTGCAAAATAGGTTATAACTACTGAGCATGGCCACGCAGCAAAGCACAATGTGGTAAGCTTTTGAGGAAACTAAACTACAAGAGTACTGCAATTTAGACTGACATGCTTAAGCTAACAGGAAAACCTAACCATCTGTTCATGCTTGATGCACCCTTGTGCTGCTAGCTGGGAAAGAAAATGAACCGTTTGTTTCAAGGGGAAAGGGAAGCAGTGAAAATCTGACCAAAAGAAATGAAACCCATTAATGTTACTTGCTGTTTCACCTGTACCATCTCTTCCTCATTCTTTGGGTTTTTTTCATAATGTCAGGGTTAAGCTGCATCATTTGCTGTATGAAACAAGCTAACAAACGTGCCAAATAACATTTGGAGATGAGGAGATGTCAGCTACTAAATATACATGAGAAAGCTTGCTAATATTCCAGATATGCCAGCTGCATGTTGTGGCAATACTGGCAAGGGCAAGATTTGTAATCAGCGTGGTTTCTGTTGGCAAAACACATCTGTGTTTGGTATAACTTATTTCACAGGGAAAGGTTTCCATAATTTAGCATGGCAAGGATTTTGCACGGATTGGTGTGTTCGCACTAGAACCATTTTATCAGTTAATGCCAAGCATGCATCTGCCTTACAACCTGCTCCCTGCAGCATGACTGCAGACAAAGTATGGTCTGCTGGCTGTCAGCTCTGTTTCCCTATTTAGTTGAATCCTAGCCAGAAATGTGAGCATATTTCACGATGTTTTGCATCAGGAAAACTGGATCAGGCCACTGGATCTCTTCCTACTTGAGACAGGATCCAGAAATGGAAAGAGAGTATGAGCTGGCTAGTCGATCGCCAGCTACAGCTTCACACTGGAGCTCTCCAAGAGCTAGGGGAGGAGAGAGAAGGGCCTGGTGTGCTGGGTGCAATATTTAAGTCAATTCCTGGGTAAGGCCTTTTTTATTTATCATTTTCATCTTTTCTGATCTGATTACAGTTTGATCTTACAAGATGCTGAGCAAATTAAAAAATGAATGAGACCTCCCACCTTTAAAATGAATGAAACCTCTCACGTGTTTAAAATCAATAACCCATATAAGTGCTTTTTCATGGCATTTTGTATTTTGCAAGTGCTATAGAAACGGTATAGTGATAGCTAATACAGCTGGAGAAGCTAAACAAATGCCATGCTATAATCCAAGTCAACACTAGAGAGCATTAAAATAACTAGATATGGCTGTTGTTAATTTGGCTTGTTGGGGGGGAAACCATTAGAAACCAGATCTGAACATCACACTGAACTGTGAAATACTGATTAGCCCTCTAAACAAACATGTGGATTTGGAAAGGTGAAAAAGTATTGAAATTGTGTCAGAGAAGTTGGTGACAGTATTTTAAAAAGAACCTGTATAAAGGTTCAGCAAAGTTATGGAGAACAATTTCTCTTACCTTTGTGCCTTATACCAGCCTTATAATAGTGGTGCCTGTAGCACCTCAAACAAGCTTCTCTCACAAAAAACAAGGCCTGACATTTAAAGCATGGCACTAAGCTCAAATACATGGCACACAGCAACATAACTCCATCAAGATCAGAGTTGATAAAGACAACCTACAGTGAAAATCTGGTTTGGTGTTCCCTCATCAAAATAAAAATTAATTAAATTGAGTCAAATCCATCTTCATTGTGTAGTACGACTGGGAAAATCACTCTCCTTGTCTTTCTTTGATCAGGTTTGGGTTTCGTGTTAGGAATTTGGGGTCTTTTTGTGCCACACTATCCCATACTGCAGACAGTAATCCTTGGGAAGTTCTCACGTGTGGTTTTTTCATCCTCATGGATGGGGCAGCGTGTGCCCAGGCAGCGGTGAAGGCAGTGCCACAGGGCCTGGGTACAGGGCTCTCCCAGCTCATCCTCCTGCTCACCCTGGCTTGCTGTGTTGCTCCCTTCGACTGAGCTAGAGATGGCAGGCAGGACACTGCTGCTTCCTTCAGAAGCCTGAATACAGAAAAGGAAAATAACTGAACAGACGTTCAGAGCCAGTTTACCTACAAATATTTTATCACTGTTGGCTCCTTATAGTGTTGGGTTTTGGTTGGGGTTTTTTTTCAGATATGTGTTTAAATAATCCAAATTTTTGGCTTATAAACAGGAAAGAGCAATCACCATCAGCAATACAGGAAGCAGGTTAGGATCCTAAGACCAAACCTTTTAAATCTTTGTTTCAGCCAAGACACTGAAGTCCATCTACTCAGTTTATATACCAGCAGGTGTGGAGCCTCCCTTGGACCCTGTGTATCCGCTAGAAGGGGATACGGTGGTACAGAAGCCAGTGGTACCACTGATGGGAAGTGATGCTGCTGAACACATGCTATAAGAGTCTGCTTCCTTTCTCGCAGAACAACACAATTGGAAACAGGCGTCCAGCTCCAGAGGGTGCATTTTGTCACTGCCACCTCCTACTATAATGTCCTGTTTACTGAAACCTCCCTAAATGCTGAGTGTTTCTTGTCCAAGACAATATCCCACACAGTCCTCCTCACAGCAAGGTGCCTTGGGGATCTACTTTCAAATCACATGGGTTTTACTGTCAGCTAGTTAGTCTTTACTCATTACAACTTAACACACTGATTTAAATGTTTCTTTTCTGATACGTCACTATTGTGATTTTCCTCTTTTCTTTTTTACAATGAACAATTTTTACTGCCTATTCCAGTCTCCCATTGCTCATCAATATTATTGCAAAGCCAAATAGAAGAAGATGTGTTCCTGCCTGCAGAAAACTTGTGTAAAGTGGTACCACTCACATCTGACATGTTTTCCAGGAACCATAAAATGCTAGAAATTTGTTAAGTTCAGAAATTGGGTCAGCTAGCATAACTGGGAATAATTGCATAGTATGTATGTGGATAAAGCTTTACAGATGCCTAAAGCACAGAGTACTGAGAACTCAGTCCCAGATGGGGAAGAACAGAGAAAGGGAGGGAGAAAATGGTGTTGCCCAAACTTTTACATTGTTTTATCTTCCTGTTCAAGTGCTAATAAATCTCCCACCTTCAGAATAATTCCAAGAATATTTTTCTTGCATGTTTTTCCTATAGATCACATAAGAAATAAACCTGTATATCAGTGCCACTTGTAGAACTTCTTTCAATTTATTTTTACACTTTTTTTAGTCTCCACCTTTGCTGACTCTAAGAGGTACATGCAATTCTACCCAGCAAAGAATATAATACATCTAGTTAGTTATCACAGCTTTAATGTCCAAGAAAATGAAAAACATGCTGAAAAGATTCTGCTTTCTATTACTCAAACACAAGTTAAGGGTGACCAAGAAAATATTACTCCTACCACTGAAAATTATATTTACAGAAGCTCTGAAATTCAGCTTAGATCTCTTACTTTGCTTTGACATTTTTTCCTATTTTTATTTGCATATTATCTTCAGCAAAAATTTTTGAAAGGAGGGACTTACTGCATTTCCCTCACTAGATGAAACATATTTGTAAATTTGCTGTGAATTTGCTGAAAAATTGTCATTTTTCATTAAATGGTTAAATTAAAATATTTCTAAGCCTTTTATATCTCTGCATCAAAGATACTGAGTTTTATTAATGAAAATTCTTTCAAAATTACATTTTAAATGTTAAGACTGTTTAAGAGACAGGCTTGTCTAAAAGGATATTATTTTTCATTAGTCCAATGGATACATTGTGTTGGGAAAAAAAAGACAATGTTTTGGGTACTTTAAACCATTCTGGGTAGTTTTCCAGGTTTGCATTTTCTTATCTTAGTTTCTAAACTAAGATCAGTAGTGCAGCAGACTCTATACAACTACTGACATGTTCTGTTAAAGCAGTGAAAATATTTCCTAACTTGAAAATCAGTCATCAAGAGCTATTGCTATTTTGAGCAAAATATTTTATCTTTGCTTGATCAGAGTATCTCCTGTTTGTACTCTAATGAAACAAGATGGGGTTTTTCTTCTTTCCGCACCTCACGGCCTCCTTCCAGACTAGCATGTAAAAACCCAACTGAGCAAAGAGCAGCATCAAGGAGAAGCCACTTCCCCATTCAGTGCTATTTTTTGACTGGAGGTAAAACTGAGGTCTGTAGAAGCGTCACCTAGAGATGAGGGTTACAATTCTCTTATGAATATAGAGGAAACTCAACAAAGGTATTAACAGTGTCTTCTATTTAACTTTTGTGTGCTCAGCCAGCTGCTCAAGGGAAAGAGGTACCTGTACTGGCTGTACAGTGATACTGGAATTTAAATGGTATCTTAAATTTTCTTTAATTGTCATGATTTTCAAAACCACTAAAGAAGGGCCAAGCTAATCTTGCAAAACCAGCGAGATGCTTCTCAGCAGAGCAGGCAGCCAATCTGCAGCTGCGTTGAGAGCTTCGTGTACCCAGCCCAGCACCACCTGCCCAAGCTCATGCTGGGGACGAGCAGCCCTCAGGTCCCTGGGGACAGCTGGGGCGGCAGCGGGTGCCTCTGCGGCTGTCGTTCGGCTGTCCCAGACCTTCCATCACTCACCTGCCCAACTCTCACCAGCACAGTCCCACAGCCAGCTGAGGAGGAAGGGGAGGGTCAGGCAGGATGAAGGCAGCCTCCACCTTCCTCCATCCCCACAGCTGAAGCTCTCTGCTACAGCCTGGGCTCTCGCATGCAGCAGCGTAAAAGCTCTGGGGCGCGCAGCAAGCAAGCCTGTGCCTCGGGTTTTTCTGGGGCTCAGCCCAGCCTCTGGCCCCAACCACAGGGACAGCCATGCCTGAGGATGCTTGGGCCAGGCAGAGCCTGGGCTTCCTCTAGCATAAGCAGGGCAAGGATTTTTCCTGCCCCCATTAATAGGCAGGTGCCAGCCTTGCCTGTGCCAGAAACCAGACACAGCTCCGGAGTTGTACAAGACTTCATCAAGATTTAGCCACCTCTGGTGAGAGGAAACAGGACTTAGCTTAATGAGACAGCAAATGAGCTTCTCCTGCTTAAAATCGTGTAGGTTTGCCTATGTGAGTGACCTTGGGTAGGCTAATTTAGGACTTTCCTTTTACTGAGGAATAACATCTCTTGGTCACGGTGCCAAAGAAAAAAGCCTACCTGCCTCCAGCTTTCCTTCAGCATCTCATCTGCCTGCATGAGAATGTACAAACACCCCAGGTTTACTCCTCTCCTAACAGGAACAACCTGCGTCAGACCTTACAATGGCAGAGGAGGAGGAGGAAGGAACTACATGAGGAGGGTGGGACCATGGTGGTAGGGGTGGCATCACCTTTGGGGTGGCTTCACCCTCTCTGCTGGCTTGGGACCTGCAGGCATGTGGGATTACAGAGCAATCTTATCAAATGCTGCTGATGCACAAAGTGCAGCCACTCTGGAGTGTATGCAAGATGGGAAGCCGCAAGCACAGCCCCGTGCCCAGCTTGTATGTGTGTATGTATCTGTGTATATACTAGTCACGTAACAGAGTTTTATTTTAGCCCATTGCTGTAACTGTGACAGCAGCACTATCAAACAGGCATTTCCTGTATTCCTTTCTCAAATATAGAAACCACATGTTTTATGAGCCATAACCGGAGTCGATCACTTTTCATAATGACACTGATAGAGACATGCAGCCCCGCAGTCTAAAACCAGGGCTTCTCTAGCAACCCACGCGTTACATTCTGCAGCAATGAGACTGCACGCAACAGAAGGAAGAAATTTTAAGGATGATTTTCCAATATAGTTCACTGGTAACAAATACCACATGGAAAAACATCTGGAGCTCACTTTCATAAGCAAAGTTGAATATCATATGTGAGGGGCGTTGCAGGTGGTGGTAGCTACTTAAACTCATCAAACAAATGCTTTGGGACAAAAGTAGGGACAAATGGCATTGCTGTCCTTTGTGTAAGAATTTGCTTAGAGAGTTTTTTACTCTTGCTTGTTGGGTTGGACAAGAACCTACTATAATTCTAACATGTTTTGACTGGAGCATAGCAAGGACAGCTTGATTTGCACTATGACCAGGGCACCTTGTTATCACAGCCCTGGTTTTATAACTGACTTTCAGCATATAGTACATTTGCTGCTTATTCTATGACCCTATTGAGTGCTGTAAGCAGTCCATCTGGAAAGGTACAAATGATGAAGTTGGATGTTTACTGTGGCAGTTCTGTTCATTGCACTAAAAATTTTAATTGCACAAAGATTGAAGGTATTAGCTAAAGAAGAGCAGGGCTCTCTTCCTCTGCTCACAGCTCCTGCTGTGCAGTCAGTGTTCAGAAAAGCTTTCTAGGCTTTGTTGCTGAGGTTTCTGTTGGAGTCGCGCCAACACCTATCTTGGTTTTGCACCTATCTTGGTTTTGGTATCATGGGCTTGTATGTAGAGTGTAGCAGCCAGTTCTATCAAGTATAACTGTTTCTTTAACTAAAGGCAAGTTGTTACACCCTGCAATTTCATTGAGATTCAGCACAAGACAGACCAGCATTGCCAAGTGTGTCAGAAATGCTCACTGTGTAATAGCTACTATAAATTCACTGCCAGGTAGAAAGCATGACTTCATAACTGTCCAAACACTAAGCTGTTTTGCAGATTACTTCCTTCCACATGTTATTTTTGCTGTGCTTCTTGCCACTGTGTTATGACTCCACAAATAAGCAGGCCTGGGAAAAGTTGATAGTAGAGAAACACTCACTACCAGTTCATAAAATAAGTTTCTCTTTTGATCTAAGTCAAGGATATGGTAATCATTAAAAACCATGAGACTGCCATCCTTTCACTGTTGCATTCAAGGGATTTTCCCTTCTTTTCCCCAGTCTTGGGTAGGTCTGCAGAGCCTTTTACCTGCTGAAGGTGTGCTCTGCTTTTAACCATGTGCTAAAGTGCAACTCTTGCAGGTTTCTCAATTGATACCACAAATAGATTCTCCTCCTACTTAAATCCACAGATCCTGGGAGGCCTCTCCCTAAGTCTCTGCACACATCTTGAAGTCCCTCCATAGTGAGGGTGAAAGGAAAAAAAGCAAGCATGCCTCTGCTGATGGGAGATGTTTAATTTTTTAGCCCATTCCTACTGAAGTTTCTGGAAGCAACCGAGATGCCTCAACTAAAGAGGACAGCCCTTAGGGCTCCTGCCCAAAAGAGAAGCCTCTCTTCAACTGCCACCATACACTGGGTATGAGGACTCCTGTTCTCTCTCTTCTCTTTTACCACGTGCTCAGGAGGCACACAGGAGCACCATTTCATAAGAAGCCCTCCTGCCTTCAAATGCCATAGGAGCAAGTCCACATTCACAATTCTGTCCTTATTTTATCATCTAGCCAAGTATCGATGAACTCATCTAACAGTGTTGTTACCCAGAACAAAATAAGTGGCTTATTCAGACTATTGTGTAATGGCAGTTGTCCGTATGAGTCAGAAAAGCTATCACTCACATGTATAGTAACACAACAAAGTTAATAGCCATGAAAACCTTTTTCTCTGATAAATGCTTAGTCACCCCAGTTCTACCCACGTTGATTCCTGGTTCTAGAGCCCAGCAGTTTCAGTAATGTCCAATTGCCTACAAGACAATAAATGGATCCATAGCTAGATATGTGCTTTGAGCAGGGTCAGGAGTCACTCAGTCCTGACCCTGAGCGAGGGATAGGTTCAGCTATTCCATTTCTGTAACCTTTATGGCAATAAGAAGTACAGAGGAGCAAAGTTAGGTGACAGATAAAGCTCATGAAGACTCTTCTGGGATCTCATGGCAATATGCCCATCTCAGCAATTACGGAGTGTAAAGGAACAGTAATGTGTGCTAGAGTCACTAAAAACAGGATAGAAGGAAGGCTTTTCAGCAAAGCATTTGTCTATTGGCTTGCCACAAGGCAGGATCAGCTGTCCCTATATCAATCCTCATCGATGCTTGTATAACCTGTTTCCAGAAACCTTCAGTGATGGAGACTCCACAACCTCCCTCAGCATCCAATGCTGGCCTGTTTATTTGGTTTCTTCTCCTTCCCTGGGGGGGGGGGGGGGGGGGGGGGGGGGGGGGGGGGGGGGGGGGGGGGG
>JAVJGG010000074.1:56133433-56145365 GCA_035590195.1 Aviceda cuculoides
CCCAACTATCCTTTATGTATTTGAAGATTTCTACTGGTCTCTTTGTTCTGTCCATTTTTCCTGAAACACAGTGCCGGCACCATACTCCAGCTGAGGCTTTGCTGATGCTGAATACATTGATGTGGTTCATTTTCCACTTTGTGCTCTTCTTGCTACCCCTAGTCTGGTGTTTGTCTTTTTTTTTTTGCAACAGCATGACATAGCTGACTGATAATCAGCTTTTGCTCCTCTGCATTCCACTCTGGAGATGATGCTAATTGGGGCTTGGAAGCTCAGTGGAGGGAGAACTGGTTCAGTATAGGCAGCCCTTTTGATAAGCAGCTCTGCAGCCTAAGTTTCTTATGTACAAGCATCAGTGTGGGAAATGAGGCTGTAGCAAGATCCAGACCCAAATTAACCATCAGTTCCACAGATTTTCTTAATTCATCTGCCTAAAAAGAAAGCCAATAGACAGTAGTTTGCAATGGCCTTTGTGTGTGTTGTCAGTGATTGAACAGAGGAACCAAACTATGCTGATCTCTCTTGACACTTGTCTACCAGAAAAAAGTAGATATTTAATTTCTCTATCTTGCCACTCTACTTGCTGTAACAACAGTGAATAGTATTATTGGGACTGAGACATTTCTACCACTCTAACTGTATTGTAGCTTCTTCTTACAATACAGCTACTTCCAGTGGCCACTACACTAATCAGACTGAACATATCACAGGCTTAAAAATAGTGGTGGGGAAAAAATGGTGGGAAAACTTGTAGTGTATCTTTAATTAAAATATCTTAATCTCTATGTTTTGATTTAACATTTCACAAGCATTAAATCAACTGCATTAAAAAAATATGCTGAAAGACAGAGATTGGTCCCTTTGAACTTCTGGGAGGACAACAGACTCTTCAGGGCCTGGATGCATAAACTGGAGCTACTGTTCATGCTTTTCCTTTTTTTGTTCTCTAAGTATCATATTCAGGCTTATGTTTCCCAGCCAAATTAAAAAATCTGTCCTTTTTTAAAAAAAAGAACAGTTCTAGTCATAACTGGTCACTCTAGTAAAGCACGTGATGAAGTGAGATCCATTTAATCCCCCAAAATATTTTGTCACAATTTTTATCATGTCATATATCAGAATTTAGTAATGCAATGTTTTTCTGAATTATCTGAAAGATAGTATTTTTATTTTGTGAAGCACTTTGAGATAACTATCTTCCAATTTAAGCACAATAAAATATCCTTTTCAAGCCCTTTGAAAGCAATTAATAGTTACAATGCGTGCCACTTAATCTATAAGCCTCAGTTCCCTATAGGCCAACACCAATAAAGGATCAAGTGTGACATTTTCATTGCTTAAAAATTAGAGTAAAAATTCCCATTAGCCAGATTCTCAATCCCTATTTCAAACATATGAAATGATGAATTGACAATGTATGGACCACAGGAAATGCAGGTGATGGAAACTATCCATTAACATCTACTGGAACCTTACATTCATTATGAAAAAAACTGAGATAATAAACCATTCTGCAGAATAATCATAGAATCATAGAATCGTTTAGGTTGGAAAAGACCTTTGAGATCATTGAGTCCAACCATCAACCCAACACCACCATGCCCACTAAACCATATCCTGAAGTGCCTTGTCTATGTGTTTTTTGAACACCTCCAGGGATGGTGACTCTACCACTTCCCTGGGCAGCCTGTTCCAGTGCTTGACAACCTTTTTGGTGAAGAAATTATTCCTAATATCCAACCTAAACCTCCTCTGCTGCAACATGAGGCCATTTCCTCTCATCCTATCACTTGTTACTCAGGAGAAGAGACCAGCACCCACCTCACTACAACCCCCCTTCAGGTAGTTGTAGAAAGTTATGAGGTCTCCTCTCAGCCTCCTTTTCTCCAGGCTAAACAGCCCCAGCTCCATCAGCTGCTCCTCATAAGACTTGTGCTCCAGGCCCCTCATCAACTTGGTTGCCCTTCTCTGGACACGCTCCAGCACCTCAATGTCTTTCCTGTAGTGAGGGGCCCAAAACTGAACACAGTACTCGAGGTGCAGCCTCACCAGTGCCGAATACAGGGGAACAATCACCTGCCTGCTCCTGCTGGAGACACTATTTCTGATACAGGCCAGGATGCCATTGGGCACACTTTCACTTACAAAACAAAAATGTGAAGTGCTTTTTCTACATGTCCTAACTCCATACTGAAATTAAAGTTTTAAAGTATTTTTACTGCCTTACCTCTAATGTCAGAAGCAAGTATGACTTCACAGGAAAGATTCTTTAGCATTGGTAGCACAAAGACTGGTCCCAAAGTGTTTTAAAAGGTGTTCTACTATAACGTTTGTGGGAGATAGCCTCATTCCAGACATTTGTCAAGGTTTTTTTCTTCTCTGCAATTGCTATTGAGGTCTCATGGTTACTCAGACTCTGTGAACATCAAACATCTTTTTGGATGTATTTGTTCATGGTTCTAGGCTTCCAGAATGAAAGGATTGTTCATAAACCAGAGCTAATATACTTTTCTGCTTTTATCTTTCTATGCCTAGCAACAGTGAGCTGAGGATATAAGCAAGTTTCCCAATTAGTTACAAGGCAAATACATCTTTTACCCAGTAACACTTCGTTTCTTAATACATGCTCAAATTCTTGATTTAGTAGTTTCCACTGCTGTAAAGAGCAAGAAATAGAAAACAGCAGGCATGCTAAAGGTCCGGTTCTTACATTTATTTCCCTCTTAGTATTGAAAACCTTGAATAATATTACTAATATTTATTTTATGAATTGCAATCATACCTAGGAACCTATTGTTTAATAATTTAAAATTAAATATTGATTAAAAACATTTAAGTCCTTTCAAAGTCTTTAAAAAAAAGTCTTTTAAAATAACTAACAGGTTAAATGTAGTGTGACAATTTATGTTAGCTTATGCTCTTCAGTTTTCAAAGACGTCATAGAAGGAGAAAAGTTTTAAGCTGATTCTGAAAGCTGACAATGTTCTAGTTTAGTTGAGGTTTGCAGAGAATTCTTCCCAAACCAATGGCAGCTAGGGAGAATGCAAGAGAATGCTTGTTTGAAAATTAACAATTGGGCAACTAAGTTTGGCAAATGCAGTAAGCAGAGCAGGAGTTAGCATCATGAATGAGAGTTATTGGATAAAATGGGGCATACCACTTAGGACGGCAAGAGACTAACAGTAATGTAGTAGAGAAGGAGAAACCAATGGGGTAGGGCAAAAGAACTGACATAGTCAGCAATGTTGCAGACTGGGAAAATGATTTTTGCATCAGTATTCTGAGCTAAAATGATATGGGCAAAAGGTATGAATGCAAGGGCAGAGTCCAAGATTTCACAAAAGAGAAGATATAGGTGTTCAAATTTTATTTAAATCACTAAAGGCAGCTGTATTAATAGAGAACTCGGAAGAATAAAACTCTTAACATTGATCTTTAATCACTGTCCTATACCTCATGAGGATATAGATCTCATCAAACTTCATGAGTAAAACCCTTTAGGCAATTGTTTATTCTTTTAGTGTATTTGCTGATAGTTTTTTGTGGGTTTAGGAGAAATCTGTACCTAACTAAGCACTTTGGATTTTAATACATAGGACTAGAACAAAAATGCAGCATTTCACATTATATAAACTACTTCTGAAGCTGCATTTTTTTGTAACAGCAACACTGTAACTGACAAGGAAGCTGTACTCAGGAGGAATTGCTTGTATTATTTACAGTATCTGTGCATTAGAATACATTGGTCCATTATGCCTGTCCATCATCAGTCAACAATTGAATGGAAGTTTTATTATTCCCAGCAACTTAAAATAGATGGTAAAAGATCTGAAACACACACATACACACACACACATATATATATATATATATTATTGGTGAATGAAACTGTGAAAGGCAAAATCATGGCTGGATGATGTTTTCTGAAATACTGCAAGGGAAAGAAACATCAATAAAAGAACTAACCTGATAAAAGTTATAAGAACATTTCTCTTAACCTTCAGTGGAAGTGTTACTGAAATATTTAGTGGCAGAGATGATCCTTTCACACCAGAAGCTGTCTGATGGACCTCACATCTGATCTCAAAACATCAATTGATGACAGATTCTGAAATGAAAGAGAGTAGTCATAAAAGCCTCTTACAGGAAGATGTCTTGAAAACACCTCTACTCACTCAAGTCGAACAGCCATAGGTGAACATACTAAGTAGCACAATTTGTATCTATGATCCTTCCCAAAAGGAAAGTTTGACACTCGTATATTGTCACGTCCCAATTTCTCAGGACAATGAATCAGGTTTGCTGATTCCCAGGTCAGGACTAAAGCAGAATGACACCAGGGATCCTTTAACTCACAAAACTCAACTTTTACTCACTCACAAGAATTGGCATGCTCACCACAAAAATTGGTATACTCACAATGAAAATTGACACGAAGCTATGTCAGTAAACTGTGTAACGTGCTAACTACACATCACCAAACATATACTACAGGCCTTGCTTATTTGGGGATCAGTTCAAGGAAGACAATAAGGAGAGCCCTCCCCATGAGTCACGAGGTTCAGAGTGGACCCCCTTGCTTTCTAGACTCCTCCTCAGAGAAGGGCCTAGGGGCGGCTGGATCCACCCCTAGTCCCAGACTTAGTCAACGGTTTATGTCTAAAGGGATAAGGTGTAGGGATTACAGAAAAAAAGAGAGAGAGAAAAAAGAGAAAGATTTCACCAGTCCTGGGCCAAGCATTGGTTCAGTCATCCAGTTCTGATGAACACACACACCTGGAGCTTCAGTTTGTGGTCTTTTATAATCTACTTGCTCCTCCTTTGGGTGGGCACTCGAACTCATTAGGCTCATTAGGTGTCATGAGCAGTTTGTGAGCCTTTGGGAAATGGGTCGTTGGGCTTGGGGGTCTTTGGAGAATAACTTCCCCCTCCCTGCAGATGTGATATTTCACCATGCATGGTGGGCTGCCCTGCTCAGCCCATCAGCACAGCACTTCAGAGCAGGGACCTGTGCACCCTCCGGGAAGCCCTCCCCCTCCTGTTGCTGATGGGTGCTGACCTGCTTCTTTTCACCTGTGGTTCCTTGCTGTGCAGGGTTTGTTCTTATGCAGAGTGTGCCATTAAGCAGAACTTACCCCACCACAGTGTTTGAGACATTAACTCTTTCGGCCTCTCACATATATATATTTGCATAGATCAATCAATTAAACCTGGTAATATCTACTTCTAATGTTTCTTTCCCTTATCAGATATTCCATTTAGAGGTTCAAATGTGTGTTTTACAACCCAGAGGCTGGAAATCACTAGGAAAAAAAAAGCTGGTTTTTTACGGTATTGTAATTGCTAAAAATGTACATGAAGTTTCATGCCATTTTTTGCAGGACTGATAAAGGAAAACTACACTACATAAAAGATTATTCTTTCTGAAACCCTGTTTTGTTTTCCATTAATGTCTTCAAAAGACACTCTCTCCTTGGAGTCCAGCAAGAGTACTAGAATGTAGTTGGTAATTCTGCCCCCAGCTCCCAAATACATTTTTGTAGCATTTCAGGCATGGAGATGTATTCAGCTTACTCTTGAGCAACACACTCTCATTTGGCGTCAACAGCCAAACCTGATGTTTTGTCTGTTCAGGTGTGGAATAGGCCAAAAAATCAGAGTGTTTCTTTGGCTTCTTCCTGAATGAGAGCTTCCATCTTCTGTTACCTTTTTTATTTGGCAGCTTTGAAGGCCCAGTGAAATGTATACCATGTTTCCTAACAGAAATAGAACAACTTTATTGACATAAAGCCTTATTGTAGTGGCATAAATATATGACAAAGATGAAAAAACAACTCTTCTGGTTTACTTTACATGGTTTTCATGGCAAGATTAGAGCTGTTTGATTTATGGTTGAGATTATCAGTTGCAGAATCCTGAGGACACTGTGACTAAACTTTGCAAGGAAGTATGCAAATATGACTGAAAACAAGGACAATTCTAAAGATTTCAGGTACAAAAAATATTATGGCTTTAAAGATAATTTCAAACCTGATATCATTATTCTGCTTTCCTCATAATTTCTGTTTTCTTTTTTTTTTTTTTTTTGGTCCATCTGTTTAATTTATTGATACTTTTTTTTTTTTTTCTTCTCCTGCCAGGACCCCTATGAAGGCCTTATTCAAAGCTTCAAAAGATTTGCACTTGCAAATTAAGTTTAGCATCTGCATTTGCAGTGGACGCTTTCCTCAGCTGGACTTTCACGGTTCAGCATCAGTCAGTTTCTAATTAGGTAGTGAGATAAACCAATCTTGCCTCAAAAGAGTCCTGTTAGGGATAAACCCACTTTTGCATGGCACTTGCTTGGTGGTTGGGGGTTTTGTCTTTTGGGCTTTTTTTTCCTTATACACATCCAGAATTAAGGTCAATTTGTATTATTTTGAAATGTCTTAATAGACGATTTTGGGAAGACAGATAATTTAATAAAATAGAAGCTGTTAAAATACCAAAGGACTGAGAAACCTAGAAATAATAAAGATCAACGATCCCCAGAAGGCTTTTAGGGAGGTCTAGGCATTCGTGGACATGAAAGTTGACAGTAATTTACAGTCTCTTTCTGATGCACATATTTATGACTATTTACCAGTCATCACATATGGTGACTGTTTACTAGCCACCATTTTAGAAAGGTTACTGTTCTCCTTGGAAATTGTAGACTAACCACATATATGTAAAAATAAGACATAATGCATTAAGTACTTCTCATGGCTTGACAGTACATAAAGCTAGATCTTACTTTTGGGCACAATTATGGGAGACTTTTAAGAACAGTCATCCCACAAATAATGTTTAAGTCACTAGCATGGGCTTTTAAATATGAGAATATATATTATTCAGCTGATAAAAAGAAGTTACATTTCTAATACAAAGGGAGGATATAAAAGAAGACTGGATTTATTCGATGAATGGAATAGGAAACTGATTCTCACACTTGAACTCCTTTCTTGCCACTTTTACTTTCACATAGATCCTGCTGGGAGGTGGCAATTGTGTCATTCCAGTATTAATGTGTTTCCATTAATCACCTTGCTTCCATGTTTTCAGTAAATGAGGATACTGTAGATGTATTCTTACTGCTAACTTCCTTTTTCTTACCTTTTTAAAACTTTTGAAATGAATCTTTGTGAATATCTGAATTCTGCTTTGTATGAGAGGATTACAGCAAGAACTATCAGCTTTCTCTTCAGCCTAAAATATGCTTAAATCTACCTGTGCAAGACCAGTTCTTTAACTGTCAACACTGAGTGCCTGTGTATTGTGAGAGATGCTCAGAGTAGGATGCTTTTTCCCTCCATTGCATCTTGTTCACTCCATTGTTTGCTTGCATTGCTTTTCTACAGATTGTAACAGTGTGTCAGTGTCTACTAAAAAGCAGAAGTGCTTCTGGTAACTTCTGCTTCTTTAATAAAGTAGGAAGCCATCTATAACACATTCTTTATCACTGCTTCTGTCTCAAAAAGCCTATAACAGAGGGTATCTTGAACCATTTCGCCAAGTGGAGGTGCAGAGGCTTTGAAGTGTTACAGAAGCTTTGAAGTGTTACAGTGTTCAGTCAAAACAACAGTATATTCTTCTGCTCAAGAGACTTAGAATATCTTCTTTCCTCAATCTGTTCAAAGCTGTGAAGTAGAAAATATACTTAGACATTCTTTAAAATACTTGTGTTGACTTTGTGCAACCTGTACAGCAGAGATGTTTCAGAGAAATAAGAACAGTACTGACATAATAAATTCAAGACAGGAGACTATCCTTTGCACAGCCAATAATAAAGAATCATCTATTTAGGAATCTAAAGCTTCTTTGACATCGTCAGGTTATGTAACACATAGAAAATCAGTGAAACATATATCATTACCAAATTGTGAAAAATGCTAACAATACAGAAAAAATACAACAAACTTTTAAGAGATAACCTCATAGGTTAGGCTATGGTGGACCAGACATAATTTTACAGCAAAACCATAGGCACCATCATTTAGAAATCTTCTACAGAATGGCAATTTATGGATTTGATATATGAAATAAAAAGCCAACTTAGTCCAGCTAAGCTGAAGAGCATTCAATATGTCCGTGGGGAAAAAAAATCAAAACAAAAAATTTGCAGTCATAAAGATTCAACCATGGAGGAAAAAACATGGGGGAGAGGAGGGTGTTAGAATTTAGTGCATTCATAATCTACCCTGCAGCCATGAAACCAAAATTGTTTTGTCTATGTATTCTACACAAATGTTTGGTTATTCAAACTACCTGAAATGCTCACAATAGTATATTAAAATCACTAGAGTGAGCAAAAGTACAAAGAAGCTGATGCAATTTCATTATCATACAGACATTATTTGGAACTAAGAAGACAGGCTTTCCACATTTTCAGCTAATGGTCCTCTCTAACAGCAGGGATAATGGAACTGCAAAGGTATTGATATAGCCATTGCCAATAGGTACTTGCTGCATAGCTCAGACTCTCTCTGATACAATAGCTGCCAGTGTATATTGCTGAAAGCTTAATCATATTTATATGTAATTAACTGTTAGTAGAAAACATTTCATGCCAGATCTGACAGCATGAGAGAGGTGAGGCTGCTGCAGTTCCATGCCCCCAGGTTCAACCAGTAGCGAGGCTGAAGATGTATTCCTGGTAGGCACATGCACAGAGATACACCATGCATATACATGTATACATATATACACGACTGGCCACACAGGTCACAGGCAGACACACAAGGCACTCATATGAACAGACAGCACCAATGGCCTCATCCTGCTCCCCCCTTTGTCTGAGCAGGGTGGACATCCACTAGTGAGTCCACTATATACGTGTGTGTGTATATACATATGTGTATGTACACATATATTATATACATATGTATAAGTATATAATATATATACATATGTACACTGTGGAAGCCATCAGGAGCTGGGCTCAGACACTGCACCAGTCTGCCCAGCAGCTGTCCCTGGATCCGTGTCCCCAGTTGATGACACCTGGACATACAAACCTCTGAGGTTGCAGCCCTGCTCCAGCTGCTGGTGCAGACCATCTCACTGGTCTGTATGTGTGCACACACAGTGTGTGCACACACCCACACAGACACAGAGATGGCCAGGATTCCCCAAGTCCCATAGCCAACACATACCTGGTTCTTTAGATTAAATTTATAGTCCTAAGCCACATCATGATACTACAGTCTGCTGACTAAGTGATGTAGATAAAAGGTTATTTGATATGTTGCAAATAGTTTTAAAACTACTGAAATTATTGCTGGAGACAAATGAGCTAATGCCTTTCAACAACAAAAAATTAATTAAAACTACTTGTTCAGAACTTAGTTACGTTGCTTATCCTCTTCTTAAAACTCTGAATAATGACACGTATCCGTCTGTAAATTTAGCAGAAGTTTCCCTGAACAGTTATTCTGGCTGCATTCGTATCCCCGTTATCTTGATATGTGTTCTTTATATTTTTGTGCAAACTTTCCTTGCTTGTATTGCTGTTGCAGAAGATCAATGCCTTGTGATGCCTTCTGTTGCATAGCTGCAGTTTCTTATTAATGAAAATATAAACTATTCACAATCCACATAGAGATCCATTTTGTTAACTTGAAGAACACTGAAATCCCAGTTTGCCCAAAAAACTTAAATGCAGGTTGTGTGTTTCATAAACAGGCATAATGGCTGCATTGATGTAAGGAGAAGGGCTTGCAGGTTTTATGGTGCTTGCTTGCTCTGGATGGGGAGATGGAAGGACATGGGGTGATTTATCTCTTGTAGGTCTTTCAGGTATCGCAAGTCTGTAGGCTGGTGTGTTAGGTAAGATGGAAACCTGAACCCAGAGTTTCACTCCAGTCCTTCATTGTTCCTTGACCAGAGAAAAAAATGCCATATAGCTAAATGGCACTCTGATCCTCTTCTTCTTATAACATCTGTGCAGGAAGATGGACTGGAGACTCAGCAGGTTTAGATGTAAAACAGAACTGAAGTGACTGGTTCTCTCCCCTGTCTCCCCAGGCATTTCCTCTCAGGTTGTGTAGGTTCTCAAATCCTGTGACACACTTCCAGACAGTCAATCACCCAAACCTTTCCTCTTTAACCTCTATTCAGGTCCTACCTTTTTATTTTTTTTATTGGCACAGTTCATACCAGTCACCATCTAGCCCTTGAAGTCA
Organism: Aviceda cuculoides; assembly: GCA_035590195.1. NCBI lineage: Eukaryota > Metazoa > Chordata > Aves > Accipitriformes > Accipitridae > Aviceda > Aviceda cuculoides. The sequence continues at coordinate 56,143,636 of JAVJGG010000074.1, forward strand.
TAACTTGAACTCCTTCTTCCTGAAATAATCACAAAGGTATCAGTGTCCTGGATCACTCATTCATATTAGCTCTAAGTTCAAAACCAGCTTGGATTGTATTAACATGATATGACAATCAAAATGAGCAAGACCAATCATATAGACAAATCTCACAGTGCAGGAAGTGTGCAGGGAACAGCTATTCCAGTCTCTTGGTTTTGATTAGGGATTGAATGTGTGCAGGCAAGTTCTTTAACATTGCATTTCTGTTTATTCAGTAGAAGCCAGACTGATTATTCTGTAATTCTGCATATAGCCTAAAACTAAGAGCAGACGTAAAAGAACATCATGCAAGTGGGGTGCAGTGTAGTATCCTGCAGCTCAAAAGGAAGAAGTAGGAGGCAATCAGCCCTGAGAGGAAAGCAGTTTGTCTCAGTGCAGAGGGAAGCATTTATTCTTCTGTACTTTTTAGTGGAACGCCTTGTATTTTACCTGCTCTGTTCCCTTCATTCTCCATATGTAGGCTGTGTGTACTGAGAGTGGTGTTGCCTCTGCACATGCTGACTAGAATAGAAACCATAATTCTGCCTTGCCATTATGCAGGTGATACACACACACAAGGGAAGTCGTCTTTGTGTGCTGAATTAGGAGCCTGAATCCTTCATTCCACTCTTTCTCCACTCAGGCTGCCAGACAGAAGGGAACTGCAGCCTCATCCTTACCTTGTGAAACCAGTACACTGCATTGCTTCTGTGACCTAAGGAAGGATCTGAAGCCCCACCAACCCTTACAAGTAAATCAACATGCAAGAGCTGTCATAATCTGTACAGCTACTGCTTATTTCCTTTAGTTTAATCTTTTCCATTGTGTTCATATTTCCACCAACAGAAATTCTCTCCACAGATTAATAATATTACAACATACTGAAGCTGTTGCATCAAACATCTGCAGTCCATTGTCACCCTGGAATGTTTTCTGGCATGCAGTTAGATATGGGAAAACACACCATACTTGAACCCTGAAAAGCACAAAGAGCATGTCACAGATACTTTTATGTAAAGTCCAGAACATGCACAGTATTTCTGTATAGAGAAGAGAATTTTTGTATGTTCAACCAAAAGCTTTAAAGTATTTACCTAAACAGCAGAAAAAAATTGAAGCATATAACCTGTCTGACCAGTCACAATCAACCACTACAGAATTTAGATATTCATTATCTGAAAAAAGTAAAGGAAATTAAAAAAAAAGAAAAAAATGTTTAATAAAATACATACAGCAAGCTACATGCTGTTAACTTTTAAAAATATATTTACATTTTCATAAAACTGTATGGGCAATCCTGTTTTTATTTAAAGAAATATATATGTATTTGGTCTCATAGTGTTGCTGGGAAGCTGTATGAACAGATGCCTTGGAATACTGTGTTGCTATGGAGGAAATTAATCAATAAAAAAAATAGAAGCTATCCTAGAACAAACAGAAAACATGTTTTGTCTGCATTCAAGTCCCAAACACTAGTGAGTATTAGAGGTGACCATGCTTGTATGCAAACCTAAATTTGTCTTTGTCAATATGAAGATCATAACTTCTTTTGTTAATATGCTGTGCTGATCAAGAGTATCATATTTGTAATATGATTTTAGCTCAGATATGGGTAATTTTATTATGCTTCATTTTCTCAAATTTTATTTTAACTGTTAGTGATACTAGTGATTGTTAGTTTCAATCTCAGTATAATATATTCTTTCCTT
>JAVJGG010000074.1:56145465-56173553 GCA_035590195.1 Aviceda cuculoides
TCTGATACAGGCCAGGATGCCGTTGGCCTTCTTGGCCACCTGGGCACACTGCTGGCTCATATTCAGCCGGCTGTCAGGTAACACCCCCAGGTTCTTTTCCAATGGGCAGCTTTCCAGCCACTCTTTCCCAAGCCTGTAGCGTTGCATGGGGTTGTTGTGACCCAAGTGCAGGAACCGGCACTTGACCTTGTTGAACCTCATACAGTTGGCCTTGACCAATCAATCCAGTCTGTCCAGATCCCTCTGTAGAGCCTTTCTACCTTCAAGCATATGAACACTCCCTCCCAACTTGGTGTCATCTGCAAACTTACTGAGGGTGCATTTGATTCTCTCGTGCAAATCACTGATAAAGTTATTAAACAGAACTGCCCCAAAACTGAGCCCTGGGGAATACCTGTTGTGACCGGCTGCCAACTGGATTTAACTCCATTCACCACAACTCTTTGGGCACAGCCATGGCCATCCAGCCAGTTTTTCACCCAGTAAAGAGTACGCCTATCCAAGCCATAAGCAGGCAGTTTCTCCAGGAGAATGCTGTGGGAAATGGTGTCAAAGGCTTTGCTGAAGTCCAGGTAAACAACATCCACAGCCTTTCCCTCATTCATTAAGTGGGCCACCTTGTCATAGAAGGAGATCAGATTAGCCAAGCAGGACCTGCCTTTCATAAACACATGCTGACTGGGCCTGAGCACCTGGTTGTCCTGTACGTGCCATGTGATGGCACTCAAGATGATCTTCTCCATAATCTTCCCCAGCACTGGGGTGAGGCTGACAGGCCTGTAGTTCCCCAGATCCTCCTACCAGCCCTTGTAGATGGGCATCACATTTACCAACCTCCAGTCAACTGGGACCTCCCCAGTTAGTGAGGACTGCTGATAAATGACGGCAAGTGGCTTGCTGAGCACTTCAGCCAGCTTCCTCAGTACTCTTGGGTGGATTCCACCTGGACCCATAGACTTGTGTGTGTCTAAGTGGTGTAGCAGGTCACTAACCATTTCCCCTTGGATTACAGCGGGTTCATTCTGCTCCCTGTCTTCCAGGTCAGGGCGCATGTGCCCCAAGAACAATTGGTCTTACTATTAAAGACTGAGGCAAAGAAGGCATTAAGTACCTCAGCCTTTTCCTTATCCTTTGCCACTATGTTTCACCCCACATCCAATAAGGACAGAGATTCTTCTTAGCCCTCCTTTTGTTTTTAATGTATTTATAGAAACGTTTTTTATTGTCTTTTACTGCAGTAGACAAATTAAGTTCTAGCTGGGCTTTGGCCCTTCTAAATTTCTCCCTGCATAACCGCATGGCATCTTTGTAGTCCTCTTGAGTTGCCTGCCCCTTCCTCCAAAGTTCCTAAACTCTCTTTTTTTCCCTGAATTCCAACCAAAGCTCTCTGTTCAGCCAGGACAGTCTTCTTCCCCACCAGCTCATCTTTCGGCATATATTATTTAGTCATATTTGACTGCTAAAAACTATCAGAAGACAAAGATAGTGTGCTCAGGCACAGGCTTACTGGGTGAACTGAGAGACCTCAAGTACTTTCTTTTAGCACTGTCCAGTGGGGAAAGGATCCTGTATCCTGTGGAAGGGAAGATAAGACATAGTAACATCTGACTCATTTTACTGTAACAGGAGTACTTACACATGGGTGGGGAACAGAAAACAGAAAGCTATATGCAGCAACGCTTTTCCCAGTTGCCTTCCGTACAACAGCGAGCTCTTGTGCCAACAGCTCATTGTTGGCATCAGCACACACTGGCATCACTCCAGGCTACCTCATTTCTTTACTTCAGGCTGGGTTTTTCCTTATAAGTGAGCTGAATGTATATTTTGATAGCACCTAGAAAACTCAATCAAAAACAGTGCACCTACTGAGTAAGCCACTATGCAATCCTTGCCCTGAAGAGCTGATAATTACCATCCAAGTGGCTTTATTACAAGGATTATAGTAATTACTGCTTTTTCCTTAAAGTTTTAATGCTGAACTTAGTGACATGAGAATCCAGCTTTTGTTTAAAATCCTGACTTTCCCAGAAGAAGAAAAAATTCTTTAAAAATGCAACTTGTGTATATTCTAATGGCTCGAGCTACAGACAATAAATGAAAAGCCGATGCTTATTACTTACAAAGTAATAAGAAACTGGGTGGGGACTGTCAACGCCTCCTTTTTGACTCTTGACTACAGACATGCTGTTACTGTCTAGTTCTCAACAGATGTGATTTTCTTCCAATTGCCTGGTATGTGGTAGTGTTTTGTGAATTAAAGAGAGAGGCTTTAAAAAAGGGAAAATACATAGTAGGTAAAAAGCCATAAACTATCAAGCTCAAATGAAAGGCAAGCATAATTTCACAGCTTCACAACCAAGCACTCTAAGAAAGACTGGTCCTGAGTGGACATGTCATGTTTGCCATTATGTTACAAAGTCAGTGATGAAACAGGGGAATTAATTGCTCATGGAGATGAACCTGAAAAGTTTGTGAAGTTTTGCTGCATGTTAATTGTTCACTTCATTGTTGTAGGCACTGAGAATGTGGAAAGCAATGCAGGGATCATCCCCTCATGTTTTTAATTCATATTTTTTAAGATTTTATGGTGTTAGGTCACATACTGCCAGGTCACTGTTAAGAAATAGGATGCAAGATGCCACTGTGCCAATGCACACCTAAGTACTTTAAGCAAAGTGGAATAGTTTCACTAGGAGAAAATGAAAATGTCCAAGCACTACAGTATCTTTTAACTTAGATGTAGGAGCTCTGTCTTAGGATAAGGAGGTACATGAGCTGAAATCCCCTTTACATATTGATCCTAGATCTTCACAATCCTTAAGTTCATGGGTGAAAAAGAGCGTTGCTCCTTTTCCTTCACTTCCTCTGTAGATTTTCTTTTGGGGAGTAGAAGGTTGAGAGCAAGGAAAAACTTTGTTTTGCCACATCCAGTGGCAAAGCAGAAACAGGATTTTCTGGATTAGAGACCTGATGTCTCTTAGGCATGGGGCAGGCTGTGCCCTTCCCCTCAGCAGTTTCCACCTGGGCCCTTAGGCACCAAGGGCCCTAGCTCAGTACCTGCAGGAATTGTACTCCAAAGCACAGGTGTTTTTCCTGCTGGTTTTTTTGACAGTCAGGGTGTTTATTCTGGTGTCACACTCTTACAGAGCATAGATAGCAGGACACGTTGTCTCCCGGCTCCACTCATATGAATCGTCTTGACCACTCTTCCACAAAAGGATGCAGGTAACTCCCAAGAAAGCCAAAGGAAGCTGGTTTTCTCCATCAGGGACAGCCTGTGCCTGTGGTTCACCCAGAGGTTATCAGCGCTTGTGTCCAAACTCCCTGGGGCTGCCTCCTGCTGCTCTGCCCAGTGTGGGAGGCTGGAAGGAATGAGGCTACACTCTTCACAGAGAGTCGAAGCCAGATACTGTGACTTTTAGCTCTTTGGAACGGGTCTTCACCCTGAACTACCTAATTACTTTTCATAAATCCTTCAAATCTTCATACAATACTTCACTGTAGTCTCCTATGACCTGTACTGAGTATTTAATTACGGATTTTAAATTTAATTTGTCTCTGTAAGTAGAGGTAATTTAATCATATTTCAATTATTTTTGTGTGTAGGCCATGACACACATGCTGTAAAAAAAAGGGATCTTTCACCAGGTCAGGAAAGGTAGTACAGTAGTGACTCCATCCTAGGAAAACCAGATCAACCAGCTTTTCTGCCAAAGCATAAACAAACCTAAACACAGTGGGGAGAATAAAATCCAACATTTTCTTTGTTTCAAATTGCAGTAGAGAAAAATAGGTAGAAAAGCACCACACTTTATTTTGCAGAAAATGCACAGCAATAAGGCTAGTGTTGAAGCTGTCATCATCAAGTGATATGTTGAATTAAATATGGGGAATGAACCTTTGTAACCCTAGCAATATAGCCTTCACTGAGCAAACATTTGTGGGACATTTAGCCCTTCTTAATTCTCATGCCCTCACTCCTAGAAAAATTTGCCATCAAATCCAATGATGATAGCTAATACACTGAGTGCCTGTAACAAACATGCAGAATTTCTATGCAATTAAAATGCAAGTACTGCTGCTCTTCCACTTCAGCCTTTTATACTGTTTTGCCAAAAGCCATTCCTTGACTGCTCAAAGACTATACAGAGTAAGATGACATTGTTTAAATGTAAAATTAACAACTGTGGTGTAAAAGGATTTACTTGGATTTAGCAAAGGAAGCTGGTAGGTGTGAGTTCATCACCAAGCCCGAGGGAGCTTCCCCCAGCTGTGGGGGAATCTGGCAGGAGATCTTCCATCTCACCTTGCTGAAGCAATGCTTGGTTGGGAGGGAGAGAAAGGGGAAAACAGCTCCTCACTCAGCAAGAGCCAGAATTGTGAGCTTATTTGCCTTAAGTGCAGCAGGAGGATCCAGAAGGAGCTGTGCGTGCGGAAGCCAGGCCTGGGCTTACGGCAGACACCAAGCCAGGACCTCAGCAGGAGCAAGGACTTGAAGCCTCCATAAGAGACCCTGGCTGCTGCCAAGTACACCACTACCTGGGAACCGGGAACAGCTGGCCAGCACAAAAAGAGGATTACCCCTCACGGGAAGCAGGTGAAGGACTGGCTCTTACTGAGCGTTATGCCCGTGGCTTGGGGTGAAGCATCTCACTGCAAGGAGAAGTCAGCTGGCCACCAAAGGGCTGAAAACTGCGTGAGACTGGTGCAACCCAGCATAACTGGAATAAGCATAACTGCCAGAAGAAAATATTTCACCCCTCCTGAAGGAATTAACTGCTTGCTCCTTGCATTAGGGGCTGATTAACAATCCAAATCCTGATTCCACCTTGTGCATCCCCCAAAGACACTGAATGGTCTTAGGCAGAAAGAGGGGAAAAGGAAAGGTGTCCTGATTTTGTGCCTTGCAGCAATAGCCCCACATTTGTGGTGGGCTCCTGTGCTGCCACACTGTGCTCAGGAGATCAGGGTAGGGGTGTTGGGGTACAGTATTGTGTGGAATCACTTTCCCCTGCCACCCCCAAAGGAAGCCCAGGCAGGAGCACGGACAGTGTAGCATCCAGATGTTGCAGTGAAGTTCCTACATAGCCCTGCAGCAAGGCAGATGGAAGCACCTTTTTCTGTCCTTTCCATTCTCTCACAGTCTTTCATCTCACAGTGGCTGCTGTGCAACGTGCAGCAAATAACTTGCAAATCCCAACAGCTCTGTTCACTTCACTTCTAAACGTGCATTGACTAAGCATTTTCATAGTCAGCATGTAGATCTTATGAGACTCTTATCTATCTGGAGTTTAAATGTTTGACAAGTTTCAGCTAAGTAGAAGAAAAAGTATTTTTCTAAATGTGAATAATTATGGCTATGTTGTTCATTAAACTTAAAAAGAAATTAAACAACCCAATTGCAAGTTAAATAATTCAATCACAAATACTTATTTTACAAAATTAGAACTCCCTCCTGAAAATGTAATGATGGAATAATAAAATTATTTTTGGTCATAACATTAGCTTTTTTTGATAGTGTGGTAGTCCACAGTTTTGGGCTAAATAACAGCATTGGATCTGGTAAAGTGTTTGTGGTTTTCCCCTGACTGTGCAGACAGTGGGAGGTGGGCTGAGACGCTGGGAGGGGGCAAGGCTGGATCCTGCCACACTGAATAAACACTGCGAGACAGGATGGCTGTGTGAAAAGCGTGTGACTCAGCACAGCTGCATGGATCTCTTCCTCACATCCTTTCTCAGCGTGGGGAGTTGGCAAATAATTTTCTGGAGTCCTGGCCAACTGACATACTTTGTCCATTAAACTCGTTTATTTGTGGACAGTGGGATCTGCCTCTAGACAGACCACAATCCCACTGATAAAATACAGAAGTTGTTCCAATCTCTGTGCTTTTTAACAGATAATCCCTTAATAGGACAAAAAAAGTCCCCTTTCACCTCAGTGACAATGATCCTCAGTGACAGTGATGGCAGCAATTCCCAAAAAAGTAATTTGCAAACCACCTGAACTATGGTAAAACAGCATTTATTAGAGCTAGAGAGAGGGGTGACATTGAAACTATGAAAAGACCATACATGCTCAAAACCAGACAGACATATCTTTTCCACATTAGAGAGCTGGGAGATGCCCACTTTCTAGCACAGATATCTTTTCTTCTTCAGCTTTTCTAATTCTCCCATCCCTAAGCCACAACTAACAGCATCTGTTCTAAAACCAGCAGTAAGTATGTCACAAGGTAGCATAGACAGACCTTTCCTATCCTTCCTCAGATAACTTATGATGCACGGAGCTCTTCAAAGGCAAGTTAAGAAATGCTAGGACCTCCCTTGAATTGTGAGCTTTACTGCAGTCCGCTCCTGCAGGATTCGGCTGTGATTGCCCAGCTAAGCCCGCAGGTCCTGCCAACACATGACACCGTTGTTCTCCCTGGAGAGCATGGACTGCTCCAGGAGGCCTTTCCATCAGCAAACTGCATCTATGCCAGGCACACAGGAGGAAACACAGAAGAGCACTGGAGGACATCAAAGTGGAACCTTAATGACATCCATAATGCTGCATGGCCATACTAACAGCTGACAAACTGTCTAACTGAAGTTTAACCTACATCTCAGAAGAGCTCAAGAACTAGGGCAAATGACCACACTATTCAAAGGAAGGCCCACTGGCCTGGATACAAGCCACAACAGTGACCATAAGCAGAGTCACAGAAAAGAGAAAGAGGAGAACAAACATAAATGGTATTTCCCCAATTACTCTCTCACTCTTACACTACATTCTGCTCAGGGAAATTCCGAAGTCAGTTATGGTTTGTCTCTTTAATAATCCTCAATGGATCTCTCTTGCAAGTGTTGCCCAGTCTTCCCAGAAACTTATGGAAACCTCTGTATTGCCAGCATCCACTGGCAAGGAGCTCCACAGGTATCCTACCTGCTGGGTGTGCTTTGTGCAATGTTTTTTATGTTTGAACCTGGCTCCCAGTATTTGAGTGGATGGCCCCAGCCCTAGTTGTGTAGTAGAGGATGTGAACAGACAGACTGAAGTGTTCTCAGCTGCTTAGTCAGGTCTCATACAGAAGTTATTCAATACTTTCTATCATGTGTCACAAATATTGCTGGTCTCTACCAAAGCCTAAATCGTTAATGTGACTGGATCACCGAATTGTCTATTATTGCCAGCTGTAGAAGTTAGCTTAAATCCCATTTGATCTAGCTCTTAAGAGACATATGTGTGTCTGTTGCTTAACTTCCTTCATTTGAATTTATCAGCATAAAACTGCAAAAGGCAAGATGCTAGTCCCTGCCAAACCAGGCAATGCCAAAACAGTAATTCCTTTTACTTGCCATGCTGCTTTTTGAACTCTAATACTATTCAAATGTCATAAGCCAGGACTGCTGCCACAGGAACTGCCCAACCCACTCAGTGCCCTTGGACTTTTGTGCATGTTTCTGAAACACTCCCTCTTTTACGTTGACACAGGCATGCCATCAGCTAGACTGGAGAACTGATCCTGTTAAAATTCTGCCTCTTTTTGGATGAGCATCCTGTGATCCTTGTGTGGTTGTACCAACCTATGGGCCAGCACACAGGGCTGGAATGGGATAGTGCAGAGCCGCATGCATGGTGAGAAAAAGAAAAAGCTACAGCCTTAGAAGTATTTTTCTTTTTCCCTTGTACTCCTACCAGACAGCTGTTGCAATATTTCACTATCATGATGACTAGAAAAGTTATAATTTTTCATCTCTTATTTAGATCACTGATAACTTAAGAACATATGGATATAACATGGATGAGACTCCAGAACACATCACAGATACCAACAGATCAGCTGAACAGTCAGGTCAAGTGCTCGAAATTGAATTCACGGTCAGGAGTTAATAAATGCATGATTCTGTTAAAATTTCCACAATTAGTCAGGAAATGTGGTCAAAATGCCATATTTCGTACATGCAACTTACAGAGCAATTCAGACTAGCAGCATATCATAAATTTCCAGAGTGCAGAATAAAAAGGGGAGATGGATTGATACTACACAAACCTTAGAATAAGTTCACTTTCCATTTACAGAAATGATACTGTGATTCAACAAATCATATTTTCTTATTTATTAAAGCAGTATGACTTTTACTGTTTATTACAAGTATCACTTTTCAAGGAAGAATAAGAGACAGATCCAAAAAATAGAAATTTGATTAAGTGATCACAAAATCACAAAGAGAAATACTATTTAGAGGAAGAGGGTTTTCAGATCTAGAAATTTTGTCCTCAAGTTCTCCTGTACTTTACAATGCTGGAATTGTTCATATAATTTTTACATCAGTTGGCACTGTTGTGAATAAATGGCACATGCCTATCTGTTCAACTGAACTAAAAGCTCGGCATAGAAACCTTCTGTGAAGCTCTCAGAATTCATTTCCATTTTGCTTTTTGCAAGTATCAACTGCAATCTAAAAAGACACTCTGATTAGACAGATCACAGCATTAGCAAGTGCTTAATCATGCAAACAGGATCTCATTGTTGTCATTAAATAACTTCTTGGATACTGATTCTTGGCATCCATTCACAACTGAGAACGGCATTACTGCTTGAGCAAATCCTAAACTTCTCGGACTTCCATCCCCACAGCTGTCCCAGGCCTTATCTACATCAAGATGTTTACATAATGTCAATAAAACTGAGGTGATCAAAACCAACACCTTCTGAAACTGAGATGGGCAGAATGCATTGGCTGAATCAGCTCAAATTCTATTGCCTGTTCAATTCAGCAGTTCTGCATGTGCAAAAGCACCATCTGCCTTTTATTGAATAGGGTTAGTTAGAACAAGCCTACAGCTTTAACATGGCATACATTTCATGAAACTGTACTGAGGAAGACTCTTCTTCCTTTCACACAACTCTTCCTCCACGCATCCCTACATCTCCACATAAACTTTTCGCCTCTGTAGATTTGCCATGGACTTACTTAAACGTTGCACAGTATGTTGTACTTCTGGCAAGACCTCAACAGATGAAGGGATCTTGAGGGGGAAAGAAAAAAAGTATTTCCAGGTCACCACGTATTGCTTTTTTCCTTGAGTTGTGGATTCCTTTTCCATAGGCATCCCCTAGAGGTGAGCTAGAAGATGGAGGACAAAATCCTCTTCTGAGAGTGTCCTGGGAATTTTGGTGTGAGTAGTAACTGTGTGGTAGCAGAACAACATTAGGAAAATATGCATGCTTCCACTAAACTGGGAAACACGTAACGGCTGGTGAAAGCAGATGCATGAAGTAGGCAATCCCATTCTTCAGGCTGGCAGGAGCAAGAGAAATAATGCAAATGAACAAGGGCAGTAGGGAAGCCAATAGTCAGACTAGTAACTGCATTAGCGTACCTGTAGGTTACTTCTACTGTGGGTTACTCTTACTACAGATTGCTAATAATCTGAGACACATGCCCACAAGGCAGAGAAGGAATCAGTTCAAAGAGGTCACGATAAACCCAGGAAACTGTGTCATACTCCAGTTTGCTCGTATGGTGTTCTCCAAACCTAGAGTAGTTCCACACAGGCAAAAGGACAAATCCTTAGAGATTGTTTTGGAATTGCATTGCTTAACTGATGAATTATTTATGCATTTAATCTTACTGGCCAGAAAGAGAGGAAAGAGGTTATAGTATCCCTTAAGTGCCATAATAACCACTTTATTTTTTAGACATTTTTGTGTTTTAAATGCACAAGGACTAAAATAACCAAACTCCACAAAAATCTTTTTTTCCAAGAGTTAAACACCTCCCACCCCACCTCCACCCCCAATATACCTATATATATCTATCCCTCTGGGGAAAAGTCACACCTGACTAGAATTGCATCTGTTTTGTACACAGGATTAATTTTTGATAAAGCTCTTTCTTGTCAGAGGACTACTGAAATGTCTGGCAGCACTGACCGCCTGTGGCCCCCTACCCAGATTTTGGGTTGTGCCTCCTAATTTTCCAAAATCTGGCTATGACTTAGCTCCCAAGTCTCAAGACCAGGTCTTGATGCTGATCTTTGAAGGTGACCAGGTGTGTGGTTCCATGTCACTGTCTCCATGCTCTTTATCTCAGACTCACAAAGCACAGTTCTCCCCAGCCTCCACCACACTTTGTGGTTCGTGATTGGCATTTTTCCACACTGTTGTCTATCTCTTCAAAATGGCTATAAATCCCATGGGGTTTCCCAGAGGTCTGCTGCCATCCTGAAACCTAGATGGTGTTCTTCTCCCTCAGTGCCCCAGATGGATGCTTCTCCCTCTGGGCTCCTGGTCCTTCACTTGGTTGGAAAACTGCTGTCGTCTGTGTGGTGGGTAAGCAAGAATGCAGAGGGGCTTGAACAAGCTCCTCTCCCCAGAGGAAAAATATGATGGATCTCACTCAGCAGGAGACCTTGCTGTTGCCTGAGTCATGATTCCTCAGTAATGAAGAGCTTGACCTAAGCATCTGAACTCTTCCTAGCTAGTATCAGGCAAGACAGGGCCTAGATAGCATTTCAGTTGAACAGAGGTATACAAGTGTAAAACCACAGAGGTTGAGTCACAAGGTAGAACACCATGCCAAATGTTATTGTATTCAGATCCCAAACAAAAGTAAGACCACCAAGGTCAGTGTAATAAGGACTGGGGTTTTATTCTGCTAGCAACATTGTTGTAGAGTCACTAACAGCTGGGCTGGAAGAGTTACCCAAGGCATCACCTACTTCTCTTGCCAGGATGAACTATACATACCTACATCATTTCTGTTTGCCTAAACTGCTTTAAAACTGCCAGTGATGGAGGCCCTACAGATTCCCTAGAAAGTGAGAGCTCAGTAACACTAGTACTAATTGTAAGAACATTTTCATAATATCTAACTTTGCTAACATTTCAGCCTACTCAGTGAACATGGAAAACATGCTGCAGCCTTGGACATACTTTAAGTATGTCATCACGTCTCTCCATCATCTTCTTTAGACCAAACAGAATTAATTGCTCTAAACATTCTCCAGATTCTTCAAATTGTTCACATCTTCTCTGGACTTTGTCCAGTTTTCTTTAAGGAAGATATGGACTGAGTTAAAAATATCCTGCAACAAATTACTTACTGGTGCTGTATGAAGGAAAGACTTCTTCACATATGTTACAGACAACAACCAACTCTCTTTGCTGCAAGACAATACTATTGACTCCCATTGCATTTGTGATTCACTGTAATGATTCAGTTTACCTTAAGACGAACTGTTCTATGTGTTCTAAGTGTTGTATACACTCTACCCTATATCCCTTTCCAGTGCAGATGTGGAAACACTAGACAAGAATTGTAACAGACCCATACTGAAAATAACTTTCAGCTCCCTACAAAACAGTTATGCAAACCAGTACATACAAACAGTAGCTCTACTGAAATGGGAGGAAAAATAGGAAAAATAAATCCCTCAGTTTGGTCAATGTATCCCAATATTCATTTAATTAATCTCCAGAAGGAAAATCTGTTTACCTCTTCTCACTGGCTAGGATTAACATTTCACTATATTCATCAGACTTTGCAACCTCTTCCTGGCATCAGAAAGGTTTTGTTGTAAAACTTAAGTTAAATCATTCCTTGGAACTGATGTGGTTTAATTATATTATTAAGAGGAATACAGAGAGTCAAAATTATCTGAGAAATGTTACGGGCTTTTAAGATGTTTCAGAATTCAACATTTTCAGTTATCACTTTTAACGGTTACCTAGTAAAGATCCATTCCCAAAAGTAATTTGGTGTTTGGATAGTCCCATAGTGTCAATACAAACTGAGTTATCTCCATGATAAGCCATCAATAAACTTCCTATGTGAGATGGACCAACAGAAACCTGAAAGAGAAAGATGTGGAAAATCCTTATGCAGTTCATCACAACTAATACTGTGATTCATTTTCCACCACAACCTTCCCCACTATATTTTTACTGCAAATAGGTTGCATATCTAAGGATACAGCTCTTTAATAATCTTATTTCCATTGTTGTAATGCTGACCTTATTTTAAATTCCACGTGTTGACGCAAGCTCCCATTTATCACTGTCTGCTTGCAGGTGGTTTGCTCTGGAGACTAGCTGGCTATTACAAAGGACACAGTAACACCCACTTTAGCAAATATGCCAACACATAATAATGTTTCATTTTGTTGAGCTGTTACAATTTTTATCCTAGCTTAATAATGACCCATTGTTTCACTTCCTCCACACACGTAACACAATGCCAGTACATACATCAGACAGATACAAACTCAGCCTAAACTAGTGGTTGCACTGACAAATTGCAAGCAATCTGTGCATCCCTTTCTCTGTATTCCTATCTGTGCAGTGAGAGTATTTCCCCAGTTTACAACAGTAGGAGGAGAAGAAGTCAGTACTTGCTAAATAGCAGTATCTTGAGTATATCTATACCTGTAAGTAGAGTTTTAATACGAGATTATCTGTTTATTCAAGATCAAACTCCATGCAGTGCACCATGGAAAGACTGGATATGATGTCATAACTAAAACCCTTTCAAAATGCATATGCCCAAGCACATTGAATTAAGACTGCACAAGTAGCCCAAACTATAGCATTTCCTAATTTTCAATTGCTTGATTTTGGCACCTTAACATGCTTTTTTTTTCATGTAGCTGTAGGCACAGTTGAAGACAGATGTACCACAGGTTAAGCAACTGTCAACACAAGTGCAGCAGCACTACTTTATGTTCTGCTTAGACTAAGCCATTTTGTTAAATTTGAATGTCCTCTATTACTGCAAGGGCATGGTGAACAGGCGTCACAGCTGTACTTCCATGTCAGTGTGAAGTCAGGTTTGGGCCATCTGTGTTTCTACCCCCAGGCATTGGGCATACCTAACATTTTGTTCTAGACCTTTTGCCGCTTCTCTTTGTCACGCCTCTAGTCCAAGCCCTGGATCAACTTGCTTTTGAGAAAAGTAAAAATACAGGAAGAGTCAAAGGCCAAACATCAGGAACAAACACAGGACACTGCTGACAGAAGGTCAGAAGAATCAGGATGACACCCAATAACCATTAAGGGACCACCTTAAACAATCCATACTACCTATCCCTTCCCCCAACACAGTGATTCCAAAATGCCATGAATTGATAAGCTACCCACACTGGCACCCCAAGTAGTAACAACACAAAAGTACATCAGCACAACATGCTCATAAAGCACATATTTCCCATGGCCAGAATTTCCAAAAACTGCAATAATCTTGGGGTGGATGGGGTAAGGGAGGGAATGGAAATTACTTCCTAAATACAGAGTGAAATAAAATGGATCTTTGCTACTGGAGAAAGAGAACAATATAGAGCTGCCACCTATAACCCCTCTGGTTTCCTAGGATGCTTCCTGCACACACATAGACCATAAAGGACATTAGTGATAACCATTATGTAGTACCTAACAAGCCTGCCAGCACAAGACCTGCTCAAAGGCTCAGGAAAACAAGCGAGAGAGACTGCTTAAGATGGCACAGGGGCTTTTATGAATGAGAAACACAAGGAGGAAGGATAGAGGGCTTCATTGTGTTGAAATGAGTTATCAAAAAGGCTTATTATACTCAGAGACCTGGTCTTGCACTGCAAAAGCAGAGCCTTGAAGTAACTTAGTACCCAGGTACTCTCCTAGTTTCTAAGATGCCAGACGGCTATCCTGAGGACAGGCTAAAGCACTAAGAGGTGATGTGTCAGCTTCTTCTGAATCAAAAACCAAATTAGTTTTTAAAATTAAATTATTCACATTGTTTCATTTGAACCAAACTTCACCCTCCGTCCTTGAACCCCTGCACTAACTGCATTGTTTCAAGGATATTTTAAGTGGTTGTGCCATCCCTACAAGACATGTTGATTTTTAAAGTTAGATTTTTTATTTCCTCTTCCTTCCAAAACCAAGCTCTTCTTGCACCTTAAAAAGAAAAAAAATCCATATATTTGTGTAAGACATATGGCACAAACAGCCATCCCTTACCTTCTCCCCAGTAGACATATGGTATGACTACAATAAGCCACACACTGAAAATGCATTTGCCATCTGAATTCAGAAATCCCCAGGGAGACATGAAGCACATAAGACAAGCTCTGTATATTGAAAATGCTCCCACCCATTTATCCTAGCATAAACTGCACGAGTACTGACAAGTGCCTTGCCATGAAACCACATCCATTTCTCATTTAATAAAGGGGTACCAAGTATCTTTGACAGTCAAACATTTTCATGATTACATCATATCATTGTGCTGTTAAAAATTAATCAGTACCTTAAGGGGTATACCCTGGAAGGTCCCCTTTGGAGTCCCTGTACTAAACAGTGTTTATACCACCACACCCACCAGCTACTCAAAGTGCAAGGGAGAGCACATTTCCAATGATGCCCTTTGCCCAAAGGTGCACGAGACTTTTCTGGCAACACACCCCAGACAAACATTGCTAGAGCAGGGAATTATGAGCTGATATTCGCTTAACTTTTTGTCAGTTTTGGGTATGCTTTGATAATCAATAACCAATGACGTACAAGTTCAAAGCTCCCTTCAAGCCACTGTGTAAAGGTGCAAGATGATTCTTTTTAACTCATTATAGTATAATATAGCAGTATATACATATACACACACACATGCATATATGTATGTATTTGTAGCAGAAAAAATTGTATAGCAGAAAAAACAAGTAACTACCAATTTGTAATGGAGAACTGAGGTTTAATAAGCATCTATAAACATGTATTATTCTTCCTGTGGCAGTTGTATTTATTGCAATTATTTTCCAGTGATAAACAAGTGTGAATGAGAACCTAATTGTTTGGCACTTATTTACAAATTGTTACATTTTCTTTCCAAACTGACAAATGGCATACTGCAACTGTAAATAGGTTTGACAAATCAGTTGTTTTCAATAAAGGCAACCAAAAATCGCGAAGGTTTGACATTGCTCTATAAAGAGGTCCCAGTGACTTGAACGGGGGCAACACCATTTCTAGTTTCTATTAAATATTTTTTAAGTCGTAACGCAGAACTCATTTATAGACTATAAAGGGGGAATTTTTCCTAACAAATACTATCCCTGCTGAAGATGTTAGCTAGGAACACCAGCTTCTCGATAAAAGTAAATAGAACAAAACCAGAACAAAAGCCTTGTTAGCAAGGCACAGATGGAGCACCAGGAACTACTGCATACACGTGCCAAAGACCATTAGTTTGTTATAGAATCACAGAGTGGTTTGCATTGAAAGGGACCTCTAAAGATCATTTCATCCAACACCATTCCATGGGCAGGGACACCTTTCACTAGGTCAGGTTGCTCAAAGCTCCATCCAACCTGACCTTGAACACTTCCAGGGATGGGACATCCACAACTTCTCTGGGCAACCTGTTCCCGTGTCTCACCACCCTCATAGTAAAGAATTTCTTATATCTTATCTAAAATCTACCCTCTTTTAATTAAAAAATGTCACCCCTTGTCCTATCATTACAGGCCCTGGTAAAAAGTCTCTCCCCATCTTTTTCATAAGCCCCCTTTAAGTACTGAAAGGCCACAATAAGGTCTCTCTTATAAGGCAGGTTGACAGAGTTCCCTGGTATTAAAGTTGCCTGATGCTCCCTCTTATAAGGTCCATTTTAACTTGCTTGGGAATCTAATGAATTGTTTATAAGAATTTGAAGGGAGATGATCTTCACATCAATTACACACTTCTGACATCCCTATGAAAACCAAGCCAACTTATAAACCTCTGTTAATACGGTTTCCTTACACTCAACAGAGGCTAAGTCCAGAGCTGCATTTCCAGAAGATGTACCTGCAGTGATGCTCGCTTCTACTCACAGCCACAGGACTTCTCCAGTGGCAGCTCTGACCAGTCATGGGACAGCCTAGAGCAGATTTGGTTTAGTGACAGCAATGAATCCTCTTCCCTTGCATTCTCAGTCCCTTCCACTGTTGCTGGATCCAAGCAAAAGAGGGAAGGAGCCATCTGCTTTGAATGTAAAAGGGACAAAAAGACAGACTATATGGAACAAATCAAGAGAAAACAAACAGTGAAAACCGGGACTGGGTGCTGGCAGGAGAGCACTGGCTACAGCAGAACTGGATGAGAGGACTGACCACTCCTTAGTACTAGAGATCTGAGAGGGAAAACACTGTAGAGACCGGTAGCCAGCACATACGTACATGCCTGTTTGAAAAGGAGATTAGATAAAAAGCCAGATGAGAAGACTACAACTCACTGAACAAGGTCATTAGAAGCAGGAGATTAAGTACCCATAAAGTAGTTTGTAATGGTAAAGTAAATAAAACAGCACTGCAAGTGAGACAGAAAGAGACAGGGAGGGAGTCTGGAGGGATGGGCTATGACTTTCTCAGTGCTTAGCAAGGAGGCCAAGACTAAGATGAGAAATCTGTAAACAGTCTTAGTTGGGTGGATGATGAACAGGAACCATGCTTCGAGTATGGAATACCTTATAACAAAGACTCAAAAAAGAGAGGCCCTTAATGTCGACTCAGCCACCCAAAACTTCCAAGTGGATTTACTTTCATCTCTCTGTACTCCATTTTCCATCTGTAAAATGGGAACAATGCAGACCTCAACTCATAGCTGTATTTCTTGACCATCACAGAAAGCCCACAAAACCAACAACTTTCTCTTCAGAACAACATAGACAAGAGTATATTCATAACACATTCATTCAAAAAAGGAAAAAAGAACCACAATTTTATCACCAACTGAACAAGCATTTTGCAGACTGACAGGGGGAGTATTACTGTTGTAACTGAAGAACTCGTTTAGAGGTGTGAACCAGGGCTGAACACCTAGTTTTAATTTTGGAATTTGGTAAGTTGTGTGCTCGATTTCACAAACCTGAAAACATTTCTGAAATTCATATTTGTGTGGATAAATGGAAAACGCTGCTGGCACTACTGTGCTTAATTTTGTTCTTGAAATCCCAATTTGCCAAAACAAAAGGAAGCCGGTGTACTCCAGGTTTAAGCAAGGCTGACCAGTAAAAACACCCCTTCCTTACCCTGGGTCACACACAAATGCACTCGGGCTAAGCAGCAGCTCGGCGCCAACCACGACCACTTCCAAAGAGGCAGCCGCTCCAGCGGTACGCCTCGGTTTTACGCAGCTACAAGCTGATAACAGAGCACCTGCCGCGGGCAAGAGCAGCCCCCGCCCCGCGGCCGGGCTTCCACAGGCGGGTGACCGCCGAAGGGCCAGCTTGAGAGGGAGGGAGAGAGAGAGCTGAGACCCGCGGCACCTGCTCAGCCGCAGCAACCGCGGAGCGGGAACACGGGGCGTGAGGCGCAGACCGCCACCAACCGCCCCGTCGAAGGCGGGGGGAGGAGGCGCCCCCGCCATTTTGAGGCAGGCGCAGCGGACCCGGCGGCGAGGCTCCCCCCCCGCCATTTTACGGGCAGCCCCAAGGCTTGTTGGGGATGGGAGATAGGGGACGTGGCCTGGTCCGGCCGGGCCCGGCTCGGCTCCGCCCGCCGTCAAGCCTGTACCGGCCAGACCGCGCCCTCCGCCCCCTCCTAACTGAGGTATCAGGTGAAACTGGTCGGGCGTGCGGGAGAGGCAGTGGTGGCCGGAGCGCGGCGGAAGGATGGCTGGGCGCCGCGGGCTGTGCCTGCTGCTGCTGCTGTTGTTGCTCTGTGCGCTGCTGGCAGCCGCCACTCCCGCAGGTGAGAGGAGGAGTGCGAGCCGCCGCCGGGTGCTAGGGCCGCCGGCTCGGCTGAGATCAGCTGGGGAACGGCCGAGCTCTCCCAGGGCTCCGCGGGTGCCGCGATGGTTGATCTCGGCGCCCCGCGGCTGCGGGTTGGGCTGCGGGCGCTGGCGCTCGAGGCGGGCAGCGCTGCCGGGGGCCCGGGGGCGGCGGGGCTGAACCGCGCGGAAGAGCAGGTTTCTGGCTCCCGGCTGGGGTGCGGGGAGCCCGGAGCGGACTGGTCGAGGTTCCCGCCGAGTCGAACGGATTCGGAAAACTGGGGCCGGTGGCTGTGGAGCTGCCGGGAGCCGCGGGGAGGGCGCTGCCGGCCGGCCTCCCTCCCCGCCAGGTGGGGGAAAGCAGCTCGACGGGCAGGCGGCCGGGCTCGGCTTCCAGCCCCCTTCGGACTTCTGGGGCGCAGGGAGGCGGCGGGAGGGGTGGAGGGGGGTTGCGGGACCGCAGGTCCTCCGCGGGGTCCCCGCGGGAGCTGCCCGGCACCCCTGCCCTTGGCTTCACCCGCGTGGGTGCTGTACCTAATCAGGTTCTCGGCTAGAAACCTGCCTAAAAGTTGTACATAAACATAAAAAACCTTAAAGACCCCGTTCTCGCTTTTTCCCTCAACTCTGAAAAGCTAGTTTGGTTTTGGTTTTTTTAATCCTAGATCTTTATTAGTTTATATTATTGCTTATTGAACGTAAGTGCTATTTGGGGAAAAAAGCCCAAAGCAGTCATTCGTATTGATATTTCACTGCCTTAAGGTTTATGTTTCACTACCGTTTACAGTAAACCCCATTGCCATATCTACGCATGCCTTCTGTATTTGTTCATCCTGGGCTCATTTACATAATAAAAGTATATGCGTAAAGACTGTGTAAATATTGAAGCCAAGCTTATGGTAGGTCATATTTTCTCAACGAATAGATACTAGATAGCTGCAAATTTTGTTGTCCAGGGTAGAGTTTCTGAAGTAACTGTCTCTTAATAGCCTAGTTGTCTGACCTGGGTGGGGGGAGGAATTTGGAATCATGGCGGGGTGGGGGGTAGTATGTTTAAAAGTTTTAGCTGGGTGCTTGATCTTCTGGAGTAGGAAGGTGAAATGAGCTGGAAGTGTGATCCTATCCCAACCAAGGTATATGCAGTATAAGCCAGGGGCTTATTGTGGCTGTTTTCAAACAGGCTAATGCCATTACTGGGTTGTGGTGAAGCTGGGCTGCAGATCCAAGAACCAGGATAATCTTAATCTTAGTCCTGTGTGGGTATTACTACCATGACCTAAACTAGTTAATTTGGATACTCTGTGCTGCTGTCACTTTTGTGTCTCCAGGGGAGGCATAATCCTTCGTTTGTTATGCAGTGGGTTGTATCTTCTGAACAAATGGCAAAGGTGTTGAAAGAGTCTTTTGTTGTGGGAGGAGAGTACGTTTTTCCCGTGATGCCAAGGAAGTGTTTCCCTTGGGCAGATTAGCAAATCGGCTGCATTCTCTATGTGTGAGTCAGGCAGGGTGAAACTCGGCTTGGAAAAGAACAATTGTTATGGAAAACTGCAAGCACAGAAAGACTAAGAAAAGGATGTAGAAAATGCAGATACCTAACAAAGGATTGGTTGCTCGGTGAGGGATTGTTAACTGCAAAGACAAACAAGACACTGAACTGTCTCCCTATATGGGTGCCAGTTGGGCTAACAAAAGCTGCCCAGTATCTGCAGACAGAACTTTTGAGGTTGGAACTGCTTAAAGTCAACATAAAAATAAGACTTGGTCTCTGAAATTTAGCTTGACTGTGCCTTCAAAAATACAATAAATTAAACCTTTGTCTCTATTCTGCCATTCTTGCAATACTGAGTCCTGTCTGTGGTTCACGTGTCCATCAAGCCACTTTATTATAGCTCTTACTGTAATGTGTCACACAGACACTTTAGGGCTTTTTGGTAAGCATTTTTTATTTTTTTTTTTTAACCCAACATATGAACATCAATTGCAAAGCATTGCTTTGTATCTGATCACAAAACATTAATAAGAATGAAGTGGTAGTATTTGCTCTTCCAGTTTTCTGCAGTAATTCAAGTCTTTGGAATGGAATACAAATAGTATGACTGGAGTTTGATAATATCAACCACTTACTGATGGACAGGTGTTAACACTGTACACTGCACTTTATTATGGTACTCTGAAAACTGCTGTCAGTTTAGAATAGAGGGTCTGCTCCCAGGCATCTCTGGGATCTTTCTCAGCTAAGCTATAGGCCTGAGAAAAGAGACATTGCTTAGCAAATGATCATTTACGTTTTCTGATATCTGTGTAAGCTATGGTCTTCAAGCTGGTTTTATGACTTCTATTCTTCACAGCTCAGGTTAGGGACCTGGGATTTCTGTATTATGCATGTAAACTTTGCAGTCTTTAACAGTATTGTTGACATAGTCATGTGGCTTGAAGATCTGAGAGCAGGATATGTATAATTCTGCCCTGTTGTAATTATACGACATATAGGCCTAAATGGCTGACTGGCATTTTAATTCATATTCTTTAGGACTTGTTTTGTTGATATAATATAGACTTCAGTCTTCATGCAGTCTACTGCAAAGATTTGTCCATGTCATTGTACTAGCAAAAAGTTTTCTTACACCCCAGTTTTCTAGTGAAGCCTGCCTGTGCCTGAAGCTTGTCAAATACTTGTTAAATGGAGTTAGGGTAACTTAATTAAAAGCTCTAAAGAGCACCAATATATGCTGTGTTTCTGTACACCTCTTTGGGAAGTCACACAGCCTAGACAGAATGCTAATGCTGTGCATCAGACTTTTGCAGTAATAGCTTGAAAAGAATAGCTATCTAAAGTTGTGCTACTTTTGAGAATCTATACTGGAAAACACACATACTTGTCTATTTACGTATTTCTTGTGTGAGATTTCTTATACTTTAAAATGTAAGGTGTAATACTTACACCTTACAGTTCTGGAACTGTATCAAAACTGTATTTATTGAACAACAAAGGGACCATCCTTCAATACTGTTCATGGCTTCTTGTACACAAATCTGCTTCCTCAAGAAGACTCTCCTTTATGGTATGGTTGGGAGGGGGTGTGTGGCTAAAATAATCCACAAATATTGATAGAAACTGAGATAAGGTTAAAAATAATTCTCCCACAGACAGCCAAGTTCCATGTCCATACAGTTTAACTCAGTGGATGTCCGACTTTTTTGGAACAGTGTGAGTTCATGGACAGTATCTGCTTGTGCAGTTTAACCTGTTAGTGGGAGAGGACTGTGTTGTGTCTGGAGGGGTTCTGACCTGAGCCGTCTGAAGGCTGTCGTACAAGGCAGCAGTCAGGAATGGCTGGCTTGCCCATACAGTTTGTAAGTTCCTGTGGTGTTCAAAGAGGCATAGCAAAACTTGAAGTGATAGCTGTCTTGTGGGTGAAGCAGCCATAGCTGTCAGCTCAACCACCCAGCACTTTGAGTAGAAACTGCAGGAATTTCTGGTCATCTTGCACATGAACTGGAAGGAGATCCTAGATGACTGGCCCTGTTGCACCTTTGTGCACAAGGTTAGTCTGTTCAAGTTTCAATTCAGATACAGTGTAACACGCATCTTTCTTACTCTAGAGATCACTTGTGCATAGCTTTTGGCATTACATTCTGAGTTTCAGTTCTAGAGGGTCTGAGGGCAGCATGCTCTTTTTTACTGCAAACCTGATTTTCAGGCTATCTAAACTGAGGAAACTTCTGCTGCAGTTACATTAGCCTATTGCAGAGTTTCATGAGTGCCAGCACTTGGGTAATGTGGCACTGCTGTGTGAAAGAATAATGGTTCCCTGGGGTACATGACAGCCATTTTAACAAGGTATTTTTAATATCACGGGTGATGCAGAAAAGCATATTGGTTGCTGGTGCAATCCTTGAACAGGGATTTAGGTTGTCTTTTGGTTAACAAACCTAAAGGGAAGAAAAATTGTCAAGTGTTTGAAAACCAGTCTTAATTTTTCTGTTGATGAGGCCCTCTTTAATGCTTCAGAGTAAATCATAATGTCGACTTTATTTTTAAAAAGGACGAAAAGTCTGCACTTCAGTAATGGCAACTTCTTCATTTTTTTTTTCATTTTAGAGAGTAGTGGAACCAGCAGTTCAAAAGGAAGAAGTTTTGCTGGCCGGAAAGTTCCAAATACAAATAATGCCTCCGAAGAGTTATATGAAGTGGATGAATTTGCAGCAAAAGCCCTCACAGGAAAGTTGACTACAGTTTTTCTTCCTATTGTCTATATCGTTGTCTTTATCATTGGTTTGCCAAGCAATGCCATGGCCCTCTGGGTCTTTTTTTTCCGAACAAAGAAAAAACATCCAGCTGTGATTTATATGGTTAACTTGGCATTGGCAGACCTTCTTTTTGTTGTCTGGTTCCCACTGAAGATTGCATACCATGTAAATGGCAATAATTGGCTATTTGGTGAAGGTCTCTGCAAAGTACTTGTTGGATTTTTCTATGGAAATATGTACTGTTCCATTCTCTTTATGACATGTCTCAGTGTGCAACGGTATTGGGTTGTAGTGAACCCCATAGTGCATTCAAGAAAGAAGTCTGAAATTGCCTTGGGCATCTCCCTTGCTATCTGGATACTGATTTTTCTGGGCACCATTCCGATGTATCTTGTTAATCAGACAGCATATATTTCAAATCTTAACATCACTACCTGCCATGATGTGTTGCCTGAAAATGTTTTGGCTCATGATATGTTCAATTATTTCCTCTCACTTGCAATTGGACTCTTCTTAATCCCAGCTATCCTCACTGCTGTTGCTTACATACTAATGATTAAGACACTGAATGCTTCCATCTCAGATGTAAGCACTGGGAAGAAACGAAAAAGAGCGATCAAACTCATTATTGCTGTCCTGTCCATGTATCTCATCTGTTTCACACCTAGCAATGTGCTGCTTGTTGTGCACTATCTGCTCCTCAAAACGTACAGCCAGAGCTATCTGTATGTGTCGTACATAACTGCACTGTGTCTTTCTACTTTGAACAGTTGTATTGATCCATTCATCTATTACTATATTTCAAAAGACTTCAGAGACCACCTTAAAAATGCTCTTCTTTGCCGAACTGTGCGAACTACACGGAGGATGCAAGTGTCTCTCTCATCAAGCAGATACCCCAAGAAATCAAATTCTTATTCTTCAAGCTCAAATGGGACCACTAAATCAACCTACTGAGTTTAATCCCAGAAAAATGAACTTTTATTACTACTACTGAAAGGATGTAAGTGACAAGAGAGTTATTTTATACAAGAGAGTCTGAAGAAACGTCTCTGCTTTTTAATTACATTAAAGCCTGGATTTCAGAACTGGCAGCTGCTTACCCTGTGTAGAACTTGTAAGCACATAAATCTTCCCACTAGACTAGGAAAAAAAATGACATTTCAGGTGCTCTGCAAAAAATGCTGCTGACCTGGAAGTGAGTTGTGGTTGAAGACATTTTTGTTCAATATCAAAGTTGTTAAAAAGCAAACTGTCACTGGAATGTTATGTAGTGTTGCTAGTATATTTAATTAACAGAGAAATCTGTTTTGTTTGGCTTTAACTGTAATGTATTAAACAGCTGCATATGTAGGACCTTGCTCTGTGTAACTGCTTGCACTGAACATTATTTGAAACCGTAGAGAGAAGGAAAGAAGAATCCATTTCACCATCTTGGTATAGACTGCTTATTATCTTCAGTGTAATGTAATTTTGTATTGTTTTCCAAGTTACCATGCTGTAAATACTAACACAGCAAAAGCCTGTAAGGTTATCCTGTTGAGTTGACAAGCTGAACCTGTTATCCTCTAGCACCAAGATAAAATGTTAGTTGAGATTTTACACTGTTACTTAGCGCTTGCCAGTACATGATTTTAGGTGGGACTATTTAACAAAGTTTTGATGAATAGCTATTTGATTTTTATATAATATGCCTTGTATTTTTTAAGATACCGAAATAAGATTTTTTTTTTTTAATAACACATTTGAGTTGGGTGTTTTCTTTTATGCTTTTACATGCTCTTCAAAATGCTGAGTGGTTCAGCTTGCCTGGCTTCAGGTAACAAAGATATTATTCCTGGCAGTGAACTAGAAGTCTGACAACTGTAGCTGTAATGGCTAAATGGGTTAAGTAAAATCTACCTTAATGACACATTTCATTAGAGCAAAACTGTTCCCTTATCTTACTAGCAGATAACTAAAACCAAATGGTTCAGAACTGCGGGGAAATAATAAACACATTAACAAGATAGCAAACTTCAGCCCCAGTGGATTTCTGAAATATGTTAAGTCTTCTTCCCTCACCCAGAATATTTGTGACCCACTCAGGAATATGGAATCACATTTACTTTTAATCTGAAAAGTTGATGGGTATATGTTTGGTGGTAGGATTTAAATGCGGGTTTTTTTCAGATCTTGCAGTCCTGGTATGTTTCACCAAGTTGTACATTGAACTCACATCCAAGTGACCTATCTGAAACTCAGGCGTAGCTGGGTCCCTACAACACAAGCAAATGGAAAAGCCCTCAGTCCAAAAAGTACTCTCAGACAGCTGGTGTATAGGTAGGAAATGTTCACCATTTCAAATACGGAGAGTAAGGAAGGGGGTAGATTGAACTGTAGCAAGAGTTTGAGCAGTCTTGTACAGCTTAAAGGCCATAAATATTTATATATTTTTTCTTTTCCTGTGTGCTAGTCTCTCCCTTCCCTTGTCTTGTTCTTTGGTTTCCATGTTCTCCCCTTACCTCGGTAACAAGCTTTTTCTCCCCATACATAACAAAGACTAAGAGATTTATTTAATGCATTTGATCTCATCTCAAGGATTAATTAAGCTCTAGCTCTGTTATCTGCTGCAGTCTTGTCTACTAACTCTTAGCAGGTGCTTAGCATGAAAGTAGGATGTTCTGTGGTGGTATTTCAGAGGTCCAGGCTAAAACAGCAACTTATATTAATGAATGTCTCATTGAGGACCAGAGAGTTACACCTCTTCAGAAGACCTGGAACACAAATGATTCTCAGGCATAAACAGTTTGCTCTTCCTGTTTCCTGACAAACAGGGAAATAATTGTTTATTTATTACTGAACTGAAGAGGTAATGCAGCATCCTTACTGGAAAATAACTGTATGTAAGAGGCCATAGTTCACTGGAAGGATTTGGGAAGAAGGGGTTGAACCATCTTCACAAACTGCTGTCTGAACTCTTGCCTTAGCCTGTGTGTGATAAACAGAATATGAGAATGTCCTTTATCTTGCTGAACAGCCTACTGTGCTTCCTGCTCTGTATATGGTAGTGGATAATATGAAGGAAAGGCATCCAGTTCATGTGATTACAGCACTACCTGTGTTCTGCCAGGAGTCCAAGGGTTACAGGTTGTGTGTTGTAAAGATGATGAAATGTCTGTGTGTGTCTATATAATACTAGAAAGATAACACTTATGATTCATGGATGACTGTTAAATTGCTGAAAAATAGTATGCTTAGTATAGCCAGTCTTTTGGTGGACAAGATTTATTTCTTGGCGTTATTTAATCAGAAGTACACCACATAATGCTTGTATCTGTACTTTCTTTGTTCTTCCTTTCCCATCATTGATGGGATCAGAGTTGGAGACTATCAAACAATCACTCGGACCATTCCACTGCAGCTCATGCAAAGGGGAGTGCTGATCCTTTTGACCACTTCTCCCTTTTAGCTTTTTTGATCTGTGGATTGACAAAGCAGGTTGCAAGGAAGGCTCTTTCATCTCTTACCTGCAGCAAGAGCAGAGGTCTGCCAGTGACGTGCATAAGAGTTAGATGTTGCTGCAATGCTGTTGAACGCTTTTTGAGAAAAAGTTTTAATTAATAGAATGATCTGTTTTGAAAGGAGGTTGTACTATGTGTGACAAACTTTTCAGAATACTATTCAGGGAGCCCACAGTCACCTAAGTGAAGCTTATTCCTTCAAACTGTGATCAGTGGGAGCTGTAAAGGTCTTTTAAGTCTGGTTTTTTTTTTTTTTATAATAGACTACTAATGTCCTTTTTGCTTTTACTTTGCTGTTTTAGTGATACCATCTGGGTTTGTGTCTTTGGGGGGGGGGATAGGGAGGGATATCTTCCTCTCCATCTAACTGTTATGTGGTTAGGAGGGGAAGAATAGAACTGGTACTCAGAATTTAATCAAGCATCCAGTTGCTTTTACAATCTGTATCTTCTAGATATATAATGCTGCAAGTGTGTCTGCAGCTGCAGACTTGCAACCCAAGTGCAATGAAGGCTAAACTAATATGCAGATAAAGAGGAGGAACCTTTATAAAAGTTGTTTTGTTCTTTAATTTTTCCTTGAAATAAGGACAAATGGGAAATTTTTGTCATCTGTAGCTGCATTGCAAATCCTCATCCTTAATTTAGTATGAATTATTTTGCTCCAATTAACAGAGCAGGTAGACCAGGCTGGTTGTTCAATTGATTTGAATCAATTCCTTGAATTGACAGTTGTGTACCTGTGCAGCCAGGTAGTGATGGGGCGAGAACATTTAACCCAGGATGGTTGAGCTGCAGCTTAACCTTTTTTGGGACTGTACCCTCAGGAAGGACTGATGCGTATAAAGGTGGTCATCTTCAGCTAACAATAAATGTATTCCTGAACAGCACCAACTTTGCATTTCAAATATCAAGAGATATCAAAAACTTGCCCCACCTATGGCTCATGTAAGGTTTGGATGCTAGAAAAATAATCAGTGCAACATCCGTTAAAGCATTGTGGAGTTGTAAATCGGTATAATGTATGTGCACTGCACGTGTGCAAAGCATCATGGTTTCACAAACAGCTCAAGCATCTGCTGCGGCTAAGAGAGGTAGACTAGTCTTTTCCCTACCCTGACTGCTTGATCACACTGTTCCCTTGTACTGTCCCAGGCATGTGTGACCTTGGGGTGGATTGGATCAGTCCTGGGTTAAAGTTAAACGAGGAGGTGGGAGGGAAGTTTACTTTTGACTTGGAACAGCATTTGGCTGGTTTGCTGAATGAGCTCTTGGCTCAGCACAAGAGAGTGAGACTGCATCTTTCACCACCAACACCAGCTTGCACTGTTAAACTACAAGGCAAGATGAAGCAGAGGAGCTGCAAAGCATCTGCCTAACCTCCTAAGCAGGAGGGAGCAAGCCTCCACCCATGACCGTAGGAATGGCTCTGCTGGCTCAGACCAAGGGGTCCGTCCAGCTCAGCCAGGGTAATCTGCTCACCAGTGCATTTGGAGGTCAACAAGAGAGCAAGGTATCAAGGGACATGTCAAAAACCAGTAAGGACTGCTGCAGAAGCCAGCTGGACAACATACCAGATGCACAGAAGATGTGGCCAGGGAAGTCTGTTGCTTTGCACCATGTGAGTCCTGTGCCATGGGACTGTTGAAATGTGCTCTGAAGTTCAGAAAACGAGTCAAATGAAGGCTGGGGGAGCTAAGCTCATTGGCATCTGTGCGGAAGGCTGCTGCTGCGGAGGACGCATCTGTAACTCAAGGAGCGTGTGTAACAGCAACAAAATGAAGTTACAGGCAGGTACCCAGGGAGCAGTAAAAACAGTGCAGGCACATTTCCTATCCCTCACAGTAGTCTCCCAACATCCAGCTATTTTCAGCATGAGAGTTTCCTTAAGTCTGATGTGGCTGGTATAATTTGTAACACCTGTTCGGTGTCTGTGAAAATCAACTTCATTTTATTTGCTTTAAACCAGGATCCACTACCCTTGTTTTGTGGCCCCTGGTTCTTAAAGGAGAAGAGGATGTGAATGAGTCCCTAACTGTCTTGTCCAGCCACTTGCAATTTTGTAGGCCAGTGTCATTCCCTCTCTCTCAGGTGCTTTACAGGTTGAGGAGTTCTGGCCAGTTCAGTCCTTCCAGTACAGCCACTATTCAACATGTGATCATCCTGTTCCCTTTCTCTGAGACCTTCCCATTCCCATACACAGTCACCAAGCTACACACAATATTTAAGCCATGGATGGTACAGTGATGGCTTCTGGTTTGCTCCCTGTTACTTTCTGGATAGCCCCTAACTTTCTTTTTTTTTTTTTTCCTGATTATTGAGTTGGTACTTTCATGCAGCCGCTTGTGACTACATCTCTCTCCTGAGTGGTTACAGTCATTTTTGCAAGCCATAGTTCTCTATGTTATGCTAGGATGTTTTCCCCTCATGCACCTGTCCTGGTTTCAGCTGGGATAGAGTTAATTGTCTTCCTAGAAGCTGGTATGGTGCTGTGTTTTGAGTTCAGTATGCCAAGAATGTTGATAACACCCTGATGTTTTCCGTTGTTGCTCAGTAGTATTTAGTCTAAAATCAAGGACTTTTCAGCTTCTCAAGCCCAGCTGGTGAGAAAGCTGGAGGGGCACAAGAAGCTGGCA
>JAVJGG010000074.1:56174974-56198206 GCA_035590195.1 Aviceda cuculoides
TCTCCTACAAACCATAACCTTGAACTTGTTTTGTTCCTCAGCTAAGCGGCCTGCAATATCTCTATAAGCCTAAATCTTGCTTACATAGGCTGGATTGCTCACATGTCCTTTTTCCTCTAAGAATGCTTCCACAACCGTAGTCATGGTCATTTTGATTCAAAAACAGCCAGGAGAGTATGTGTTACCTACATTTTTTCTCAGGAGTGATAACCTTCTGTAGACTTACAGGTAAACATTCTCCAGGCACTATTTGCTGGCAGGACCAGTACAACAGGCTAACTACACAGTCAGCTCTCTGTCATCTAGGCCAAAGGAGGTGGAGATGCTTCAGATAATGGAAAAAAGACTAGTGATTGTGAAGGATGCATTGGGTGCTGTGCAGAGACACTGTGACAACTCCCTTGGATCCATCAGGACTCACTGATCCAGTGGTAGCTTGTGTGACTTGGGCTGAAGAGTCATTGAAGTGTGTCTGCAACCAGCTTCCCTGGTGGTCCGGCCAGCTCTTTGGTGGCCAGGAAAAGGGGGAAAGGTGTATCCGTCTGTGTGTGTACAGAGGTAGATAGGTTCATAGCTGCACTGGAGTTCATAAACCACCTGGGATTGCTCATGTAGTGCAAACACCAGAACAGAGCCAGCTCAAGGGTACCAAGGTCTACCTGGAATTCTCTCTGACAAAATTCTGTCAGAGCCAAGCTCCAGTGTCTACGCTTCAATATAGAGGCTGCATTCCCAAATGCAAAGATAATTAAAATTTGTCCCCTCCCATCTGTCTGGGTACCCTGTTCCCCTGTCACATACACTGCCAGCTGTTGAATGCTGTGTACTATGTGTGTCAGCTTAGTGCTCACTTGGCTATTGCGTTTTGCCACAGCATAGAGCACCCATGGGAGAGAACCAGTGCAATCTGCGATTGCCAGAGCCAAGTCAGCAGGAGCCCTAATGGAGCTGTATCCCAGAGACGGCACCTTTGCTGGTAAAACTTGCTCTGTCTGGTCTTCATGAGATTTTTACACTGGTTGTAAAGCACCGTCCTGCTGCTGAAGTTACGACTGTGTTTGGATTGCTTTACCAGTGCAGTCTGCCGGTAGCACACTCATCACATGGACTAACCCCCTTTCCTTTGTTTGTTGTGAAGGTGTCAATAATATGCAGTAATGAGCATTAATGAGCACTTGTGTAATGAAGCAAGAGAACAAAGTGTGGGAGGAGAAGAAAAGCCAACATTTGACCAGCCTACATTTGGGAGTTAAGAGAAATGCCCCAGTAACAACTCAGGTATCACAGCCCCTATGATGTGCCAGTTCACACAGACAGGTCTGTGGAAATAGCGGATAAGAGGGATGTTGTCTGTATTTTATGGCAGTTCTAAAATCAACCTGTAGTAATTCTTAAGGTTGCCAGGATTTTAATTACCAAACTTTGCATTCATCAAGTGACAAGTGCTCTGGCTGAGAAAGAGCGTGAGCTAGCACATGAGCAGATGTCTCTCTATTGCAGCTAACAGCTACATTTGGTTCAGCAACTGCACTCCGGCTTTGTGCCTCACATTCAAGAAGGAAACTGCTGGGAATTGAGTGTTCAGCTTGTTTGAGATTGAACCTTCAGTGCAGTTTATTTGATTTCCCCTCCCCATTACAGCGCTTGCCAGCTCTCAGCTGCTGGAAGGAAGTGATGCATGGACGTGATGCAGTGGGGAAGGCCATCAGCATTCATGCTTTCTCCGCATTGAGTGTGAATTCAGGATGGTATGTACTCCTGGTGCTGTGGTTTAGCAGCTGGGTCCATGCTTCCCGTGGCTGAATGTCTGTGATGGGGACTGCGCTGTCACATTATCCTGTGGACTGCGGGATGTGGGGAGGTAAAGCCCATTTGCTTGGGGCCTGTGTCTGTATTTCTGAGCACTTGGGAAAATGGAGTCATTTAACATGGGAAAACAAAGGATATGCTGCTCCTTCGGAGAGGCTGACCCACTGAATGAGAGGAAATGAAGGAAATAATTAACTTGTAGAACACAAACTAAAAAAATCAGATGCAATGGGTAGAGGGAGTTTCCTGAAAGTCCTGAAGAGTCTCCTGTATCATGCATTTGCAAAAGCCAGGGGGATATGAAGAAAACACAAGAAGCAATTGATGAGTCAAAACAGCAGTGTCAGCTGGGGAGGGAATACCATGCACTGGTGCTTGCTGAATTTAGCTGGCAGTGACTCAGGACTAGCACATACTTCCAGTCTGACACATCATGACCCCTTGACATTTCATCTTCAAACCCCAGTCAGGCAAACCCTGTCTGGGTTTCTGTGAGCGAATGAACTGAGCCACATGGTTCACAGTGTAAAAATATCAAGGGCGAGCCCTTAGCACTAATTCAGGACGTGTTGGAGGCAAGTAGTGCTATATCATGCTCAAATGAAGTTGCCTGCTTTTTGTCAAAATTACTGATGTCTCTCCATTAACTTCAGGAGTACACCTGGAAATATTGGAGGTGGCTGTATTGTGGTGATGCTGTTTGTGGAGGGTGCCATTGCTGTAAAGAGTGATTTGATAATAAAGGAAATTATGGAACTGCTCTGTCATAATTTATGAAGTGTGTTAGGCTGGTTGCCTGGAAGCTCCCTGTGTCACTACATGCTGTTAAATTGGTCGAGTCGTGAATACTACAATAGTATCTGGTAAGCCAATCCTCAGTCTATGTCTGAATTGCTGCCAGACCCTGGGTGACCAGCTGAGACTGAGGAGCCTCACTCAACTCCTAGTCTGCTGGCATGGGTTTTTGGTTAGCAGGGCCAGTGATGAAGAGGACAAAGGAGCTCTCTAAAGGTAATGGCTGGTGAACTGTTCATCAGGGGGCTGTTTAGTCTGATGTCCCTGAAGAGTGCAGATGGCTTTGTTTGGGTTTGCTACTGAAGGGTGTAGAGCTGGCGCCAGCATCGACAAAACTCAGCCCAGGGTGAGCTCTGCAGAATTAAATTCTGCAGCAGGAGCCGAGAAGGGGCTGAAGAAGGACAGGTGGCAGAAGAGAAAGTCCTCCCACAGCTACCTTCACTTTGGTAACTGTGTAATGGCAGGACATGGGCAGGTGGGTAGGGAAGGTCCTGGCTTTAGGTCATGGCACAGCACAGAGTGGAGATACCTCTGCCAGAAGTGGGGAAATGGCAGTGCCTGACTGCTGATAAGGTCACAGCTTCTACTGCCTACACCTCAAATCAAGATAGCAGGGCTTTAGATAAGAGACATGTCAGCAGCCCTGTTGTTTCAAGATCCTTTTGTCTTTCATGTGTGGTTTAAGTTTAAACAACTTCTGGCACGAATACAAGCCCTGGAGTCACTGCTGGTTGCAGGCACCCAAAGACACTGAACCACACCTGTCAAACGTGATCAGGAAGAGCAAGGGCTCCACAGGGCACTGTGGCCTGCGGACCATTCGGGGGGCTTGTCCACTTAGTGGGGTCACTGTAGTGTGCACGTGGCATGTATCCTATGCCAGTTAATGCACAGTTTCCCTAAGGGTGAACGCACAGTGCCTTTCTGCTGGGTCGTTCATTCCCTCTTCCAAGGGGAGAGAGCTCCTCACAGGTTAGTTTGCACTTGGGAGGGGAGTCGAGGCACACATCTCTGCTTTGTTACCTAAGCATCGTATGGGTAGGTGGACATCTGCAGAGGGTAGTTGAGCATGTCTAACCTAGCAGCCTCCCTCCTTCCTCCCAGAGCACTCACGCCACCACTTACATGATGAGCTAAAGCTTCTGCATTAAAGTCAGAGATGCAGGCATCTCCGTAGCTCTTGGTGTTTCTGGAGTAGAGCGCGCTCCTTGAAGTCACATCCTCACTTTTGCATATTAACCTCCTAGCTTCAGGAGACTTGCAGTATGGGGAGGTAGTACCATCTCAGCAGACAAAGGGCACAGAGCACAGAGTGTGATGCAGGAGCGTGGCTTCTCAGAGAAGGGGCAAAGGTACATGTCACGTACTAAGCTCAGAGGGATAAGTGGTGTTCGGGAGCTGACTGAGTACTCTGTTCATCAGCCAGGGAAAGAATTTTACATACAGAATCATGTTTTGATTCATTTTCTGAAAAACTGCAAAAAGGGCTCATACTGTGACTAAAGGCTCCCTCTTCTGTTTGTAGCTGCTATTGCACATTTTCTTTAACAAATACACAAAAGTGAAAGACTTAATCCAGGTTTCCTTGTGCTGTGCAAGTAGTTTTGTAATTCCCCATTTCAAAACACACATATATATCTGATGTTAGAGAAGCAGAAGGACTTAACAGATGACATTAAATATCCCTGCTAAGCTTGGGATCAGGGAAGCAGACTGCTAAGGAGAGATGTGGGGCTCCTGGAGAGTATCATTTGAAGCAGGATATTCTCACGATATCTTCCACTGTCCCTCATTTTTCTTGGATCTAAACCACTGTTAAAACGAAGTCTTCTAAGCATAATCTTATCTGAACAAGAAGTATTATTGTTTATCTCCTGTAATCCCAAGGTTTCTGAAATAGTATGACATGCAGAAGTTTATTGCCAGTGATAGCTGATTTTTTTCATAATTTTCTCAGCATCTGAGCCCGCATGAAGTTTGCTATCGTGGAAATGTTGCTTCACCTGCAAATATCTGGCTGTAACTTAATGCATGTTTACCACAGCCATTGTACCTACAAATAACTTTGTGCTGGTAAGGGTGGCAACTCAGGCTGGTTCACAAGAGTGGGCTGAGGTAAGAAATACATGTATTTCTTAAGTACAGAACAAATCTTCTTCGCCCTTTGACCAAAGGCAGAGTCCCGTTTGTACCATTTTTTACCAGCCTTTCATCTTCCTCAGGAATTGAAATACTCTTG
This sequence comes from Aviceda cuculoides, assembly GCA_035590195.1. Classification (NCBI taxonomy): domain Eukaryota; kingdom Metazoa; phylum Chordata; class Aves; order Accipitriformes; family Accipitridae; genus Aviceda; species Aviceda cuculoides. Next base: position 56,179,818 of record JAVJGG010000074.1, read on the forward strand.
CAAGATGCTGCAAGTGTACTTCTGTTTGGTATCAAAGACAGGACTGAGGCTGGGATGCAGCTCTCGAGCTGCAACCCATCATGTCAGGTGAGTAAGGAACAGCTGAGAGTGCTGGACCTATCCCGTCAGTGGGGCTACATCGTTAGAGGAGATGGTGAGAGCATTTGCCTTTCATTTTACCACAAACTTGTTTTGACAGTGAACCAAAGAATGAAGAATGGGGAATGCCTGGACTCAGTCCCCTGACAAAAAAATCTAGATACTTTGTAATATCATCATTTAGGAGCTTTCCATGGGTCAGCAGCATCTGTAATTTTGGTTGTTGGAAAGTAATTGTTCATTTGCTTTGTGAGTGGCGTAATTTTACTTAGATAACTCTTATAATAAAAGACATTGATGCCTGTTATACTTTTCAATGACCACTAGAAGACAAAGCATGTCCATGTAATTAATAAAGATACCATAATTAGAGGGCTGTACAGTTAAGGCAGCAATCACTACTGATATGATACTGGTTTCTGCCATACTTCTGCCACAGTATGACTCCAAGGAGTCTTAACAGCCTCAGGATACTTACACTTTTGTACCAAATGAACATATTTAAACACCCAACTCAAGACAATGGAAACAAGATGGTAGCACGTACTTGCTACTGAGAACCTGCCAGCCTTTTGTATCTGCCAGTTACCCCAAGAAAGAGAAGATCTCTAGAAAAAGAGACCAAGGAAGGATGCTGATACCACCATCATGCTTTTTAGTTCAGGGATGGCAGTGCGTTGTATTACCAAAAGTACATCTGAAGTCTCGTTTAATACCAGTCTCAGCATATGTGTCAGTGTATTGCCCCGCTTTCTCTGGAAATACCACCGGGACGATGAACTTTTAAACAACCTTTAAACAATGGCAAAAGGGTTAGTTTGGAAAAGACTTCTGTAAATGTAAAATCTGATTTCACTCTAAAATCACTGAAAAAAAGGCAGAAAAATACGTGCAGAGGAAATAAAAGCTTAAATTAAAGAATGTTGCACATGATATCAGTCACTGACATTCTCCTTTTCATAGCTCAGAGTCTTTGGTCAAATATCTGAAAAGCAAATAACAGAAATTCATGTAGTTCTGATTATGAAGGAATTTCTTTTCACAGAGATATATGCCTCTTAAAGCTCGCTGGAGAGTTTGAATGCAACTTGTGCAATGTTCTGTGGCTGAGAAAGGGTTTAAACAGTGTTATGTGGCTCTTTGAAGTGAAGACAAGACTTGCTGATCAAAGGTGGAATATTGTTTGGTACAGCAGGGTGGAGATGAGAAGGAAGCTCTGTGAATGTAACACCAGCTCTTTCAAGGCTTTGTTATAGGGGTACTTGGAAAATGAGGTAGGAACAGTAAAACATTACTCATCCTTTTAGAAGGCAGCAGAGCAGTAAATGTCTAAGTCAATTTGTACATGATCACCCTGTTTTCCACAGCAGACATGATGACTATTTTTAGTGGCACATAGACAAACTAGATAATTGCTTTGTGGGCTTTCTATCTGTCAAAACTTTTACTCACCCATTTTAACTCACTTCAGTGATTTTATTGCAGTTTCTTTCCAAATTTTGATAACATATTTTAACCACGATGTGTATTGGTTGAGTAATAGTTCTGCAGTCACTTGTGTCTACTTCTTCTCTTACAACATAAATCTAATGTCTTTGTTTTTACACACTAGAGGTGTTTGCTGAAACCAGTTCCATTCAGACTACTTCTGTGCATCTAATATAGCACCCTTGTGAGCTAACTGATCAGCCACAAAAAATAGGCTTCCCATAGCGAGATCATGGGAAACAATGCACAACCTCATAAGAGAAATTCGTGCTGCAGAGTGAGACCCAATGAGGTCTGCTGGAGCTGAGGGAGTCCCTGCAAATGCAGGGGCTGAAGGGCTGCACGAATGTTATGCGTGGGAGGCACAGAAGCGAGGATAAAAGCAGCAAAGAGAAGTGAAAGAGAGTGATCAGAACAATGCTCCATGGCAAGCACTGGCAGCCATTGTTTGAGCTGTGTCCTGTCCCTGGACACTGCGAGTGCAAGTACAAGTGTATTCTCTGTCACCATGGGGGGCTTACATCTGGCTTCTCAGCATCTGACATGCCAGATGACATAGGACTGTGGTATGAGAGAGGAGAGTGTGTGACAGGGGTGTGAGCCAGGAGACCACCATGAAGCCCATGGAGCCATCACGTTGTTCAACAGGAAGGAACCCAACTGCTGGCCAGTAGCTTGGATGAGGTACCTGCCAGGGCTGGTGGAGCCAGGAGCTGCTGTTACTGCCCTGCAAAGTGAGGGATGGAGGCACCACAGCAGGGTGGTGTATCTTGCTGGTACACCTGACTGTATCTGCACAGCACAGTGTTTCTCAGTTTTTCCTCCAAACAGAAAGAAAGCATGCAGCCCCAATTTCTAAGTAAACTCTAAGGTGTGAAGAGGAAATGGTGCCTGTTGGCTTTCTCCCACTGTCTCAGCTGTTCTTGGTTTGCACATGCATGCAACATGTCTCTGGGCCATTTATGGTGTTCATTAAACTTGGAACAACCACCTAATTTCCTTGTCTTTTAAAGACAATTAAATTAATTGTACCTTAAGTCTGCCTCTACCTCTTAACTTATATCAGCTTTTAACGCTCAGGCTGGCTCCTGCTGAGACATGCATTGATCCTGTAGTGTTGGTACTGCTCCTTTCCTAGTACTGTCAGAAGTTCACTTTTTCTAGAGCTGACCCCTCAGAGCAACTGCAGCTGTAATAGCCATGAGAACATCCAGGGAGGACTGCAAGCATGTTCTGCTTTCAGTTTTGTTTTCCTATAACCTTGTCCTGGAAATTAATGTTTTGTCTACCTTGTGCTTTTTAATGAATTTTCTTCCTATTCGAATATTACTGGGGCAGCCATTTAAACCACACAGTTCTCTAGGAAAGCAGAGACTGTTTGTCAGAACTAGTGCTGGTCCCACATTATTATTGGGAGAATTTTTTTTTTTCACATAACATAAGAATATAGCTGGCTTTTCATGTCAGACAAAAGCTAGTTCTTGCCTAGTAACCTGCTAGGAACAGTGGCTGATGCTGGTATGTAGGAAAGAGGACTAGAGTTGGGCAAGGGTAGTATTTCCTCAGAATACCAACCCAGTCTCCAGTGATTTGTGTTTTGGAGATGTCCTGATGACACAAGCTTTTGTATTTAGTAGCTCTCAACAAGTATTTCCCAAGAATTTGTCACAGCAAGCAGTTCAGCAGCTTAAAAAAGTTCTTCTGCTTGTTTTGAACTAGGTTGGGGGTTTTTTTCACCTTATTTTTATATTGGAAAAGACCATGAATAATTAGTTCTTATTTGCCTTCTCCATGCCACTCTCGAATGTACAGACTTCTTTCATATCCCCAGTTATGTCATTCTGCAGACTGAGATGCCATGTGTATTTAGCTGTTTCTAGCACAGAACACGGGTTTTTTGCTGCTCTTCTCCTTATCTCTTCTAATCCTGCCATACTGTTTGTACGAAGAAGGTAAGAGGACCACCATGATGTTGAAGAAGTGGGCTTCCCTTGGACTTATTTGGTGGCATAAAAAGACTTCTGTTTTTCTGTTTTCTATTTCTTTCCTAATCCTGTTTGTTTTCAGATTCTTACTGGACCAACATTTTTGTTTGCAGTAACCCCAAGATCTCATTCATGAATCCTAATAGTCAACTTACAGCTCATAGCTGTGTACAAAAACCTGATTTTTCCCACGTCACTTTGTATTTATCTATGCTGAATTTGTCTGACACTGTATCACTCAGTTATGTGAGGTCCTTCTGCATTCTTCACAGCTGGACTTTAACTTCCTGTCTCCGTGTAGCTTTATATCAACAAAAGAACTCTATCCCTTCATTATTAATTCCCTTTCCCAGGTCACCAATGAATATGTTGAACAGCACAGGACGGATTCCTGTGGGACTGCACTAATGGTGTCAGTTCACTTGTAAAACCCAGTAATTTATTATTTATTTCCTGTCTTTCAGTTAGCCGTTTGCTGTGTGAGTCTTTTCCTTGTATCCCATGGCAGCCTAGTTTCTTTAAAAGTGAGGAGTGCTTTCTGGAGACAAGGTGGACAATAATCAGGGATGTTACCCATCATAGACTTCTTCAGGGAACACCAGTAGGTTTGCGTTATTCCTCCTTTTTCCTTTTCCCCAGTGTACTGTGTTTAGTCATGTTCCCACCCTTCTGGTTTTCAGGCTGGTCTCTACCTCTTTACCTAATATGGACAGAAGACTTAATGTTCAGCAGCTCTCTGGATGCTGCCTGGCACCTCTCCACTTGGCATTATACCTACCAGGTTTCTGTGCTGTGGTCCTGAGACAGTTTTCAGCCAGCAGTTCCCATGGGTCATCCACCTTCAAGTTCCTCTAGAGCTCCGGGGTGGATACCGTCCAGTACTGGCTTGTTACGGCTTGTTCTGAAGATCTGCCTTACAACATCTTCTACCTACACTTTAATCTGAGACAGATCCTTCAGCATGTCCCTTTCTCTGTCCTGTGGGAACCTCCCCAAACTCCACCATAGTGAAAACACATGCAAAATATTTATTTAGATTTTCTGCTAGGGACTTATCTTTAAGCACTCCTGCTATACCCTGACCATCTACTGGCCCTTAATGCCCTCTTCAGGCTTCTTGCTCCCATTGCATTTGGACAAGAAAATTCATGGCTATTTGCAAATTGTTCCTGTAACAGCTCTGGAGGAGATTACATTTTTCTGGTCCTTTCTTCCATTTACCTTCCAAACGGTGGCATTGGCCTTGAGTGCTTCTGAAGTCTCTTTTTCCCACAGCAGGTAATAAGTTTGGGATGCATTATTAAGGACCATTAGTGGAATATACAGCCTGAATTCAGCAAAGCGTGTGCCTAAATCCCATTATTTTAACACTGACCTGTGTTAAGCACTCAAATTCACTGCAGAGTTTGTGTCTCTAGACAACAAGCTGTGGGCAAAGAGTGTTTCTTTTCTCTGGGTTTTTTAATGGTTTTACTTCTCATTTGGCTTGTTGTTGATAATGCAGACCCTTATGCGAAGCTTGCTGTAGTAATGTAATGGTGAAGCATGTACGTGTGTCCTGGAGCAGTCAGGTGGGAGTCTGTCTCCCTTGGGCATTGCAGCTTTGGTAGTCGTTGCTACCAAGCATGAGATCTGGAAGCAGCAGTTCTTCAGCAGGACACTAAGGGGCAGCCCCAGACAAGAAGTTATTTTCCTCATTTTTCTATGTACATACAAACTGAGAGAAAACTTTATTTGCTTCATTTTTCTATATTGATTGTCGTGATTTAAGCCCAGCCAGCAACTAAGCACCACATAGCTGCTCACTGTCTCCTCCCCGCTCCCAGTGGGATAGGGAAGAGAATCAGAAAAAAAAAGACGTAAAACTCATGGATTGAGGTAAGAATAGTTTAATAACTAAAGTAAAATAAAATACAGTAATAACAGTAATAATAAAAATATAATAATAATAATTGTAATGAAAGGGAACATAACAAAAAGAGAGAGAAATAAAACCCAAGAAAAGACAAGTGATGCATAATGCAATTGCTCACCACCCACTGACGGATGCCCAAGCAGCGATCGGCCCCTCCCAGCCAACTCCCCCCAGTTATATACTGAACATGACGTTCTATGGTATGGAACAGCCCTTTGGCTAGTTCAGCTCAGCTGTCCTGGCCATGCTCCCTCCCAGCTTCTTGTACACCTGCTTGCTAGCAGAGCATGGGGAACTGAGAATTTCTTAACTTAGGATAAGCACTACTTAGCATCTAAAACATCAGTGTGTTACCAACATTATTCTCACACTAAATCCAAAACACACTGTACCAGCTACTAAGAAGAAAATTAACTCTATCCTGGCTGAAACCAGGACAAGTGATTTAACATCAGCGGTGGCCAGGAATATTGAATCAAGTTGGTGTGGAGTGGTTTTTTTTCCATTACATCTTTTGGTAGATATTTATTTTGGCCCTGATAATAGGGAAGGTGAGTTTATTTGCCAGTTATCTCAAGGTGGGCCCACTTGAGCACATAGATCAAAGACAGAGCAGAGAGGATGGAAAAGATGCAGTGAGCTCTGGATCTGGAGCCTCGGTGGCCACCTGCGCATCATGGCATGGCCCAGTGCATGTACAAGCATGTAGCTCTATGGGCCAGGGGCCTTTGCTGCTCAGAGGCACTCCTTGCCACCAGTGAGCTGGTCACACCAGCCCTAGGAAACCCATTCCCAAAGTAATAGCTGCTATGTGGATAGTCGTAGACCAGGAAGGAAGAACTGAGCAGGAGTCACTCAACAGCCCACCCAGAACCAGGGAAAACCTGTGGAAAGTTTTCCTACTGCTACAACCAGGTAGGTGACTTGGCCACCATCCCGTGACACAGGATGACCCCCAGCAAGGAGGGTTCCCAGCAGTTATGAAGCATAACCTGAACCTAGCTGCAAAAACTTTGTGGAAGGAACTGGACGTTGAAGTGAATTATGATGAAGGCTGCTGCACGTTGGTATAAGTTCGAATTAGGAGGAAACATGAGTCAGTCAGAACCAGCATGTCTCAAAAGGGTGGATTTGCCTTACCGATCAGTGGATTTAACACAAAGGGAATTACTGTCTTGGCTTTGTTCAGGAGATGTATTTGCAAATACTAGCTGTAACGTGAGCTACCAAAGCCAGCTGTAACATGAGCTACCAAAGCCAGCTAGTGCTGGGTACATGTTCTCTGGTTACGGAGTGGGGGGGAGCTGCTTTGTAATGGGACCCACTGCCACTGAGGCAGAACTGGCTTCCACTCTGTCTACACCGGTGTATTTTACACTATTTTGGTATCCTTTCTTGGTGTAGATAGACTGCATTAAAGTAATAAATGGCTTGGCTGATACACGGCTCAACAGATGCATCTGCTTCAGAGGCTTACGAGGAAGAAAGGATTGTATAGCCAGAATATCACTTCAAAACTCCAGTTTAGGGTTGACAAAGGCTTTCTAGGCTATTTTCCAGGTAACAATACATTCCTATACAACTTGATGTTGCATTCACAGGCTAGTAATGGGTGATTGCTTACAAAGGGAGGAAATGGTGGCTGATTTTCTGGGAGGAGGAGAAGGGAGCGGTAGCTAGTAACCCAGATCAGTACCTCAAGTACAGACAATGCTCCAATTTCTGCCCTGAATTAGTATCACAAGAGAAGTGACCACTATGGGAACAAGCAGAGTTCAATGGTCTGGACATTTCAATGAAAAAGTCATTTACATATTTGGGAAAGAGGTGTACAATCTTGTCCAAAACGGGACTCAGCAGAGAATGAGATCACGATACACATCTTTTGGGCAGCCCCTGAAGTGTAACCCATTAAAAAAGATGCCTACAGAGTAAACCACTGAATTTAGGTGGTAAAAGCTATTAGCAAGAGCTTTAATAGCTCTTTGCTACTCTGCTACCTGTGGGATCACAGCAGTTAAAACACTTTCGAAGATGTGAACCAGAACCTGCGGGGAAGAGAGACATGCCTGATGTAAAGGGATGAATCAATCAACCATCCAGATATGGAAACAAAACACAAATGAAAATGCTAACAACCCTAAAAATGTAGAAATGCTCATTATAACATAACAAGAAATACTGGTTCAAATGTAAGTCTCTTATAAGCTCTTTAGTCTATATTAACAAGCTCTTTAATCTAGGCTCTAAGCTAATGTAAGCTTTTTAGTGTATAGCATATCTATCCTCCTGAGCCTTGCAGTGTTCCCTGTTGCTTCCCATCACACCTTTTGCCACTTTGCAGGTACAACATCGATTCAAAACACACGCATCCCAAGAACAGTGTGAGTCTGGGAAAAATAAATAGTGACAGGATGTGGGTGGGAGGCTGACTTGCCTTTCTCAGCACAATAATTATTTGTGAGAAAATATTCCCCATGTGCATTCTGGCAAATGTTGAAAACCAGATGCCCTAAGTATGACATCCTCCCACTTAAGCTGAGCAGTATTTTACTGTGGCTTAGACTGTCACTCTATAGGCTGATCTGGCTTAAAGGCAGCCTGTGTTATGTTGTCTCAAGAAGAAACCAGGGAAAAATCCTGGTGAAGAAGCCAAATATTCTCCTTCCCAGCTGTGGAGGAAGAAGACTGCTGACCTATGTCAAGGGCTGACTGCTTTCACACAGGGCAGAACTGCTTGGTTTTTTGAGGAGAAGAGACCAGCGGTAAGTTTTTCTGCCTGTGATCTGACTGCCCTATTTCCACATAGGAGTGGAGGAGTAGTCCCACAGAGCCTCCCAGGTGGTTGTACCTCTACATTACCCCAACTAAAATTAAAGGAAGCAGTCACAGCTGGTTGGGTCCTTTCTCGGGTTTACAAGGCAGGAAACAACCTCTGCCTCTCTCAGCAGCCTCTGGTGAAATCAGATGGCTGACTCATTCTGTAAGCCTAGTATCTATTACTGCTTGAGCAAAGATAGCAAAATTCATCCCTATAGAGTATTTGTGCTTGCCAGGTGAAAAATCTGCCCTTCTGCTTCTGACAGCCATTGATTTTGCAGTGAACACTTTAATATTGAAATACTCATTAGAAGGGCACAGCTGGAGCAGTCTGCAAGGGGCAAGCAGATAACATGAAAGGGACACTAAAACATGGAACTAGATTGGGCAAGTCAGGGGACAGGCTGCCTTCAAGTTTAATTTTTAGTTTGAGTGAGGAGCCAAGACTATTTGAAGGGAATTTATAGTCAACAAAGTCAAACTCTTTACGGTAGTGGTAGGTAGTGAAAAAAGGGCCAACGTCCACAACTGAAGCTTGGGATGCTCAGACTGTATATTAGGGTAAACGTCTGCCCCAAGGAGGTAGTGCAGCATTAGAGCAGGTTACCCAAGAACTTGTGAAATATCCACCCCTGGAGGTTTTCAAGATTTAACTAGACAGAGGCATGGCTGACCTGGTCTGACATTGGTGATCATCCTGCTTTGAGCAGGAGGTGGGACTAGACGCCTCCAGCAGTGCCTTCCCACCAACACTGCCGTGATTTGGCAGGTTGTGATGGACAAAGTTTGGTCATGAATGAGGAAGGTACCAATCTTCACTGCAGCCATGCTGCAGTCCTGCTGCCTCTGTCAACCACGTCTGGTGCTATTCCTGTGTGCAGCCTGGTGGAAACCAGAGTGCAGGGCAGGATTGATGGGGGAAAGATTGTTGCTGACATGGAGTCAGGTCTTGCCCTGATACAGAAGTGTTCACTGGCTGTGTTGACTTTAATTATCTTCAGTGCCTATTAGATATCATACAAAACCAGACTGTGCTGGAGTTTTGGATGAAGCATTAAGCTGATTGACAGTAGTGAAATTTGGTAGCCTCTGGGACCTGCCCTCACAGGAGTTAGGAGATCTCTGCTGTCACTGGAGCCACTGGCATGACTTCACTAGCTGGGGAGGAAAGGGATGGACACAGCAAATTGGATGGACCTCTTGACAAACAAGCACAGTGCAGCCATCCCCTGTGTACATGTAATCCACTAGCATGGAATAGAGAGTTTCTTACACAATTAGCTGGGCTGAAAGTAGCTATTGAAAGAGACTGCACAGATTATATCACTGTATAAATTATTGAGCTGATGTCCTGGAGATGATAGAGGAAACCCTTCTATGTTTTGTCCTGAGGATCGTAGCTCTGAAAGTTTATACCTGATTCCTGAAAGTTGTACCTCCTGTAGACTCTGCTTAGATAATTGTGATATTCATCAGCCAGAAGATCAATGTAATATATAGACAAACAAAAGGATTTTATACCTGTGTATTGGCTCAGACATGTTTTTTTTCTGATTGTGAGTGAACTGTTGTTGAATAAATGCCAACACCCTCCCCCCCTCCCCCAGTGTCTTGATGTTTATCTGGTTAATATTTCTAAGCAATAGTTATAAGCATTAGTGAATCCCAGGCAAGACACAGCCCTACATGGCCGTAGCTATCTAAGAAACTCCATGCTTTTTCTTAGCATCTGCAAAGACACAGATAATGCCCAGGATCTGACTGGGAGAGCTGTGCTGCACCTAATGTCACCCATGTTCTTCTCCCACATGCTGCATATGGTCCAGCTATATCCCTGTGCTTGCTGGAGCACAGGGACTCCCTCTGTACAAAACTGGGCACCCATTAGCTATCCCCAAATACAGAAAAGGTATGGAGAACAACTCTCCACCGCAACTCTCCTCTGACTCCAGGTGAGGTTAGGTTCCTCTTGTTGCATGTTAACATTTCAGGCTGATTTCCACCTGGCCCTTTTCTAAAATTTACCTGAGCTTTGGCTCCCCTGTCCCTGGTGAGCACTCACGACCTCAGTGAAGGGAGGTGAAGGCGTACGCCCTGTGTGCAGTGTTGTATATGGCCACAGGGACCTCTAACCAGAAGAGCCTGCCTACTCTTTCAGAAACACAGTGACCTCCCATATACTGCTGGGATCCAGCATTTTTATATGCCCCCCCCCTTCCCTCTCCCTTCTCCCAGAGGCAAAGCCAAGACCCCTCAGGTTGTGGAGACTTGTCACAATGGCACAGACAGAAGAAACATCGTGTCTGGAGGCAAAGGAGGCAGGCAGAGGTGTGGGCTGAGATCTACTGTGGTACTCAAAATTACAAGTGCCTGGAGGCTTTCAGAGCTGAAAACAATGCCCATCTCATTCTCTTTCCCCCTGACTGGAGTAAAAGAGAGAAAGAGCTGCAGCTGTGTGCCGTCTTGCTGTTTATCTGCACAGTTGGTGCTTGCTAGACATGCGTGTGCAGCCAGTGGAAGGCTTTATTGAGGGAAAGCAAACCCAAAGCAAGCTGTTTTCCATTTGATGTGGCCATCATGCAAAGTGTGGTTATTTGGTATTTTGGGTGGTAAGTAGGCCCTACCATGGTGAAGCTGCTCTTTCTTGTGTTCCCCAGCCATCGCCCCCAGGGTCAGCAAGTCCCTGGGCTCAGGGCAGGGGAAGACTTTCTGAGGGAAGATCATTTATTAAAAGAGAGATGCTGAACTGCAGATGTTGTGCAAGACTAATAAAAATTAAGCCAAGCCTGTTGATCAGTGCATACTATAATTTCAGGCACACCTTCCTCTGAAACTGGTTTCCTCATTTCCTCCTGAGGACACATGTACTACAGCAAGAATTTCATTCAGCAAGAGCTAATGCTTTAGGCTTACAGAGACATCTGATGATAAAGGTAGATGTCTCAAGGGATTTGTGGCAAACTCACCTATAAGCCTACCCCTAGGTACCCAAGTATCTTTGAAGACTGGCTACCAGTGCTGAGGCATTTAGACTCTCAGCTGTAGAAGCACAGAGAGAAAGATTAGAAAGAGTTCTTTTGAAAATGTGAGAAAGTTGTTTTATACTGACTCAGTGATTGTTAGCATTTTCTAATTTTGATCTTCAGGCCCCCAGATGGGCATATTTGTAAAAGGTCAAATGATAAAAAAATATCTCTTATGGTCCACACACAGCCCTCTGCTCTGCCTAGTGAATATTTTAGTGACCCATTTACAGCAAGCAGCTTTTATTGAACAGAGTAGGCAAATGCAGAGGGAAACAGAAGCCCTGTCATCCTTGTGACAATTATACGTCTGTCTCTATTTGTGTAATCCACCCTCTCAGCCTGACTAACAAGAGCCTCTGCATGGGTTTTGAAAGGAATGTGACTATTGCTTTCTGTGATGTATTTTCTCGCATACACCTCAGGTAGCCTGTAAAGCAGGTAAGTCTTAGCCTTTGCACGGTGATATTGTTCAGGACTCCGGTCTTACCTTGAATTTCATTCTGGATTTTTAATGTCTCTCCCGGGGTTTAATCAGCATAATATTTCCTTTTCACCTGATTCCTATCTTTATCTATTTTTTGAGTCAGCTACTCAACAACTAATTGCATTTCCATCTTTTTTCTTGGTGCTGCTTCCCTGTGTACCTTCTTACTGCATGCTCGATGAAGCAAACCCTCGGAGGTGCCTAGTTCAGATTTGTTTATTCCAGGTAATTTACAGGAAAAAAAGGTAAGCCCAAGCAAACACAACTGAATAAATTGAAAGTTGATGCTTCTATCATTACTACTGGTGACTTCTTTCTAACCACCTAAGAAACTGGTGTGGAGCCGTCTGTATAAATGTACATCCACTTTGGCCACAGTTATTTGTTCATCTCATTTTCTTGAGAAAGCTTTTGAATGAACGGGTAGGAGGGTGTGCTTTCATTCTGTGTTTTCGGTTTGGGATATGAGAGATTTCCTTTTACAGTAGCTTTGCAAAATAGATGCACAGTAGATCACTTTCTTAAATAAAGGCATTCTTTTCTGTTTGCCTTTTCGAAGTAGTTGCTAGTGAGTTTGGGACAATGTTTTATTTTATAACAGTCTAGCCTTGCTCACACACAGCTGACAGGTTGGATCAAATTAAAAACACATTTTTTTCAGTACCAGTAACAACTTCTCTCTTGAGCTAGCTCTCTAACACTTCCCTGAGGCTGGCTTTTGGTTTGGCTCCTGTGCAATGTCACTGACTCTGGGTCTTTGCCCTACAGCTCTCCTGCCCACTGTTATGTCCACACCGCTGGAGGACGCAATGGACACCTTGATCAGGATTTTCCATCACTACTCTGGCAAAGAAGGAGACAGATACAAGCTCAGTAAAGGAGAACTCAAGGAGCTCCTCACCAGTGAGCTCACTGACTTCCTTTCAGTAAGATGCAGCTCCCAAACCTCTTGACTTAATGTTTCATGGGTAGGATAAGCAGCTATCCAAGTGTTCAGAAATAGCATCTCCTTCTGCAAGGCACATCCTGCCACAGCCTCTCAGATGACAGTTGTCTTTGTGGAGTCGGACAGAAGGAGATGAGATCAAATGTCCTGTTTGAGAAGTGTGTTTTCAGAGGGTGGTCCAGCCCTGGTGCCCTGCCATGTGCCACCAGTGGCAGAGCTGGTACCTGTGCTCTGCTTAATCATCTGCACTTTTGAGCAGGAGGGCAAGGGCAACCTAGAAGCAGTAGCAAAATCAAAGCTAAATGAGGCTTTAATCAGTTTTTTGTTTGTTCATTTTTAATAATAGGGCATAGATAAGTCCTTCAAAGAATTAAATCCAGCAACCAGTTCTCATGAGACAAGAAAGTAGCTTGTGCACAATGGCCACAGAACGCAGTACAGCTGCTTGTGTGCCCCACAGAGAGATGCTAAGAAAATCTTTTCAGCAATAAGCTGCTGATCTGAGTATCTCTTTGCACGTTTGTTATGTTCTGCATAACACAGTGTGGATGCTTTTTATGGAATAATGACCAGATACATAGATGTTTTTCTGTGTCCTCTTAACTGTAAAAATTGTTGTGGACCCTATCACCACCAGCAGGATTTTTTTTACACTGTATCCATTTCCTTGAGTTGGATTTTCTTCTAATCTTGGCTATTGTTTTATTATTATGAGATTCACTGTTCTTACTCCTACTGAATAAGATGTGCTGTTTGCTAAGTAGAGATCTTCTGAATGTGATGAATGGATGTATAACATGACCACTTATGAATAGCCTGTTGAAAATCTAAGTACTGTTTGATAAGGGATGATACAGAGAAATGCACATTATAGATCCACCTTGTCAAAAGAAATCAGTGCTCAGCAGCTCCTAAAATCTTTTGATTCATTTCACTGCTTATTTAGTACCTGTATTCCTTCTAAGAGCTGCACTGTCTTCAGTTTCTGTTGCTGTGCACTTTTGGGACCCCAGACCTATGATTTTAATGCTGTGGCTGTTGATATATTACTATTCAGGTGCATATTTCTTGCAGCCTATTATTTAATAGCACTGGGGCTTGTAACATAGCAGCGGGTTGCACTGCTGAGTGTGTCAGAATTACACATTCAAGATCTGCACATCTAAGTCACTTTTCTTTCTCTTTAGGGCCAAAAGGACCCCCTTCTGGTTGATAAGATTATGAAAGATCTGGACTCCAACAAAGACAATGAAGTGGATTTTAATGAATTTGTCATTCTGGTTGCTGCTTTGACTGTGGCATGTAATGATTTCTTTGAAGAACAGTTAAAGAAAGAGGGATTTTAAAAATGCTCAATACAATCAATTGCCTGGCCACAAATGCGAGCAAAGCATGCCTAGTTAGGTAGCCCTCATCAGCTTTTAGTGAATGCAAACCATCATCCCTCCAACTGTTACTGCCGTAAGATACTTACAGAGCAGATCAGCAGCTGGTGTAAGCTGGGCCAAAGCCAGTTTACACCACTTGAGGTCTGGCTTTTAATATTTTCAGTCTTTGCACTGCATGCGTCTGTAACATGCATTCATCAGTTGCCCAGGTCAAGGATTTAGGGTGGCAGATCATTTGGCAGGAGTTGAGCCTTCTATTTCTTAAATGTCAGTGGGAAGTAAAAGGTGCAGGAATGTTCTTATGTACTTTCTGAATTGGAAAATTTGGAATGAGACATCAAACTTGCAATTTAGTTTTCAGTCATTCTATAACAACCATATTTTTGCAGCTCAAAAAGAGCAGCTTGGTTTTTGCACAGCTCTGCTTATTCTAAAGCCCTTTTTAGATGCTGCTCTGTACCTCCCCACACTCTTGTATTTCGGACGTCTTCACAGCTGTCTCCTGCCGCCTGAGCAGACAGTACCACTTGCCATTGTTATAGGTTCATTTTCCCCACCTCCCCAGCTTCAATTTTGTTGTGTTGGCATTACTACATCCCAGTAGTCCACCTCTTCGTTTGGCATAAATGAAGTTATTCATATGGTAAATTATTCAAATACATAGAAGATTTAGTCAGCAAAGTGATCTGAGGGCTGATGTAAGGACTGGGTCTTCAGGGGAAATGCAAATGCCTTCTGCTTTCACTATTCTGGCACCCTTAAGAGGACAGCTTTTAGAGGACCACTTGTGGGGGAATTAATGACAGGATCCCAGGTACAGCTTTGTAATGTGAGTCATCTTATGAAACAATGATTTCATCTGACACTGATCCAACCCATTGCGTGGAAGAGGTGCAAAAGGAGCAGTGGGACCCCATGGCCAGGCATGGAGAGAGTAGGACAATCCCTTTCAGTGCTAACCTGCTCTTGGGTTGCATTAAGAGTACTTCTACACTCCTGTTCAAATTAAGCATACTTCCAAAGCCCTGCAAATCCTCAGCGGCAGGGTGTCATGGCTTTTTTCTTGCATGGAGAGCTCTCTTTGTTCTTTGTTATTTTGTTGGTAACTTCAAACTATAATAAAAGACATCTGAATTAAATGAAGATTTTCTGTTTGTGTAAGAGGTTAATAAAAAGCATCCCTTAATGAAGATGTGTCCTGCTAGGCAACATTTGAAGAATGCTTTTTGCTTGTCTCTCCTTCTCAAACCACTGGACATCATTCAGTAAAGACTATAGTATTTGTATAAAACTATATATCATTAAGAAGATGCAGTTCATTATAGGAAGGGGATTCTATAGAGTCTAATAAATATAACAGGGGGCAGACATCATCCTAAGAAAGGGGCCACCACCAAATGATGTTATCCTAGGAAAAAGGAGACTTTGCGATGGTGGCAGAACCGCAATGTGCTGCCTCGTTATCTCTTTGGTGACAGAAGTTATAACGGATTCACAGATCTTCTAGGGGAACACAGCAAAAAGTATTAAAATAAAACTGACAACAATAGCACAACTTTTTGCCCCCTGCAATGTCATGCACCTCAATATCATGGCAGTTGTTGGATCAGGATAGCAGGAGTATCAGCCAGAAAAAGTAAGACTGCTTTTATGGTTCCCCATAGGTCCTGCAGACTGTTCCTGGTCTCCAGGCCTTTCCCCTTCCTCCAAGGTGAAGGGAGAGAAAAGCAGCTTAAAGCTTCAACCCCAAGCTAAAAGGAATAAGACTGTCCCAGTAAGGACCAGTTTCTTTATTATGACTTTTGAGCAAGAGGCTTTTTGGAAACAAGCTCCAGAAAGTTCATAAACCCTCTGATCATCCCTGATGAACCTCTGGACACATAGCAATCCATGTGTGGAGAATAATTATGCTAAGTCACAGCTGATGGCAGGAATATGCCCCGGGGTCAGGCAGCAAGAGCTGCTGCTGTGATGGAGAGGGTCAGTGGAGCCATCTCATCAGCTGAATTTACTAGGGATTGAGTGCAGCCTAATTCCTCTGTGGAAGGGGCTTGCTTGCACACGAGCTATGGGTGAATCAGAAGAGAACGACTCAAATTATCTTTATTCCAACAAAAGTTTTTTAAAACCCCATAGATCACCCTTTTTGCCTTGGCTGGTTAGATTTTTCTTATTGCTGTTTTAACTGCAAGGACAGCTATTAAATTCTATCAGCTTTAAAGAAGAAAACTTCTTGCACAGACTGGAGAACAAGCAGAAAAGGAGGAAAATGCTACAAAGCACATTCAGATGCTTAAAAACACAAAGCCTTGGCATAATTTGGGGTCCTGGCGTAAGAGACTTGCCATCCTAATCTCGGGCTAACTGTGGGCTGACCTACTTCACCAGTGGGTCATTCCTCTGCCTTTCCTCTCCCACAGAAGCCAACTAGTGTTGCATTAGTAGACGCCACTTCCAAGGAAGATAACTGATGATCACCTGGAAGTTTTGAATTGCCTCTGAACCAGAAAATGCTGTGAGCAATCATCTTTTCTGTAAGTAATCCTCAGGAAGGAGAACTTCATTGAAGTCGTTTACACTGTCTGTGCAAGAGAGCGCTTGCACGGCCAACCTCACTACAGCCACTTTGTCCTGCAGATGTGAACATTTTGTTTTCAGCTTCTTTCAGAAGGGAAAAATGTCACCTTCAAACATGAAGGCAGTATTTTTTTCTCATTGTTTACTGGCAGTTTTCCTGCTGACTTCGAGTTTGCCTGTAGCTCATGAATCTAGGAAGCACTTTTTACATGTGGAGGAAGCTTGCTGTGTGGCATTCGCCAAAGTCCCTCAGTTTTAGGAATGACGTCTAATTACAGGCATTTTTTTCATTTTTGTTATCAGACTGTCTGAAAAATCAATAGATAATTGAACACCACAATATGGCCTAATATTTTCAAGTTACATTAAAGACCAAAAAAAATATAGCAATGCCAGACAAGGTCTTTTCCAGCTATTGTGACGTTTTGCCTGACATCTAAAAAGAAGATTTTCAGAAGATAAATGATATTATCTTGAAAGCTTCAACCTCTGCCATTTACTTTTATTTCAGTTCAAAAGAGACTTGAAGTGCTAATGCAACTGGCTACACAAAGCTTGATGCACTATCGGTAAATAAGTTTATAACCTACAGTTCTCAAAGAGCTGCGTATGACACCACTGTGATGACAAGTGGTTTGCGATGGAGCTGTCTCTCCAAGCTCTGACTTACCAGCCAGATCCACTAGGAAGGCACCACCTTTTTTCACTCCACAGCAGGGTAGATGGTGTCAAGCGCAGTGGGATAATCATCATCCTACAACATCAGCTCCTCCTCATAAAGATGAGAAATGAAGTTGCCTGGGGTTGTGGGAAGGGGGAGAGGAGTGACACTAGGAGATCCCTACAGAAGAGCAGCCAAAAATGTCATTAATTGCTTTCCACCAAATGCCATTCGAGAAAGAATTGAAAGTTATTGCCAGTGACGGTTTTATATTTATGGACACGAATCTGGAGCTGCACTTGCAGGGATGACTTGAATACGTGGAGTATCTATGTTAACATGCACTCACTAGCAAAGGACATCCAGCACCTCCAAAGCCTGTCGCGACTGCTGGACAGGCGCAGAGCAGCACATGCAGCATGTCTGACACAGCCCAGACCCGCTCAGGGTGACACAACGGTACAGGAGTTTGATGTGCCTGCCTGTTTGGTCTGGGAAATCTGGATGGGTTTGCCTTTCAAATCCTGATGGTTATTAGTGCCTTTACTTCTCACTCTTGGCACCCTGACACACAGGCTGGCAAACTGCCCGGGCTGTCAGTGCAGGGCCTGCTCTGTTCAGGCATGCACGCTTTTCCCTTAGCAAAGCAGGTTTTCCGCCTGGGGCAAAGCCTCCAGGGTCGACCCCACCACAGCAATCACTGCCGTGGGTGCATGGCCACAGCAATGTGTTGGGTGTACGCAGTGAGCGTGGGATGGTCTGCATCATCTCAAAGCCCGGTGCAGGTATCTCAGCGAAGCACAACTTCATGACATCCTAAGCAGCCAGGTGAAAGGCAGGGACATCTTCCACTAGACCAGGTTGCTCAAAGCCCCATCCAACCTGGCCTTGAACACTTCTGGATCCACTCCAGGTCACTCAGCCATCTGTCCTGGTTTCAGCTGGGATAGAGTTAATTGTCTTCCTAGTAGCTGGTACAGTGCTGTGTTTTGAGTTCAGT
>JAVJGG010000074.1:56203080-56236068 GCA_035590195.1 Aviceda cuculoides
CGGGGGGGGGGGCGGGCGCCCCCCACGAAACGCGAGTCCCTTAACTCATTCTGAGTTACAGTGGGGATGAGCATAAGGGAAATAAATGTAGCTCAGCACAGTGTTGAGCAGCTGACACAATAGGAAGTTTAAAGTCCAGCCAGACGTGTCACACTGTGTGTCATCCCACACCGCATCTCTCCAGCCAGCACTGAGCAGCAGTGAGAAATCAGCAGCAACAGCCGAGGATGGAGTGCCCAAGGCAGAAGAAATTCTCTTCGCTTGAGCAGTCTGTGGTGTAGCACTGCGGACTTGCTGCTGCTCCTATCAGTTTAAGAAACCACCAGACACAGATAAGCAGAGAGGCCCCCATGGGACGTGCAGCAGTGCAGCAGACGGGCTGCTCCCTGTGGCGTGGAGTCAGAGCCTGCATGAGGTTGCGCCTATACAGGAAAATTAACTCTTTCTTAAGGTCCCAATGCTAGAGGTTTGGTCAGCTCTGGCTGCTTGTGCCAGCAGTCAGGCTGCTGCAAAGGAGGGAGGTGCTCCAGAGGGCAAGAAACGGTGTGTTTGAAATATGGGATGAACCAGAATACTGTTTTCAACAAGCAGCTGATAGGAAGTCCAGGAGCTGGGGTTTGTATAGGCTCTCCAGAGACAGAAAGCCTGAAGGTTTGTCCCTTTACCTGGGTGCAGGGTAAGATGTGCTGCAGGTGAAATTGCCACGTTGAGAGGGGGCCACAGCCTGCAGTGTGTTTGCAGTGAAGCAAGTGCTGAAATAAGATGATCTTTTGCAGGAATTAAAGCATGGCAGGGTGCTGTGTTAGTGAGCTGGGGACTCAAGGGAACCTTTTGGAGAGCAGGAAGGGTTCATAACACCGGGCCCCTCTTCACATCAGGGAGGGATCCCTGAGGTGTGACTGCTCACTAAGAAATCTCACTACCAAAAGCATCATCCACAATCTTCCTGTACCAACTACCTTACCTTCGAGGAGAAGAAACTGCATTTACCACCTGTATTATAGCATAGAGCATTGCTTGGTCACCATGGGGGAGGGTAAATGGGGTTTGTTTCACTACTCTCTTTATTCAGCTGTATTTTCTCCACCTCTCACCACAGCTGGGATCTATTCTCTGCTATAATAGCTGACAAGACGCCTACAATCTCCAAGAGCGAGGTGGAGGATTTCCATCTCAGGGCAGGCGGGTCCTCCCAAGCACGTAGCTGAATAGCATAAAAAAAACCCACCCGTGAGCACTGCTTTAACAACCTGAGGCTCTGCAAAGGCTGGGGTACCCCAGCAATACACCCCTGAGCCATAGCAGAGAGGGGTGGGTGATACCTCAGCCTCTCACCAGCATGATGGCATCTCATTGCTTCTGCCAGGGAAAGGGGCTGCTGCCAGGGTGTGTTACAGTTGCTAGCAGAGTCAAGGTGTCATAGCATGAAAGCAGCTGGATTATCTAGCCCCCAGCAGGGTCAGACTGGGAATGCATTTTAGTGTCTTATATAATTTGTTATTAATGAAAAAAAAAGTCCTACAAAGTGTTAATGTGACTCAACCCCATGAAAGAAAAATGACACCCTCCTCTTTCGCCCAAGGGTTTGTATCATATTGAAGGTGCTTTTCCCTCCTGAAATGCTGCAGGGATGTTTTGAACACTGTTTAAACTGCTGATTTTTCTTTGCTTTGTTAGTTGCAATCTCATCTCCTGAATAGCTCAGTCTCTGCCAGCAGCCTTAAAAAAAAGCAGTGCTGGAGTTGGCAAAGGGAGGTGCAGAGGGGAAGGGGACCTGTGATACCCTATGAGGAGGCAGCAGCATTGAGAGAGGAGGGGTCCCCCATCCCCTCTCACTCTCTGACAGCCAGGATGTAGGGCTGGGAGGTGATCCCCCTTCTTCCCCTGGGAGTGGTCCCCTTTGGGGGTCTATCTGCCCAGGCTCTACCTGAGTCAGGTCTGGAGGCACTGCAGAGCAGAGACCCTGACAGCAGCAGCAGCTGCACCTCTCTGCATGTGGTTCCCTATCCCAAATCCCAAATATGTGCCTTCCACAGGCATTGGGGCTGCACAAAAGGAAGCATGTAAGAGTTCTGGGGCTGAGGAAAGCCCTGTGTTTCAGGACACAGGGAATTACCCCAGGCGCTGGGAGGCTTTATGATGAGGCTGGGCAGGTTGTCATCATGTTTCATCACCTCCTGCTGAGCCCAGAGTCGAAATTCAGAGCGGAAGGTGACATGGAGTAGATGACAGGTTGCCTTAGCATCTCTGTTAAAACCAAACTCCACATCCACATTAAGGGGTGTCTGAGTTTAGCTTTTGCACTAATATTATACAGAATATTTGTAACGCTCAAAGAAAAATCCTGAAGGTGTTGCATAGGAAATGCAATGCCACCGTAGGTCCCATGTGAGTAAGAAATTGCAACAGATGCAGACATTGCTCCTATCCTCCCTCCCACCACCTTGTTGGCTGGAGAAGGACAGTCCCCATACCTCGTCTGCCACGATGTCCTCCAGCCCCTGGGGCTCTACCTGCTTGTCTGGGCACCTCCACCAGTGAATGCTATGCTAGCCCAGACCTCAGCTATTCATGGGCAAGAGTTTAAAATACGTTGCCATCACTGTTGGTATGTTTTATTCTGAGTAGATGACCTCACAGCTGGTTTAATAGACAGTCACACTGATTTAGCTGCAGCGTCATTTGTCCTTTGCTCATTTTTGGAGCTGAATTTAACCGAATCTTCAGTAAGTGGTCAAACTCTCACACAGTCAAACACTCTCCTTTACTGAAGATATTCAAGTACTCAACATCTGAGGTCTAGGCTGGGTGGTGGCAGGGCAAACTGGGACACCCCAGCCAGAATTGGGACTGGGTTCTGCAAAGTGCCTCGAAGGTGGGGAGCGGAGGGGTCATGCTGTAATTCTATCTTTCTTCAACTCTTCAGAAAGTGAACATGCAATAAGAACAGTGAATGAGGCTGGGCTCCCCTGTAGTCCCTCCTGGTCCCACAGGATCATGGTGGTCTCCAGGGTGCTTCTCACCACCCTGATTAACCTCCCAGCCATCCTCTAATGCAGGTTGGGACTAAACCCTGCAGTTTTCCAACAAAAATTGTAATTCCCAAAGAACTTCAATGGATTTCAGATTCCAAACTCCCTTGGATAATCCTCTGACAATCCTTGCCTAAAATCACAGTATTTAAACAATTCATGGCATACATGAAGATGAATTAATTCAGTCTTGGTTCATGCAGTAATTAACTAGTCAGTTCTCCAAAGCAGTTTTAACAACCTTTGAATGCAACTTTATGTCAAAGTTCAAAAATAATGTTTTCCATTTCCTGTATTTTTTATGCTCTTGAAACCCACAAAGATATGGCAAATTCACAGAAATGCCATGCAGCTATGGAGCAATATTATGGTTTATATTAAAGTAAATTATAAGAATAAGAATTACAGCATAATAAGGTCAGATCCACAGGTGTATAGACAGAGAAAGATTTATTTGTTTTTCAACCAACAAGTTGGGTGAAACAGCAAGAAAATATTTTTGTCCGCAAGCCCTAACAATGAAATCAGAAGCAGCAAACTTAAAGCTTTGCAAGTCTGGATCATATTATTTCTAAGTTTTGCTGAACAAAGTGACAATTTAACAGGGAACCATAGAGCGGAAGGAGACATTAGCAAGAAGCCTGAGATGGTGAAAGGGTAGTTATTGTCTGCAGAGTATTGATGGTTCATCCTGGGTCAGGGAAAAACAAGAATATACCCTAAAACTAATATCTCTGCTGAGTTCCTGATTTTTAGCACTCTGCAGAGTTGTGGATTTTCATTCCCAGGTTCATCTTTTGAAGGTCTTTCTCAGGAGTCCCTTGATGATCTGGGCTGGAACGGTATCAGCTGTTCTGTGGGGAATACACCCTCAGGAATGCCAAATTTACCTAATTTCTGTACAAAAGCTGTGTCTGGCAGGGAGAACTGTCTGGTTTTGCCTGTGTACCTGCTACACAGCCCTTGTGCCCCAGGTGCAGGACCTGGAAGCCAGCGGATCCCCCAGCCCTGGCGGGATGCTGGCCCCAGGCTGCAAGCCTGACTGGGATGCAGGGCACTCACTGTGCCTGGCTGGTGGGAAGCACCTGGCACAGGGGCTGCAGAGAGCTGCATGTCACAGAGCAGCAGGAGGGAGGCAGGGAGCCCTGCGGGTCTGAAATGCCCTGGGACTGGAAAGCGGGAGAAGAGGAGGAGGGAGGGATGCTCCTCATTCCTTGCTTTGGAGTAACTGGAAATAAACACACCGTGTGAGTGCCCCGGCTGCACAGGGATGGGCTCGCCTCCCTAGAGCTTTTCAGCTCAGCCAGACAGATAAGTAGAAAAGACATCTGCCAGTGAAGGGAGTTCGACCAGCTTGAAAATTTGTGGCTGCGATTTGGACCTTCGTCATGCCCACGTACTGTGTCACTGTGAGAGGAATTCAGTTACCATGGGTTACCCTATCAGTTCGGGGACCAAGTGCCTCCCCTCCCAACAGCTCTATAAAAAGAGTCTCTCCAAGATACCCCAGCGGCTCCTGCCTACCGGCACAGACCGGGAAAAACTTGGCCAGAGCGAGAGAGGGAGGGCCGCCAGAGGAGGTGTCAGCATGCCGTCTTCTTTCCAGCTTCAGTGCCACTTCGTTCTCATCTTCCTGGCAGCCTCCAAGGGGGAAACCAGATACCTAGAGGTGAGCAATGGGGCTGATCACTAAAGTGCCTCGCTGTGCTTTTAGCTGCTGTCTTCTAACTTTTACACCCAGCTTTCAAGCATCATGCTTTTTCCTCTCTCCTCTCCTATTCCCACTCCTCCCGCATTAAACCTACACCGGGGTAACATTAATGCAACAGTTCCATCCCCTTCCCATTCGTTTATCCTCCCTTTTCTCAAACTTGCACTTTTGCTGAGGATTTAAGAGACTCGCTGTGCACTGTGCTGCTGGGCTCACCTCTTCAGTGCCAGGTTTGTTCCCCTCTACTGCAGGTTGGCAGCTTTCTGACTGAGCTCTTCCACAGCTGCACTATTTCTGGAGGAGGGATTTAATCTGCTGGTGCCTGTTCTTCAGAGGTGCAGGGAGGGGGCTGTATTTCACTTTGTCCCAGCCTCTTCTTGCCCTCTTCCCTTCACCAGGTGAGGGATGCTGGTGAAGACGAGCCCTTCCTACTCCTCAGTGAAGATCTGAAGCGAGAGCTGTCTGCTGGGCAGATCTACCGGCGGTCACTCCGTGAGTTTCTTTGGTGATCTAGTGGGGACCATCACTGGGTGGGAGAGTCCTGAAGGGAGCTTGGGGCTTAGGGAGGGGAAAGGGGCTATTTCAGAGTGACAGAGCTGCAGGTGTTTTTTGCAAGGTGGGGGAGAGGAAGGTCAAAGTGTTAAAATCTCAGAAAAACTGTGGTTGTAGCAGAGGGATCAAACTTCTGAAAAGAGGTTGGGGCTCAGAGTTGAGGGTCCCTAATAATGGGAGAAGGATGAGGATTGTCCACCCATATCCCTGGGCAGGGTCACATCTCCAGGGGATGGGGCAGGTGAAAAAGCTGTGGTTAGAAAGAAATCTGAAGCAACGGGGTGTTTGTGCACTTGTGTACATACACACACAGAGTTTTCTGCTCAGAAATGCTTCTACATGTCATCTCCCCCTGCACCCCCCCATTACACACTTGTGCTCACACCTGCAAGTTACTATTCATACTCCGACGGTCAGCAGGCTTGTAATTGCTTCAAGCTGGGTCTCCTTCTCCTCACCACCAGCTGGGTCTCAGTGTGGGAGTCTCTCCTCGCTCCCTCCTTCCCTGCACAGCAGGAGCTGGCACTCCCTCCCCAGCAGGCTGAGGCAGCAGCCCCGTGTCTGTGTTTCTGTAGGGTGCATCGACATGCTGAGTATAGAGGGGCAGTTCACCTTCACCGCAGACCAACCACAGCTGCACTGCGCGACCTTCTTCATCGGGGAGCCCGAGGAGCTCATCACGATAGACTACGACTTTGTAAACATTGACTGCCAAGGGGGCGATTTCCTGAAGGTAGGAAGCTGGCAAGTCCTGCTGCACTTTCCCTTCCCTGCTCTCATCTGATGTGTGAGACATTTGGTACGTGTGGAAGGGGCAGGCGAACATGTGTGGGCATGAGTGTGTGTATGGTTTTTTGTGCAGAACAGGCTTTCACAAAGCAGACGTCCCTGGGACGGCTGTTCCTCCTCCCTGTGGCACTTTGGGTACATCTCCCCCCATCACCACACCCCTAAAGCAAAGTCACATGCAGGCTGAGGATCCCTCTCCGAAATGCAGCACTGTCTCTTCTGAACCATTCCAGGGGCACATCTACTGACTGTCCATACCTGGGAGACTGAATGAAAAGTTTGGTCAGTACAAGCCGAGCCACTCAGCCCCGTTAGGAGGGTTTTCTTATTGCACCATGAATCACAGCAGCCCTGCAGATAGTGATACAGCTCTCTGAATGGCTGTTGCTGCTCCAGGACCTCCGCTCTCAGGTCACTTAGCATCAGCTTATTCATGAATGGATCATTGCAGGCTTTCTTTCAAATGGCCCCGCTAGAGCTTTACAGGATGTTGGCTCTGAACAGAAAGAGGTTCATGACTTGGAGGTGTTTATATTCCAGTGTCAAAAAACTTTACTGGCGTGTTTTGCCGGCAGGCAGAAGCATTGACCGAGACCTGAGCTCAGTTCGGGAGAGAAGGGGAGCTTTGATGGCCCCGGCTGCTCCTCTCACTTTGTGCTCTGCCTTCTGTGCTGCAGTGGCCGTGCACAGCACAGACCCCCCTGCCCCCAACCAGTGGCAAGCTGAGCTCCAGGGAGGAGGAGGAGGGGGAAAGCTGCCCTTCAGCCCTTTCCTTGTCGCTCTTGGACAGATGCTAGCCCCCATCTCGCTTTAGCCTGGGGAAACTTGTTCCTCCCCGCCATACCCCTGGCTGGGATCTCTCCCCACATTGCTACAGGGGGGCTGATTTCAGCCTCTTGTGTGTCCAAGGATTTTGTACCTAGACTTACAGCCACTTACAGAGGCTAGAAAAATGCAAAGAGATCTTTGAGGCTTTATGCAGGTATAGAGATTTCCTTCCTTTGATCATGGGGCCCCCAGTTTCTGCATTATACTATTGTATTTATACAGGCAGCTTTTCTCTGGTGTAGTTTGAGCACCCACGTCTCATTACTTCAGAAAACTTACAGTTCTGGCAAATCTAGAGACTGATCTTGCAGCTTTTCCATGAGGAAGTCCCACACATACTCACATTAGGATTACTCACTGAAGCGATAGCAGGATCCAGTCCTTGGATTTTCAAAGTATTGACTAGAGCACAGAAGGAATTACCCTGTGAGAACAGCTAGGAGGGAACTGAAACAGCAAGGCAGCAACTGCGCAGCTGTGCTGGAGTTAATACAGATTTCTAGTTCTGACATATTTCTGACACATTACTGACACATTTCCCTGAAGACATTGAGGGCAAATTGTTGCTATTTTTATTGTGAAGGAAAGATTTGTAGAGGTTGCTGCTTAAGGTCCAGACAAGTAGGCAGCATTCATTCTGCTTTCTAGTAGTTAGGATGAGCTGAAAGAACAGATGTAGGAGAGAGCAATACCTCTGCCAATAATCCCTCCCTGAAGCTTTACTGTATTCCAATACCTCTGGAAGGCCTCTGGGCCCATTAATGACAAGCTGCAAAAAAACCACAGATGGTGGAAAACTACAGGCCAGATCAATGGACTTAAGGCCCAGAATTTGAGAAGGTCATTTATGTTTCATGTGGCTTCCAAATCAATCTGGTCTAAAACTTCTCTTAGTAACAATGAAATTGCAATAGAAAGAAATAAAAAAATTGATGCAAATGTGATGATGCTGGAGCAAAAAGAGCTGCTTCCCTCAAAAAAGTTCATGAAAATTGTCACCTGAAGGAAATAAAGACAACATTAAAATTTGTATGTATCCCTTTCCTAAATGCAGATTGAAACTTGAGTAACTAGTTAAATGCTAGGAAACTGACAAATACAAAGAATTTTTGGTTTTAGTTGGTGGTTTTGAACAAGCCATCTGGTGTCAAAATAAAACAGTGTCTGTAATATTTCGTGTTTCTGTTCTCTGCTAACAGAGCAATAAGGAAAAGTCTTGTTTTCGATTATTGAACCCCTGTAGGTATTTGATGGCTGGATACTCAAAGGAGAGAAATTTCCCAGTTCCTTCGACCACCCCCTCCCCACTTCCCAAAGATATGTAGACTTTTGTGAAAGCGGCAATATTCAGAGGAGCATCAGGTCATCACAGAATGTGGCAATGATTTTCTTCAGGATTCACCAGCCAGGCAATGGTTTTACTGTGACAGTCAAGAAAAACGCCAACCTCTTTCGTAAGTCTGCGTTTCATATCATCAAATGGGCTTGCATTTGGGGCAGGAAGTAAAATGTACGTGTAGTTTGCATCAAATTCTCTTGCTGGCATTATCTGCACTGACACAGCTCCAGTAATGCCAGTGAAGGATTTGACTCAGGTCCAGTGTGTGTCTCAAGAAAAAAAAAAGTAAGTGAAGTGTAAGAGAGAACTTAGGTATGGCTTCAATATTCAGGACCAGAAGGCTCTTTCAAAGAAGATCTCTTCCAATCTAATATTGTCATGTTCCAACATATTTGGCTAGAATAAATAGTATTAATTTATAGGGTTTAACCTTGGTGTTTTCTAGATCTGGGTGAATAATGAAGAAAAAATATTTGAAAAAAGTTCAACAGCAAAACCGGTGTATTGAGTAGTTATATGATCCCAAAGATCTATTTGCAAGTTATTTCCGTAAGCCTGCGAGCTGGCAAGGCACAAATAATGGTCACTTGCATTGTTTTCCAAGAGGGGACAGGACATTTAACAATCATTTTCCAGGCCAGTCTAATTTATCTGCCTCACCATGCAAATGATGAAGATGACAGCATGTCTGCCCTGTTCTTACTCCAAGTTGTTCAGACACAAGGCTGCAAGCTGGGTCTCCACTCTGGTGTGGCTTCATGCCCATGGGTGTGATTATTATGTGCAGCTGCTGGCGGTGGCTTGTGTCCTTCACCAGCCTGCTGAAGCAGCTGCAGGTCTCCTGGTCCACATGCAGGATCCCTTGGGTTGCACGTGCAGATGATAAGCTACTCCCTTACCTGAACTGTTAAGTTTGAACTTTAAGGCAAAATCAGCATGTACGTGCTCTAGTTTCAATGGGATGTTTTGCCAGGTAAGGAACTCCAGTTAAGAGGAGCAGAATAGGACTTAGGGGTTTGCTGGCAATATCAGATGGTAATCAGTCAAAGCTAAACAAAAGCCCTGCATCCATATTTAGCCTCCTTCAAACTGGCAAACAGTATGAGCCTCTGATGTATGGGTTTGGAGTGTTAGCTCTCCCATTGACTGCTTCATGCTCAAGTTCTGCCACACCTCACGCTACATGGTAAGCAATGGGCAGGGAATTTTTAGGAAACAAATGCTATGCAAGAACCCCACAAAACGCCATATGCATATTTTTCAGCATTTGGTTGTAACTCTCAGTAATTAAATCATCTGTTCTTTGTTAGTACTGAAAGTACATAGTTTTGCTACATGCAGTGATGACTGCACAAGTAACTCTTGCACCTTCTCCTGTACCCCAGCTTGCAATGTCATTTCTCAGACTCCTTCGGGAAGGTTTACCATGGTCATTCCTCATCAGCACAGAAACTGCAGCTTCTCCATAATCTACCCAGTAGTGATAAAAATATCTGATCTTATCCTGGGACATCTAAACGGGCTCTTTTTAAAGGTGAGTTGCTTGTTTCCTAAGAAATTACTACCATGTGCAGATCTCCTGGGCATGGGAGAGGGAAGGGGATGAAGTTGGGTTGCCTGTGGCACTGGCTGCTAAGGCATGTGCGCTCTGGACCACGCGCTTGCATGCTGAGGGCTCTGGTTTCCCCCCAGAGATGATACCTGGGTCTGACTCTGTCACTATCTTCTCTGTAATGTTGCAGAGGCAATCAAATTATGTGAAGTACCATTAACGCATGTAAATATTGCTTGCCATAACAAAGGGTAAGAATTTTATTAGAAAGAAAGGAGTGCTCTCCTGGAGACCTGTCTGTAGATATTTAAGCTAATGAAAGCAGCAGCCACTCTGAACAGAGAAAGGAGATGCTGGTCAGATAGTGACGAATTAGCATGGAGAAAATACAAACACGGTCACAACTGATTGCTTACTCAGCATGCTGACCATCTTCTGCTCCATCTGCTCTGATGCCCAGTATGGGGCTGGGGTTTGGTCACACCATTTGGTGCTTGGTAACGACCAGACAGGAGAGGACAAGAGCTGTTGGTGGGACCCTGTGCCTAGGAGGTCTAAGAAGGTTCAAATTCCAAAATATCCTGAAGGATAGGAGCAAGAAAGTTTCTTTTCTGCTGACAGTGAGACTGGCAGTCTAGGTCCTTCACAGGGACTGCCGGCGTCTGAGCAAATCAGGGTTTGAGAGATGGGCAAGTGAGTGGACTTATTCAGCAGTAGGCAGAAAAGGGACAACAGTAGGAGGACAATAAAGAAATCAGGCACTTAAATAGCAGCATATAGGTGACAGCCCAAAAGTGTACAAGGTGTCCATGCAAGATGTTTTTCCAAATAGCATTAATATTCAGGAAAAGAACACTGTGGGTCTAATATACAGTAAGCCATTGTCATCATACAAAACTACTCTTTTGGTCAATTCCTACTTTAATCATACTTTGCCAGAATAGCACATTTTAGTGACACTTACTGCTTAGGACTAAGTGTGGTATAGTGGAACTTAAGTTCCTGCCTGCCAGCTGAGTGAAGGCACATGTGCAGCCCATGCCTGTATTAATTTGATTACATGTCTAAGCATCCAGAATCAGATTGCTTATCTGCACTAAAAGCAGCTGAATCAACACCTTAACTACTTGTCAGTAATTTTCAGAGCCTACTTAGGTCTTTCTTTGGAATCCCTTAAGGAAATTAACTGACTAATGTCAAATTGAAGTAGTACTGCTCGGGATGAGAACACCTGATTTCACACAGGTTTGAGAACAGAGGACTTTTGAAACCTACTGTTGACTGCAATCATGTCTAGAGAATGCTACCTTTTGAAGATAAATGATAAATAACTTTTAATCTCTGTCTTTTTAGAAACCATCAGCAGGCTGTGCAGGAGTGGGAGATTTTGTAGAACTGCTAGGAGGAACTGGCTTAGACCCATCCAAGATGTTTCCACTAGCTGATCTCTGTCACTCCTTTCATGGATCTGGTAAGAACTCCTTCTTCTACTTATATCCGCGTGATAAAATAATTAACCAGCAGGAGTTGTGCAGAGCCCACAAAACCTGGATTTCCTGCTAGACTGGTGAATTTCACATGTAGCAGAACATGAGAGCTAAAGCTATTCAACCCTGCAGCTCAGCTGGGTGATAGAGAACACCCACGACCACCTTCACTTGCCCCTGCAGTAATCATTATAACAAGGTTAAGTTCTACATATTTTTAAAATGCTTGTCCTATGACACATACAATTATTAGAGTGTCAACAGATAAATGAGCCTGGAAATTCATAACAAATGAAGGCATAGTGGTTACATTTTCAGTTAAGGAGTTTTTTCTCACTTCCTCAGTGTTTCCAAAGACTCCTTTTCTGCTGTAGGAGTAACACATACCCCAAAAGCCGCAGAGCTTCCTCTCTCTACTTTAAAACCTGGAGGAGCTCTGAACCTGTTTTGCTATAGTGCCATGTCAGTGGCCTCTTTCTCCCCATAAGAATAAGAATTCCCAGTCTCCCTAATATTCAATACAGCGGAGTATGAAGTGTTGCAATGATGTGACAGACTAGCCCCTGTGGCAAATGGGTTGTACGTCGGGACTATGGGCAGGTGCACTGGAGAAATGGCATTTGCACAAGGCTGGGGAGCAGGAACGTGCCAGGCATTTCACCCCTGTGGTCTCCCTTGCCTTTCATCACACCACAACTTAATGGTCCAGGCACTGTTCAAAGCTTTAACTGGCAAGCACTTGTGCTGAGTGAATACTGAGCACTGCGATGAGATTAAAACGTGCTTTCCTGGTGGTGTGAAGGAAGGGAAATCCCATCTTGGCAAGCCCACTCTCCCGATGGCCACATTTCTCCTCCAGTGAGGAAAGTGCTGCAAGTTCCCCAAATGAAACAGGCTTTGCCAAACCCCCGCCCAAATGGCTCATCTAAAGAAGTCGTTAGTGATATTCTTGATTTCCCCCAAAGTGAGTCTATATGCTGGGCAGTGCCCTTTGATTTTGTCACAGTGGGACTTTCACATGCTTTTATTACTGTGAAGAACCTCCTTACACACAAAACCACTCATCTGTCTAACAGGAAACATTTCAATATTGTTAATTTTGGATATTTCAAGGACAGGGTGCCATTACCTTTACTCAACACTCATGGTATCTAACAGTAGCATACCTTCCCAAATGCAAACATGTACAGATCTCTGTGTCATGTCTATGTGTAGGTGAGACTGCAGGTCTCAGTGAGTGGCGTTTGCATGAGTAAAGGTTACAACACTTGGTTAAATATGGAAGCCATTGTAAAGTAAAACTAACAAGTACAAAACAAGGTATTTAGTCAGCAATACCACCACTGATTGGTCATTACTACATGCAAATATGCTTTGTTTCCAAAATTGTATGTATTGGTGCTTTGTAATTCCCAACATTATATATCTCTTTTCCCTCTCTCTCATGTAACTGTATCTTTATATCTCCTCTATATCTTTTTTCCCTAACTAGCGCAAATGAAGATTGGCTGTGACAATACCGTGCTGCGAATGGTCTCCAGTGGCAAACACATCAACCGTGTGACGTTTGAGTATCATCAGCTTGATCTGCAGGAAACAGAAAACAGAAAGGAGAACAGCATTGAGGAATTCTGCTTTCCTAGTATCTGAGACACCAGGCCACACATTTTCACATACCTAATGAAAATAAGGTTCTGGTGAATTAAAATAATGCATTTTTCTTTTAACCAGCTGGTATTATCGAGTCTTTCTATGGTACAAGCATATTTTGTTTTTCATACAAATCAGCCATTCCCATGAGCAAGCAGGAAAAAGCAACAAATCTATTAATCTTTGTTATTATAATTATATTTTTTTCTGCAGTATTTAAGCTCATTTACCTCATCCAAAATCAATAGCAAGAACAGAAGGCTATGTTTCCCATATAAATATTATTAGGAAGACAGACACAAACCCTCTGGGTATCTAGTCTGAGGACACATGAAACCCACAGTAAGTATAAACTTCATGCAGCAACTTTATCCTTTTATATCAGATATAAACTACAAAATTAGATGGTGGAATATACTTCCAGGTTTGTAAGAGGAAAACCAACATTAGTGTGTGTAAAAACTACTGGTTTGTTTATGACTATAAATGTCCTATTTATTTCTAATGACATGTTTTTAATAAAAATTTATAGCATGGAAATTCCTTACACAAATCCAAACATAAATAAATACATTCAAAGAGTTGGCAAAACGTTATTATGTTGTATTTTTCTGAAGAGCTCTTTTGACATTCTGGTTAAACTTCCTAAGTCTTGTGCAGTTTTCTGGAAGTGATAATTTTGAACGTATGTTTCTGTAAAACTGTGGACTATTAAAGTAACATTATGGGCAGAAACTTGGTTTGCCAATGTTGCATACACCTTCACATGGAGTACATTCCAGCTGAACGCTTAAAGGAAGCTTCCCTGTTCAAGGTTTTTTGGTCAGCTGTCCTGCTGACCCATGGAGGCAAGGATATACAAATACAGATTAATTTTTTCCAGACCTTTGGTGACCCAGAAGAGGAGTGTAAGCCTCGAGAGCTCTAGAAAGCACAACACAGCAGCGGACCAGAGTTGTGTCCTAGCTCGGAGGAAGGCACATGGACTAATTCATATGTTTTCTGGGGGTGCTACCTGGCAATAGCAAGAGCAAACTGTTCCTCTTCTGATGTTCAGTTAACGGTCAACACTGACTAATCCAGCTGCATGCTTGAGATCTTCAGTGTTGATTTCTGGCTCTGAATCTCATAGTCAGTCACAAGACACATCAAGTGTCTTGAGTAATCAGCAGCTCTGAAGTTAATCCCCCCCCCCAGCTGAAGTGGGTTAAAATTACAGGATGCCTCAGACTCTCCCTCTGTAGGGTTTTGGAAGCCCAGTTTTGGTGACCGACTTATGAACAGAGGGATGTGTTTGTGGAACAGCCTGATCAGATTTGTGCGAGCTTGTCCACCTGCTGGGCTGTGTTTATGGAAAAGGTGGGGATTGTGGGAATGTTTTACTTTGTTCCAAAGAAAATCAGACAAAACTGCTGCTGGCTACCCCAAGGCATGGAGTAGCCCTGGCTCAGGGCTCTGAGTGGGGGGGTCCTTGGACACCACATCCCTGTTCCAGCCCCATGAAACCCACCGTGGGCTTCCTGGGCTCCTGCTGTGGTGCTGGCAGTGCTGGCACAGCCACCACGCACCAGAGACATCGAATCAGGGGAAAAAAATCAGGGCTCAATTAAAAAACTTTTTCCCTGGGAAAATTTGCAGTGACAGAGGATCTCTGCCCCCAACATCCCAGTCAGCTCATTCCTCTTGGGTTCCCATCGCAGTGAGGGTGGCCCTAGCTGAATTCATCCCACTAGCCTTTCCTGGGCACCCTTCATTGAACCAGGGCAGATTTCTGGGCTGGGCAGTTTGGGAACAAGCTCAGGGGCTCCCATATCAGACCGCACCTTTCCACATGCCTACCTTCCAATTGGGGAGAGGTGGAGGTCTTTAAAAAGCTGCTTCTTGGTCACTAAGAAACACAGGAGGATCTGAAACATCAAAGGATTTCAGATCCAACAGCTCAGGACTAGAACAGCAGTGAAGATAAATTCACAATCTCTTGCTTAGTGCAGTTTCATAATGGGATTTCCCACCTTTCAGCTTTGTGTGGTACCTTTTTTCCAATCCTAACATGACTTAAATACCTCCAAACCACCAAGGCCTTATAGAAAAGATACTTAAAGTTCAGAGATTTGAGATTTCTCCTTCCATAGTATGCAGAAGTGGACTCTATTACTAAGAAAACTTACAGATGAAGAATGAAAAAAACACTCTGCATACACCAGCACTATCTATTGCTATTTCTCCATCCATAATACTTGAGTACATAGTGGTTTTCCTAGAACCAGTTGTCACTTCACCTACTCCTTTTAATCAACATAAATTTAGGCAGCACCATCAATGACATCACTCCGCTCTGTTGCTTGTCTTGGAAAAACTCACACCCCAGCCAGCTAGGAATTCTTTGGTCTGTGCTTTAAGTTCTACCTCATGCAGTAAATCAATAGTCACTTCAGTCTGTGTGCTTGTATTCATGGAAGCCCTCGTCATTTCAGGAGTTGCAGAACTTCAGTCACAAGAAGTCAGCTCATAGATGTCAAATGTCACAACTCCTCCAGAGTTTAGTTCTGGAAAAATAAGGAAATAAGTATTCTTGTGAATGAAAAGAAACCAAGGCAATAAAAGCACTGCAAGGAGGAAAAAAAAAACCCCAAAACCCAATCTAAAACAAAAAACCCCACCCCAAATCAAAAAGACCCAAACAAACAACTGAAAGTTTGTAAAAGGAAAAAAAAGAAAGCAGAATAAGAAATATGTGAATAACATGAATATCTGTTGAAAGAAGCAAGAAAAGAACTTATCAATTAACAAGGTTGTAGACTGGAGGCTTACAAGAGCTGGAAAGCCTCCTAAGAATTAAAAAAAAAAAATCAAGCTCCTAACAATAAAAATGGACTGAAATTCTTTGAAGAGGCACTGTTTGGAAATGCTGTCTGTCAGAAGAAATTGTATGTCTAGCATTTAGACACCTTGACATCTGTCATTGTAGGCAAAATCACCAAAATTCACAATTAACACTAAAACCCACAAAATCGTCAGGAGGTGTGAGATACAGGCTTAGTGCAGACTTTGATGCCCAAGAATGAACTATTTCGTTTCATCTTTTTGATTTGGCATCAGCACTGACTTTCCCCTGAAGAAGTGATGTAAAAGGTGGCATGATACCACAACAGCACTACACAGCATAGAAGCAGCGAGCTACATTTAGAAAGAAAACCACTGAGCTTGAACTGATGGGTCAGCTGACACTCAAGCAATGACTGAAAAACTCTTCGGTACCACAAAAACCACAAAGGAACCTAGAGTTAAAAATTGTTGTTTGAAGGGAAAGGGGAAAATCAGCCATTCTTACTGGAATCTCAACCTTGGAAGGCAGGATACAGGACATGAACCACCTGCATTTCTGTACTAACATGAAATACAGGGTGGCTGTTCAGAAAAAATAGTGTAGTGAGTTGCCCAAAGGGAAGCTGAGTTTCCCACCTTAATTAACATATAATGATTAAAAGCCTTCTACTTAAAGACCATGTGGTAAATCTTCAGCTTAAATGTTATTTCCATCTTTAGCAGGTATAAATGAAATAAATTAATACCAATTGCAGAGATCTGTTGGAGAGTAGTAAGTCTCTGTTGTTGAAACTTCCCAGAAGAGAAGGTGGAAATATCTGGAGGTAGTGTGAAAAAAGCTAGAGCACCTGTCCCTGTAGAAGTGCCCCTGGGCATTTGAAAGAATCAGTCAGACGAAATAATGTTTGTCAATAGTCTTCTGGCAATGGAAAGGGGAACACTTTTATGGAACCTACCAGTGTAGAGCATCTTAATACAGGAATTGATACAGACTCGTCCAAGATCTTTGGAATTTTTAAGATCAACAAAACTGTTCAGGAGTTAAGGATTATTTTCAATAAGCAAAAGTGTGGTATAAATGTTTTATTAAAATTAGAATTGCTGCCTTTGGAGGTAAAAATTCATCAGAACAATTGTAACTTAGAAAGACTGATGGTAGTAAGATATTACAATGATTTCTTGCTTTGTGAGGTGACCATCTGTTCCCAAAATTAGATTCTTTGTTCTTAAAGTAGTGACAAAAAATCACAGACTTCTTGGCAGTAATGTGCAACTCCCCATAACAATATGCAATATTTTTTTAAGTTAGAGTTCTAACTTAAAGCTAATGTTGATTTTTATCTTTCATGACTGACAATAAAAATAAGTGCTCAGATCAAGACAAGTGTGGTCTTTCTGAATGGCAGTCTAAACAAATTTTAAAACATCTTCTAAATATCTGCTCTGCTAACATTAATTCTACCAAATCATGCCCTGTTTTCTCTGTGGTGGAGTTTTGATCACTAGTTAGAAAGGAGTCACCCAGAGGCTGAATAGTAAGGAAAGTAGATTTGCAGAATGCATTAGGTACTTGCTCATATAACCTGCTTCCCACTGAATATCTACTCCTGCAAATTTAAAATACATCTCCAGGGCCATCACACTGCACTGGCTTCACATGCCAAGTGGATTTTATGCTACCTATGGGAACCACATTATTTTGTGCACATAGGGCACAAAAGGCTCTGAACTCCATTATCCTGCACTGGAATATACGCAGCACCAGTTATGTAAGAGGGACCAAACTAATTTTTAAGAGCTTAAAGAAATTTCACTTGCCTTCATGAAATGCACACTTCTTAGAACCTCAGAGCTGTACTTACTCAGTTCTAAACACAAGCTAAATTATACTTCAAGGAAGTGATTCATTATAGTCATTTTTATTCAGAGCCTCATTACTTTTGGTATCTGAGTAACTTTCTTGTTGATAAATTGACACAGTTTTCACTTTTTTCCCCACTTTGCTTCTTATCTTTAAAGATCAGCAACAACTAATCATAGCAACTATGGATTTTGTACGCACATCATTTCCTATTAAAGGAAACGCAGTGTATTACACGTGAGTCACTACAAAATGAAAAGTTTTCATTATCTGTTCTTTTGAATAAAATTGATATTCATGGTACCGTGCTGCTGCAAATTACCATCAAACCATCAATTACAGTGTTGACTAATAGTTTTTTTATAACTTTGCCCCTCAACAGGAAAGCAAGCAGTTTTATAACCAGAATTTGCCTTTTGTCTGTGCTCTGGTACTCAGTGCCCCTCATCAGGACTCACACAGCATTTTGAATGACCCAAGCAAGTCCTTCAGGTCAAGCACATAATGCGTGTTTCATGCAGGAGACATTACTTACAGATGTCCCACCACTCACACTCCCACCCTGGGGCTGGTAGGTTCCCCAAAGCAGCATGGTGCTCGGCAGCACCACCTTTTGCCAGGAGCTGAAACCCCCACAGAGCTGGAGGAGAAATACCTTCTGGCCTTCAAGCTCACAGGCACAGCCCCTCAGGTCTCCTCCTTCCCTGCTGTCACATCCCTGGCTCTGCCTTCCCCAGCCTCCTGGAGCCCCATGGCAGGAGACTACAGCGTTACAGCCTCCTGCTCCCCAGTGCTCCTGGGGAGTCTGAGCAAATTGTCAAGCATGGGCAATCTCAGCTCCTCTCCCATGCGAGATAACCAGGCTGAGCCTCCCCCTGCCCTGGGACACTTCTGACTCCTGGTGGTGAGGATGTGCTTGGGGAGGGCTCTCCTTTGTGCATGAGAGCAGCAGAAGCTGCCCTATCATCCAGTCTGGCCACCAGGGCCCTCTGGCCACTGCATATACCTAGGACACGTGCAGCTACAGGCAGGCGCTGGCATATATTTAAATAAAACATCATGGAGAGCTCAGTTATTAAAACAATCTGAGGCACAGTAAAGGGTATGACTGAGTATTTATCACACAACAAAAATTAAAATTACAGAATCATCACAATGGCAGGTGATAAAAGACCGTAATAATTTGTCTGAAGAACAATTATTCTGTCTTAGGAAAATTCAGCTTTAATTAACTGACAGATATCGGCAAATACCTCCAGCACAGTAGAGCTGGCTGAACTCAGACACAAAAGCTGGGTGATGATGACTCCTTCTGACATCTTGTTCAGATGTCAGAGCTTCAATTAGGCTGATGGGAGAACTTGCTGAGAGTCTCAGCTGATGCTACCTTGCTGCCCCTGGTTCCAAACCATTTCTGGTAGTGAGAATTCACATGAGCTGCCTGGCCCAACAGGAGCTGGAGACATGCAGCCTCACAGCCTGCAGCTGCAAACAACAGCAGGTTAAACCAGGCAGCTCTTGACACCAGAAGTAGTTGGACATGGATTTTGCAGATCCCAAAAAGCCCTTCAGTATGGAGCTGGGTGCATGGGGAAACAATTAAAACGTAACCTCTCTGAGAATGTTTACCAAGCTTTTGAATTAGGAAGTCCATGTTTACAAGGAAAAGATACTCTTCCAATGAGTTTTGTGGGCCCAAGGACTACATCCAGCAGACAACACAACAAGCAGGTTCAAATCACTTCATTGTAGCTTCTGTGAGAATACTACAAGACATGACAAAATGAGCAAAATCTCTAAGTAGCTTTTGGTTTCAATCCCCCTCAAATGTAGATGTTGTAGTAAACCGAGCTTTAACCTGGGCACCTCTTGTAGGAGGTCTGAACACAGACCCAAGTTTCTGGTTTCTCTTAAAAATATATTGCTTTGGAAAGCTGGCTCTTTTGCAAGGCAAAGGAGATTGATAACACTTGCTTCTAACTCTGCCATAATTTAATTAAAGTTACAGCAAATTCTCCTTCAGTCCCACCAGGTACAACAATTAATTGGAAGCCAAAATGAAGTGTTCCAAATGAAGAGATAATCAAATGGGTTCTCTGACTGTTTAATCAACCAAGCCCCAGCCTCACCTTTGGGAATATGTAGGCAGTTTCTTACTGTACAAAAGATCCCATGTCTTCATGCTGCTGCAAGATCCTGCGTTGAGCTGAAGCTTTGAGAAGAAGCAAAATTACTGGCATTACTGGTAAAAAAAGACTCCTATTAAAGTACACTGGATTCCTTTAAGTAGCGTAGATGATGAAAACTAGACATGAACCAGCTCAAAGGCAGGAGGAGTTGGATCCTCAAGAGGCAGAGAAGAAGTAAACCTGAGAAGATTTACAGAGCCATCCCTGCATAATAGAGTCCATTCTTAATGCAGCTGATGCACACATTTATTATCTCATTACATCAAAACGTGTAGCTATCTTTGGAGGGAGATTGGTTTTGGCTCATCCGTTTCTCACTACAGCAGTATCAGCCCTACCTGTCTGAATATAGTATTTTTTTATGTTAGAAATAGATTCTTCACAAAACATGGAAATTGCTGTGTGTTTGCTATCATAATTTGGTTGGTTTGAACACAGGTAATGGAGATTACAAAAATAAGAAACCTGCTCATTCTCAGCCCATTGGAGTCGTCAATCTCTACAGTTAATGGACAGTATAATTCTCTGGGGAGCTGAGGGTGCAGTGGAAATGCTGTTTAGACGATCCAATCTAAAATGAAGAATGGGCTAGACTGAATCCTGGGGAATTTGCCCGAGTGGTTTTGGCTTGTTCTTATTCCAAACCAGCTTAATTCAGGAACATGATCCATCGGAGTTTGTTCCCACCTCTTGGCTTTTTTGGACAGTTCTTACTGTCTTAGCAGGGAAAAGCGGACCAGGAGGGGAAAGTTCTGGAAAGTGTGTATTTGCACACTTTGCAGAGAACACATCAAAGTCGAGTAAACTTTGCAGCCTGCATTGCGTCAAATGCAAATGGAAAATCAACTGGAAAAGACGAGGCTGGTTCATCATAACCCATGAGTATGATAATATTACTACACAGATGCAGGAGACCCCATCATTGAAAACCCAGTGGTTCTCCCAGTGACTTCAAAACAACCGTCACAAAAACTGGAGCACTCTTTAATTCTGCATAACAAGATCACACAAATAGATCATACATATGCTCATGTTTCTTGTGCAATTGATTAATTGCTATGCATAATCAGTTATTGATTACTAGTGGATTAACTACCAATTCCTATACGACTTACTATTAATTACTGATATTTTTCATATTGGGGTATATTTTCTCTGATGTTTTCTAATTCACAGAGGTGTAGTACAGTATGCAGTAAGCTTGCAAAACTCAAAACTGGAGTAAACTACAAGGGTAACTTCAGCAAAAAAACCAAAAGCCGGCACCACAGTTAAACTAGCATGTGTTTGCCATAAACGCAAGAGAGGAGCAGCCTGATCTAGCCAGCAGAGCGCACGCTGTGTGCAGATTGCATACTGGTGAATGGATGGGGACAGCGCAGTCCGCCTGGAGGATTCAGCCCGGCGAGTTGTAGTCGGACGGCGCAGGTCCGGTGGATCCCCACCTCCACCTGCCCTCCACCCCCCGGGCTTCAGCACGGCACCCCAGAATGAATCGACTCAGACAACGGGACTCACTTCCAAAACAACCTCACAGACACCCAGGCCAAAGAGCACGGCACTGAGTGAGTATATAACATCCACTATCATGCACCAGCCTCTGGGAAAATCGAATGATACGATGGACTGTTAAAGACTACACTGAGACCCGTGGCTGCTGGGACATTCAAACATTGGGATACACATTTAGCAAAAGCCACTTGGTTAATCAACACTAGGGGATGTGCCAATCAAGCTGGCCCTGCCCAGTCAGAACTTTTATGTAATGTAGGAGGGGATAAAGTCTCTGTAGTGCACATAAAAAATACGTTAGGGAAGACAGTCTGGGTTACCCTGCCTCATGCAAAGGTAAACCCATTTGTGGGCTAGCTCTTGCTCAAGGACCTGGGTGCACTTGGTGGGTGATGTGAAAAGATGGGGAAGTCCGATGTGTGCCTCAAGGGGATTTGATTTTAGGTGACAATAGCCAGAATTAAACTGTTTGATATTAGTTTCTATATAACCCTGCTACTGTATGTTATCATTACTATAATTGTTGTATGCTTTATCCACAGTATTACAGTAAGAATCACTTAGATCAAGCAAGAGTGAACT
This sequence comes from Aviceda cuculoides, assembly GCA_035590195.1. Classification (NCBI taxonomy): domain Eukaryota; kingdom Metazoa; phylum Chordata; class Aves; order Accipitriformes; family Accipitridae; genus Aviceda; species Aviceda cuculoides. The sequence continues at coordinate 56,224,991 of JAVJGG010000074.1, forward strand.
TTGATAAAACTGAGCGAAGCGCAGTAGTGATGGAACCAGAAATGACTTCAGCATGCAACAGTCCAACAGTGCACACCACCCTCCTGCTGCGTCCAATGTCACCCACTCACCACACCACACTGAAGCCTGATCCTGCTCTGCTGACTGGGAGGACTTTGCATCATCCCTTCTGCCCAGAAAGGCTGGTATAAGAGGTGGACCCCAAAGTCAGGGACTAAATGAATTCAATGACCATTTTTAAACATGGCCCATAAACTAAGGGAATGATATCTCTCTGTGTGTATACATATATCTCTCTCTCTACATATATCTCAAAGGACAGAAAAGGTGATGATGATTAGGATGTAACAGAAAGTATGGGAACTGAGCATGAGGTAAATGGTATAGCATAAAGGGTGGATACTGTCCAGGCTTTGGCTGGAATAGGGTTAATTGTCTTCCTAGTAGCTGGTATAGTGCTATGTTTTGGGTTCAGTATGAGAAAAATATTGATAACACACTGATGTTTTCAGTTGTTTCTAAGTAATGTTTACCCTAAAGTCAAGGATTTTTCAGCTTCTCATGCCCAGCCAGAGAGAAGGCTGGAGGGGCACAAGAAGTTGGGAGGGGACACAGCCAGGACACCTGACCCAAACTGATCAAAAGGGTATTCCATACCATGTGATGTCATGCCCAGTATATAAACTGGGGGGAGTAGGGGTTGGGTCAACCGCCGCTTGGGAACTAACTGGGCATCAGTTGGCTGGTGGTGAGCAATTGCATTGTACATCACTTGTATATTCCAATCCTATTATTATTATTGTCATTTTATTATTTTTATTATTATCATAATTAGTTTCTTCCTTTCTGCTCTATTAAACTGTTCTTATCCCAACCCACTAGTTTTACTTTTTTTTCCCAATTCTCTCCCCCATCCCACTGGGTGCGGGGCAGTGAGTGAGCACCTGCCTGGTGCTTAGTTGCTGGCTGGGGTTAAACCACGACAAAACTCCAACAGAATATCAACAGGGGAGGCTAGTGGGTAGGTTCGTGGTGGAGCAGGGAAAGAGAGAATCACAGCCACGGAGAAATCCTGATTCTTCATTTAAAAGAAAGTGGAGCCTTTACCTTAAGTGCGATGGGGTCAGGTGCAAATGCCAGCCCCTTGTTGGAAGCCTTGCACAGGGGCCTGGCCCCACAGACAACAGCTGTGTGCTCACTGCAGTCTCCAGCCTCACATCATTATTCTCGTTGGAGAGGACCTCAGCAGATCAGCTGGGTGCTTGCTTCACAGTTGTACCAAGTTGCTCAGGGCCTTGGCCAGCGGAGGCTGGAGTACCCCATGGACAGAAGGGACACAACAGGGCTGCTCAGCATTATCCAGTCCCTCCAGTTATCTCCTAGGTCTAAAACACCCTCTCCATCACAAGGGGACTGGCGGACCAGTGAATGACATAGGCACCCTGTCCAACACCACAGATTCCACCAGACAGATGCTATGCTGGCATCAGCCTCGTGCCACAGAGTCTCAAAGCAGATGGGCAGCAATGGTGTCCCAGGGGAATGGCAACTTGATCAGCTTCAACACGACGGGAGAGGCAGTCTGCCAGAGGGGTTGGAGGGGGTTCTGGTGCAAACATAATGACCATTTCAGTGGCATCTCAACATTGGCACCCTGTTGCAGGATGGGAACTGGATGCAGACAACAATACTGTCACACCATATGCCCAGCAGAGACTGTGGGAAGGGGTTTCCCATCTGTACTGACCACTGGAGTGACACCAAGGCCGGGAGATGTGCTCTGAGCCAAGATCTTCTCAAGATCAGTCTCACTGAATGATCTACATAATTGGAGCCATCTGTGGTGTCAGGGCCCTCTCGCTGGTCAGCAGGGAGAAGCAGTGTCTGGGAACTGTGCTTCAGGTCTCCCTGAAGCAGGCATTCAAAAGGGATCGGGTGAGTGGCACCAAAAACCTGCCTGTTTGGGTCTGCTGACCAGGGGATGCAGGATCATCACCTGAGTTGCAGGCATCCTAGTTTCTCCGTGTGCTCTGGAGATATTACTTGAGTAAGCCACAGAGACATTTAAAATTCAGGCAGCAGTTGATAAGTAAGCTTCTGCACAGCCATAACAAATACAAGGATTAATTTGCCATTTCTCCTACACAAAAAGTAACTTTCACTGCTTTCAGGAAAATCATTCCAGAATGAGATTTTTGGAAAATACTGCCTTGGTCAAACCCTACAAGTGAGTATTGAAACCTCAAAAAAATGAATGCTAAATGCTGCCCAACCTGTGACTGGCATATCATCTACAGGGATGGAGGGTTAATACAATTTTCTGAGAAGAGAAACTTAAAGAAAGGGCATTGCGCATACATAGAACAAGAGAACTTACGTAAATTCAAAGCGATGTTCTATTTTTGCTGCTGTTAATTAAATGTTATCTTGCGCGCTTCATGCTTACAAATCACTTCAGCTATTGTCAGATCTCAAGTAGCTTCCCTTCATTTCTTCTTCTTCAATGAAACCAATTTGAAAGTCTCTTTCAGCAATTTGCTTTTAATTGGAAAGCACTCCCAAATGCAAGACTGAACAATGTGGTCACTGATGTGCATTGATACTGATAAAGCATTATTTGTTAAGTCTGTGTTTAAAATGGAACATCTGACTGGAATCTGTAGCATGGTTTATTTTCACCCTTTTGCTTTTTTCCCCTGAGATGAGGTAAGCCTCAGGAGCAGTGTGAAGGCAGGCAAGTGGTGGGACGCTGCCCGGGAGCGCAGAGACCCCAAACCACCCAAGGTGAGGTGCTAGAAGCCTGCACAAACACACCAGCAACTGAGGCTGGCAGGCGACTTTTGTTCATCTCATCGTCACCCCCTCATGATGGTGGAGACAGGGGGAAAGGAGGGTCTAAAGCTCTTTTCTTCTCCTCTAAAAACCAATGAAGCCAGGAAACAAGTAGGCTTTGACTGCTCTGCTGAGCTGTCAGAGGGTGCTAGTGACTGAGGCTGGAGTCACACCGCTCCTCTTCCTCCTCTTCCTCCTCTTCCTCCTTCTGCCTTCTCTAGAATGTGTCCGACCCTCCTGTGTGCCACTCACCTGGTTAACCAGTCACATCAGTCCTCTCCCAAGCCAGGGAGACAATTTAGCTCAGCGAAGGACCCAGTGAGCCACTGCAAGTCAGGGGCAGGCACAGGAAGGTAGCTGAGGCTGGGAGAGGGTGGAAACACAATGGCCCCTTTCTGGCAGTGACAAGTCACTGCAACAGCCTAAGACCTTCTGGATTTGTTGGGTAGAACAGAGAGCAACAGCTAATTAATGATCTGACAGTGTTTTGGTATGACACCATGGGTAACCTTTGCTTTCCGGGGACAACTCATGAGGCAAAAGGTTGTAAATGGAATATGTTAAAGGAGATTGCTTTCCTTTGCAAGCCTCAGAGCACGGTCTGGGCATTAGCCATCCATGTGTTTTGTTTTCTTCAGTATTAATATCTAGTAAAAAGACTCAGAATCAATGTCCCTCTCATCCTCTATTTATGTGGCCTTCTCAAGAAAGCTGGAGAAACAAGGAGCAACCTGAAGCTACAAGATGCAGATACCATAAGGCGAATGGCTCCACTGAGAAATGGCATATTAACCTTGTTCTGATGTTGCATACCTTTAACAAGAGCTATCAAGTGGCACAATCTTAACTGAACATTGGAAACAGGTCTCTTGTTCTAGCTAATGTTGTTTCTGGATTAATAGCACTCTTGAATGGGTTATCTGGCCTTTTTTAATAAATGCATATTAGTGATTCTTTTTATTTTTTGCAGTACTGCCATGGAGTCTTTTTAACCCCAGTAATACATTCCTTAGTGATAATTCTAATTACATAGACAGCTAAAAGGCCACTTGGTCAGTTTTTATTAGAAATTCAAGCAGTCTCTTGTCTTGTCTTGTCTTCTGCAAATTGCCTTTATTAGTCCTTATCATCTTCATAGGTTCCAGCACATGAAGGACTCACTGTGCATGTAGGTCCTGCCTGGCTGTAGTGACCGCTGTCACAGGAGCAGAAATGCTCAGCTCCTCACGGACGTACTCAGCACCCAGTGAGACCTTGCTCTGTCTGACTCAGCTGCTATTACTCACTCCTCTCTGTTAAGGGATTAGTCCCACCTCTGGTTTACCACAGAGTTTTCCCACCGCTACTTACATAAACCATTTTTTAACCCACTGGTATTTGTATTTTCAACATTGTCTGTTAAGTAATGAAAAATAAATCGGTCTTTAATAGGGACCTTGGCAAGGGTCCAAAATCTCCCACCCTTCTTCCCTCCAGGCTGACTTACAGAGAATGAGCTCAGGGATACAAAGCGAGACCATCTTTTAACTGTAATGGTATTAGGTCTTTCACTCCATTTATTTTTGCTGATACTTGGATAAAGTGGAAGGAGCTAGTACTTTAAGATCTATGTAGGAATTGGAGTCCAATGGTACAGGACTTCATTTTTAATAGCAAAGGTGTTTCAGATAGATACCATAGAACTAATCCAAGCCAAAGCCTAAGTTCACATCCATCAAATAAGGTAATCGCAAGACGGGAAAATCTATGGTCCAAAACTGTATGCTGAAATACAGCTATTCCTTGGTGGGCAAAACACAGAGAAGCCATTTTTCCCTTGTCAGGAAATTCAGGTAAGTGCATAAAGGAGGAGGATATGTGAATGGAATGGCATAGATTTGTTATCCCAGATGTTGACTGTTGGGATTCACTGGAAATATTTATATCATTTAATAAGAGGGTGCCAGGGATCAAATGGGGCTGATGAACAACCTGCCATCCACATTGGGCAATTGTTGATGTGCTGCCAGGCCTCTGTGCTGGACCAGATCTCTTCAGTACAAAACCTAGGCATGTTTCAGAGGACAGTTTCTTCCAGGCATCCGTCTCCCAAGGCAGTATGGACCAGCCTGCATGGGACTAGCTTACTCTGCCAAAAATCAATCTCCAGCAGGATTTGTACCCATGGACGTCCCTCAGACACCACCTTTGGGAGCTGTAAAGCCACATTATGATTGCAGGCCAAACTAACATGCCCACTAGTAAACCAGAAAGCAAACATGTTGGTTGAAAGACCTCATCCAGCCGAGGTCAGGGAGAGCTGCCACCTCCATGCTGTCCCACCTCTGCTGTCCCCTTTATACCAGCCTTGCTGAGAATGCTCCAGCAGATGATGTCATGTGCTGAGGCATGTATGTAAAATGCGGTGGTGGGGTACCTGGTACACTCCAGAGAATTCAGTGGGTGGGCCCCAAGGTCTAGAGACCCAGGTAGCCTGCTCAATCCTGGGGGCTCCCAAACTTGGGTGGCCTCAGTAACCAAATGAAGCCACCCAGAACTGGCCACTGCAGTCAGCAAGATGCTGCCAGCTCTTGCGGAGACAGCTGTCTCCTCAACAGGGTGGGAAATCTGAGTCACCCTCCTCACAGACCTTTTTTCTGTATCATGTTACTACTTCTTTTTTTTCTTCTGAGCATGCCCTAGTCTGTATCTTTTGCCGGTCAGCTGGGAGCCTGTGACTCAGAAGCCCATAAGATGAGTGACCTTAAAAGCTCCATATGAGCTTGTGACACCACAGAAAGTCTAATAGGGTTAAGTGTTTTATGCCTGCATTTTGCTTGCAATGAATCTGAGAGTAGGAGACTTGTCACCATAAACAGAGCTGGTGTTTCTGTCTTTGCTGTTCTTTCTTCCCATAGTCTCTGCATGTTTGTCTTGACTCAGGCTTCACAGTCAAAAGGATGCATCAGCTGCCTCCCTAATCTTTCCTCCAAAAATGCCCAGTGTCAGGCGTACTGCCACTCTGGGGAGGGGCCAAGAAGACACTGCTCCTTAGTAAATCTCTCAACTGATTAATTCAGCAACAAATGCTGATTAAATGAAACCAATCCTTGATCTTCCAGATACCTTTTACTGCATTGGCAGAATAGGCAATGGGAATGAAAAGTATTTTGTGTCTTTCATAAGAAAGCTCATTTCCTAAGTTCATTAATAGCAATTGTTTTCAAATTACAAGGCTTGTAGAGGTCTCTACTCAAACCGCTAAATCTTACTTAACTTTCAAAGGACGTGATCATGTCAGGCTAATTTATCTTACTGAAAGACTTGATTGTGTTTTGTCCAGTACCTGGCGAAGACAAAGCCTGGGATACAAGAGCAGGGACAGCTGACTGCTGCGCCAACATTTTGAGTTCCTGAATGCAATTACTACTACTCCATTATGATTAGAGCTATGACCAAAGCATTTTTCTAACCAGCTGTGAATATGTTTTTATTTTAAGAAGCAAGAAAACCTCAGGTTAGTACCTAAACGCTCCATATTTGTTTGACTGCTCTTGAGTAATGGAAACAACTGTTGTTTCTTTTACTGAATTGGGGCGAATGAGCTCCAAGCCCGTACGATTAGCAGTGTAAACAGTGAATATTTAATACTTGTGTTCTTTCTAACCACCCCTCAGTGAGTTTCTTAACAAATGTGGTTGAAAGGCACACTCATGACATTTTGATCTTTAAAAGAAACAAATACTTTTTGTGCTCAGAAGAAGGAAGGGGGTTGGTATTCAGTGCATCTGAACTGTTACTTCAAATGGCTGAAAGATATTTCATGTTCAATTAGCTCTCATTTTTTTCAGTTTAAAATACTTCTAAATTGGCGGTGCATGATATTTCAGTGGCCATTTATTGCATTAATTATTTTAGCCAGAGTTGGAGTTAAAAAGCCAACACAATTCTGGTCTAAATTAAAACATTTTCAATTAGATTATAGTATAACATCACTGTAGATAAAAGCCCCATTTTAAAGCCACTAAGTCCCTAACTGAGTACCAGAAATTACCATTGTAATAGTTCTAGAGCAGACATAGAAAAACAGGACATGGATAAAGCATGCCTCTAGAACAGGAAATGTTGGCCATGGCCTTGCCATTAGTGATGGAAAGTCAGCCATTTCATGTTCTTTCTGACCAACACCTCATTCTCCTGTGTTGCAGACCAACCTTTGCACTTAGCAAGAAGCACTTGGTGATGGAGAGGAGCCAGCTTTTCTGTTTCAGAATCATGCCTCTCCAAGTAAGGCAGCTTCAGGGACCTACTACCTTCTGCACCTGAAACAGATCTTAATATTAGATACACTGTAAGGTTGAATAAAATTAGTTTATTGAACAGACAGGCAAGGCTTAAGAAGTTAGGGATGGTATTTGGAGGCAGGCTCCTGAGAGCTGTGAATCACTGTACTTTCCAGCTTCTTCCCAGCCTCGCTGCATCCCTGGGAAGTTCCTGCCTGCCCTCAGCAAGCAAGGCAGGCTCCCAGCTCTCAGCTCCAGTCCCCCCACTATCAGCAAGGCCCCCAGAGCTGAGAGCCATTGCACCTGCACCTGCCTTCTCCCACATGGCTACAGATGTAAATCCAAATCCTCTCCTGAGGAACATAAGTATATTCTGGGGCTTTCTGCAACCATTGGCTCTGATAATTGGTCCAGACACATATCTGAGCTCCTGCCTAGCTGCATCACAGCAGCAGCAGCAGCAGCTGTTAGGGCAAACCATTTTGAAATCCCCTTTTTCTGCCAAGGGAGGGCTTGACTGAGTTCATCACCCCTGACATAAACCTATGGCAGTACCAGAGATATCATCCGGTTACTTCCCACCACCCAGCTGCACTGACACAGGTTTTCGCAAGGCAGCATTGTACAGTAGAACAGAAAAATGGGGCAGGATAAATGTAACCTTTTTTTTCCTAGCTATTGCCAGAAAAGATTGGACAGACTCAATCAAGGGGGTGCACAATGGGATGGTAATGTGTAGCTCCATGTGGAAGGTGGAAATGCTTTATGCTGGCACTGCAGCAGAGGTGTCACTGGAAGCTAGGACTGTACCAGGAAGTCCTTCCAAAATTCAAATTAATCACTTTGCTAGGTATGACAAAGCCCTCAGATCCCAGGTGATGTCTTTGCATTCTCTGAAGTATCAAGAACTGATGAGGAATGAAATGAAATAACACCCTGCAAATATAATATGAGCCCAACTCTCTGATGTCTTTTCTTGAATGCACACAAATGTTCACGACAGACTAGCTGTTCATGAGTTCATAGTGTTTGAGGTTTTTTTATAGCTGCCTTTTTCCTTTGGTCTTAAGACAAAAAACTAAATCAGACCAGTATTTATTGATATTCAGGCATTATCAGTCATCAAGGTGTCCTTGAAATTGGTCTATTCATTTTTAGTTCCCTAAAGAGCCAAACACAAACAAATGTGTACAGGCAGCACACGCAGCAGTGAACCTTCCCCCAGGAGAAATCATGGGAAGTGTTTTGGTAAGATGTTTGTGAGACTCCCTTGAAAAGACCATTCAAAAGGAAAATGCAAATTCCAAATAGTCATTATTGTCTTGATGAACAATTTCTGAAGCCTTTTATTATTAGGCGAATAAAGAAAAAAAGCAAACATCCTCAGTTCCATGAAAATATCCCGAGGAAAAGCATTAAAAAAATGTATTTTTGTCAACTAATTAGCTAAGGCTATAACTTCATGTAATTGAATATATCACATAAGTTTTACAGCTGAAGGTATAATTTACTCATCAATTGCCTTGTGAAGCCTTTGGGTTTAGCAGCTTGTACCTTAAGATGAAGGATCAGGTAGTACATATGAAATTTGATCAGTCAGAATACAAAAAAAAAGGCCAAGAGCTCACATCAGGAGTGCAGAGCTTCTCTCTTATTTCCCTTTTTTGGCTTCACATGAGCTTCTCCCAAGATCTACTGAATACATCTTTCATTTTTCCTCTTTTATGCCAGAATCTTATAATTCTACAAAACAAATTGGAAAAGTGCTACATACATTTGTCAGCTAGTCTGGAAATCAAGCCTGTTTTCTTCAGGTTTAGATAGGATCTCGCACAGTAACTTTCAATTTCCACATTAGAAAAGCATTTAGAAAAATGTACTGTATTTCTTGGGATGTAGCTGTCTCTTTAATATGAATGTCTCCAAAGAAATATATTTTTTATATAGCATAATTACATTTTATCGTAGTATCTCGTAGTATCTGCTTCCCAATTCCGTGCACATATTTGCTGCAGTGCTACCTCCTTTGCTGGCTGAGTGATAACTTTGTGATGGCATTGGTGAAGCAGATAAGAGGGGGGGAAAGGAGTCTCTACAATTTACAGGTTTTAAAAATGATTAGTTATGTTCCTGTTATCATACGTCTTATATATGGGCTTCTTCTGGAAACAATTATCTTAATCATCAGAATGAGATTTCAGCCTGAATCCTGTGTGATTTATATTTCTTTTTTACCCACTGTACGGAATAATGCAGATTGTTTTCACTTTGAATAGTTATTTAAACGCTAGTAGAAGCTGGATTTTCTGTAAGGATTTCTATTATGACTAGTAAGTCTCTCAGATATCTATAAAAGTGTATAATTTTTTATTTCTCACCAACAAACAAAGACAAAAGCCTCTTCCTAACTCCAATTAGAGAAAAACCTTATCCCCCAGACACCCTGTTGTGAATGCAATTTCTGCAGATGGATTGTTTCAGCAACTGTTCTTTTTTCCTGGACACTCTTTCTATGTTTCCTGACTTTAGGGAATGGTAGCAAAGGCAGTCTTTGTTTGCTCAACGGCAAATATACCACACCAGCCTGCAGCAGGACGCAGCAAAGTTACACGAAAGCCACCAGTGTAGTTCAGCCTTGGTTATCCAGAATGGCCTTGTGGGGTCTATAGATAGATATTCAAGGTAATCTCATCATTTAAAGACATTCCTCACAAGCACAGAGATGAAAGCATGGCTTAGTGAAGTTACTGCGCAAAAGGGTGGCACCATCTGCTCTGAAAGTTTGTGGTCTGCAGAGCAGTAAATGTTTCACTGTTGTCTTGCTATCAATTTTTATTCCTGTACTAAGTCATTCTAGGTATATTTTGGTCTTGTCCAGATGATATTTCAATTAGCCCTAAGCAAATGGATAAGAACTGGATTTTTGCCTCTGAAAAACTTTGAGAGCTCCCTGACATCTGGTGGAGGATAATGATTAAGACTCATGAGGATCTTGAAATATTTCCTCACATAGGTTTGAGTCATACTTTCAGCCCAAGAGAAGAGTGTGCTTGATATACAGAAGCTGAAGAACAGGCAAAAGCAGTTGCCTGACTGCTTTGTCCTAACTTCCAGCCTTGGTAAACCTCCAGCATTAGTACTACTATTTGCAGGTAGCCAGGAGCTGAGTTCTTTGAGGCGGGAGGGGAGGGAGTCCAGGCTGCTTCAGTGTGGAGCTCCTTCCCCAGTTTGTTCAAAGATCAATTCCTGCATAGATAGGAAGGACTGGTGTTGATTTGGAAATGTTTCTCCTGGTGTTACATTAAAGATGTACCATCCGTAGCTTAATAAATGGAGATCTTTCTCTGAAGTGTCTAAAAGTACAAAATAATCTGTTTAAGATCTTTCCAAACAAAATTAATGATGTCACAGGCTCTAGTGGAAATAGGGTAGCAAATTCATACAACCCTGTAACCAGCTGCCAAGCTGGGCTCTGGTATCAGCAACAGACACCTCTGATCACATAGAAAATAAACTGGAACTCTGTATCTGAGGACATAAAAAAGACATATGTGAAAGAGTTGTCAAGCCAATTGCTACAGACCTGCTGCTAGTATGCAGCTCAAAAATATAATTACTCTGTATAAAAAAATATTATTTCTTTCCAGACATTCATATTAAAGTGACAGCTACAGGCCAAGAAACACCGGATATTTTTCTACACACTTTTTAATGCAGAAATTGAAAGCTACTGTGTGAGATCCTGTCTAAGCCTGAAGAAAGGCGGTGAGGCGAGAATCAAAACTAAGGATGAACTGAACTTAATTAATTAATTATGAATAAACACAGAGGCATTTTGAGTTGTGTTTTCCAGTATTTTGCTAATAATTTGTATATTAAACAATTCTGTGCAAACTTAGGAGACTGTCTGTTGGAGTTTCAGAAACTCTTCTGTTTTTTTTCTGTTAAAGGAATTTTTCCCCATACGGGTTGCTAGGGGGACAA
>JAVJGG010000074.1:56236168-56251722 GCA_035590195.1 Aviceda cuculoides
CAGCCGCCAGTCCAGGGGGGGCTCCTGCCTTCCTTGGCAGACACCTGTCTTTCAAACCAAGACACTGTCTTACTGAGTGTAATATCTGTATGTGATCCCCAGGCTGGGCAGGAGGAAAGGAGGTGAGGGCAAGGGTCAGAACTAAGGATGAGCTGCACAAAACTCTTGCAAAGACTGATGCACATGGACAAAACTTGGCAAATCCTGCGTAACCTGCTTTGACTTGTAGCTGACCCTGCTCTGAGCAGGAGTTTGCACTAGGGACCTCTGAAGGTCCCTTCCAACTTGAATTATCCTATGATCCTATAACCAGACACAGACTATATGGATATCATTGCTGAAAAGTTGAGAGCACCACATTTTTATGAAATCAGTCACCACAATCGGTAACTGCTTCACTTTTTTTATAGTTGTGATCTCTATATTTAATCTAGTGTGCAACCACACTTCTGAGTAACAGTGATGACTCCAGTGACAGCTACCTCAACAGATAGCATCTTGCTAATGTCGGAGCTGGAGTCAGATTTGCATTCAAATACTGCATAACCATATCAGTACCTGTCACGGCTTGACAGAAAAGTTTTACCACATCACATGGTTTTATGCATGTGACTGCTTTTTAAGGATTATTTTAAGAAAGGAAGACACCTACATTTGGAACCCTCTTTGTACAATATCTTAATTTAACTTGCAATTAAAGTATGCAGCTGGGGATTTAACCAGTCATTATAAACTACAGTGGTGGCCTACCTGTCACCCACAACCTCGAATTCACTTGTGATTGTAAGAAAGTCTCCCCTGCTGATCTTTGGTTCAAATAGACACAGCACAAATCAACATTTCCTTTGGTCTTCCTAAAAGAAGGCAGTTCCCAGCCTGAGCAGCTGGTGTTGGCTTTAAGCCAAAAAAAGCCTGAATGGATGGATTTAGAGACAGAGTCATAAAATGACTAATCAAAACAGCAGTGCCTACCTCTCTCAATAGTCGCATGCTGCGCTGACATTTTTGGGCAGGTCAACCCTAGATGGCCCAGTTACTCTGTGGCATTCAAATCAAATCTTACAATGTGGCCCTATTAAGGCCAATCATTAATACCCATTTTTGCCAGTGCTAAAACACTTAGACGAGACGCCAGGTGACTCTGCAAGCTCTCTAGACGAGAACCGGTAATGAATGTATGACCTGCTGACTAATGAGGCCATTTCTAGGTAAAGATGAATGTGTTTACTTGGGAGCAATCTTAAGGTTCACTTCACCTGAAAACCTTCTCAGAAAAATGCGGATGCTGCCTTACTGCATTCCAAGGGGAAACATCATCTAAAGAACCCTCTGAGGCTCTCAATTTTAAAATCTTTTATTTCAAAGGATTTCACAGAGAAATCACTGGGGGAAAGGGCTTTGTAGACATCTGCTTGATCAGGATTTTCTAGGATGTCTATGGAGCATTCTATTAGCAAAGTTACTGAAGTCATCTTCTCAGCCATAGAAAAGAATACATAACTTGTGGGACATTACCATGTCCCATTATCATGATGGCTGAGAAGATGAGTTATAGGCTCTGATAACATCTGCACGGAGCACTGAACATTAATGATTCGCAGCTTCTTATAGCAAGGATGGATTTCAAGCTGCCCTGCCTTTTTATTTTGAAAAACAAAACAAAACAAAACAAAACAAAAACAAAAAAATCCCCCAAACAATCTGGAGCTGCGATCGTACATAATGGAGACAAATGTTTTCAGCAAGACTTAGAACATACGGAATTGTTTGCATTGGCTCGCACAGCCTTGTACAAGGCGTGCAATGACTGGCCGTGCCCTATGCATGTGCAGCATGCCTTCTTTCAGCTATTGACACCTTCACTCAGCACTGATGTGTTCTTCCACGTATTGTCATGTTGGGTTTTTGCCAGTGTCCTGCATCTGTGGGGCATTTCAGGGGAACTGATCCTTCTGATTTCTTGTGACCTGGGATATCTTTGCACATCAGAGACCACTGATCATGTGAATAGCAACCTCCTTTTCCCTCCAACCTCTGCCTCAGACTTCTTTTTTCTTCCTTCAATCAGTGACAGCCAGATTTTCTGGCTATGATAGAAAATAAGAGCCTGACTATCAAATCACTCTCCCTGTTGTGACCCCATTAGAACTGCTCCAGTCCCACTTGGCCTCACAGGCCAGGGGCTGGGGTTTACCCGAAGGGATGAAGCAAGCTCACATCACCTTGGAAAACCATGCTGTCAGCAGCGTGTTCTTGGACTGCAGTCTACCAGCACCTACCAGGATCAAAGGCTTTCTGAACAGCCTGGAATGATCATATTTTCAACCACTGTAGTCAGGTATCTCAGAAGTATCTTAAGAAACACCGTGTATTTACACACTAAAGAAGTTTCTATTTTATTTGCAGGGCAACTCTGAATGTCAGTCCTTTGCGAATATTACCACCTTTGCATACCAATTCTGCATAGGGATAACTTAAAGAATTAAAATCCATATATGTAAATTTATACCTAACCGGCTGTTTTGAAGAGAAGCATGCAAAACTTTTCAAGATGTGCTTAAACTAGTAGGCAAAGACAGAAGACAGACACACAGTCTGTCACATGTCTTCGATGCATTAGCATGGGCTTTCTAGTCTGATTGGGGAGCAACTGAAAGGGTATTGCAGCTGTTGCTTCTGTTGGATGTTCTGTAAGATCTGCCTCTGACGCTTTATCTGTGCTGTGCAGTGTGTCTTGCGTTAGCAATTTATATAGTGGTTGCTAGCAAGCAGGTTTATTTACAAAGCACAGTGCTAGCCCTGGTGTCTGTTACCAGTCTTAGGAGTGGCTCAGCTGTGTTAGTGTGATACCTGCCCAGGTTAAATTACATTTCTGTGGGTGGTCCAGGTCCAGGCACATTACAGGCAGCAGCAAGAGCTGGCTCTGCCTTAAATCTGTCACTAAAGGATGTGGATTTCAGCTAAAGATAATTTGTTTTTTTCCCCGGATGATGATCTGGAGTATATGTGCACAAGACCATGCTAATTACTTAAAGCCAGTTAGTCACTGGTTCTGTCTGTAATGTTTTGAGGTTAAAAAGTTAGGGCAAACTGCAGTTCTTCACTTAAAGCAGGGGTTAGTCACAGATGAAACATGGAGACCAGATACTTCCTAAGTCCAGACACAAAAACTTGCTGTGCTCAGGTCTTAGCTGCTGTCCTTCATAGCTGCTAGATACTGCACATCACCCTACTGGTAAGATCTTGCAATCTTTAAGGAGCAACATACTTTCCTCTGAGAGACAGAGCATCTCAGCAGCCCATGCGAGTCCTCAGATACTCCACCCTGACAAAGTGTATTTGTTAAAAATGCCTGAAAAATTCTCATTAATCTCAATTTTACCACAATGTCTCAAGACAGCAGGTCTCAGGACAGCAGGAGGAAGAGTCACAAGAGTCTTGAAGGGTCGCCTCACATACCTTCAGTATTTGCATACAGCTGTGCAAGGGGGAGGGAAGGAGGAGGCTTGCTTGTGTAACTACAGAGAACTACAGAGGCTGAGGAGAAACTGTGGGAGGCTGAAGAGCAATACAGCACAGCTGCATTGACACTAATAAATTCAAGCACACCTGGGGACAGTCCCAAGCACAATTCCCTGGGATAGCACCCTTGCACATCACACCCACCATGCCTGTGGCTCCACTGCTCCTGCACAGCAGAGCAGGACCCTGCTGGCCACCCTTGTCCAGGAGTGGTGGTAGCTGGCAGAGGAAGCTGGTGCCTCTCAGCTCTAGCCACGGCAGAGGTGGGAGCGTGAAGGGCACGGAACCACTGAGGAGCTGCTCTTCCCTTCCCTGTTTGGTTTCTGCACGTGCAAGAGGCGGTCACAGGATTGTGCTGGGGCTGAGGCCTGGGGCCATGCAGGACGTGGCCACTGCTGCAGCTGCGGCCTCCGCCTGCTCTGTCAGCTGCCTGTTACTGATGCGAGAGGGACTGCCTTTCCTTGCAGGCACCTTCCTGGGCACTAGTGCCAAAGCAGTCGAGGAAGATCTCAGTCTTGGTGAGCAGACTTGTGCACTTTGCTGCATTTGCTGCGAACAACCACAAAGTGATGGAGAAGGTGGCAACTTGCCCTGTGCTCCAGGCAGTTGCTACACTAATATGCATTCCTGCTACTTCTGCTTTGCTTGCCAGAGTAGCCCTGGGACACTGTCACTTGAGAGCCTAACAGGTCCCCCTTCCTCTCCCCTAAAGAACATTTCTTGCCTCTGTGTAGCACTGTTTTCACCAAGGACCTGCCTGACCTCAGAAGATGCCATGTCCCATCTGGCCCCCTCTTCTTTCCACCAGGCAATCTCAGACACAGTTTTCCTTCACCAAATCCAGGCTTGAGGGCCTGGATTCCCAGTTGCTGATGATGACTTTTGAAAGAGCTAGCCCCTGGCCCCAGGTATCAGCCCCAAGGAGTTCAGAGAAGGTCTTTTCCATTAGTTGTCACTGCCTGTTGTCAGGCCTGGCAGTCCATCTCCAACTCCTTCACACAACCCTGTAGGGTATCAGAAAGACTGAAGAGAGATAAAGGAACAAAGTGGTCAGGAGAAAACTTCACCACGCTGTGGCACAAAGTGGTCTGAGAAGCTTGATTATAAGGAAGAATTTTTGTGTTGTGAAATTTTCGAGATTTCTCTGAAGAGTTATTAAACAAGTGTGCATTTATCAAAGTCACAGACCTTCGCCACTGGCAGCCATCTGGCCCCTCTGAAAATTTTAATGGCTTGAGAATACATTTATTTCTCAGTACGCTATAGCTGTTGAAATAAGTTCCTAATTCATACTCAGGTTCCCATTCAAAATTACCCAAAGAGTAAAGCAATATTTTTATATCTCTGTCCCTGATGGCTACTCTGGTAAAAGACAAATTATTTGTTATTAAAATAGCTTGAAAAATCAAGCTAGCACACGGCATATTTTTCTCCTCTCTTCTGAAAAGCTATTAGTTTGTTCCTCAGGGAAGAGGTGATTAGTTTGTATTGGCAATGTAGTAACAGAATTCTCCCCTAAGCCCTCTCATTAGGCAGAGGAAAATATAGATGTTCACCCCAGAATTATGATGCTGCAACTAGTTAATGACCAAGAAGTCATTTGAACAGAGACATGACAGCAAGTAGCATTACAGTTTCGTAGTACAGCATTCTTGACATGAGTAGCTGCGTTATGAGCACCATTATGAGCAAGAAAACATCCATGGTGCTATGCCTCCACTGTATGTCACCAGAAGGACAGAATGACATTAACAAGTTCTGGTGTGAGTGACCCCACTATACCCAAGGTAAGTGCCACCTATATTAGTTAAGTATGGACTGAGAACAAATGATCACTGGAGCAACCTCCCCAGGGATGTGGCAGAACCCCTGTCACTGGAGGTTTTCAAGATGAAATTGGACAGACTTCTAGACTGAAATTGGACAGGCTTCTAGATAATCTCATCTAGGCTCCCTTTCCCACAGAAGGTTGGAGCAGGTGATCTTTTGGTATCCCTTCCAACCCAGGCTGTTCTATAATTCCACGAAAAATCCAGCAAAAGTGCCTGAGAAAAAGACTGCCAAGAAATATCATTTGAAGAGAAAGGTCTGGTTAAACCAAACATTTGGAAGCAACTGGTTTGCAAGAAGAACCTCCATATGGAAAGAAACCATTGTAACAGCCTTTGAGGAAAAGAAAAAATGTTTGAGCTGAGAAGTGCTTTGAAACCATGGTCTTGGGGGAATTTTCACTGCTAACCTTCCTGCTTTCAAAACACAGATGCATTCCTGCTTACTTGCTGCTCTTTTCTAATGGACAGCAAGAAAGAACTTTTGCAGGGCTCTGCTCATATAAAAGAAATGCTGATTTTTGTGGTTTATTGATGTTTGGGAAGCTAAGCAGGGTGTTGAGAAAAGAAAGACATCATAAGTTTCACCACAATGCAGAGTGATCCCTCCAAAACACCTGCTACACCTCCCCTCTCTTGGCTTTTGAGCAGCATTTTCAGAGGTAAGCTGAACCTCAGCTATTGACCCAAAGTATGGTGTGTCCCTTTCAGAGCACAGCCTTCCTAGTGATCCTTTGTGTCCTCCTTGTTACAAATATTCTTCATGATCTGTTTTAGAACTTGATGGAATGTTTTGGGAAAATGATACAAATATTTCTAATGAGGATTACAGGAGGGAAATAGTTATGTCCCTCTAAGTACAATGACTCCAAAAAATTGCATTTTTCATGATAAAAGCACTAAACCCTCTAAGATTCAAATGTGTGTGTGTGTGATGTGCAAATACAAATTTAGAGTTAAATGAAGAGACAAGTTCTTACAGTACCTCCACAAATACCTTTTTAAAGTTTATACTGCAAGACCCTGTTTCAGAAGGAAAACTCTGGAATGTTCTCTTCCAGGACACACCAGTCTCCAGAGAAGAAACCACAGAAAAATCATAGGAGCATAACTGGGAACAGGATATCGTGTCGAACATTGCTTATTTGACACAACTTTTGTCCTGTTCCAAAGAGATGGAGGCTGTTCTGGATGTGAGGAATGAATCAGACTCAAGAGGCTGCTGAGAATGAAAAAGAGCTAAAACCCCGCAATCCTAAATGTTACTTTACCCCAGAATAGAAAAGATAGTAATTTTGCAAAAAAAAAGTACATACTAGATAAAAATCATATGTATTGTCTACGTCTCAGACAAAAGAAATGTAAAAATTAAAAATTTGGCTTCATATCAAAACCACTAATAGCCTGGACATTGAATTTGATTTAGATTCAATTTAATTATCTAATAATTAATAGTAAAAATTGAAAAATATTTGTTTTTCATTTTAACCAGGTTAAATTAAATTTGACTTTTATTCAAACAATAAAGCTACTAAGATCATTTTAATTCACCAGGCTTCCAGTGGAAGATCAGGTAATTCATATGGCATACTTATTAAAACAGGTCACACCTGATTTGCTCTTAATTAGAGTCTCAACGTAATGCACTGCAATATGAACAGTTACATGCATCTCTCCACAGCTATAGATGACTACAGCGGTTTTGTGATCACTATGCCAGTTATTTTTTTAACTAACTGGTAATACAGATACAGAATTCCTCATGAAATATGAGTCAGCTGAACAGAGCTGCCACTTTAATTAACTGGGTGATGAGGTTGCTTCCTACCTTCCCTCATAAAACTGTCTCTGGGGTTTTTCTGCCACAATGACCCAGATAAAAAAGGACTGCATTTGCAAGAAAAATTCCTTTAAAGAGAGCCTTTTAATTGTCACCAATTTGTTTACAATGTGTTATAAATTCACACCTGCACACCATCCAATATTTCTGTGTTCCTTTTGATTCTCCATTAAAACTAAAACTTAAAAATTATGCAAGCTGTGGCATGACCATAACAGGGGTAAGTGGGAAAACTGCAACTTGCACAGCTAATATTTAAGTACTGCAGATCAAATAGGTGTAACACCCGCATCTTCTCCCAGTGTGATCAGTCATGAAGAGGTGGACACACTTCTCCACCCATCATTTTTATCACATCATAACTAAGTTGCAGGCAGTTTTCTTGCTTTTGAGCCACCTGCTTCTACATTGGTCTGTGTGACTGTTCCTCTTTCTGTAACAACCACAGACATCTTGGTATCTGGGGCATGCTACAGGCAGAGAAAGGCCCTGTACACAGTGTGCAGGCAAACCACACATGTCTATGTCACTGCCCAACCCTTGTTAGTTTAAGGTTTGCAGAGGCCAGGGTGAGGAGCAGGAGGAGCATCAGCTGGGCTGGTACAGAAGCGCAGGTAGAACAGGTGGAAGTGGGACTGCACATGGGTACCTGGAAAGAGCAGAGTGGGAAGGCATGTTACTTGGGTGCAAGTGTACCACAGGCATTAGACACCGTAAGAGCATACCCCAAGAAAGGAAAGAACAATCATTCCTGCTGCTGCACTGACAAGGCGGCACGCATGACAAGCTAACAAATCCACTGTGATGGTCATGCTGGTGGCATCCTTATTAGAGGAGGCTATAGCATCTCAGAGAGGGTTAGCTGCAATAATTTTGGCACTGTTAAGAGCAGATGTTCTTCCTTCTGGGATCTCCAGCCTGAACCCCTGGTATTGAGCTCCTCTCTCTTCAGAGAACAGCCTACATTTACTACTCTGACTCTTGCCTGCATTAATCTATTTTTGCCTTCACAACTGAGCAAAATTGTCAGAGTTTATTTGTAATGACTAAGTGAAGATGCCAGACATTTGGGAGCTTTATGCCACTGGAAGAAAGTTGAATAGCCTTTGTAAAACAGGGAACCAGAGTTAGCATCTAAGCCAAGGAGTTTAGGTTGGTGCTGCCTCTGTGACCTGTCCCTGCTGACAGGTGGACTTACAGCAACAGCTCTGTATGTGTATGTGCTGTTTGAGGAGCTGCTCAGGGGATAATAAGAAAATGCAGGCAATGCTGTCATTTGTACAGCGAGAAAGGGGCATCCATATTTATTCCTCTGCAGTTAACGTCAATAAGAAGTTCAGAGAAGAGCATTCCAACTTTGGAGCAACTTGGGTGCCTGTGTTGAGGTGTCTGTCCACTCTACAGCACTAGAGATACAGATATTTCCCAGCAGCAGCAATTCCTAAGGAGAGGGGTACAAAGAAGCTGACTGTCTCTTAGGCACAGGTGACTCATTCTCTCTAGGGTACCAATTGCTATAGAGGCAACAGGCAAGCCTTGCTCTGTTACTGTGCTGGCAGCCCTTAGATCAGATCATCTCAAGGGGCAGCAACAAGCTGGTTTTGGTGGCTGTCTCCAGCACCAGTTGATTCAACAAAGGTAAGATTTGCTGGTTTTTTGCACGTGCTACTTTTGCCCAGCCCTTTAAGAAAACTTCGGTGAGATTGAGGAGCATAAGGCAGGCTTCCACAGCTCATCAAGTCAACTTTTAGCCCTGTTTGTGTCCTTCTATATCGATAACTTGCTTGTGCGCCCAAGCCCAAATTGCATGGAGAGAGGAAGAAAATCAGGTTAGAAATCTAGCATTTTGCCTAGTTAGGCAGTTTTCAAGACTGTTTCCCAACATTTAAAAAACCACAATCCTTAAATGCCATCTAGTGGTAAAAGCTACTTTCTTTTTACATTTCTCTGCTTTACCGAGAAACACAACTGGAAAAGGCACACTGTGAGAAGTAATGGTTAGACCTGTTTGGATTTTTTGCATTTCCTTCACGTTCTTATCCTTGAATATCATAAGGTCAGAAGCACCGGGAATATTGGAAATACATTCACAGGACTTAAGCTCTGCAGTGCTGTGTACTGTGGTGTCTCACTTTCAAATGCCTCAACTCAGGAGCAGGATCCCTAGTTGCAGATGAGGAGACTGTTCTTGCCTCAGGATGCTGGGAGGGGAGATAGCTACACATTATGCAGGAACAAAATGAACCTCACATGCAGAAACTTTAAAGCCAAGATATGCTTTCTGGTATCTTAAAACTGGTTCAAAGATGCTGCAAGACTGTAGCAAGCAGTACCAAGTAAAACACCAAGATGTAGTTCACTGATTCTATCTAAAAACCCTGTGCTGGCTCAAAACAAGCTCCCAATGTTGGATGAAACAGTCTGCAGAGCATGAATTCCAATTAAAATTACTGACTTCTTGGCAGTACCTTGCAGCCTTTCGCAAACACTTCCTGGTCCTGCTTGACAAAAAGCCTGTGCTTCAATGTCCTCAGTACCTACCAGAAGAGACATCACTAACCAACTGCCTCCTGTTTGGATACACAGTGTTTTAGGGCTGCATTTCTGCAGAAATACTTCTCGTGTCTCTGAGAGGATGCTGCTGGGAGCCCTGGCCAGCCCAAGACCAGATTGAGGCTGGGCCAGTGAGCTGCCCAAACTTTGATGAACTGGATGGAGTCCTCTGGCATGACACAGACATGCTGTTCTCCTGTACTTTCAAATCCACATTACAGGAGAGAAGCCTTCAATTCATCCCCAGGCAATTTGTCTCCTCCAAAGCAGCACCATGGCAAGAGGCAGACAATGTGATCCCAGTGGATGCACTAAGGTCAAGCACTTATTCTCCAAGCAGTGCCACTCTAGCCAGTGCCCCCACCATTAAGAAAGCTTAGCACAACACCAAAGAGCCTAGATCAGGTTTAGAGGTGTCTATTTTTCAAGCAATGTACATGCATATGAAAAGGAGGGTGGTGGGAGAGCAGAACAAGCCCGTCTCTGGATTCCCTGCTGAAAAGAGCTGCAGCCTGATTTGCTGCAACTGGTTTTCTCTTTAATTTCTTTTGTCTGTAGCTGACTTCTCTTTAAGACATGTGCATAGGTGGTGGTGTGTGCAGTAGTCCAGGCACTGAACTTGCCATATGTCATTCCCTGATCAAATGTGATATGCTGATGAAAGAACCATTAAGTTCCAGGAAGACTTCTGAGGAGTCCCCTGTGAAAAGGCAGAACTCAAGGCATGTTATCACCGCCTGAACAACATTTTGGAGAATCTCCATGTCATTGCAAGGCTAGAAACAAGTATCAGTCAGGCCATCATCACCACTTCCTAAGAAAGCCCAAACTAGAAAAGAGCAGCCAGAGGTCTACCCCCAAACCTGCAACGCAGTGGAGCTGGCTCCAGCAACCCACATGGAGAAGATGCACAAGGATACAGGATAATGAGCACCAAGCCTACAAATTGCATGAAATTAGGAATCGCTATGTTTAAGCTAAATTTTACAACAGAGAACATTTGCATTGCTACACACATGAAATCCCACTCACAGAAGCCTTTAACATCTCAGAGGTGAGACAAAGCAATTGCCTCAGTCAAAAGAGGCACTTTTGGTGAGGCACATAACCCTCTACAGAAACACCAAGCAAAAGCATAAAGACCCGTTTTGCTTCAGAGATCCCCTCATTTTCTTCATCCAAAGCAGTGTAGGGCACAGTCAGGGCAGTTAATTTGACATTACACATAAAGTGACAGCTACTGCAGGCAAGCAGGCTTTATCTGGATGAGTGAACAGAGCATGTGGAGGGACAGAAAGCTGAGCAAAGCAGCCAAGCTGTGAGGGAGCAGGGGGAGGTCCATGGTTCACTGGCAAAGGCAGATAGTATGAGACATGCAGTGGCAGACATCAAGAGAGAGCCAAGCAGGTCTATTTTCACAACTCACTCTAGAGGAAGATGGAAATGCCCTAATTATTTGCTGCTGTAAAAGGATTGTGGTTTGACCAGGCCATGAAGACTGTGATGGCAAAGATGGCTTCAAGCACTCCTCCACCTCCTTCATCTCTTTGTGCTGCCCCTCAGGAGGAGGAGGAGGAGGAACCTGGAAAGGAGGAAACTGGAAAGTCACAGACAAGGACCACATCCTCTGCAGGGTAGAACGAGGGAGCAGGGAGAGCAACCCCGGAGCCATGCATGCTGGGCTGGCACATCTCCCTGCAACTCTTGGTTGTTCCTGCATAGCATCAGCCTCAGGAAAGAACAGTCAGATAGATCTCTCTGTTCTCACCCTTCCTACCCCTCCAGGCCCTCCCAGCAGGTTTTGGGCTCCTGTATTTCACTCATGCAGCATGCACAGTGGCATTTTCCTTCATGCAGATTTGGGGTTGTGATAGCTGTGTGCCCTTTGTGTCATGGTTGAAGCCCAGCCAGCAACAAAACATGACAAAGTCGCTCGCTTACTCCTCCCAGCTCCAGCCCCAGTGGGATGAGGAGGAGAAAATATAAAGAAATGCTCATGGGTCAAGACAAGAACTGGGAGGGATTGCTCACCAGTTATGGTCCAGGGCAAAAGACAGACTCAACTCAGGGAAAAAACAAAATCAATTCAATTTACTACCAATCAAATCAAAACAGGGATAATGAGAAGTAAAAACAAATCTTAAAACACCTTCCCCCCCATGCCCCTCTCCTTCCCAGCTCAACTCCACTCTGGATTTTCTCTACCTTCTCCCCCACAGCAACAGAGGGGGACAGGGAATGGGGGTTATGGTCAGTTCATTACACCTTGTCTCTGCTGCTTCTTCCTCCTCAGGGGAAGGACTCCTCACTCTTCCCCTGCTCCAGCATGGGGTCCCTCCCACAGGAGACAGTCCTCCATGAACCTCTCCAACATGAGTCCTTCCCACAGGATACAGTTCTTCACAAACTTCTCTGGCATGGGTCCTTCCCACAGGCCGATCTTCAGTCACAGACTGCTCCAGTATAGGCTTTCCCACAGAGTCATGGGCATCTTGGGGGGCATCCTCCTGCTCTGCTGTGGGGTCCTCCAGGGGCTGCAGGTGGGCATCTGCTCCCCTCCATGGGCTGCAGGGGGACAGCCTGCCATCTCACCACAGGCTGCACAGGCATCCCTTCCTCCAATACACCTCCTCCTCCTTCTTCTTCACTGACCTTTGTATCTACATAGGTGTTTCTCTCACATTCCAATTTCCTCCCCCACTGCAGTTTCCCCTCCTCAAATCTGTTCTTCCAGAGGCACTGTCACTGATGGGCTCGGCCTTGGCCAGAGGCAGGTCCAACTTGGAGCCAGGAAAGCTTTTAGCAGCTTCTCACAGGAATCACCCCTGCAGCCCCTCCCCAGCTACCAAAACCCAGCCACACAAACCCAAAACAGGTGGCAAACTCATCTGTGACTGAAGTCCACCGCTCCCTTTAATACAGAAGGTGCAGGAACCAGGCACCTGTTTTCTATTTAGCTGGATTGGGATGCCACCCACACTTGCAAGTTTAACTACCCCATCCCAGAGGAGCAAGGGGCATGGACCAGGGGACTGCAACAGCAGCTCATCAGTCTATGTCAAGGGCCCACCAAGAACATGGGCAGCAAAGGGGCACATTCAGAGGCACTGACAGATTGGCTTTATCATGAGATCAAAGAAGAGCAGAACTGAGACCTTAGACCTGTGGCTAAACCATGCACCCATTAAGAGATCTGTCTGCAAGTTGGCTGCCTGTGGTGACTGCTGCCACCTCCTTCTTCTTCAAACAATGTCACTGCGCATGGATGCAAATCACACTCTACATACTCCGTTCCTCCACCTGGTCTGCTGCTATTCCCATCTGCTGCTTCTTGACAGCAAGGCACAGTGGAACAAAAGCCTGTGGTGACAGCCAAGGCACCCCAACATGCTTCCGCAGCTGGCAGTGGTGTGCATCTCCTCCACCCCTTCCATTTTCACCTGCTGCAAACCTTTAGGAACACAAACTACTTGAAGTGCTGGTATCATTTTTCATTTTATAACCCATTATTTTTACAATGAAATATATGCCTTGCACATCAACAGCCTGAGATGAGGCCGATCTTTTAATAAGAAGATAGTGCGATTCCCTGAATTTAATACAACCTAATACAAGACAGTGGATGAAATCTCTGCTCTTTCAGAAAGTATATTCCTCCAGCTCAGGTCCTTGTTTACTTATACACATTAAGTGAAACAATCTTGATACAAACAAAAGCATTACCTGAAATGAAACACTAATTCTCAGCCAATAAGACATGCCCTTCTGATGGGAAATGATGGAGGAGCAAAACTGAGGTCTGAAATTGTGTTTTTTGTTTTAACATCTCTCAGAACCTACAGTCCACACTAGAGCTTTACCTCCTTTTACAAAATGCTTTAAAGAAGACAAGCTGCATATGTTTTTTGTCCATTTCCTTTCAGTTAGAATATGAATAGACGTAGATTTGCCTCTTGCCTGCTCACGTAGGCCATCATCTGGAGTTCGTGCATTTGGTTCTGGCAGTTTCTGGTCAGAATGCTACTTAATGAGTTGCATATGAGTGCGAGACCTGCTTGCCTTTGCAGGAAAATGTAGTGTTCATGCTAAAATAACAGTGCAACATACTGTGATTTGCAAGCTCACGTGCCTTTGGACTTATTATTTATTGGAAATGGGTCATTATTTCAGTGTCTGCAAGAAGCAAGTGAATAAAGGTAACACTACCTCAGCTTCTAACTCATAGACTGAAAGTGTTGTATCATCTGCTCTCCACAAGAGCTACACAAGGTTCAGGCTTGCTTGTGTTGATTGAGGTCTAACCTGAAACCTGTTGTAGTCCTAAGTTGCTACCAAGCTTTAGTAAGTAATGGCATGAGGCCAAACTAAAAACATTTCAGAAGTGCCTAGATAGATTGCAGGTGGCAAAAATAACCACTAATCTGATGCTGAGACAAAAGTTTGACAGGCAGTAAGCCACCCCCTTGTATTTAGCAGCCAAAAAGCAGGCCCCAGAACAACTGTGTGGCCTGCAGCATGACACGCTGCAAACTTTAAAGCCTGCATCTCTTTGGAGTCTCCTTCAGCATAGCAAGAACCAGCAGTCAAAGAAAGGCCAAAATAAGAGACAAAGTTATATGACATATCACCATATATGAAACATATATAAGAAATACCTATATACATATATATGGAATGTATACATTACTTCAAGTAGTCATGTGAACACTTCCTCTAAAGGTGATGCGTTATTCAGGACACATCTGCTAGCAGGAGTAGATGTCCATGTGTGCAACACATTCATTATTGTCAGGTCTAAAAACTATAAGGTGATGACCTGCTATGATGTACTTCTTGTTTCTGGAACAAGACACAAAACTGACAAAGGATATCACATTTACAGTTTGTTAACAACTGAGAAGCATTGTGCTCATCAGAGACAAAGCACACTTAAGAAACAGAAGCCTGTGAGGTGAAGGTTTGAAAATTATCATATTGAGATAGGGCTGCAGGGAAAACCCAATAACCCTCTGCAGCCGCCTCTAGAGATCCCAGCAACACAAATTTATACAGGACTGCAACACAGCAATTCTCAGCACAGATTTAACATAGCAGCCTTGAACACTGCCCTGACAGCTACAATTGCAATACCCTTCAGATACTGCAGTTTCTACCCAGGATATGAAGTGGTTTGTCACAGTATGGGCTGAGAAATCTAAAGCAAAAACAAACCCAAACCACACCCACCTCCCCCAACAAACAAACAAACAAACCAAAACAAGCAAAACCACACCGTACTTCTGTGGAATAGTGTACATGCTAGAATTACTTTTCACTCTATCATGTGTCACAGGTGAAGCCTTGCAGCAGGCCCACAGCAACAAGCTCTCCCTGGCGTGACCACGTGCAGATGCCATTAGCAGATTCGGGGCCGTTAGCAGATTTCGAGCACTTGCAGCCCCCTGCAGGCCCCAAACTTAACACCCCGGTTCTCTTGTGGGGGTTTCGAGTCACCCCCCAGCTTCTCTCCAACGCTGCCTCCCTACCCTGAACCACAATAGCCCCCAGCTGAGGATTTACAACCCTCCTCAGAAAGTTTCCCGCCCGCAGCCGGTTTTAGCGGACCTGGGCCCCGCCCGCCCCAGCGCGTCGCCTGGCAACCGCAAGCTGGTTCCCGGGCGCATGCGCACTCCCCCCCACCCCGCAGTCACTTCCGGCTTCTTCTGGTGCCTTCCGGGTTGCTCCGCGTTCTCGCCGCGCGCCGCGGGGAAACTTTTCCTGCTGCAGCGGCGCCGCTGGGCGAAGCGCGCGACCTCGCCACTGCTGCCCTC
>JAVJGG010000074.1:56269391-56285757 GCA_035590195.1 Aviceda cuculoides
CAGGTTTTGTCTTATTTTTCTTCAAGGAAACTGTATAAATATGTAACTGATGTACAGGGAGTTTGAAAATTTAACAGAATTTCTTTCAGTGACAGATCGTAATGGAAAATTTTTCTCATGGTTAAGAAAGATTAAAGATAAATTATGTGCTCTGTTTTTCTAACTACTATAACACAGATCATAAATACAGCACTCTTAATAAAAGTAGATTGACAAAAATGTCATCCAAACAAAACAAAAATTGATAAAAACATCTGCAAATGCAAGTATCTGAGATACACTTTACTATGTCTGTTCCAGATGAAAGTTCTGATTAATTGGCCATGCACCGTGTTCCATACGAAACAATTTCCAGAACAAATCTTTCCCTGCTATTAATGACTTTTTCAGGCATGTATTTGAGCACATAAAGAAGCCAAAAGGCTTTTATTTTTCTGTAATGTTACCATTTTAGTACTTCATGGGTACCTGACTGTTTATATAAGAAGTTATTTTGCTTTTCAGGTAAGGAGTCAAAGGCAGGAAGATAAATGACATATTTGTAGGAACAAAAAGTTAACTACCAGTTTGTTTTCTTCACTATTCATAGTTAATAGCTGTGGACCACTTTAGCATTTGCTTTACTTGAGTGTAAAGTGAGACATAAAAAAACGCTACACCCTGCAGATTTAGCATCTTTAGAAGTAAAGTTTGGGTTCATCCTATTCAATGAAACGGAGGTAGAAATTAAATTATCTATTGAATGGGCTAGTGAGTCTCCATTATGGGAGTATTCCTGTTGTAAATGCTAGCCAATCTACAAAATAGTATTTTGGTACTTTTTATTACTGAATAGAGCAACTGCTATTGCTCAAAGATAAGAAGAGATTTGATTTTAAATGAACAGTTTCTTCCCAGATTGAGTCTTGTTTTTTTCCTCCACTTATAGCAAAATGAATCTTTGCTTGTCAGATTTGAAACTGTCATTTTTTCAACTTCTGATTTTTACTGGGAGTCTCAGTAGGCTGCAGAAGTTGGTATTTTGGTTTGCTCGGTGGCCATTTTTGGAGGTAGTATGTATCTTTGAGTTTGGCCAGGAGTTGTATATTCCCTGTTCCATGTGGGCTTAGAGCAATACCTATATAGAATTGCAACAACAAAACAAACAAAAAAATTAGACTGTTAGTCTCTATCAAAAAGGATATAAAAAGAACAGCAAATGATGGCTAGTTATTGTTTCCTGGGCATCAAAATGCAGGTGAAGGTGAATTATGTGAAATTTACAAAAGCATGGCATTTAGGGAGCCATTTCAGATATGAAAGACCAAATAACCTGAAGCTGTAGAACAAGATCAGATTTATTTTTTAATCGAAAGAGAAATAATTGAGAGTGTTGTAACATACCTTAAAAGAAAAAAGGTTTTATTTGTAAGACCAGTCTAAAATGCTGTATTACTGCATCTTGCAATCCTTTAAGTAAAGCATACTTGCCATATTGGAGGTATATACTTTTTCAGTACTGAATCAATTTATGGTCAAAATAGTTATACTATTAATAGTATACTTTAGCTCCTGCTGTTGTGGCACATTCATTTACATTTCACATGGAAGAAATAAGGTGTGTAACACTCTACTAACTTAAAGTACCAGAGCCACTCATTTAAAAGGCCTCAAAAGATACTCTGAAATCTGATTTTAAAACAGCATATAAATTGTGAAGCGTTTGCTTAATAAGATCATTTCACTTAGACTTCTATTTATCAGTTCCATGCAGAAGTATATTTTGACCACGATTTGCAAAATTACGTTCTCGTGGATCAAGGCAGTCAGAATGGAACAGTTGTTAATGGAAATCAGATTCTCCAGGTGAGTACCTGGTTGTTACAATGCTGTGTATGTTGCAGAAAACTGTAGTGATGTGGTCATTTTAAATATGTTATGGCAAATCACTAACAATATAATTGTATGGCTTCTTTCATTCCTTGGTTCTCTTCTGGTTTTAGGGTGACTTACAATACTTCATGTTTGGTTTATATTAGGAAAAATCCACTATGGTTGCAGTTGCTGGAGTGAAATACCCGCTGTAGTTAAATCCTTGCCTGCGTTTGTGTGACCAAACTGAATTACTAGATTATGAGCAGTATTCACGAAATAGAATTCATGCCCTTCATTAGTAAATAATTAACGTGGCTGCCAAAACCTTCTTTTGCTGTAGCCTAAAACAAAATGTGATCCCTACATCTTGGAGCATGGAGATGAAGTGAAGATTGGTGAAACTGTACTTTCTTTTCATATACATCCTGGCAGTGATACTTGTGATGGATGTGAACCAGGACAAGTCAGAGCACATCTTCGCCTGGACAGGAAAAAGGAATCTTCTGGTTAGTCATGTTATCACGGAATATGTTTTTTATTATGGCTCTTTATAAACATAATAATTACTTCAGTATTCTTACAACTTTCTTGTCAACTGAGAATAGTTCTACAATACGTGATAATGTATTTTTTTCTTGGTATGCGTGTCTATGTGTAATAATGTTAGAACAAAAATTCTCACAGTTGTCTTATGCTTCAAACATTTTTACATAATTCATTAGAAATTCAATCCTGTGTTCTTCCTTTTAGTTTGCCCAGCACTTAGCAAAGAAGAGAGAGAGTTAGTCAGAAGAAAAGCATTAAAACAAATACGGGTAAAATATGGTTTACAGGTGAGTTTACAGCAGAAGACGATTAAGTGTTTGAAGTCTACATCTGCTTTGTGATTCCTGTTTTAAGCCATAGACTTCAGTGAATAAGGAAAGTTTTCAAATGCACTCAAACTTGAGCCTGCTAGTTTAACTCAACGTTGTCTTTTGTACATTAAATAATTATTTACAGACCTTTACAAAGAGAGATGATGGTAACAGGCCATGAAAGTTCTGTTAAAAGTTTAGGAAAAGAAGATCCGTTCCAATGTGTACAAGATTCCTCATCTTTTTTAGGTTAAGATTTCTTAAGACATTTCTATTTTTATTTCTGCAAATTAAGTTTGCACTAAATTGCAGTGGTGTCTTTTACTTGGAAAGGAAAAATAATGAGCAACTGAAAAAATGATGGAAGCAAGAGGGAAGTTTTTTAAGTTTTTATTTTAAGTCTTCTTTGCCATAGAAGAATGTCAACATGCATGTGCAAACAATATAGTATGTAAGTATTCACATTACTTCTGGTTTAGAGATTATTTAAACTATGTGGTTACATCTAGCACTTGTAGTAAGTATTGGTGTAGAAAACAGAATGCTATCATTTCTCTCAAATTCATCAACTACGAAAATAGTATTGATACGGAATCTATACACATGCTTGTTTATGTGATGTATTCTGAAGAAATAGTTGCTGAGGAACAGGCTAAATGTTTAAACAAAAAGCCAGTGGCATGCCCATATGGTTTTCTGCTTAATATGGTGAGATTGATTCTTCATACCTTCAAGAGAAGATTCAAGAGAATCTGTTTGTTTATTTACAGCCTCTGTAAATATTACATTATTATTTACAATATTATTTACAGCCTCTGGCAATGTTACATTATTATGTGATGATGGCAATAACATACCTTACAAGGTATGGCTGTAAGGTAAGAAAATACTAAATGAGAACTATAGTTTTTTGTTAAAAGATTTAGAATTAATGAAATAGGCTGAAGCTGCCTTCCTTTTGGAGGGAAGCTGTGAAGTTACCAAAAACAAAGAATTTAAAGCCTGCTTTCTTTGTCTTGATGGAATTTAATTTGCTTGTAAAGAACACAGAGTACGAAGACAACAAAGCAGTGAAGAATCCAAAGTACAAAGATAGAGCAGGAAGACGCAGAGAGACCATTGGAAGTGAAGGAACCTTCCAGAGAGATGATAGTCCAGCATCTGTTCATATGTGAGTTTGTTGCGGGGCGGGGAATCTTCCATGTCCTTCTCTAGCGAATCCTAAAAAATGATGATAAAGTAAGTATCAATGAGTTACTAGGATACAGTTTATTAGATTATGAATTACCTGTATATAATGTGTTAGGAGAGCTAGAAAATAAGTAAGCTATTCTCACTTCCCAGTTCACATGCTTTTTATTTATTCCTCATCTTCCATACAGAATTCAACTTGGCCGTAAAGATGCTTAGAACACTCCTTACCAGCTCAAAAAATCAAGGAACTCCCCAGCTGCACTATTACACCTTCAACAGTGTCTACTTTTACATGTCTCAATTTCTATTTTTCCTCTCCAGTCCCAGCAGTAGTACACATGCAAATTTTTCACCTGCAGTTTCTTTCACTGTCAATATCCAGTCTATCATAGGACATTCATTTATATACGTCTTAAATGACACTTTGATCTCCCTCTTTAATTATTCCTTTGCTCCTGTAGTTGTAATTGGGGTGGGCTTTTTGAGAAACATGAACTTGTAGATGCTTCTAAGTTAGTGTGGAAAGTGTGAGACAATGAAATAATGTGCGTTAAGATGATTTGGTGGTGAGGTAGTGTTACTGCCTTTTCCCTAGTGCAGTCAATTCCCACCCACCCATGCTGTATCTTTTAACTTCTAAAGTAAGCAAGTAGTTCAGAAGGAGTTTTAAGAAAATTGGTATTGACCGGAGGCTTGGAATAGCTTTGGTAACTGAAGATATTCATGGAAGAACTCACAAAAGGTAGCACTAGGGTCTTCTGGATAGCTCTTGATAGAAGTAGGAACAGCATAGTAGTTCAGTCCTGGTTTCTAGAGCAGCATGTGCATTAACATTTCTGTCCTTCAGTATTTGAGTAGAGACCATACTCTTTGTTTAACTCTTGCTTACCAGTTATCTTAAACTTTCTTTGAAGTGAAATCAGCAACAGCAACAAAGGACATAAAATGTTGGAGAAGATGGGGTGGAAGAAGGGGGAAGGCCTGGGCAAGGATGGTGGTGGTATGAAGGATCCGGTAGGTCTTTCTGGTTTTCACTTGGAGCAAAAAGGAATATAAATGTATTTGCAGTGAAAAATGTCTAACTGTAAGCCACTATTCACTTGAAACATTTCAAATTCTTGGTTAGGAAGGAATAATCTCAGTAGGACTAATCTCAAATTATTTTTTTACTTGATTAATGAAGTATTTTGAAGTTTTTCAATGATTTTGTCCCTTCAGTTGAAAATGCCAGTAATGTCTGTGTTTGTTAGGAAATGAAGGGAGGACATACAGCTTCTAGCCATTGAATTAATGATCTCATATTTGAATACAAAGTCTGGAGGAAGATTTAAATAATTTTAAGTGATGTGAATTCAAGATGGGCTTATGTTGGAATTCTTCACTTTCTCCGAGGCTGATGTAGCACAAAAATCAAGCTAGATGATAGCCTATGAGAGAGGAAAAACTGGCTGAAGTCACTCTAACCACTGAGTTCTGGGCCCCTGTGGCAGCCGTGTTAGCCCCATTTTTGTCAACAGAGATGTGTTGTTTTGGCAGTAGTGCTGCTCAGAGCCACCCCATACCTTTTGCTGTCAAACTATGCAGCACAGGGATCATACACTCTTCACTCAGTGAGGAGTACTTCACAGTAATGTTAGTGGCTTTTGACATCATTCAGCACTCTAGATCATAGTTCTAGAGGTGGTGATTTGACCCATCATTTTAACAGTACTTTAAATGTCCGTGTATGATCTAGGTATCTTAGAGTCTTAAAGAGAAGCACTTGGGGGTGGGTGGGGGGGTGGAACTAGTATTATAAAGTACAATTGAAAGTAATTAGAATACTTAACTTGCAGTTATAACAGTATTTAATGTATTTGACAGATCCACCTTCAGTTACATAAAACATATGCAGGTTTGGGTACCAGTAGACCAGCCTCAGTTGAAGATGTGCAGATAATCCAGAGCAAGAATAAAAAGAACTGGGATAAAGCAAGAGAAAGGTTTGCTGAAAACTTCCAAGAACCTAAATCACAAAGGGATACACCTAAGAATACACCTTGGATTAGAGGGACTATAGAGTAAAGTATCTGGTCCCACAGCAGGGCAATTCCTGTGTGTAAATAGTTGGAAGAGAATTTATTTTTATTCTTTTTTCTTTTGCTAAAGCAGAAGTTTGGTGATATGCAAAATAAAGTTGTGGAAAAAATTATACAAGTTTAACACTATTATGTTAATTGGTTTTCTGTAGTCTTCATGCTTTTATAAAAACACATTTTTAATAAGAAATTAATGGAATATAGAAGGGGATATTAAAATTTAAGTACTTGAAAGTGATTCTCATCATGAGCAGAAGTTTCTTCAATTGTGTTTTTAACACAGTTCTTCATGGAAAGTCAAACAAAACATCTATTTTAAATATGATACCTTTAACATTTGAACAGTGTTTTAAAAGCAAGCTGAAACTAACAGAAAAAAGAAAATCCTGTGGACCCCTACTACCAGAGTATCATATTGTCATTTACTCTCTTGTATGTTTATTCATGTTTGCCATGAAATGCTCAGCAAGGGGTACACTACTCCTGAATTCATACAGTTCAGTACTAATTACATGTCTCAGCTTACCTTAAGGGGGAAAAAAACTTTTAAATGATTCATCAGTACTGTTCTAGAATAAATACTATATTCCATGAAATAAACTACCAGCATTGGTGAAGAAAACAATGTTCAGAGGTGGCTTGTAGCAAAATTTTCTTCTGTGAAGAACTTGCTTGAGATTTGTTTAGTAAATCTGTATCATGCCTTTTAAAGAGCAGGTATGTTTAGAAAACTGCTGTCTGTGTGTATTATTTATTAACTTCTTGTTCTGATACATCCATTGCTGGCAATGGAGTTTATGCCAGAAAAAAACCCCAACCAACTGATTTTTGGTGGGGAAGGATTGCCAAACTAAAGCTAAAAGCTTGGCGTTTACTGAATGTCCCTGAACACAATAAATAATTGTCAATTTAAGCAGTGTACTTCTTGATACTATCTTCTGCATATGCTGACTAGGAGTCCTCTCCTAAAATGAGGAAAACCTTAATGCTACTTTAGTTAAGTTAAAAGTTCCAGTACTTGTGTAAGTAAAGGAAACTTGGTAGTCTCACCATCCTATTGGATCATGCAGGCAACTGTCAACCACTGCTGAGTAAAACCAGGACAAGTTGCTCGCTCTTTATCTTAATGTATCTTTAGATGCTGTGGTAGGTTGACCCTGGCTGGATACCAGGTGCCCACCTGAAGGTTTTGGCTGGGATAGAGTTACTTTTCTTTCTAGTAGCTAGTTTTGTGTTATGGTTTGGATTTAGTATGAGAATACTGTTGGCAACACAGATGTTTTCAGTTGTTGCTAAGTAATGTTTAGTCTAAGTCAAGGATTTTTCAGCTTCTCACACACAGCCAGCAAGAAGGCTGGAGGGGCACAAGAAGCTGGGAAGGGACACAGCCAGGACACCTGACCCAAACTGGCCGAAGGCATATTCTATACCATGTGACATTATGTCTAGTATACAAACTGGGGGCAGTTGGCCTAGGGGGCAGATTGCTGCTTGGGAACTAATTGGGCATTGGTTGGCGAGTGGTGAACAACTACATTGTGCATCACTTGTTTTGTATATTCCAATTCTTTTATTACTGTCATGTTATCGTTACTATTTTCTTCCTTTCTGTTCTATTAAACTGTTCTTATCTCAATCCATGAGTTTTACTTTTTCTTCCTGATTCTCTCCCCTATCCCACTGGGTGGGGGGAAGTTAGTGAGCAGCTGCGTGGTGCTTAGTTGCTGGCTGGGGTTAAACCATGACACCACCAAAGCTGCTCTGTCACTCCCCCTCCTCAGCTGGAGAGGGGAGAGAAAATATAATGAAAGGCTTGCAGGTTGAGATAAGGACACGGTGACCACTTGCCAATTACTGTCATGGGCAAAACAGACTTGACTTGGGGAAACTAATTTAGTTCCAATCAAATCAGAGTAGGGTAATGAGAAATAAAAACCCAATCTTCAAACACCTTCCCCCCACCCACCCCCCTTCTTCCCAGGCTCAACTTCACTCCCGATTTTCTCTACCTTCTTCTCCTGAGCAGCAAAGGGGGACAGGGAATGGGGTTTGCAGTCAGTTTGTCAGGCATTATCTCTGCTGCTCCTTCCTCCTCAGGGGGAGGACTCCTCACACTCTAACCCTGCTCCAGCATGGTGTCCCTCCCATGGGACACAGTCCCCCATGAATTTCTCCAACGTGAGTCCTTCCCACGGGCTGCAGTTCTTCACCAACTGCTCCAGTATGGGTCCCTTCCCACAGGCTGCAGTCCTTCAGGCACAGATTGCTCCAGCGTGGGTCCCCCACTGGGTCACAAGTCCTGCCAGAAAACCTGCTCCAGTGTGGACCCCTCTTTCCACAGGTCCACAGGCCCTGCCTGGAGCCTGCTCAAGCGTGGGCCTCCTGTGGGGTCGCAGCCTCCTTCAAGCATCCACCTGCTCCAGCGTGGGGTCCTCCACAGGCTGCAGGTAGATATCTGCTCCACCGTGGACCTCCATGGGCTGCAGGGGGACAGCCTGCCTCACCACGGTCTTCCCCACGGGCTGCAGGGGAATCGGCTCCGGTGCCTGGAGCACCTACTCCCCCTCCTTCACTGACCTGGGGGTCTGCAGGGTTGTTTCACATATTCTCACTTATCTCTTCAGCTGCAGTCATGCAGGTTTTCTTCCCCTTAAAATATGTTCTCCCAGATGTGCTACCACTGTTGCTGATGGGCTTGGCCTTGGCCAATGGCAGGTCTGTCTTGGAGCCAGCTGGTATTGGCTCTGTTGGACATGGGGGAAGCTTCTAGCAGCTTCTCACAAAAGCCACCCCTGTAGCCTCCCTGCTACCAAAACCTTGCCATGTAAACCCAATACAGATGCATACAATATAAAGCAAAATATTCAATTTATGTTTTTTAAATTATTAAAGCACACAAGTTTAACAACCTGAAGCACACCTTACTACAGCAGTATAGAGTTGAAGATACAGTTGTGAGCACTCCGAATGCCTGCAGCAGTAATGCTTAATTTAATTAAAATCGGTTCACTGTTTGCCTTTGCAAGCAGTTATTTTTCTACTGTTCTAGTGATAGTTATGAATTACTGGTTTACTTTGCTGTTGCATTCTTTTATATTGACAACTTCATGTTTTCAGAGGCTACGTATTTCTAGCTGTGAAAGAAAAAATTGTTCTCTACAAAACAGCTACATGTTAAGTTTTAGTTCACCAGGTATCTAAAAAGGCACTTCTGCTACTACAAGGGAAAAAATCCACTACACTAAAAGAAGGGTTTTGCCTTTTTTTTTTTTTTTTTTTTTAAGTTGACCCCTGTGGTCGTCTTCATAGTAAATCAAACTAAAAATCTTAATGTGAAGGGAGAGCAAGACATCTTGCACATAGCTTAGTAGGAACCTTAGCTTTCCCTCAATTATTGAAGTCACAGCTCTAAGAAAAGTCAATCACTGGTTTATTGTTCCCTTGGAGAAGATACTTGAAAGGATCTAACTGAGTGAAAGGGTTTAACTAAGTTTGCATTTCATAAAGTTTTTGAAGTAAGACATCATCTGCCTTCTGTGAGAGTCATGGTCTCATGCAGTCAAGCACTGACTGCTTTCAGTATTGCAGCTTCCTTTTTCAACAAACAGTTCCATCCATATAAAGGTTTGAAGCTTAGTCTCGGTTTAGCATTGGCATGACAAATCCCATTGTCCCTTGATGCTACCTAGAATGTGGAAAAAGTGGTGCCATTAATACACACAGCATTGTTAACAAAAGAACTGAAAATAAGGTCTGACTAATCCTCATCAAGCAACTGTGTGCCTTTATTGAGTAGGAAGACTTGTACTGAGCTAAACGGGACTTTTCATCCCCTACCTTAGTGACCTCTTGGAAAGTTTTAAGTACAAATGAGTTAGGTGAAAGCCACCAATGGTGTGCAAGCCTTATATGCAAATGCAGTACTGCTTTCCCTCATGTCAGGAGGGGAACAGGAGTTGCTATTGCACTATTATGATTTTGGAGGCTACAACCAGTAAGATACAGCATGAAGTTTAACTGTCTTACCTTCTCAGTCCTCCAACCCTCCTGTTGTCTTTTCCAACTTATGATTCTTAATATTGATCACTTGGACAAAGTTGCTTTTCTATACATCCAAAGCCAAAAGTTCTGGCAGTTTACTGTGTGTATATATAAATATTGCTAGTGAATATATATAATCTTAAAGCTGTTGAGAATAACATTACATTCATCAGTTTATATAAACTATTTTCTGTGGTCCTAATAGTGAATTTTGCAAAGCACCAACTTGCCAAACCTCTTTCTGAAACTTACACTAAGAAAAGTAGGTACACTCATATCTTCAGTGCTGAACAACACTGCTGGCAAGTAAAAACAGGGAGTATGTTCATCATTGTGTGAAAACCACTGGATTAAACACCTACGCCAAGAGGGGCACTGATCTATTGTATACCTATGAAGTATCTTTACAAAACATACCATAGATGAAACTGGAGTTTCTGTTCTAGAAAGAGTAGAGCCTTTGCTGCTGCAACTGGCTGTATGAAGTGTATCTGACAGGAGCTTTCACCCAGTGGATAACAAATCCATAGCTGCAGGAAGAGATATCAAATATAGCATCCTGTTATGTACAAGATGTATTCAAATGTGCATACCAACAGATTTTGTTCTGTCTGGACTTTTTCTAAGTGCTGCGTATCTTTGTGACCACTGAATGTGGGATTTCTTTTCTCACACAGTTGCTGCCTTACAAATGTTCTTCATCTGCCTCTTATTTCAATCCGGCAATACCCCTCTGTTGATGAACATACCTGCGTGCTGGCTTCTGTGGCCCAGCTAGCCTTGATCTTGGTACAGCCCTACAGTGTAGCAGGGCACCATCCGCTCTCATCCGTTTCCAGTAAGGCGTCTCGGTGTTACTTCAGCCCTGCAAACAGGGCACACGCCGCCTCTTCTCCTGCTCCTCAAGCTCCTTGGTTAAGGCAGGAGGATAAACGAGAGTTACGGCCCGGCCGTTCCGCCGGCGGGGCCCCTCCTGCGCGCACACGCGGCTCTCTGCCGGGGAGGCCGGGCAGTGCGTCGGGCCCAGCAACACTTCCCCCCCGCCCCGCGCCAGCCGCCCGCCTTAGTCCCCGCTTCGGAGCCCGGGGAGCCGCGCGGCGCCGGCTCCGGCCGCCCGCCACAGGCCGCCTTTACCTCCCCGCCGAGCCCGCCGCCATCTTGCTTCGTCTCTTCCCATCCCGTCCGGCCAGTGGCCGCGGCGCGGCGCCCTCCCCGAGGGAGGAGAGCGACCCGCTCAGGCCGGCGCCGCCGCGGAGCGGGAATCGCGTTTGAGCTTGGAACTCCTTCTCCTCCTCCTCCTCCTCCTCCTTACTTCCCCGCCTACCTCCCGCCGAGGCCGCGCGGCAGCTGCCCGGCCTCGGTGCGGGCTCAGGAGTTCCGAGAAAGGCAGAGAATTGGGGTGCTCCCCGGAGGAGTTGGCAGCTGATGCGTGGTACCCTGCAACACAGGAGGAGGAGGGAATCCATCACAGGAGGACAACATGAGCAGAGGCCAAACACCCGCAAAAGAAAACGAGATCCATAGATACTAGTTTAAAAATACGTCTACACGCCTTTTTTGAACATTTAGGATCAGAAATGATCCCAAGAATGTATGAGTGGAGTCTCAGGAGTGACCCCGAGAAAGAATTGGCAGGAGGAGCCAGCGCAACCCACCAAGGGAGCTGGCGTAGCAGTAGCCTCAGCCAGTTTGTGGGCCGGAGTGCCTCATCTCCCCAAGAGCTGACTCTTAATCTGCCGTTCCCTGCCCTTCTGTTGTAAATGCCTTACAGCCCCTGCTCCTCAGCCTCCCTCTACTCTCTCTTCGTCTTCCCTCCCTTTTCTAACCAAGGACAACGGTGGGCTGGCCTTATCTTACCAGTCTTAGGTCAAGCCAGGTTGCTACTGCAGACAGTATGCTTTGGCCAAACCTCAGCTGTTGGGCTTTGTGAGACTAAAAAGTCTGCACAGGTGGTCAGGCTAGGTTTTGTAGCACCTTGAGTTTTGTGCTAACATCTGTTCATCTTCAACCTTTTCCCCCTTGGGTCCTTCACTTTCTTCCTCCTTTTTGTTTCCCCTGGCTATTTTTTTTCCTTTAGTTCACCAGTTTTTTTCATTTAGCTGCTTTCTACCCATGAAAAAGAATAAAATCAAAGGGCTGATTAAATAAAACTGCAATACTGGATTTGTTTTTTCAG
This sequence comes from Aviceda cuculoides, assembly GCA_035590195.1. Lineage (NCBI taxonomy): Eukaryota > Metazoa > Chordata > Aves > Accipitriformes > Accipitridae > Aviceda > Aviceda cuculoides. The sequence continues at coordinate 56,281,592 of JAVJGG010000074.1, forward strand.
CCTTTTATCTTCTTTATTCGGCCTGTACCACCACCGGGCAGGGATAGTCTCTAAATTGTTAAGTAAGGCTTAGTGTGAATCAAAATTATAGTTGCAGTTCCTTAGCTTTCTCAGCAAAACCCTAATCTTTCTCTTTGAGTCTTTATCTGCACAACAGGAATAATAATACTTGTTTTCATTTTTAGAGATATAAAAAAACTGTCTAGACACAGTCCCTGGCAACCTGCTCTAGGTGGCCCTGCCTGAGCAGGGGGTTGGACAAGATGACCTCCAGAGGTCCCTGCCACCCTCAACCACTCTGCAATTCTGTGATTATCGCAGAAGGTGCGGTGAAGAATTGATTTGCAGTTGGATACTACAGGGGTGGAGGCTGTAGACGTACCTAGGCAGGCACAAAGAAGTTTTGAACTGATGATAGCAAGAAAACCAACGAAAAGCCCAAGGAGAGCGGGCAGTTTAAGACTTAATGGCAAGAAACAATCTGCTGTCCAGCCCACCCTTCACCAGCTATCTTTGAGGTCAGGATTCATGACCCAGAAGAGGTTAAGCTGCAAGAAGAATAGCAAGCACATGATGAGTCTGAATGGTAAATATTAAACAGGAGTTTTGGAAAGTACACAAGTGGCTATTCATTAGTGTAAATGCCAGCCTGCCGAGTGGAAAGGCTGGAACAAAACTCCATCAAACCTTGCCCGAAGCAGTTGGTGTCACCATGGCGGCAGGTGCCATAGGCCAACACCCTCCTCCAGCCCGCCAAGTCCAGCATTCCTCTATGCAGCATAACAAAGAAACAATAGGTTGGGGGGAAAAAAAAGTGATACAATGCACAATGCACAAGTAAGTGGCACAGCGCTGGACCATTTCAGTTTTTTTAAACATCATCACATGCTTTATAAGGAGCGATTCTCCCTTCTGTGGCAGTGTGCAAAGTCCTGGTGTTCCTGAACTTTTTCTCAGAGGCAGGTCTGGATAGGACCATCTGTCTATTTGTAGACAATTGCTCAGTGTGATGTAGGCACGCTGATCCACCAGAAAGGCAGTGGCAGGGAAAACACCACTGAGGTGTTTCTGAGGTATGTTTTCTATTTGGAGATTTTTTTGAGAGATTTTCTGATCTGTGTCAACCAAGAGGTTGTGGGAGTTTGGTTGTGATTGCTGTGGGAGAGCAGAGCTTCTGGCTGGGTGGGTTATTTGACCATGAGCAGTTATTAAGCTTTCTACCAAGGAGGTCAGTGTGATGTGGAAATTATAACCAGGAAGCACTAGGGATGGGCTTCTTGTGTTTGTTATGGTTGAGTACAAGATAATTGGGTGGACAAGGCCCCCATCCAGCTTTGTAGAGCTTGTTTAAAGCACCTCACAAGAGGGAGAGTGTAGTTGGGATGTTCTTGAAAAGTATGGCTTTTTTGAGACAGTAGTTCCATTTTACCATATAATTGCTTAATTTTAGACATGTATCTTTATACAACAAAGACTCAACTTGGAAATTGCTCCAGGAGGAAAATCACAAGTTCTTTAAAATAGCTTTATCCACTACGTGTCTTCAGTGTCAAATTTTGGAGGTATCTAAAGAAGGATAGGTCTTCTGGTAAATTTGCAATATTTGGGGTTTATTATGGATTGAGTTATTCTGTGTATGTTTTGGCTTGATGGAGAAATACATGTGAAAGATGACCATGAGTTTCAACTTTATCTGCTTTCCCACATGTCTGTACATGTGGCTCCCTGCAGAGACCCTGCCACTGGGCTGATGGTTGAAATCTGCACCTTGCTTCCTCAAATGCCCATTTACGTTGAATTTTGCCACAGCCAGAGTTGGATGAGAACTGAATGTGGTTTTAAGCTTGTAGTCATTCTCACTTTGGGTAGCCACTGCTTGTTCCTCCTCAGACCTTCTGCAAAAACCAAGGTTAGCTAGTTCTTCCAAGACTCTATATTTGGAGTTATTCAGGGGATGGTGGTACACTGCAAAAATGTTTCAACGACCGTCTACAAAATGTGACCTGTTTCCTCACTGTCCTGTGGCCTGCATTCAGGGAAGTATTTCCTTTCCCCTAGACAATGCTGACACCTGGCTATGGTAATATTCCAATTCCCGGTACTTACCATTAAAACTAATGAACTGTTGAAGCCTAGATAAATCACTTTAGTCGTTACAAATAAAGATTAAGAAGGCTTAACTGAGTGTAAGGCTCATTTTTTAAATGCCGCAGTGGATGCATTGTCAGGAGACCTTTAAGTTGAGATCTCAGTACACTTGAAGAGGCCTCCTGTAACAGCTGGCAGGATTATTAATAGCTGCCACAACTGATTTAGGTAAAGAATGTGTTTTCTTGGGGGATTTTAACTAATGAGTCATGTCATTTTGTTCACCTTAGTTTTTATTTGTTTTGCTTTGAAAGGAAAAAGTTTTTGTTATGCAGACATGGATACAGACAGTATGCTGGGTTTGAAATCTTGAAAGAGCAGCCTACAAATTCTGGAATATAAGGGCGGGAGTCTCAGCTGGGATGTCACTGTGTCTTCAGTGAGTGCATGCTAACCTCCAGCCACTAATGATCTGGTCCCAGATGCTCATAGGCCAGTGTTAGTGAGCAGATAATGGTGTGGGTGTTGATACAGAAGTCTACACACATATACACATGGCCTAACTCTGCAAGCTGGAGGAGAAATTAAGATGTTTATGTGAGACATCTGAGGAACAACATGACCTCAAACTGAGAAATGCATTCCTCTTTCACAGCACCATCCTCCTGCCAAACGGTGTGTGTAGCACCACAGCAATTAGCCAAGGAAAATCTTTCTATTGTCATTCATTTAGAAGCCCTGGTATGTTTGCTCACCTAAATTAATCATTTACCCCCTGCTTGTATTCAGCATTTCGGGTGACAGCTGCACTAATAGTTGGCATAATCATAGTGCCAGCCAAATTGCAGCAATATTACAGGTGTCAGGATGCTTGCTTATTTTCAAAACACTGCACATTTCAGATTGTGCATTTCTCATTTGAATAATTACATGGTTTATATTCTTTTACATGCCATTAAAAATAGTCTAGAGCCTTAAAAACCATAACTCTTGACAGCTGCAGTGGCACAATTTTCTACTGGCTTCAGTTGGAGTGACTCAATCATCTGACAATTAGCAATGATTTTACAAAGCATATTTTGGAATCTACAAGGCTCATTTAGAGTAAAAAATCATTTTCTGCAAAGTGAAGATAGCAGTCTTCACTTTAGGCTTTCACAGTGGTATTTTTCGCCAGCTACTCACCAGTTCAAGTTTCCGCTGATTATGTAAGAATAGGATGTCATTTCATTGATTCTTGTATCTGGTTTTGGTTTGTGGGTTGTTTTTTTTTTTTATGGTGGTGCCTCTTTGGGTTCAATGCAGTTACTTGGAATTCACGCTAGTGTTAATAAGAAGAGAAATAGGTCTCCAACCCTAGATCCTCAGAATGGGAAGTAGTAACCCAAACATGGCTAAGCACACTGATAAATCACACACAAAATCAACATGAAGAGTTATGTCATTAACATTGTAGTCAGGCCCTCAAGTGTTGCAGAAATGCAAGAACTACAGTTGCCTGAATATTTTTCAGAATTTCCAGCTGTTGAATGCTCAACTGCATGATGCCAACAGTGTTGTTTCAATGCAGTTTTCTTGCTTCTTGATTTAATGTATAATTATATTCTCAAGCCCTCTCTATTTCTGAAGTCCCTCTACAGCTTTTATTGTGCAGGAGGGAATGCGCTTAGTTAGCAAGCAACTGGATCAGATTTTTTCTCTTCACTTTCTCTTTCTCCACTCATGACGCCTCTTCACATCTTCTGGCCTGCACCAAAAATCCCATGCTCTTCCTTGGACCATCCCTTCTTTCCATCATTAGGATTCCCATGCTGCCTGCACTGCACCATCTGTGCTACAGCAGTGCAGTTACAACTAGTGCATGAACATGCAGCTGAAGAAGCTGCAGCAAGTGCTGCCAGCAGCTCAATAAAAGACTCTTTCATGATTTCAAATATAAGTACGTCAGTCACCTACTATTTTCAAGTCATAGAATCATAGTCATAGCATAGTTTGGGTAGAAAGGGATCTTAAAGATCATCTAGTTCCAACCCCCCTGCCATGGGCAGGGACACCTTCCACTAGACCAGGTTGCTCAA
>JAVJGG010000074.1:56285857-56303050 GCA_035590195.1 Aviceda cuculoides
TGCAGGGGAATCTCTGCTCCGGTGCCTGGAGCATCTCCTCCCCCTCCTTCTGCACTGACCTGGGGGTCTGCAGGGTTCTTTCTCTTACATGTTCTCACTCCTCTCTCTGGCTGCAGTTGCTGCGCCAGAGCAACTTTTTTTGCCTTCTTAAATATGTTATCCCAGTGGTGCTATCACTGTCACTGATGGACCCGCTGCTGGCCAAGGCCGAGCCAATCTTGGAGCCGGCTGGCATTGGCTCTGTCGGACACGGGGGACACTTCTAGCAGCTTCTCACAGGAACCACCCCTATAACCACCGCCCCCCGCCAGCTACCAAAACCTTGCCATGCAAACCCAACAAGCACCTCTTCTCAGCTGTCCAGAGGCCAGATAAAGCTCTAGAAGTAAAAACTGATGTGAATAGTCCTTGAAATAATTCAGTTCCTGAACAGGTAGAAATGCATCTTACTTTACAAAGATTTTTTTTTTACACATCTTCCTTACTAGGAATATTTTGTCAAGTGTTGAGGCTTTTTTGGATGAGGAATGCAATTTCCATTATAAAAAAATATAATCCATTATAGACTTTCATATTTTTCATCTCATACGTCCATATGTTTCATAAAGTTCTGCATGTTTATCATCCTGATTTGGCAGAGAAACAAGTAGCATTAATGCAGTTTCTGCATTTCTCTTGCTTCTATTTCAAGTCTCAACTTTCAACTTTTGGCAAATATTATATGTCAAAGTATCAGTTAATCCCAAATATAAACAATTAATTTTTTCTTCCAGTTTCATAAAGGTTTTAGCATCATTTCAATCAATACCTCATTCCCCACTGGGCAAGCAACAAAGTACTTAGCAAAGTTGTGAAAGAGAACATGGTGCCCAGCACTTCATGGATGGAAGGCTTTGGTCCTAGAGCTCTGGAGGTAGCCTTAGAAGTGTTTGTTTTCTGTTTGGTTAGTAAAAACATGCAAATTACTTTGAACAATTCATAGAATCATAGAATGGTTTGGGTTCAAAGGGACCTTAAAGATCATTTAGTTCCAAGCCCCCTGCCATGGGCAGGGACACCTTCCACTAGACCAGGTTGCTCAAAGCCCCATCCAACCTGGCCTTAAACACTTCCAGGAATGGGGCATCTACAATTCCTCTGGGCAACCTGTTCCAGTGTCTCACCACCCTTACAGTAAATAATTTCCTCTTAATATCTAATCCAAATATACCCTCTTTCAGTTTAAAACTGTTACCCCTTGTCCTATCACTACACTCCCTGATAAAGAGTCCCTCCCCATCTTTTGTGTGGGTGCCCTTTGAGTACTGGAAAGTCGCTATAAAGTCCCTCTGGAGCCTTCTGTTCTCTAGGCTAAACAACCTCAGGTGTCTCAGCCTTTCCTCATAGGGGAGGTGCTCCAACCCTCTGATCATCTTCATGGCCCTCCTCTGGACCAACACAAGCAGGTCCATCTCTTTTTTATGCTGGGAGCCCCAGAACAGAACACAGTGCTCCAGGTGGGGTCTCACCAGAGCGGAGTAGAGAGGCAGAATCACCTCCCTCAACCTGCTGGCTGCGCTTCTTTTGATGCAGCCCAGGACACGATTGGTTTTCTGGGCTGCGAGCGCACATTGCTGGCTCATATTCAGCTTGTCATCCACCAACACCCCCACATCCTTCTCTGCAGGGCTAGTCTCAATCCACTTATCACCCAGCTTGTATTTACATTTGGGATTGCCCCAACCCAGGGGCACTTCATCTTGTTGAACCTCACAAGGTCCACACGGGCCTACCTCTCAAGCCTGTCAAGGTCCTTCTGGATGGCATCCCTTCCCTCCAGAGTATCAACAACACCACTCAGCTTGGTGTATCTGCAAACTTTCTGAGGATGCACTCAATCCCACTGTCTATGTCCCCAGTAAAGATGTTAAATAATACCAGTGCCAGTACAGATCCCTGAAGTATACCACTCATCACTGGTGTCCACCCAGACATCAAGCCATTGACCGCAACTCTTTGAGTATGACCAGCGAGCCAGTTCCTTACCCACTCACTGAGTGGTCTACCTGTCAAAGCCATGCCTCTCTGTTTTAGAGACAAGGATGTAGTGTGGGACAGTGTCAAACAATGCACAAGATGTCAGTTGCTCTTCCCTTATCTACCAATGCTGTAACCCTGTTATAGGAGGCCACCAAATTTGTGAGGCACGATTTGCCTTTAGTGAAGCTATGTTGGCTCTCCTGTTGGTTATTCATGTATTTAAAGTCAATCAACATGCTTTAGTGCTTTGATGTCCAAAACCAATCTTTGAAGGCTCTGATCAGTACATGGCCAGTGTCTTACTGTGCTGTAGTCTTCTAGAAGAGGTGAAAATCCAAGATCTTAACTTCTTTGGGCTGTTAAAGTTTCTGTAAGATTTTTAGCACACATGGAAGTATTTTGACCAAATTCCAACCTTGAGAATTGCAACTCAAGAATGAATTTTCCCTGCACTAAATTTTCTCTCTGCTTTTCATTGTTGCTTCTTGTCAGAAATGGTCATGCAGTTAAGCTGTGCACTGGCATACCATTTCCTCTTTCCTGTTGGGCAGCAACACTATTAGCAGGAGTGCAAAAAGTGGAGACCATTTTTTCTCCAGCATGGCCACATCAGCGGGGATTACAGTCAGAGCAATGGCACAGAGGAGTGCACCTGCATATCTCCCAGGTGCAGAAGAGATTTCTGCACTGGGCTAACATGGACTGTTATGGGGAGCTGAGGCAGAGACAGACCGAAGGCATGGAGAGAGTCTGATCTCACCAATGTGGTGGCTTCAACACTCTTTATAATTGCAATCACAGCTGAAAATGCAGCTGCTTGTCTGGCTGATGATCAAGGAGACAAGAGACCTGAGTTTCCTCAGGTTGGAAGAATGACTTATACATCTCTTCCATCACACTTCTGCAGAACCAAAGCCCTTGGTCTGCATGTAGGAAGAGTGCTAGAAATTCTGCAAAAGCTTATTTCACCAAGTGAATGGCAGTAATTTCTCCAATTATTTACAGCTTCATCTAAACAGCCAGAGTATTCATCTGGCCTTCAGAAACCTCTTTTTCTGTGCAGCCCCACCACCCACCTTGTATTGTGCCAGAAGTTGGAAGTAGTCTGGAGGACCATAGCAAGAATGATTAGAGGACTGGAAAACATGGTTGGGAGACTGAGCTGAAGAATTTGCTTTGTTTGTCCTAAAAAAAAGGAAAAGTGAGTAGACGTGGACAAAGACTTTGGAGGCATGGTGTTGAGGAGGGTGGTAACCAGTTACCTGCCACATCTGTGAGGGAAAGAGTAAGTATATATGAGCCTAATAACCAGCAAAAGATGACTGGGTTTGGAAAACTTTCCCCTTCCATGGGACAATATGATGAAATCTCCAGGCACAGTGCACATTTATAACCGCAAGTTGGACAGCTGTTCCCAGTGGGTCCTCATCTTGTATCAGGTCCTGCCTCCAAGAAGGCAGAGAGGGTAGATCTCCTAGAGCTTTTTTCAGCCCTGTTCTCCCTGCTGTTGTGTGCTGCAGGGAACATGTACAGGATCAACCTAGCAATGTTGTTGGATCGCTCAGCTAGGGATCAGCCTGTGGGTCAGGTAGGTGACAGATCAGTTCATTTCTTGAAGAGCTGTCTGCCCTCAACTGTAAATTTCAAACCACTTGTGTTGTTGGTTTTTTTTAACTCTGCACTTCGTCTTGTTATTGGTACATCTTTCGGGCTCAGACGTTACAGCTATTTGCAAAAGCAACAGAAGCTTTTACTTTTCTGAAGGCTTTTTCAGAGTTAAATGAATTCATATGATTTCACTGGCTTCCATACTGTGCAACCTTTGCATCTTGATGGAGTCAGACTCCCTGTTTTGCATTTCATTTCAGTGCGTTCTGTGAGACTAACTAGAACTTACTAGGAAATTCAGTTTTTCTAAATTATTTTACTAATTTATCTCCCTTTATCATGTTTTCCATTTCTTCTCTGATTTCGCATCTCTCCATGTTCTTGGTCTCAGTTTTTCCTGCTGAGAACTGCTGACTGCTGTGCAGCATACGTTTTTACTGTAGAAACAGAGCTAGAATGGTAAACATTTCTCTTCAGTCTCCTCTTTGCATTAAGGGGAAAAAAAAAAAAAAGCTCTATCTTCATATCAATCAGGAGGAATGTGTCCCAGCAGCCTCTCTTCAATCTGAGCCTGATGTGGAGGTTGATATAACGACTCGGAGTGCTGATTTAAGTGCCACATCTGATACTGAAAAATAAAAACCTAGTTAGTGAGCATGCCTCCATGAAATGTTAACCCTTTTGTAAAAACCTATTTACACATCAAAAAACCTAAAGGCACTTTTAGCTGATGTAAGGCAGCATAGGCCCAGCTATGCAGTTTTACACCACCTATTCTGTTTTACACCAAACTCTCTCCTTCATATTAGCAATCTTACCTCTGGCTATGCAGAACTATAATCCATAGATCTGTGGGTTGGCACTTGTGGACCTGGCCAAGGAATCCTCGGCAGGTCAAAAGCTCTGGAGCAAGATTTTCTTTTTAAGCAGGCCTCCTTCTCCAGACCTACCATTTAATTTTGCTCAGTTTTGATGATTAACCCCAGATTGCTCAAGATGAACAAATTGAACAAATTTATCTTCTAATAAAGCTGACAGGACTTGTGTTGCTGAGGTCCTCCAAGAATCTCACGCTCCTTCAGACTGTTTACAGAAAATGGGGAGGAAGTGAATTGCAAGCATGGATTTTGCACCTATGGTAGCCTGAAGTCCATCACCTCCACAAGACCTGGGAGCAGGTCCTGTCTGCACATCACTGAGGTGGATTGGTTAGAGTACTGTAAGCCTATATGCAGACCTTACTTAGGGCTGAATGGCATATTTCAGCATAAACCTGTGTTTGTTGGACCTAAACCTAATGAAAATAAGCTGGGTTTAAACTAAGGGAAGACTGATTTTTGCTGGCTTTTGCAGTAAATCAGCTACATCATGTTTTAAATCACACTTTGAAAGAAGACCCTACAACTCTGCATACAGGCAAGCCTTTAAGCTTCAATTTGTTTGTGAGATGTACAGACCAGAGAGTACAAAGGGCATCGTTGTTCTCCCCCCAGCTCTGATCCACACATCTCTTTCCTTCTTCACTTGTTATTTTCTGCTGGACCCATGAGGTCATCTCAGTTTGACTGTTCATTTGTGACTGCAATAATAATTTTTTAGAAGATGTCACGTGTGCTGAAAATACCTGTCCTAATACTGTTAACAGCATGGTGAAAGACAGGCTGATCTTCATCTGGCCAGGGCTTGAAGCAGACTCTGGAAGTGCTGTTTTCCTTATCTGGACTGATTTCAGTCTCAAGTCTATTTGCCAGTGTGACATGCCATCAGATTTCCAAAATACTCAGAGGAAGGATTTGCACTTACAGCTGCACACTGATGAGTGCCCCCTCTGATTCCCCTCCCCCAGCTCATTAACATGCATGTCTTCCCTTATTAGTGTTTGTCATTATGTGAACAGCTGGTAACTGTTCTGTTTTCCTTCTCCTCAAAAAGAGGGCTTCACAGCCATGAGGAAAATTAGTATTAGGTACAAGCAATTTTTAATACTGACTCCAGGTCCATTAATTTTTTCATTATCATTATCATCATCGTCATGGCAAGGGTGGGCAGGTAGCCTGTGGGCCTGATTCTCATCTCATTTGGAGGAGTATAAAGGGAGAGAAACTGTTCTGAAGGCAGCAAGGATACATCAATGCAAACCAGGGTAAGTGTGGATCAGGGCCTGACACTCATTACATTTTTTTCATGGCTGCCTTCAAAATATGAGTAGTTTCTCTTCCAAATCCATTTTAACTGTAATAAACTGTAATGAAGATTTTTTTTTTTCTGCTTGTATTTCTCAAATACGTGCTCCACCAAAGATTTTAAATGACCCCTCTGGCTGCACATCTTATGATCAAGGTAGAAATTATTTCTCTCACTTATGTAAGGAGAAGATGAAAAAGTAAGAGATAATTGGAAACTTGACATATTTTCTGGGGTCCTCACTTTGATTTTTCCCTCAGCAGATGACTGGTTAAGATGGAATATGCATTTTTAGTGGATCATGGCTTATTCAGGACTCTGAGCAATAGTCAGGTCACAAGACTTTGTGATCTATCTGAAATATTTCAGAATTTAGATCTCCACCTTCCAGCTTGAAGACAGTTTTGGAGTGATATTTTAAGCTTGGAGTGATTTTTTTAATTACTTAGGAGAGTAATTATCCTCTATGCCTTTCATCCAGGACATAAGTTCTTTTCCATTTTCTCTTCTCAAACCGTAACCCCAAGAACACATTTATTTTCCATAGGAAACAACAGCAATATACTTACTCATTGACAATTTTTTCCCTGGTGTGGGAAGCTCAGTTAGGTAAGGTGTGGTAGAGGTGGAGTGTGTTTTCCACAGTCCCCATGGAGAAAAAAAAAAAAGGTGGTAGAGGCAAAAGTCCCGTCACTGAGGAAAAGGGCTGTTGAGGGTAAGGATGCCTTCAGCTACGTGATTTAATAGAGACGTGCCTCCATAGCCTTGTCTTCAAACCAAAAAATTTCAGTATGTATCTGCAGTTAAGTTAAAATATACCTTGTTGCCAGAGGGACTGGAAACCAGTTGGATTGACTTCCGTTCCCTCCATATCTTCCCTCTGTAGTGATATACTGGCTTATTATTTTTCATTTGACTCTAATCTCCCATTCCAAAGAAAATTACTTTAAAACAAATCAATAGAATACTTTTAAATGAACAGAAGCTTTTAACCAGTCGGATGACATGAAAATTAGGAAATGTTAGGAACACAGTACTGGGAGATAAATAACAAATTGTTTTTGAATGTTGAGTTACTTCCCTGTCTTCCAAATGGAAACACACATACAGTTATTAATTGCCTGAACAAAGTCAACGAGTCACTATGTCTTCTGCTTATTTTTTCCCCGTGGGATCACATTCGTATCTCTGGAGCTGTTTATACTCAACCGTGTACCACTAGAGGGAGCTCAGATAGCAGTGTTACTGGGAATTTATAAACGATCGTTTCTGGGATTTTTGGCTTTTATGCAGCTAGTTGTGGGTTTAATTCTCACCTTCTTACTTACTCTGCCTGGTTTGTTTGCTTGCTTGTTTGCTTTCCCTCTGTCTCTTTATTTAGAGCTTCTACAGGCTGAGAGACTCTTGCTGAATGAGTTAGTTCATCATCTTGATGCTATTTTAATGGCATTCATCAGCACAGCACAAATATTCTCACTGCGTTGCTCCTCACACCATGGCCAAACATGACTCACCACACCACAAACATGACACCAGCATTAAACAACAGCTCCCAAGTGATTAAAATAGATGTGGTAAAATCTGGGAATCCAGGACCATTTCAGGGTAGGCGAACCTGTAGTACTTTGTTCACTCCCTCCTCTACACTCTTCCAAAACTAAGCATATTTGTTTTCTCCGGACTTACCAACTTCCATTTCTCATGCAAGGAGACATTCCACATCCTAAAATTACTCATTTTGTCACCCATACTAAAAAGCCTAAGCAAATACATAGCACTTGCATAAGCCTCATGTGTGATGAGTGTTGCAACTCTTCTGGTAAGTACGTTTCACTGTGCTATGTAATATCACCATCCCATGTTAAAAAAAGTCCACCAGGTGGGAGCCTTTTTAGTGACTCTTTGCATGTAGACTTTTTATAAACTCTTCAGGGAGAAGGAGAGGAAATTTTCTGTAATCAGGAGAGCTGAATAGCTAGCAACTAGCCTTGTAGCTAAAGCAGGCTTTAGCAGTAATTAAGTAATCTGTGGAACGGCACATACCTACACAGTACCAACAAAACCCAAACAATGTTATATTTTTCCATTTCTGCTCCAATCTACAAGTTAGGTCGAGACATTGTAAAGAACAATTATTTAATTAAAGGTATGCTTGGGAGATTATAGCTGAAAAAAAAACCAAGCCCACCTTTTAGGGGATTCCTGGAATGAATGGATTGGAAGAAAAGAGAGCACCAGATGGAGAAGAAAAAAAGTATGTGTGACTGTAGGCCATTCACAACATTCAGAGATGGGTGAGAAAAAGGAGATAAAGTCTCTGTAAAGAAAGAGGTCGGAAAAAGTTCCTGATCACCCTGTGGGTACAGAATTGAGTGCCTTCACTGAATACAGCTCTGCAGGCATATTGTGGATGAAATTGCTCCAGAGTAAGCAAGAGTTTTTACTTACTAAGCACCTACTGGGCTAAGAATGTAAACTTTCAGGGACAAAGACAAGGAGTTTTCTTAGAGTTTCAGTGAGGTCAGTCTCTTTGATGCCAGATTTTACCTCTGATACTTTTCTTCATCGCCTCTCTGTAGAACAGAGTATCACATTTCTTCAGGGAGTTTTTGTTGACCACCTGCTGAAGCAAACATATCTGTATAATGGTGGTCTTATTAACTACTAGCTGATGGTAAACTACTCCTTGTACAAAGGATGATGAGAAGGCAATCCATCTGCCTTCAGTATTTCCTACCAGTCTTATTTCAGAGCTATGTAAGTAAAAGAGCAGCAGTAGCTATAGATGATGACCTTCTCACAATGGACAGGGATATCACATGAATGCTGTTAGATTAATTTCAGTTTGTTCATACTGCTGCTCTTGGCCATGAGATAGGATGAGCATGCAATGACAGTCACAGATAAGAAGAGGCAGAACTGTTTTAGGATAGTTTTTCTCCCTTGGTTGTATTTGATCATTCCTTGTTTCCAGTTGATCTTTTCTTTATGTAGAATCATACTTCTGGTTGTGCTCAGGTGACTGAGCAATCCCAATTGCCCTGTGAGTGAATGGTCACTGTCGCTATTTACTCTTTGAGCAGTATGAGGGACACAGATAGGTGGAGAACATCGTCGGCCTGTAGAAGAACAACTTGGTGGAATAGAGGGAAAGCATAAGACAGAGACCTGATTTAAGGGGGCACCATTTAATTAGAGGAAAATCAAGCTGATAAAGCAAACGGCATAGTCCACTGTCTTGGAGGTGAGAAAAGGATGATGAGAGAAGGCAGTAGTTTGAAAACCAGTAATTGCTGAGGAAAAGGGCTTTTTTGGAATGGAAAGCCAAGGTGTATCCTTGTAGGCAGGTGGGGGCGAAAGGGAAAAAACTGTAAGAGAGAAACTGCTTGGAGAGAGAAGGAGAAACAGATACAAGGGAGGGAGAAGTAATGGGATGAATCTGGAAGTTCGAAGGGAAACTGAGGCAGGGTACTCTCTGCAAAATGACATCTCTTTTTAAATAAAAATTAACTAGTTCTGTCATAAGTCTAAGGCAGTGTGATTTTTTCCTGGAGTTTGTTTCCTTCTTTAGCTGAAGTTGTGGTATTCATTATTATCTGAAATTACCTACTATGGAAAAATAATCACTCTCATACAATGCGCTGAGAAACCCATTATGTCATTTTAAAGGTCAGATTTTAAAACGGATTTGAACTTGGCTTATTGATATGAGCCTGGAAACACTGCACACAGTGATTTCTGTCTGCAATTAAAGAATATTTTACCTACCTGACTTGCTGGTGAAAATGGTCTGGGTCAGCAAACAGGATGCAAATAGCTGTATATTGTTGCAAATGGTCTTGCACTCTAGATTACAGTGGAGAATGAAAAAGTCTGGTTTTTCATATTTGGAGTTCATTAAATTTTCTAGAAGGTGTTTTCCAGAAGTCAGTAGGACTGCCCTCTGACCTGCAATTTCATGGGCTCATTCTGCTACCAAAAATGAGTTGGGGAGGAGTCATAGTTTCTGTACCCTTTGTCCTTACATTGTAAGCCTTCACTCAACCGAGTAGTTGCTTTGCCTTTGTCCATGACTTTTGTCAGGAGTGCTTTGCTTTGGAGATCTCGCAGTCTGTGCGGTATGACTAGCACATAACCTTTCCAGCCTAAGGGGCCTGTGAGGAGATTGGCCAGTCTGCCTCTCCTAAAGGAGGACGTGCAGCTGCTGTAACCACAGCAGCCGATAGATCCCAGGGTGCTCTGCCCTGTTGCCAGGAGGGAAGCAGATACATACCTCTACTACACAGCCATGTAGAGCACATGCAGCAACCCAGCACAATGGCAAAGAAGGAAGCAAGGTAGGTAGGAGCTGGTTACCACCACTCCAGCAATTCATCCACATCCCTGGGGAGTCTGCAGGCTGCAACCAGACTGGGAGCCCTTGGCTTGGCAGATACCACATTGCCGCTTTGTGAGTAAAACTGTGGGTATGCAGCCATTCATTGATCTGCACCACTCAGGTTTATGAATTTCAGGCTGCCTTCAGGACAGAAGGACCAAAGTGCTGTGCATGGGATGACTGCGCTTCTTTGTTGTTGCACTTCCAGCATTGTGCCTTGAACCCACCGCAGTCTTTTATATTCTCATTTGCCCTGTGTGAAAGACTTCTCTGCCCTTTGTGCAGATACAATTTTAACACCCCTACTACCACAGCTGGGAAGAGAGACTAAGCTGTAGTGAAGACTCTTGGATGCTTCTTGGACAGCAGCACAAGTCATCTTCATTGCTTGTGGAAATGAGCAGATTGCAGCTGTTTTGCCTCAGACAGGACTGTACAGTTCAGAGAAAAATGTGTAGTTCTGCCACCATATCCCTTCAAAAACTATGATTTTTTTTTTTAAAGTGTTGCTGCTTTTATATTCCTGCTCTGGAAATGGTTTTTCTCCAAGCCTTCTGTAACTACAGCTAACTTTGTAGACACCGTGAGACAAGCATAGGTATTATATCTTTATTTATATGTATTTATTATAATAAAGGATATACAATTTTATTGTGACACAAAGTAGAATGGTTTAGTGATTTTTTTTTTTCTGTCAACTGCTGGATCTAGCAGATCTTCACTACAAGATTTTCTAAAATTAAATTGCTCTAGTCACTCCTAGAGTAATGTAATGTTATTCTTTCTTGTATGTACTAAAAACAAGTCACCCATGTGTATAATAGACAGCAAAAGGGCCAAGAAAAGGGCTGAAGTTTCCAAACTGAGCCTGTTTGTAGACAGCCATGACTTGCAGATCTGGATGCCAATATTTTGATACAATGGCTCTGGGTTAGACACTATGGCATGCAAAGAAAATTATTCTTCTTCTGCACCTGTCTCCTTAGTTGTTCAGGAGTGATTGTGTTTGTCCAGGTTCATTACATTATTGCAAAAAGATGAAAAAATCAGGTTATTTCTATACAATGAGCTGGGTAGTGGTTTCTCGAAGCTATAACACTAGAGAGGTTTCAAATGCACCTGCTAAAGTATTTGTATTCTAGCAGGTGCAGAAGCATTCATTTGTAAACATCATATTAACACGTGCTTTACACAGGCATATTGTCTTTTGTCCCATAACCCCAATGAGTTCTACAGATGTTAACGACTTGTGTGAAGTTTGCATTTATCATAGCTGCCTTGGCATGAGCCCTGTGCCTGTCCATCCATGCACGGGTGTCGCACAAGTACGCAGTCTGTGATGTAATCATCATCTTTGACAAAGGATTGCTTACAACATAGTCCTGCTGTGGAGTGGTCTAAAACAGTGGAATTCATGTTTGTGTGCTTGAAGTGTTACCCTGAGAGTTTACAGACACAAAATGATTCATGTCACTTCCTTCTTTTGTGCCCTGGCCAAGTAACATGGTTCTGCCAACTAGTGTAGCTTTTGAAAGCCATGCTTGTGTCTTTCCAGGAGGAAAGACTTCTTCTGCAAGTACACAGCCTGCCAAAATGAGTAGAAGAGGAATTTCCCTGCAATGGCTAAGATGAATACTGCTAATACGATTTTATAGCAAAATTTATGTCAATGAATACTCAACAGCAAATCCCCAGTGCTATTAGTTAGCATTTGTTTGTGGGAGACAGTAAAAAGGGTAGAGAACTTTGCTTGAGCTAGAGAAAATTTTTATTTCACACTACTTTTGAGTTTGCTCTGCAATGCCTTATTTTTTGAAGACGCAGCAGCGCAAGTCAGGAATTATTGCATTCCTTAAAACTTTTCTAATTAGAGAATGCCTCCTTCATCTGATTTTAATAGTGGCACAGTTTATTCCAGAGTCAGGAGAGGACCATACGATCCACCAAAGCCTTGTGTTGCCTAACAACAAGAGAACAAAACAATGTCTTCATGTGAACATCACTGACAGAAGGACCTGCCCTTAGGTGTCCTAAATATACTCAAGGGAGAGAAAATCTAATCTGAAATATGTGGTGAAGTGTATGTTCCGTGTTCTAGATACAAATGGCGCAGTGCTGCTTAATACTGCTAGACTGGCTCCTTGGGTTGAGTGTTTCTTCACAGCGTGACATAGTGTTCTCTTCTGGTTTTCAGTAAGTCTAGAGAGAAGTGATATCCCTCATGAGTGTTTTCTTTGTGTGATGTTTGTGGCTTTCTGGCCTGTAGTTTACAAATTTTCCAGTGCTATTTTTGTACAATTTTATAGTTCATTACTTTTTATTCACTTCATAAGAACATAAAAGCGTACAATCAGATTATCAGTTGAGGGCACATTTAACAATAAATTGATTGTCTACCAACCAAATTAACCACTCCAAGGCAAGACAAGAAGCTACTGTACAAACCAACTGATGTAATTTGTAGCATCAGCTGATATGTACTTAAGATATTGTGGCATTGACTGCATACAAAGATTACACTGTAAAAGATTAAGTAGGGAAAATTAAATAATTGATATAATCTGAAGCCTATAGATAACAACAGCATTAATGAAGGATCCTGCAACCTTTTACTCATGCTAGCAGTCCCAGCAAAGTAAAAGGCTATCAATCAGGACTATCTGAAGCCTGCTGGGAACTCTTTAAACTGAGAGTTCACTCACTCTCACTCTCAAGTGACCAGTGACCATTTCATGCCATCCCCTTGTTTCTGCAGGCCAGGCTCAAGAAGTGGGACTGGGAGTGACTCAACTCTTTTGTGCCTTTTTTTATTTTTTTTTTTTGTCAAAAAGTCCATGGAGGTGTGTGGCAGTGTGGGACAGAATTAGCCCTTCATTTTCCCTGAAAGCTTTTCAGACAGCATCAAGCAGGGGAAGAGCCTGGAACTAAAATGTGTATCCAAGAACCAGGCACCTAACATGCAGCATAAAGCCCACAGCTTTATCAGCTTTATCTTTTATGTAAAATGGCAGTGAATTGTTCAGGAATGCAAATCTATTACTATTGTTGTTATTATTATTTATTATCATCATTATTATTTATTATCATTATTATTATTATTATTACTATTATTGAATGACATTTCCTCTCTGAAGAATGGTTCTTTCTTAGTCAGTGACAAAAGCAATGCTTTTTTGAGCACATCACATGACAAATCTCCATCAGGCAGTATCCTATTCACCAGCTGTGCTCTGCCAGAGAGCATTGTTAGATATCTATTTGCTTCAGCTTCTAACATCAACCTTTAATGATTTTTTTGCTGTTTGTCCTTGTGATGACCTGAAAACCAGAGAAGAGATTAAACCCAAGCTAGTGTATAAGGACTGGATTAAAAAAAAAAAAGTGAAACCATGTTCTGCGCTCCAATTTGGCTTGCAGTCTGACAAATCATGGCCTCTTTAGGATTAATATCCTAACCTATACATAGGTTATGTACATTAAGAGATAAAAACTGTTCATTTTAAACACAACTAATTTTAGATTATTTCTTATCTATTGAGATCTAGCAGCATTTTCAATGCTGGCCAATTATAAATAAAAAATAAAAAAACTTCTTGTCTAAGTGGCAAAGACATCCTACTCCTGTGTACCGTGAGATCAGAGGAGGAAACTCTGATGGCAAAGAAATGAGTGAGGATGCCATTCATGTGACTGGGTCCATCTGCAAGACTGGGAATGTTTTATCATGTGTTTTGCTAATGCCAAACAAATGGCCAAGTGCAAACTTAATCTGAGCTCTGGAGTCTGCCTGAGCCTAGGAGGAGCAAGCTCTGGCCCTTGCAGCTGGGAAGGGGTGTCTGGGCAAGCATTCCTCCGTCTGACCATCAGCAGGTACCTAGAGCTTGTCTCTTCATAAACTACATGTGGATGCTTTGAGCTGAAGCTACAGCCAGGCTGCAGCCAGCTAAGGAGGCAGAAATGGGTTATGGACCCTGCTGTACCTAGACCTACTGGTCTGCTGCTGGAGTTTGTCATCTGCTTCCATAGACTGGGGAATTCACCCGACAAATGCGGTATCCTGGGTCTTATCTGTGACATGCCTTGGACACCTCTTTCAAAAGTCCCAGAATCCGCGGAGTGGGCATTTTTTTTGCATAAGAAACATGAAATCTATTGCTGTCACAGTACAATTCAGGCGCAGATGATGTACTCAGGGAAGTTCACTCAAGGGGATACGCAAACGCCCACTTTCTTACTATTGTTGTGATCGCAACAGCATCTCAGAAATAGGCTCCTCACAAACAGATTTGTGGATGAGAGGAACTTCAATGGCAGATTCATGCACAGCAAAGAAAATCACAAAGGCCAAATGTTCAGAACCTAACTGGCTGTGTGCAAGAAAGAGCAAAGTGAACAGCACAGGAAAGAAACAAGAGACTTACAAACTGATAAAAATGTTGAAAATTACCTCCTTGACACTAACAGAAGAAAGTCCCAAGAAATTAGCTTGAAAATGCAACCTGAAATAGAGTTGAAGTCCGTATACATTACCCACTAGGAGGCACAATGTTTGCATACTAGAATTTAAAGATGTTATTCAGGACGCTGGAGTGTACTTACAATGTTCTCAGAACACAGCAGAAGCAAATTAAGAATGATGAAATATATTAATAAAAAAAGGAATGAAAAAGCCATAAAGTTCAAATGAAGGCCTAATTCTATCCCTATTAAAATATAAACAGCCACATTCCCATTAAGTTCAGTGGGAGTAGCATACCGAGGCTGAAGTGGGGTCCTTAGTGCATGCTAAAATCTACATGCATGCAAAATGTACTAAAAAACGCAGACAATTTACTTTTTCTTTTACTTCTACATCTAAAAGAAAAGTAGGCAGAATAATCCCCTATATTTGGGGTGTTTCCCCAGAAACAAAGACTGAGTTACTTTTTATCTTCTAAAGCGCTGCAGTTAGTGTCAGCAGCCCAGTCCCAAGTCACAGGTGAATAAAAAGTGAGTGGACCTGTGCCTGTGCTCTTTGGTCAGCGAAGGCCTTGCTGAGAGCATGGTCGCTGCAGGATGGCGTCCTCCTTTCAGGGTGCAGGCAAAATGCCGTTTGTTTGCCACATGCTGAGTGTCGTCGTTAGCGATGGGACTGAGCCTTCTGCATTTCCCGTGTCAGCTTCTCAGTGCTTGCAAAGAATTGATGTTCTAGCTGGTCTCAGCATTCCTCTAGTGAGTCTTCAAAAGCCACAACAGCTCAAAGGGGGTGGTGCAAAGAGAAATGCAGGGAAAGGCCTGTGTGGGAACCGCAAAAAGTCTATGTGGCTGTTTCAGGTGCTGTGGGCACTTCTGAGCCCTTGTGACCAGATTGAGCCCCTTGCCCTGATCATGATGCCGTGTCTGGGTGAGATCCTTCCTCCTTCTCCTGAGTCTTTGTTGGGAAGGCAGCTCAGAACAGCAGGAGTAAGAGGCATGCTTTGTTTAGTCCCTAATTTGTCCACCTGGGGAAAGCAGGGTCCTAGGGCTGGCTGTGATGCATGCTTGTCTGACAATCCCTTGAAACAACTGGGCAAAGCTGATTATGAGCTTTGCAGTTGTCTGGTTGACACCTGGCACTTGTGCAGAGGTGCTGAAAAGGAAAGGTTGTATCTCCTCTGAGACCACACCAAGGCTGCAGTCCCAAGTATCCAAGAACGTGGCTGTGTGCCACTAATGCTGTAGCAAACCTCCCATCCACTTCATCCATGCAGGACCAGGACCTTTGAGAGAGTGCCAAGGACAGGAGCTCCTAGACAACAGCTCTTGCACATATATGGCCACAAAAGGGAGGATGTTCTGACCCGCTGTTGAGGACATTTCAATATGTGCACTGTTTAGGGTTTCTGGGGAGCTCGAGGAGGATTGTGTTTGCTGACTGTGTGTCTTCTCTCCTAGAAGTAGGGCAGCCCTTTGCAGTCCCTAGCCTCAATCTGACATAACTTGCTGACCCACACTGGTTCTGCTTCTCCTCTCCAGAACTGGTTTGCTGCACAGGTTCGGTGCTTTGGGTTTATTTTGTGTTGCAGTCTGTGGTTTTGTGGGGTTTTGGCTAGGCAGCTGCTGTGACTTGACCACTACTTGTCTTGCAGCTCCCAGTCATCTTTAATGTTGCTCTACTTCTGTGACATTCACATGCTCTCCACTGTCTTGTGTGCAAGCCTTTGACTTTTTTGGGTAGGGATTGTTTTTTCATGTGTTTGCTGAGTATCTTGTACAGCTCCCTCACTGAGGCCTTGTGTGCCACTACAGAGCAATGATAGTATTGAAAATACTCAGGAACTCCCAAGAAATAGCAATACTCCAAAAGGAAAAACAGCAGTAAGCTGTTCTTAAAGCATGAAGGAGAGAGCAACAAAGTGAGAGAGTCAAGTACAGTCAAGCCCAAAGATGTCATTCCCAAGATGACACATTCCACCTACCTGGTACATGCTGCAAACTAGAACATCTCAAAGATGAAAATAGGCTGTTTGAAATACGTCTCTGGTACCACCGCTGGCGGTTGAGATTTGCTGCCGACCAGGGAGCTTCCCTGCGTCGGTGCTTCCCTTTCTCAGCCCCAGGCAGTTTGTCTCCCCTCTCCCTCAACTGTGAGGCTGGATTTTACCCGAGGATCCTGAAAAGCACCAGCAACGAGCTGTCGCCTGCTCCGTGGCTGGATTTACCACTCTCTCCAGGGGGTGTGAGGGTTTGCCTTTTTCCAAAGGCTGTGTAACCACCAGCATACCGAACCGAGCCAGGCTCAGAGCACGTGCTGCACCTTGCTTTCCCCCAGCCGTTTTCCCCGTTACTAAACGTTCCCCACCAGGGCAGAAAACCATCTGTACGGGGCACAGGGCGGCGGGACAACTCGGGGAAGCCCGATCGCCCTCCTTCCCCAGCGGAGCCCCGGAGGCAAAACTCGTTTTCCTGGAGCGCTCCAGCCCGGCGGGGCAGCGCTGGGGGGCGGGCCGACCCCGGGGGAGGCGGCGGCGGCGGCGGGAGCGGGT
>JAVJGG010000074.1:56309025-56322251 GCA_035590195.1 Aviceda cuculoides
GGGGCGGGGGGGTGTGTGGGGCTATGCGGGATCCGGGTATATGTGGGGTATGAGGCCGTGGGGTCCCGTGCACCCACGGTGTGGGGGTGTTGCGGGGTCCCAAAGCTGAGCCCCCAGGGGTGCTGGGGTGAGGAGGGGTCTTGCAGGTGAGGCATGGCCCCGTGCAGGGGGACTCATGTGGCGGGGGCTGGGGGGGACACGTGTGTCCTGGCCCCCCTAACTCTGCTCTCTGGCTCTCTCCTGCTGCGCTGGCCGGGGACGCAGGGAGAGGTATGGCAGTCCAGCCCCGCACCAGTCCCCAGTCCCATCCCTCGCTGGGCTGGTGGTGGAGGCATCCAGGGTGGGGTGGTAGGGAGCTCAGGGCGGCTGGGGTGGCCGTGGGGAGGGGTCCTGAGTGCAGCTCCTCTGTGCAGGGACTTTGCCTACGTGGCCCGGGACCAGCTGACGCAGATGCTCAAGTGCCACGTCTTCCGCTGCGAGAGCCCTGCCAAGAACATCGCCACCAGCCTGCATGAGGTCTGCTCCCAGGTGAGCCCCCCCGTCCCTAGGTGAACCCCCCCGAGTCCTCCCCAGCCAGCTCTGAAGTCTGTTCCTGGGTCACACCCTCCCCACCCCAGTGTCCCCAGGGAGCAGCCGGCTGGTGGGTTGCTGTGGGGTGCCGTGGCCCCATGTAGGGAACAAGGGCTGGGGGCTGTGGTGTGATGGCTGGTGGGGGCCGGTGCCCCCATGCTCTCCCCAGATCATGGTGGAGCGGCGAAGCACCCGGGCAACGGCTAATGGCCTCTCCATGGACCCCTCCAGGCTGGTGGAGATCCCCTTCCAGGGTATGGCGGGGGGGCTGGTGTGTGCTGGGGGCTGCGTAGCTGGGTGGGGGGCAGGGACGGCTTTTGGGGAACAGCTGGGGTGGTGGCCGGGCGGTGTGGGGTGCAGTGGCGGTGGGGGGCTGGGTGTTGGGCGACGCGGTGCAGCGGTGTTGGCGTGAGGCTGACCCTGCCTTGTGCTGCAGTGGAGTTCCCAGCGCCCAAGAGCGAAGTGGTGCAGAAGTTCCCGGTGTGCTACCTGGGCTGCGTGCCCGTTGCTAAGCCCGTGGGTGAGTGTGGGGGCACTCGCGCCCCATGGAGCTGCTGTGGGGTGGGTGCCTTGGCCGCCCTCCTGCACGCCCCTGAGCCCCGCCGCCCATCCCCAGGCATGGATGTCATCAACGCGGCGCTGGAGGCGGCGCTGGCCACTGGCAGCAAGGAGCACTGGACCCCCATTGTGGTCAACGTGGCGCCCGCCACCCTCACCATCACCCACGAGCAGGTGGGTCTGGCCCCACGGTGCCCCGTTGCCGTCCCTGTCCCGGCGGTGCGGCGGCGGTGACCCCTGACCGCATGCCCGCAGACGGAGGCAGTGCTGTGCGAGTGCCGCGTGCGGTTCCTGTCCTTCATGGGGGTGGGCCGGGACGTGCGCTCCTTCGCCTTCATCATGGCCAGCGCCCCGGGCGCCTTCCGCTGCCACATGGTCTGGTGCGAGCCCAACGCTGCGGGGCTGAGCGAGGCACTGCAGGCCGCCTGCATGGTGAGTGTCCTTCTCCCTGGCCCCCTCCCCATCCCCGCAGACCCCTCCCCGGCCCCACCGCTGACCCCGCTCTCCCCAGCTGCGCTACCAGAAGTGCCTGGACGCCCGGCCCCAGGCCTCCAGCTCCTGCCTGCCCGCGCCGCCCGCTGACTCGGTGGCCCGCCGGGTGGGCTCCTCCGTCCGCAGGGGCGTGCAGACCCTGCTGGGCAGCCTGAAGCCCAAGCGCCTGGGGGCCCAGACGCCGTGAGCCGGGACGGGGGGAGCGACCGAGACCCCTTCCCTACCTGCCGCCCCCGGGACGGGACGGGGGGGACAGGACGGATGGGGTGGCAGTGCTGGGGACGCGCAGGGTGCCGGCGGCAGGGCGAGCCCGTGCTGGGGAGTCGGGCATGCGTGTGTGTGAGCGTCCCCATGCGTGAGGGGCTGTGGGGCATGCGCCTGCGCCGGGGGTGCACCCCGAGTGCCGTGCCCTGCTGCGGCTCTGGCCCCTCTGGCCGTGCCTGTGGGTCGTGGGTCCTGCCCCACACGGTGGGGTGAGCCCCCCTCGGCCCTGCGGGGATGACGGCGCCGGCATGGCGGGGGTGTGGGGCCCGCCCTGCCCTGATGCATGTGGTCTAACCTGCGGCGTGGGGCTCCCCGGGGCCACCGGCTCCTGAGCCGCCACTCCTGCTGTAACGAAGATCTGTGTTGTACTAAATAATTAATAAACCCATTCCACCAGCCCGGCCTGGCCCCTTCCCTGTGGCACCCGCCCCGAGGAGGATGAGGAGGAGCAGTGGGGCTGCCTCCTCCCCAGCGCATCCCGCGGGGCCTGGGGCAGGAGCCACTGGGTCCATCACACCTTTATTGTGCCGCGGGTGGTGGTGGCGGCCGGCGGGAGCTCGGGGATGGGCAGGGGCCCGCCGCAGCCCCCGCCTGTCCTGGCTGATCCCGCTGCCCTCAGCAGAGCTGCCGCTGCCGCCAGAGCGCCTGGATGCGCGGGAAGGGCAGTGCCGGGCGCAGGGGCTGGCAGAGGCTGGGGTCGGCAGAGCGGCCGGTGCGGAGGGCACAGAGCAGTGCCGCCTTGCAGGCGGCCAGGCAGGGCTTGCGGGGCGGGTGGCCCTTGTGGAAGAGGAACCAGAAGCGCTGGAAGAGGCGCTCGTCGTCCTGGAAGCGGCGGATGAGCCGGTCCCAGTCGGCGGGGAAGGCGCTGGGCAGCCCGTAGGCCTCGCGGGCGCGGTAGAGGCGCTGCCAGCGCGGCTCTGCCCCCGGCGCATTGGCCTCGGTGAGGTTGAGGATGAAGGTCTCGTGGTCCAGCACGGCGTGGGAGCTGCCGGGGTAGGCGCCATCCACCTCGTACACGCGGTAGCCTGCGGTCAGGGTGGGCACGGTCAAGGGCTGGCGGTGGCACCGTGGCTGGAGGGGTGGGGAGTGGTGGGGGGGGGGGTCAGGGCGCACCAGGGTTGAGGTTGATGTAGGTGGTGACACTGGGGGCCACAAAGGCGACGGAGACGGGGCGCGTCAGCGTCTCCTCGTCGTAGAACATCTCGAACTCGTCCACATGTGTGTGCCCAAAGAACTGAGCTGCGATGGTGCCCTCAAACCTGCACCGGGCCGGGGGGTGAGGGCTGCCGGTGCCCAGACCTCTGCCGTGGCCCCACCGTGCTGCCCTGCAGCTGGCATAGTGCAGCCAGTCCTGTCCCTGCCGTGCTGCCCGGCAGCGCAGCCGGTGCGGTGCAGCCTGTCCCATCACCCGCAGCCCCCCCCCGTCACGCCAGGCTCAGCTGACACTGCTTGTCCAGGCTGTGCCCATCGGCGCTGGCTCCTGCCCGGCCCTTGTCCTGGCTCTGCCTGGCACAGGCAGCTTTGGGCTCCCAACCCCAGATGCTCTGGCACGACACTGTCGCCCCCCCCCCCGTCCCCTCCCATGCCACTGCTGAATCCACCATGGGCTGGGCAGCGCATGCTGACCTGCTGACGATGCGGTAGTAGTTCCAGCTCCAGCTGCGCAGGCAGTGGGCCGGGGGGATGTGCCCGATGATGTGCACCTAGGAGGGAGGGGAGGACGGGGGCGGGCTGGGGGGTGCCCGAGACCCCCTGTGTGCAGGGCCAGCACCCCGCCTACCCTGCCCTCACCTTCTCCCCTGCCTGCTCGGCGGCTGCCAGGACCCCCACCAGCCACTGCAGCTGCCCTGCTGGGTCGGTGGAGTTGATGAGGAGCCAGAAGTTGGCCTGGGAGCAGAAGTTCATGTTGAGGGAGACAAGGCGCAGCCCAGGCCAGACCTGCACCGTGTAGAAACCAGCGACCCTGCAGGCACGGGGAGGGGGCCGTGTGAGCGCTGCCTGCACCCCCGCTCCGCCCCCCTCCCCCGCTTCATTCTCAACAGCAAAAAGCCCGGAGTTGCTGTTGGGTTTTCTTCACCCCTTTTTCTCCCGCCCGCCCCCCGTATCTGGTGGAAATGAACTGCTGCTGCTAGGCGTGGATGTTCAGCTTGAACCGAAGCACTGTTGTTTGCACACGCAGGCACACACCTTGCCGGCGCAGGGCTAGGGGAGACCCCCGGGAGGGGCGGACGGGGGCTGTGCCTGTAGGGTCATCTCACTCCGAACCTGGAGGCTTGGGTCCTCCTCTCAGTGTCTGAGGCAGGCACTGCTGCGCCCTGCTCGCCAGCACCCTCACTTAAAGTTTAGCTGTTAAGAGAGAGGCGATGGCTCTGGGTCGGTCTGTCCGTCTGTCTCTCTCGCTCTCTCGTGTCAGAGTAGATTGTTCATTAATTTCCCTGAAAGTTTTCCAAGAATTAAATTTTGCTTTGTGCCCTATTCCGAAGTTTATTATCAAAACAAATGCTGTCATGATCCCAGCTGCACCTTAAGTGTACCTTTTTGCTGTACTACTAAAAGAGGGTACCATGGCATAAAGTAATTCCATGGGCTTAAATAGATCCTGGTATTTTGTTAGAATATAATAAAGAAATTAAAAGACTATATTATCTTCTTCTATAATTTAAAAAATCCAGAAATCATATAAGGTGGACATAAGTGAGAGAGATCACGCAGGGGAAAAAAAAAAAACCACCACCACATGCTATAGCCAGTTTGTTTGTTCAAATGCTGAGAAACTTGCAGAATTGTTTGCAATTACATTGGCTGTTTTATTCACTCAGAAGCAGAACCTGCATAATCAGTGATAGGGACAAAGTCTGAGCAGGACTGGAGTAAAAATATTGTTACATTTCTTGGATTTGAGGATTCTTTTTTACATTTCAGAGTGGAATACTTCAGATGAACTATTTTTTTTTAATGTAGAAGAGAGCAACATAGAAACCCTTGCACGATTCTTTGAGATTTGAAAAAAAGATTTTTTTTAAAGTGGTAATGCCTTTTTCTGTTCTTATGAATTGTTTATTATTTCTTATTACATCACGTGCTCTTATAAACAAATATATTTGTCAACTTCCTGACTATTAAAATTCAACATATTTCAGATGTTTTTGAACTTTATAATTGGCACTGTAATATTATTTTTTGATAGTTTCTGTTCTTTTCACAGTTTTAGAGTCACAAGAACCTAAGGAAAATGATGGGGGAGGTTTATTGAACAACTGCTTCAGTGATATAGTAGAAATGTTTCCATTCTTACAAGAATTAAGATCTGTAAAATATTTTATAACATTTTTAAACTTCATTAGAGCCTCCATTCTTGCTGCTACTAGGGGCACGATTTTCTGCAGGTTAATATCACACTTGAGTATGTGTCTGACCAAAGCAAGGTTGGAATATGACAGAACTATTATAAAGGCAAAATAGTACTTTGTACCTAATGAGCTATAAGAAGTGGAAAAGTATGGAAATATGGTTCTCCAATAGTACATGATAACAACATTTATTTCCACAGAAGTTAAAAAATGAAGAAAAATATTAGTTATTTTGGTACAGAAAAAGCGTCTAGTTATACCACATGGTTTTAACTGCTGTAGTGCTAGTTTGCACGTATTAGCTGTATTGAAACCTCATCTAACTGTATTTAGGGGACAAAACAAATACACAGGTCAAATGGCTATTAGCACTATTATATATTAATATAACATTCCAGTTGTGTAACTACTCAACCAACTTAAACCATGCTTCTTTGTTTGTCTTCATTTTCTGTTCTAAACTGTTCTTTAGTTCTTTACACAATCAAGTATTGCATTATTGACTTTTGACCCTATCTTTATACAATGTTTTTAAACTCATCCATACCATAATATTAAAGTGGCATTAAAAGAAATCAACCTGTAATGATTTCAACCCGACACAATTCAAATAAAAGAACAAAAACAATCCCATGTCACTTGAAATATATGGCTTACCTAAACCTTACTTTTTAAGTCCATCTAATCTGTGTTCATTAGGGTGAGGTCAGTGTTACAAAGACAATTTTTTTGTTTTCTTTTCTTCTCCTTTCCTCAAGTGAAAGCTCTGACTTGTTCAGAGCATTCAAATGTGTTGTTCGCATCCTGCTCACACTGGTTGTAAGTAATCATTCAGCAGTTCTACCGTGTGTGTGTTTCTTTGTGGATCTCAAAAGCTTGGTAACAAATATCTACAGGTTACCTGACAAAGATCTTAAGTGGACTTGTCAAGTATTATAAGATGCGTCTGTGTCCTAATTTGGAATAGGACCCACAATTTCTGGTGCCCAGCCATACGCTGTGTTACCAAGGTACTTGGGCAGAAACACTCGAGTAAAACCCAGATTTTCCTGGCCCACTTTCCCTCCTTAATAAAACCAAACAGTATCACAACAGCAAACAGTATTAATATCTCAAATTCTACATCAGCTTTATGTAAAGATACAAGGCATTTAGCTTACATCACTGAAGCATAACATTGAGCATGAGATGATAGTGTGTAACAGCTGCTTGACCCATTGCTCAACTATTGCTAGTTCTGAAGTGCAACAGTACCAACAGTTTAGCAAGAAGTAAACAGCTTCTTGAACACTTCCTTGGAGATTTGAAAAAATAATAAAAGTTTACCTTATTTATTATTTACAAATACATAATTTAATTATGGCCAAATACAAATCTTAAGCAAGAGTGCATGCATAGATCCACTTTTCTTGAACGTCTTCATACTTAAACATTAGCCAAACTTAAAGACTACAACAACAAACAAGTTTGAAGGCTCTTGTTGCTAAAATATAGCTTAGTGGGGAGAAAAAGAAAGCTCTCTGCAGTCTTCTATTGAACATCTTATTTTTCTTCTTGAAATGACAAGAACAGCAGGTATAACGGTTTGGTTCTTCTTATGCTGTGTTCTTTATGGAAGAGAAAAACCTGTTTATGAGCCTTTCTTCAAAGTCAGCCACACTAGGAACAGGTTTTGGCAGTTTTCAGGCTTTTCTATAGCAAAATAATTATTAGAAGTAAAGCTCAGAAATAAGAAGAAATACAATGGGACAGTATCTCTTATCACTGTTGGTCTGTGTTAAATTCCAAGGTGGGAGCACCGAGGAGAAGGATGCACCCCAATATGTCAAGCACCTAGCTTTTACTTTTTTTTTTTTTTTTCCTTAATCTAGAGGAATAGGGAAAAGGATGCAGCTGCCAAATAAAAATACGAAGTGCTATGGAGAGCATTGAGAAATCCAGGTACTGAGAGAGTTGCATCAGATCCACGGGTCCTGGAGAAATGCAACCCTAAGCTTTTCTTTGATTTCAGATACAGTTCTTCTCTTTAAAGCAGTATGATGTATAAGAAAAGCCACTGTACTTCTGGCACTTTTTGTTTTGTTTAAAGTGTACTGCTCTTTAACTGGCTGCTAATATGTTCTGTAGAACGTGGAATGTACCAGACGTAGGGTAAACTTGGAAAATAAACCTCCCAACTCTGTAACTTAGTGTGATGAAGGTCCATTTCACAACTCTGTAGGACAGCTAAGACATCAGAATCCTCTTGAACTAACTCTAGGGCTGCAAAGCTGGCAGAAAAACAGGGCAGGCCAAAAAGTGTTGAACCGTGTTACAGTGCAGTTAATTTAGGCTAGCTGTTCTCTGAGAGGTGCTGGCCTGAATAACTCTTACCATAAAGAAAATTGCTAGTATAGAAATGCTTTTCTTGGACTAAGCCCAGACTTCCTAAACGAATACACTAAAAGAACTTTTGCAAAGATTTGCGGCTCTATATCTGACCTTTCCATTCCTCCTTCAAATGGTACAGGTAAACTTCAACAAGCACTGTAGTTGTGCTCTTAAGCAATGCTAGCCAGGAGAAGTGTTACAGAATGGAGAAAACCATTTCTTCAGAATATAATAAACCACTTGGCAAAGGAAACAGAGCAGCCTGGTAGATTAAACTTACTTGGTATTGAGTCACACAACATTCTGGACTTCCAAAACTGTTCTGGGTGATAGGTGTTTATATCATTAAATATAAAATGCACCCTTCCTCCCCCACCCCCCTTAGTTTGTATAAGAAAAGTGTTGGGAGTTGGAAGCTTGTAAAAGAACAATGAGCCTCAACCATTTAGGCATTGAGAGTCAACAGGAGTCTCAAGACCCCTGCACCCCTCTAAGTCCTCCAGTAAAAAGTTATTTTGAAATGTTTGCCTTCAGTGCCCAAAATACCAGTTTTAGGTAAGCTGAGCATTAGTAGCATCTGTTTTCTACTTTGTACTATTTGCAATGCACAAAATGAGACTCCGAGGTTTTACCTTCTGAGGAGCTTAATGCGGATCTTTTGACAATTTGTAATACTCCATGCTCATGCTGAATGCAGAGCAGAGGGATTTCAAATAAAACTGACCACATGGCTGAAAGACATAACGCAAGCTGAGAAGTTGTGCCATATACCCTGGGGAACAGTGCACGCTCTTGGGATGCACAGACAGGCAGGTTTGAATTCCTGCAGCTGAGAATGCTCAGTGATCACTAGGGTGTGATACAGAAAATGAGCACATAGCTTCTCATTCCTTTCCTTCAGGTGAGGAATAATCTAGTCACCTATCATACTTTAAGTAGTGATGTAGGGAGCAGAGTAACTGAGCAGGTTTAGGTTGTGAAACTAAACATCACACCTGCTCTGTGGGTAGTCTAAGAGAGAGGCAAGGCTACCAAACTTCTCTTGTAGACATTTCCTTTCAGCTGGCTTGAGTGTCTCCTCTGCACCTTGGACACCTATCTCATTGAGATGATGGGGTTGCCCTACTTGCTGTAATGAGCTGACTCACAAAAATATTTCATGTTCCTGGTGGGGGGTCCTTCAGCTTCTCCAGGAGTTTGTTACTTCAGCCAGGTTGCTGTACCTCTTCTATGACCATGAGTTCCTAGATCAGGTAGTTGTACCAGGGTAGATCATACAGCATAGGCATTCCTGAAGTAAGGAGTAGTGGAAGTGCATATTTTCAATAACTTGGTAACATTCTGTGAAGTAGTCCTGAATTTTGTGTAATGATATGTGAAGCCTGTAGAAGTTAAAAGGAGTATTGTTTCTAGATCCTAGTGATTTCTGAAATGCTGCGTGCTCATGGGTAAGCTTGTCAGATTAATGCAACCAGAGATGAAGACATTCATAAGCCCTAGTCCTATATGCAAAAAAAAAAGAAGCAAAGTTGGGAGTTTCATTTGTTGTTTTGTTTTGTTTTGTTTTTTTAAATTAAAATCTTCATAGTACAAGGCAGATGTGCTATTTGCGTGACTACTCTATTCTCATTTTGAATTATTTGTGTGTTTTCCCTCAAAAGTGTCATTGCTTGAAAATTCAAGTCCAGGAGAGTAAGATTTGCTGAAAGTGTAAGTAGTGGTGTGAAGGGAAACCAGAGATGGAAAAGAAACCGTGCTTTGGGTTAAATTTTCCTCTTGCACCACCTGCATTTCTGCCAGATCTCAGAGTACTTTACTTACCATGTAGAACATTCCCTGACTGTATTTCCTATCTGCATGTTGGTCACTCCTCTTATTTTTTTGAAAGGTTCAAGTCTGTCTCAGTTACAGGGTTTTTCAATGTAGCCCAAAGTGAAAGATGCATGTTGTATGTGAAATTTGTAGCATTATCTTTAATGTACATGTAACTTTTCTAAAATTTTCTTTAGCAAAGGCTGTACATACCTGTGTGGTTGGTAGGAAATAGCATGTGAACTGTTAGAGTGTAGCAGGGTTTAACTCTTTCTGGGGAGTGTTGTCATGGTAAACAAACAATATTTTCTTGACTTCAAGATAAGTCAATGGTAGCAGGATTATGGCTTCAGAAAATTATCAGTCACCTTTACCAATGTAAGGATAAATGTACATAGCATTGTGGAATGCAGCACGTGTGTTTGAAATGCATCATTTTGTGGTTGAGGGCACGAGCTCACAGTAACGACCGCTGCCTGATGATCTCTTGTGTAGTACTGTCTCCCTCTGGCCCAGTTTAGTAGGTGTATTTCTAGCCCAGTAAGTCACCAGCCTTGCAGGGTAGCAACAGCTGACTGTCCCCTTGCTTCTCTGAGAGCATCTTCTTTGCAGCAGTTCTCACAGGCCATAAAGTATGATGAGCTCATTCTGTGGGAGCTCCCACGACTCCCCCAAAACACTGGTGCTTTTGGCTTCTGAAACTTGAGTTACCGTTCCTTTTGTGTGAAGAAGAAGTGCAGTCTGGAGATACATTATTAGTTCTGAGTAAGATGGCATGCTGCACAGTCTTCTGCAGGTAACTTTCTCCACTTGAAAGGACCATTAGTCCATTTGCTCAGGAGCTTTATTTTTCCCCTGCAGGTCAACCATTTGTGTCAACCACTGCCCCAGCCTTCAACTTCCAATTATTTATAAATGTCTTTCTCACCTGTATTGTCAGCTATAAAAGAACAAAATGTATTAGAGACATTCTGTTCCTTTAGACTGACTCTGTGAATAGAGAGTTACTCTGGAGAATTGTTAAAAAAAATCCCTGTACATCTCTACCCACTGATTTGGCCAGCCAGTGCCATGTATTTCATACCTTGAATACAAAAAGGGTAGAGCTTAGGTTTATTAGTCTCAATATTAAGCTCTTAATACTGTGAGTTACTCACTTTGAAAATGCAGAACTAATTTTGATGTAGATTTACAATTCATTGATCTCTTGCCCTAGATTCATACTGCATCTGAAGAGGCACTTTGCTTTCTAAAAGGAAGGGAAAACTGGGCTAATGTCAGTTGGTTTCATAGCATGGAAGAGTGGAGCAGGAGTTGCAAAGATCTGGGCCGCCTGAACTCCAGCACACAGAATTCACAGAAAATGCAGTCAAGTGTGAGTGTGTGTATAAATGCTATGAAATTGTGCTTAAATAAGAAATCCAGAGAAACAACAGTTAGCTGAGAGACTCTGCATTAATAGGGTCAGTCATGTCTGCTGCAAGATAAGGCAATGAGCTGAAATGGGCAGAATGGAGTTTTTAAGCAATGTAGCTATTGGAAAACAAGCTATTCAACAGCTATTTATAAGCCTAGGATAAACTTTGCTCACAGCCAGTTTGCATGTAGTGCTGTAACTTGTTAGATTTAATTACAATTCATTTGTTTATATTTGGAGGGGTGGAGTTTGATTCCTTTCTCATTTTATGCGTGTTTTAATCAAAATAGTGATTTGCCAGCGGCATACATTTTAGTGCTATAAAAAAGAAAAAAATCAGCTTAATCAAATGTGGAATTGTGCACGAGGTCTCTGAAGTTAACTTTGGAGCTGCTTCCAGCACTCCATTTTCCCTTTGCTCATATGTCAGCCATTTTCCCAAAGGGACAGCAAAAGAGGCTTTCTTTTTCCCCCTTTGCAGATTTGGAAGGCTGTCTGAAGGCACTGTGAACTTGAATGTTGTCAATGATCGTCATTTTCCTGCAGTTTAATAATCATTATGTCCATTTATGAAATGCAACTTATAAAGCCATTGTGCTAGCCAGAAAACCAAGAAATCTCTTTTAGAAAAGGAGGGGGGAAATGAGGCTTTAAGTTTTGTGTGTGTTCATTTCCAAAGTGAATCAAATTTCTTTTGAAACTCAGAGACCCCAAGGTAGGTAGTAACGTGGTGGCTAGGGTGTTTTCTGGGGGTGAGACACCCAAGTTCAATTCCCTGTTTTGAAAGAGTCTGAAGAGGTTCTTCCATGTGAGTTCACTACCTCCTGCCTCCTGGACTGTTGGCTGTTGTGGGTTTCCTTCCTCTTGGCTCTGAGACTGCTTCCCTGAAATCCATCCATTCCAAAGAGTCCCATCCTGATGAATTGCTGCTTCCTCCTGTCGCAAAGAAAGGTGTTTCCTAAACACCTGTTTAATTATATTGGGAAATAACACAAGCTGTCAGGAAAAGGTGGTATGTTCCATTTCAGAATAAAACCATTCACATGCGTTAAATGGTTCGAGTTGTGCTTTTGTGCCAGGCAGCATTGCGACTTGTGGAGCAGGTGACTAACTGCCATGTCAAACACCTTGCTACGGCTTCGTTTCAGGCTGCTTCCCTTTGTCTTAGATTGCAAAGTGAGGGAAGCCAGGGTAGCAAGACATCTCAAAAGTTTTGATTTTTTACGTTCTTGTGGATGTGGTCAGTGGGTTGTGGACATGCTGCGATGGGCTGCAGCTGCTGGACAGCGCTTCCATCCCCATGGAGATCTGGACAGCAGCCACGGTGCGCTGGTGGAAACCTGGGAAATCTTTGGCTACCTTTGTTCTGGAGGTTTTTGCAGACATAAAAAAGATCAACTAGAGTACTATGAGGATGCAGTGGATGGAGAAGAGATGGATGAAGTGAAGAGCTGAGATGGGCTAAGCAGAGTGAAACATCATGGTTCAAGTGAAAAGTAATCAATCTAGCCTAAGTTGAGGTTGTTGTGGAAGGAGCATCTGTTATGGGCTGGAGGAGGCCAGGACAGAAACTTAAACCAAAGTGAGTGGAGCTGAAGGGGCATGTGGGTACAGAGGTGTTTTGGGGAAAAAAAAAGATTTGTCTTGGTGGTATAGGATGCCGATCACACTTGGAAGTCTTGAGGAGATGTGATGTCTGAACCTAGTGATTTCTGTCCAGATCTTAGAGTTACACAACAAAAATGTAGCTTGTAACTCAGTGCTAAGAAATTTTGTGGATTGTAGCAATCATCTTGAACATGCTATTTCTGGAGTTTATTTGTGGTAGTCTTAATGAGCTTCTAGAACAATTCAATCGTACATCGGTTTCACTGCAACAGGAAATGCGTAGATGGTGTTCTGTGTTCCAAAGTTGTAGTAATGTATCCATTGCTGCCTAAAGTCACCTAATAGTCTTTGCTTTCCTGTGGTTTTATTTCCCAACTGTCATGGTTTAACCCCAGCCAGTAACTAAGCACCATGCAGCTGCTTATTCACTCCCCGCCCCCCCCAGCAGGATGGGGGAGAGAACTGGGGGAAAAAAATTAAAACTTGTGGGTGGAGATAAGGACAGTTTAATACAACAAAAAGGAAGAAACTAATAATGATAGTAACAACAAGAATAAAATTACAATAATAAAAGCATTGGAATATACGAAACAAATTATGCACAATGCAATTACGCACAAGCTGCTGACCAGTACCCAGTCAGTTCCTGACACACCTCCCCACCAGGCCAACTCCCCCCCAGTTTATATACTGGGCATGTGTTCCACGTGGTATGGAATACCCCTTTGGCCAGTTTGGGTCAGCTGCCCTGGCTGTGTCCTGTGCCAACTTCTTGTGCCCCTCCA
>JAVJGG010000074.1:56322779-56353500 GCA_035590195.1 Aviceda cuculoides
CAAAACCCCCAAACAAACCAAAACCACCCCAAAACAAAAAAAAAATCCACGGAAACAAAACCCCACCAAAACAAAACAACAGCAACAAACCCCCTTAAACAACGAAGCAGGGCATAACAATCAAAATTGTTATAATATGAAGATAATTCTGGTACAACTTTGTGAAATGACAGCATACACTCCTATATTCCAGGCCCAGGATTTTGCCAGGAGAGGACTCACACAGTGTATTAGCTCTGTGAGCCTGGTGCATGGGAATGAATTTAATCTTAATGGCAGTTTTTTTCTTTCAAAAGTGACTTCGTATAAATGTTGTCATTCTATTTGGTGCAACAGTGCATTCTGGCATTCTTCCTTGTTTCAAGGTGACAGAGCTACTACTCTGGTCCTTCAGGTGGGCTTGGAGTGAGCAACAGAACTTGTTTGTTTCTCACACCATTAATAGACTGAAAACCGTGTGTTTGATAGATATTACTAAAGACTCAAGCTCAAGACAAGAGTTGTGCCAGTCTTAAAAAAAATATGTATTTAAAATGTCATCATTTTAGGTTACATTCTGTGCATCCTGGTGTTAGAGATATCAGACTTTTTCTTTCATGTATGAAGCCAGCTGTTTAAGAAAGTGAAATATCATAAAATTATCAATAAAATAAAAACTAGTGGGACTGATCAGTGTTACACTCAACCGAAAATGTGAGTATATTGTATGACCTCTGGTAAGATCCTGCAGTGAATTAGATCTATATGATTCTCTGGGGGTTTGGGCCCTCACAAATGTATGAGGAACAAAATCTTGTATTTCAGTTTGTTGCTGTGTTTTAACCTAATACCTACCATTTTGTCCCAACACATGCTTACAGAGTTCAGGAAGAAAAACTAGCAGGTGGTGAGAAACTCTTTTAAAAAATAGTTCAAACCAATGTTTTAGACTTTGGGCTTACGTTTGTTTGTTTCTTTCCTACCCTATCAACTCAGAAGGTTCCTTTGTTGTCTGTTTGCAGATATGCATTAACTAGAACAGCTGATGCACATACAGGTCTTTTCTGGCCCTCTGGCATTTCAGTGGCTTAGGGACCATCCATACAGTTCAAAGAGATCAGTAATGAATCATCTTCAAAGAAGGGAATCGTTTTCATGGGTTCCACCAGATTTATACAAGAGGCTATTTTTAGAGCAAGGATTTTTTTTTTCCCCTTAGAGCTGTAAGACATCTGTGGCCTTGCCTTAGATTTGAAAGATTTTTCTGCTGTGCTGAAAGTAACTCCTTTAGGGCCGTGCTTTCATGTTCACTTTATTGTTATTTTTCATTTGATTGCAAGTAGTCTGCAGATAGCTTAAAATCAAAAAGGGCTCTGTACTTCTGTAGCTCACATGTGAAGTCTTATCAGAGAACACTGGTTTCCTTCATGGTTAATGCAGATGGTTGCCTGTGAAATGATGACCCTTAATTACCATGCTCACACTTATTCTCTGGTATCAATACATAATGCAGTTTACCTGTCCAAGTCTGAGGTATGTGTATGTTTACAAATTGGTATTTTATGATACACATACATCTTTGGCATAGAGCATGTTAAACACCAATTGAGTAGAGAATGTCTTCAACATACCCTTGTTTTATTTGGGAACTTATGTAGTATAGCTGCACAGGGTCCACTGGAACAAAATGAAGGAAAATGGAGGCAACTTACGGTGGCAAGGTGTTTCAGTTTGTGTTACTGATGTTGTAAAATGGATACTAGACATACATGCAACATATATGTACCGTTTTGCACTTCCAGCCCCAATGGATACTAGACATACATGCAACATACATGTACCGTTTTGCACTTCCAGCCCCAGTGCAGAAATGTACAATTCATACATGTAGTCTGGTAAAAATGGCCAAATTCAGAAGTCACCACTCCATATGTTAGGATGAAAATCTTGCTCCTGGGAAGAGTCCACTGACATCAGTAAGAAGAAGATTTGGCCTTTTTCAGATAGGAAGACAGCAATAGGCAAAAGGCTATTCAAATTTTCTGAAAATTTCCCCAAGTTTTATTCTTAATTCAGTAGAAATGAATGATTGGGCCCCAAAATCTCCTCTTCTGGTTAATAGGCTGTCAGGGACTAAAACAGCTGACAGCATATCTCCCACACAGCCCTTAGCTATTTTAGCTGTAGCTACTAGTTGGGCTGGGCAGTGCTGCTTCTTGAAATGCCTCATTCCTAACTTATCAGGGTAAGTGTTCAACATTCCTTGATGAGTGAAGGAGGTAGTAGGATGGCATAGGTGCAGCATACCAGATTTGCATCACTTGGAGATGTTGGCAGTGCTTCTTGCCACCACTCCCTTTTGTTTATCTGCCACTCTCTCTCGCAGGAGTTCTATTTTTCACTCATTCTTTTAGCACAGAATCACTGAAGAGGATAGTCTACCTTCTTTGGATGATGGGCGATCCTTTTGTATGTTTGTATGCAGACTTGGCGTATGCTTGTCTGCAGGTTGGTTGAGCCATCTTCTGGTATCTCCCCTCCAGTTTTGGTTGTTGGTTGGGTTTTTTTTTCCCGTTTGACCAGTTGCAGAGGTGTTGCCATTGCTGAAAATGGGATCAAAGCAGGATACATTTAAATGTGTGGACTTCTTGGTTCTTTTTGGTCACAGTTCACATCCTGTGTCTACCAGC
This sequence comes from Aviceda cuculoides, assembly GCA_035590195.1. Taxonomy (NCBI): domain Eukaryota; kingdom Metazoa; phylum Chordata; class Aves; order Accipitriformes; family Accipitridae; genus Aviceda; species Aviceda cuculoides. The sequence continues at coordinate 56,325,449 of JAVJGG010000074.1, forward strand.
TGCCAAGTCTCTTCGTTCATTCTTTGATGATCAGTTACGTTCTTACTCACTCTGGAGGAGAGCAGTTCTATCTGCCTATTCCAAGTATTATCAACACTGCTGAGTATCTGACAACAGTAGGCATATCTTCTGCTACCATGTATGCCATGGATAGAAAAAAATCATGGCACAGATGCATCACTTAAAACAGTACTTTCACTGCTGCCTGTCACAGGATTAAGTGTAAAACAGGAAGGATAGTCTTCTGTGCATCCTCTCTAAACTCCTTCCAAACTTTTGCTGCTTCTCTGCTCAGACATTTGCTTGGCAACTGACTTGTATGCTGATGGGAAGTTAGTGGGAATTGGATTTCCTGCTGATTTTGAAATGTCACTTAAACAAGAGAAATATTTCAAAGATACAATTCTGCAAAAAAATGTTTCAAGTCAATCAGAAATTACTATAGTCTACCTCAGATTCTGTTTATATTTTGATAAAAATGTCCACCAGATTTACTGCTTCTTCAAAAGGCTTTACTTCTAATAAATGAAAATTTTCTGGTGGCTGGGAGGATCCAGCTGGAAAATATCTAACTGTCTGGCAATGCTAACTTCAATAACTTCATTTCATGCTGCAGTTGGGAGGTCCAAAGATACATTACCATGGAGATACCTACAGTAGTTTTAAAACAACTTTAATTACTAAGGCTTGAGGGCTAATGATTACAGCAACATCGGCTGTCGAACACACACTTGAAGGCTGGATACATGCTTCAGCAGCTGGCTGCACTGACTACGTGTAACTACAGCCCAATGATGTATGCTTTTGAGATTGGAAGCATAGGACTGAGATCTTATAGTTCTTGCCAAGATACAACCAGCCTTGTACAAAGGGACCAGACCAGATACCTAAAAACCACAGTTGTGCTGCTATTGCAGAGGACAAGTAGGTGGCCTTGGACGACTGGGTCAGATCTACAAAGGCCAAGGGACTCCACAAATGGGATTGCAGTGCTTGCTGCTGCTCTTCCTCCTCGTTTGGTAACTGACCTGATTTTTTTTTTTTTTACTTTTTGCAATGATGTTTTTTGCACCTTTGGTAGAGTTTGCACTGTTAGATCAAAATTCAGGGTCAAAAAATAAAATGAGTGATTGTTGACTCTTCTTACCATCAGCCATAACATGATTTGTATTGTTACAGATTTGGCTTTGCTGTCTCTGTTTAATGCGTGCAGATGTGTTTAGTGGGCACATAGGGAAATGAAAAATCGTTCCCTTTGAAGGAAAAGACAAAGTCGAGCACTAAGGTGAAGAATTTAGCAAGCTACCTTTACATAAATATGGTTTCAGACTTGACTGGCATCTGAGTCCAAATCAGTCAAAAGAAGCCAAGCAAGATTTTAAATTGGACTAGTAGGCTGTTACTTGATCTGTTGTCATTATGTTTCTTTTCATGGAGAACCTAGTCATATGAGGAAGCATATGAATGAAATGCTTACCTGATATTACTGTCAGCAACAGAAAGGTAAAGTGAATGACAGTCAATCATGTGTGTTCTGCTGTACATAAAAATTCATGGAGACTTCTGTACTGCTTCATGCTGTACACTTTTCAGTTATAAGTAATAATCTCAGATGGAAATGTCTGCAGTCTACCTTTCAACAGCAGCATAGACAGTATTAAACCAAGCCATCTTAAAGAAGATAGACGCTCTTGCAGCTGTTTCATTTTCTCTGAATTAACCTTTTCACTAGAGCTCATTTATAAATCCTTGCCAAGTAGTGTGTATTTATTCTATTTCTGTACACAGTTGCAGCATCTTCACTAGTCGTCCAAGGATAATAAAACAATTTTTTGTGGGTACCAGTGAAATTACTGTGTTCATAGTATAATCTAGTTACTTGAACCTGCGTAAAATTTCATTGCAATTTATAGCAAGTCTCTTATGCAACACAAAAAACCTCAAAGTAACTGGCATGCATGAGAAATGGAGGAATAGTTCTTATTTTCTGTGAACATAGGTTAAGTTTTCTATTCTAACATATTTTCACTTTCTTAATCTGATTACGAGATCAATAACTACAAAATCATGAGTTTTATTACACGTAGAAGTAGGGTAAACTTCCTTCTGATCTGATATAGGCAAAGTCAGTTTGAGACTTCTGTGTCCCAAGTTCTGAGATGGCCTGATGTCTTTAATGCTGTGGCTTTTGCCTCCCCTGAGATGGCTGGCTGCAGAGAAAGTTCCTGCTTTACAGTCAGGATTTCTGCACCACTGCAGAGGTTGTCCCAGTGTCACCAAGTGGGAGCAACCTCCTAGCTGACTCCTCCGTGGCTGGAAGGATAGTTCCCAATCCAGAGAGGAAGATGCCACTCTGGAGAAAAATGGGAACTGTGCATAGAGTTGCTTTTAATTATCCTCTGAAAAATTCCAAATACATATTCCTTAGCTGGCTTCATGGTATGTGTTTTGAGGCGATCATATTTTAAATGTGCTAAGGGTGACTGAATAATTTAAAAGTATTTCTGCATACATCATGATTGAAATTAAAATATTAGGGAATTACTTTTTTTCATTTTTATTTTTAATGGCAAATGATATTTGTTTGAGCTGTTTCATAAAGTAAAATATAAAAATGCCAGTTAGTGCAAATGTATTTCGTTAGAACTTTTACAGGAAGAACTGTATGTGCAAATATATATACCTCTCTACTGGAAGCTGCAAGAGGAATTAAAACACATGAAACTTCTGAAACATGAAATATTAAGCATAACCCAGCACTCAGACTTTTAGGGGGGAATGGCAATTTTTCAGCATTTTGCATGTGTTCATTGCAGATTTTTTTAAAAATTGATGCTGAAATGGGTCAACAACGCACACTTCTATAAAATCCCTACAGTTCGCATCACTAGCAAAATGACTTCTCACCTTCTTTCTCAACTTACTGCTAAATTTTTGGAGGGCTCCTTTCCTAAGGTCTTCCTAAAAACAAATTATCCTCATTTGGATCTGAGAAGCATCATCCTCAGTTTCTGTAGGGAAAAAAAAATCATTGGACAGGATGCATGTAGGTGGTGTATCAAGGCCAATTTTCTTTTAGAGTACATGAGGCAAACTCCCATTTCAGAACATATCTCTCTGCAAAATGAGTTCACCATGCTGACTGTTAAATTGCCTTAAAGGCTATCAGAGTTGTTGTCTCAGACCTACTGCAGATTCAGGGATGTGTTGATTCACACTAACTTTGAAAATAGGACTTTATCTACCTTGAGGACTTAAAAATGGCTTTGCTTTATTTTTAATGAAAGTTTTCTGAGTAATCTGTACCTGATATTCGGCAGCTTCTGTGAAAAACATAATGACTGCAAATTACAGAATGTGTCAGACTGTGCCTTGCTTTACAGCTATATATACAAAAAGGAGGTAGTGTTCCATGGAGCATGTAACGTAAGTTCACCGGGACACTGAAAAAATAAGTGAAAGAGAGATCTCTTGAGAATTAATAAATCAAAAATGACATCTGTGTTTTTCAGAAATCTCTGAGGCCTGTGGTGGGGAGTGGATGCAGGTGGTATCATACATGCTTGCCCTGGTCTTGCATGTGTTATCCAGTGTGGACCATTCTCAAGAGACATGATGTTAGTTTAGTGGCTTGATCTGACCCAGTGCACCTGTTGTTATGTGTTTGCAATCCTGGCCTCCATTGAAGCCTGACTTAGCAAAATATTTAAGTGCACGAGTAGAACCATCCAGCTTGACTGGAAAAACCACAGCACCAGTCTGACTTCACATTTCCACAGGGTCATTGCACTCAGAAGAAGTCTAAAACAGCCTTGGGGTGGTTATAACCTGTGTCTGGCAGCTAATTATAGAACAGTTGGTTAGCTCTGTGTCGCTACAAAGGTCTAAAAAGGAAAAGTGGTATTTCCCCAAGAAGAACTGCATATGTGAACATTTCTTGTTCCCATAGTGTTAGGTGGGTCTGAAGACTTGGGGCCTAAATTCTGTAAGGAGGAGTACTAATGTATTTGCAGTGCCATAACTGGAACAATCAGTGATGCTCCTGTTTTACTCAGTGCAGAGGGTCCAGCTATCCGTACTGTGTTAGCACTTCATCACAAGGTTTCTGCAGATGGGACTAGTTAGCTAGTCAGACTGTTTTATGTGTGCCCAGTAATGGGCTTTTCATGTTCAATGACTGTAACAATTACAGACATTTCATTACAGATGTATTTTGTTAGGAGGCCTCCCAGCCAGACGTCTCTCATTTACTTTTGGAGAAGCATTTAAACTTTAATGGTAACTTGCTATGTGAAGTAAAATGCAATTTCTGGAGAGGACTCTCGGGTCAGAGAGCTGGCCCCTGCAATTACAGGAAGCCACCTTCTATAACCTCTTTAATTTCATCAAAGCCTCGAAAAAGTTTGCTTCTGGTCCTCTCTGAGTTTACTGACGGGAGTCCTAAGCTGTCATCTCTGCTTTTTCTGTTATATTCAGCTAAGAAGCTTCTAACATATAGCAACATACATAACTACGCAGTGTGGTACCTCATATTGTTTGAATTTCAGCCCATTTCTCTGACTCCTGCCCTCAAGTGTCTCTGCTACCCAATCTACCTTGCAGTTCTTTTATTCACCCCATTTTCTGCAGCTTTTTTAAGAGCTTTGCCTGTGGCATCCCAACAAATGCCTTTCAGCAGTCTTGAACAGGACAGGTTTATTAAATTTCCTTTCTCTAGAAGATCACTTTTATTGTTTTATACTTTTTTATCAGTGGTCATATTCGGGTGACCCAGTAAGACTGGTATATTGAATTGCATCTTCTGTTCAATATAACTTGAAGTTGTTATTCTGTCCGTATTCTTCCAACTTTGGCAGAGATTTTTAACATGAGTGCCAGTATGATGGGCCTATGATTGCCCAGATCACTTTCCCTGCTTTCTTGGCAGCTCCTTTCCCCCAGCTTATGTCAATCAAAATATTTCTCAACTTCTTTGAAAACTGAATGTGACTCAGCAAGAAATTTATAGAAGTTACTGTTTTCTATATTGTGACATGCACTTGTGAAAAAGTACAATATTAAGAGGAAATATATTTCTCTGCAGAGCCCATCCAAAGACAGCTGTAAAATAAAGAGCTATATAAGAGAGGTCTATAACAGAGAACTCTGGCAATATATTCTTCTGTTGTAATCGCATGGACTGTAGTGTTAGATTGTAAATAATTTATGCATAAGCATGTAGCTGTATGTGATACTGAGTCTAATCCACTAAAATGAAGAAATCATGCCTTATAAAATCTTTGTTGTGAAAATTTTGTCAGTGAATTGGAACTAAAATCTTTTATGGCTTTCAGGGGCAGGATTTCCAGACAAAGGTGGTTGGAAAGTGTCAGGCTTTGAACTGTCCATGTGACCTCTTGGAGAGGAGATTAATACTCTCCTACAGTTTATGATATGTATATAGCTCCTGTTGCTTAATAGTTACTTAATTCTTTAAATGCTGAGCATTTGGGCCATGGTACCTTTAACTGTACAAGAAGCCCTTTTTGCCTCCAGTGATATTGCTCATAAAATAAAATTAAACAGATCACTGAGCGGAGGTAGTGGTACACAGATTTTAGCTTCTGCAATATAAGGTGCATTGAAAATAGGCAGCTGTAACTATTCTTTGGGGAGAGAAGGTGTGGCAGTTAACTGCATTCAGAGGCCAGAACTTCTGCTTTTAATTCTTGAGTGTGGAAGTTCATACCGTGCACGTGCAGAAGGCATGGGAGATAGATAGGTTGCGGAGACATTTGCAGGACAGTTGTGTTTCACTATCTGTGGAGAATGTAACTGTAATTTTTTTATCCTCTCAGTATCGTGTTAGTAGTGAGTTGCATAATACATCCTAATGATGGACAATCCTAATGGTGGACTAAAATGACTGTATTCTCTTCAAATATATGTCAGTACATAAAAACTGGAGTAGCAGTAAGAGCTCTCTGTAGAACATTGGCATGATTCTTGTAATGCTGGGTCTGGAAAGTGGCACTTAAGTTTGGTGGTGCTTCTCCTTGTTAAGACTGGAATAAAATGTCCAAAAAAAGTCTTTTTTCCAGAAAGCTTTTTATGATTTCCCCCCACACTGTGGAAATAGGGATGAGTAATACCAAAATGATTATTGCTTATTGCGTAAGTAATAATTTGCTCTAGTGCAGCAGGCCAGCTGAAGGACTATGCGATGCCTTCTTTCGATACTTTTGCAGAGCTTATTTGGATTGCAGCTGTATACGAAAGTTAAACCCTAACATAAGATGCTGATCCTACCAGCATTTACATGAGTGAAGTAAGGGCAGTGAAATTAACATGGCTGCATTCAGGCATGTAAGACTGAGTAATGAAGCTTCCAGGGGCAATTCTTACTTTTGCGAGGTGTTAATACTTCAGGTACATCTAACACCCACTACTCTGTCTGTCTGGATCAGAGCTTCTCCTTCCTCTGAACACTTCATGTGTGCCACTATACCACCTTGTATAAATACTACTTCTACTCTTAATCTGTATTTGGGTAGGTCTTGTAGGATCAGTCAGCCCTTACGTCCTATTACACCAGGTACTATAAAAGTGAGAGGTGGTCTTTGCGTCTGAGATTTATAACCTAAATAGATGAGGCAAGCTTCATAAATGGTTCAGTGTTGAATGACAAAATATAGAGGGTCAAAATGCTGGGTTTGGGTAACATCCAAGTGGCTCAGTTAGTGACTCACCAGTGGGCAAGGCACTGTGCACGTCCCAGAAGGTGATATCCAGGTGTCAGTATTAGAGTCTTAGATTCACACACTATTGCTGCTGTCTGGATTATCTGCAGTGGCTTTGTCAAAATTAAAATAGAAATTAAACTGAATTATATGTGATCATGAATTATTCAGTCAGCATGAGATCCTCCGAGTTGTTTATTTTGATGAGAATTTGGGTTTGATTTTTGTTGTGTGCACAGTTTTTAGTGTGAAACATGGCACAGACTTCCACATTGATAATTTGTAGCTGCACAATAACAGGTGGCGTTGAGCTGGAGGCTTTGTTACTGGAGACAGCATCACTCCTGATACTTGAGATGGTAGAGTCTGCTCTGGGAATACTTCTTTTATCTGTGGCTTTCTGATAAAAGGATCAACAGCAAAATAGTTAATTTTGACATATTTAAATTTTTTTTTTTATTTTAGAGTCAATCTTAGGTTGTAATGGAAAAAGCACATGTATGTATCTGTTATCTGAAAACTTGGGAGGATTTAATTCTTGTTTTATTGGTCGTTGTACTGTGTATTTGCAATTTGGAGTAGTTGTTAGGTTTTGTTTGGTTGGTTTTTTTAATGGAGTTTCTAGGTATAATTCTAAGACACATCTTGTGGGTGCTAAAATTTTAATTAAAAGCCAAACTAGTTGGCTTCAGCTGCCTGTCCCCGGACTCGAACAATCAGGACAGAAGAACTACAAAGCAAACACTGTCAGGCAGTATGAAGGAGCCCAGGAGAGAAAATACTGTCTTCAAAGAAAGTAAGGAATACCCTATTCTTTACTAGAGCTTATTTTGGTATTTTTGTAAAATGTAGATCAAAGTTCACAGCTGAGTTTTTTCTAAGTAAAAGAATTCAGAAAACTTCAATAAGTGATTAGTACTCATCAGAACATCTTTGTTCTGGTTTGGTTTGGTTTTCTGTGTTCAGCAAGAGGAATACAGTGTTGGTTTTAGGCTGAGATAGTATGCAGATGCCTTACAGTAGCTGGAAAAGGAAGACATAAGCAGACCTTGTTGGGAGAAAGGAGGAAGAAATTCTTTCCAGCTATGCCCAACTGGGATAAGAAGTAAGAAGAGGTGATAGTAAGCCAAAGCTCTGATTGTGGCATCCAACATGCATCTCTGAAGAAGAAGCCTGCTAACCACTCCACCTTAAGGTTGATATTGATAGCTAGTACTATCTGCTTTGAGTAGTGTTGGAGAAATGGTAGACTGAAAGTATAGTGCATGCCTTGGGTCAAAAAGTTGTCTTCCTTTTAACCCTTGGAGTAAAGTCCATAATGCCTGTGTGTGCACTTGCAAACCAGTATTTGAGGTGCTGCTTCCAACTGCTCTCGGACTATCGAGGGTCATAATCTTAGTGGTTTTGAAGGCAAGAGAGAACCTGTGAATTCAGCTCAGTCTTAATTTGTTCACTTTCAGTAAAACACTGCACAGTTTATGTTAGATAAACTGTGGAAGCCAAGACAACTAAAATTTTTTCCTTCAGTAAGAAACTGGGTAAGTCATCTACTACTGTAACAGCAGCGTTAAATTAATTGAGAACACACTCTTTCTTGTCAAAATCTCCCTGAACTAAAATAGTCCTCCAACAAGCAGCAGCCAAAGCCAGCAATACATTGAATGAAAAGTAAGAAGACAGATTCCCCTTTTCTAGTAAAATTAGACTTGTGGAAAACTCCCAAATATTCAAGTATTAAAATATTTAACTTCTTCCCTTGCTAATTTCCAGGAGGAATTTCAAATATGATAACTGTCTTCCAGCAAACTCTTACTGACGTCACAGAGCCCTGGAAGTATGCCCCCCACAACCCAGCACAGAAGTTGGACTTGAAATTTGTTTTGGCAGTACCTTCTGTGTGAGGTGGTGGGAACTGAACAGTCTCTAGAGCAAATGCTGAGCTGGCAGCCCCTTAGGTGTATGCAGACAACCTCCAGATGTTTTTTCTTAGCCTTTGGAAAATTAATTGGCAAAGTTAATTTTACATTTTAAAATGATTGTTTGATTGCAGACTAACAGTATGCTTCATAAGTTATGAGTATTTACCTAGACCAAGAGCTCATGGAAGAAGATCAGGATTATTTAGCTAACCACTTGCTGCAAATTAATGTTCTAGCTGTTTCCATTCGCAGTTGTATGAACATATTACCTGAATATTCCAGTATTGAAAATCACTTCATATCTTTTTGTATCAGTATTAATAGCCATGCCCAAGAATTGATCTGCTATATTGAACCATAGGTCTACCAGCCCATTATCTTGTCTTGGGCAACAGCAAAGAGCCTTATGCAACAGACAGGAAAGAGGGCAGATGGAGAGGGATCTCTCCCTGGGCCTCTCTCAACCTACAACTCTGGGGCTTCTGAGTTCAGGTTATGTTCCTACTGGTGTGTTTCACAGCAACACAGGGTAACACAGCAACACCTTTAGTAAATTTTGTTCAACTACTTTTTAAAAACACCCCCTCCAGTGTCCTGATAATTTAAGTGAAAGCATCATATTTCTTGTATTGTGAAGAAAATTGATGAGTCATTCTTCATTCATCTCTACACCACTCATTATTTCATAGATGCTTATTCTGTTCCTTAGTTACCTCTCTTCCTGGCAGAAGCAGTCTTTTTAGTTGTCCAAAGATGTCTTGGAACATCTATGATTATTCTTGTTGCTTTCTCTTTATTTTTTTAGTTTTGGTTAACTTGTCTCAAGGAAAACAAAAGATAATGTACAGCATTGAAGATGTGGGTTCATCATAAATTTACATGGTAGCATAAAGTTTTGTTGGCTCTTTGTTCCTATCCTCACATTCGTTGCTTTTTTGACTAGCTGAACATACAAAGATAAAAATAAGATTAATTTTTAAATCTTTCTGTGTCTATAGTTTTGGATTTTGCTGTCTCTTAAACACCAGTGCATGCATTTCTGAAGCGGTTCAGGCTTAGCTGCTGTGTTTTTCCCTAAGATTGATGTAAGGAGATTTGACTGGATTCTCCAGTAATGTGTGTGACTCATGCCCTTCCAAAGCTGAGAATGGACAGTAATGACACATAGATTTACAGAAAGAGGTCTCACCATGCCAAGATCCACAAGTCTTGGGCAGATTCTGCTTACTTTGACAGATGTTTGGAAAAGTTTGTTTTCCCCATGCCTCTTTACACTTCAAGGACATTAACATAACTTACCTGCCATGCATATTTAGTGAAGGGAAATGTGTGTGCTAGCAAAATAAATACACTTTCAGAGGAACTTCTGTTGGCAAAGTAAATAATTCAAAATAAATGCGATGTCACTGGGGGCTGCATTCTGTAGTTGGTTTTCTTTCCACAAGTCTAAAAATGTTGCTGTTTGTAGCATGAGTCTGTCTCTTTATTATCTGTGTGCTGCTGGATTAAAATGTAGAAGTGTACTTTTCTTAAATAAGTCATCATTTTTGAACTTGCCACAATAGTTATATTAAGAGTTACTGAAGTTTCATATCTTTGGAGGAGTCTATAGGGTCTGTTCAATGTTCACTTTTAAAAGTATTTCAAAGTGAAATTTGTTTGCCTGTTTTCAAAATAAAAAAGTGCCAATTTGGTCTGAATTTACTCAATATTACAAGTAGGAGAAAGGAGTGAAATAGAACAGGGCTACTTTATGATAGCAGGTATTTCTCTTACATGGTAGTTCAGAAGTTAAAGCACTTGGCTAGTCTATGGATTTTAATTCCTTTCTTGTCGGTACAGGCTGGGAGGTGATTGCCTGATCAGCAACCATGCTGAAAAGGGATAGGCAAAGGCATGGTTGACCTGATCTAACATTGCCATAGCACCACTTGGACAGACTAGATCACCTACAGGGGTCCCTTCAAGCCAACAGTTTTGTGATTCTTTACTCATTGGTGTTTCACTGAGCATCTCTAGGCATTAGTCAGGGCCTTCTTCCTATTCAGATTCTGAGTACCCGGGGGAAAGGGAGGAAGTTTTCTACTGCTGTAAACCCTGAGGCACTCTAGATAGTGGAGAAAGGTATGCTCTTAATTTATGTCTCATGCTGCTTTGTGAGCAGGAACACCTAGTCAAAATACTACTGAAAATCGATGCATTAGATTTTTGCCATGACTTAACCCCCTAATTAGGAAAAAATCCTGCAGGGTTTTTTTGCTTTTTGGATGTTTTGTAGTTTTTTTTTCCTTTTTCAACAAATTAACAGCATCTGTGGATAAGGAGCTGTTGTCTTGAAAAGATACCTTGTCACAGCCAATTGGGTTTCTCAAATTTTTTATTCCTACGGTATAGAAATCCAGCCAATTCTAAGCAAATCTACATCTAAACTTCTACATAAACACAAGAATAAGGAACCTGCAGTACCTCAGAGTAGCTTAATTTAAAAAGGAATAAATGCTTACCTTTAGCTTTCTCATCGAAACGTAGGAAATAAGCTAACTATGCTGTATTTTTCTTGTTTCTGTAGACTTGCATGTAAAACATTAAGCAGAAAACCCATTAAGGAGGTTTTTTTTCCTTAAAATCAATACTGAATTTAGAGTGAGAAAGATAGGATGCGTCAAAGATAGAATTTCTTGAAAGAAAAGTGTTTGTTATCAGACTACGATGCAGCATTTTGTAATTTGATGTCTTCCTGGTGTATATTTTACTTATTAAAATTAATTTATAACATTTTTGTTATACTTAATTTTTTTTTTCTAATGTCATTGGCATAAAAGCTTCACTGACAGGGAGTACACCGATAATGATAACTGTGCCCTTCTCAAGCAGTGTGAATAGCTGACAAGTCATCTGAGCCATGTCTCTGGGCATTGTGCTCTTGAACAAGAGACACGTGTGGTAGTAGATCTGGGGTTGTGGGCCATTTATTGGTCTGATGTAGAGAGGAGGTAAAGGAGAAGGAAAGATTGCCAGGACCCCATAGGCATATTGATCCTAGAGTTCATAAGAAACATAAATCTGAAATTGCTGAACTACTAACTAAGGTGTGTCACCTATTCTTTAAACTGACCTCAGTGTCAGAGGAGTGAAAATAAGGTAATGACACGTTAGTCTTCTTAGAGGGTACCAAAGATCATCTAGGAACTACATTCTGTTTCCATACTGGGCAAGACACTATGTCTAGAGATAAAACATGGCAGAAGTAGGTGTGGTAGGTAATTGGATAATATGATGTGCTGGAGAAGAATTAGCATGGCTTTTTCTGCAAGGAAAGCATAAGCTGAGATGAGCTATCAGCATTGAGCTTAGGTGGTATAAGGGACAGTGTCCCTCTGTGCTTGCCCTGTTTTTGCATTTTTCAGTTTGTCATCTGCTTTTGGCCACTTCTGGAGACAGGGTGTTGGGCCAAGATTGCTTGGTCTGACCAAATTTTAGTTGTTCTTCACAAAGCTTCTAAAAAGGACATGGGAATGTGTTTAGAAATCTCTCCAGAGATTTGAGGTTTTTATTGAGGAGTGTCCTGATCAATTGTGTTCAACCAACTGTAACTTGGACACAAACCTATTTTGTGCTAATATCAAGAACCAGATTCATAGTACCAGTCTTAGTATGACCAATGTGCAGATCATGAGCCTTGAATCCACGTAAGAAAAATGTGCTAACCTGCAGGATTGCTTCCAGATTCTGTTGGAAGCCTTAATCTGTGAATTGTAGGAATAAAAGGGAAGTGATCTACTTTTTATGGATTGTGGGCTTTTTGTAGCCTATCTTCCCTTGATATGTCTCAGAGGAGCTGCTGCTATGAGCAGAATTGAGGACTGATTGACAATAGTAGTTTGTATGCCAAATTTAACAAAATAATGGCCAAACTAGTGTCTTTTCTACTTGATTTTTCTACTTCCTATTATGATAATGTATTCATAAGGAAGCTGCTACCAAAATGTGAATAGAATGCACAATGTCCTAATATAATATTCTGTCTTCAGTTATCATTTTGTATCAGGCACACATTTATTATATTAGAGCTCACAGAATTATTTTACAAGTGTCAGCTTGCTTGTTCAGGAGGTCGCCTAAAATTGCTAGCTACTTGACACGGGTACATTTTGTCTTTCTCAATTCTTTTTCTCTTAAGGATGATCCAATTTTTGCGATCTGTTTGTGCTAGCTGCCCTTTGTTCCCCACTCTGTGGGGACTTTCATGACTTTCAGAGGTTTACCTGCATCCCATTGGTTTGTTTTTCTTCCCTTACCACGGATTTTAGATTGAAACAGCAAGATTATACTATCGCTACTGTCTGTAATTGCTTAAAAATAGGTGAATTATGTTGCAGGGGGAAAAAGAGTGAGAAATAGATAAAAAACAAGTCTGTGTTTTCGAATACTTTTCTAATTTCTTATTTGAAACCCAAGCCAAGAAACCATGTAGAGAGGAATGAGGATGAAGGAAGAAAGATAGAAATCTTAACATCAGTTCCTGAATCTGGCTCTGATCAGACAGATCTTTGCAGCTTTGCGCAGAAGCAGTTGTAGAAGCAGATTCTGAGAACCAAACTCAAAAAATAAGCATCCAATATATTATCAACTGTGTAATTCACAGAAAATCAACTTTAGCCATTTGATCCTTAGACTTTGAAGTGTTTATGAGGACTTCTGCTTATCTCTAGAACTGCTGCCAGTGTTAGATTTACTAAGATTTGCGGTCTTGGCACACACGTTACACTGAAGAATATGTGGAGCTCACAGCCAGAGACATTACTGTGGCAGGTCCCTTGAAGACCCAGTCAGGTTGGTGTTCTCAGAGCGCATGGGAAATGCAGGGACAACATTGGGCTGTTGCATCTGGTATATGATAGTCTGTGCCCAGCCAAGCTTGGTTTCAAATGCTTCTCTCCCAGGTGACTGCTACCCCACCAGCTGAAAGCAAGGTTGATGGGGAAGAGGGAGGTGGGAAAGGAAGTTAGACAGTGCTTAAAGCTGCTTTTCAGGTACAGGTCATTGCAAAAAGGAGTGCAAGGGTCATGGGTGAGGGAAGAGTATGCAACAAGAGCCTGATTTCATCACCCAGAGGTGAGCATGGTCATGGAAGGGAAGGCTCGTCTTCCCCTTGACTTTCTCCCTCTCCCTAACAAATTTTCAATTCCCTTGTGTGCAGTGATGTAGCTTTAACTGCAGGCATTGAGAGGGTCTCATCCCAAGTCTGCTTGCTTTTGGGAAGCAGAAGAACCAGTTGCAGATTTGTGAACTCTACCCTTGAGCTAGGTGCATGAAACTACAGCAGAGCCTGCCAAACCTATGTGTTTTTGTGGATTTGGGTCCAGTTTATTGCCTGTGTATGTAGTGTTCTCATGCTACGTGCCTGAGGCTGTGTTGTCCTGAGCTGAGGATTTGGGCCAGTTGAGTAGTTGTATATGTGATAGCTACATAAATAGAAGACTTTTTTTTTTCTCCAAGGGAATTTTGAAGTTTATTGCTTGTCAACAAAATCGCATCTAGTATCTGGAAGAGGAGAACCCATTACAGATCACAAATTTTTCTTACATATGTGAGAAGAATACACTCAAAACTACACAATAAAATTTTTTTCTGTCCTTATAGATAACCTTTAAGTGATTAAATAATTAGATTGGGGAAATGCTACACTGCATGAGTTAAAACTAAGATGCAAATATATTGCAGACCTCCTAAATGAGTGCTAAATTAATATATTAAGGAAAAAAACTGTGCTTATCTTAGAGTTTTATAGTGAAACTGTTTAATACTCTTCTTTATGGAGTATGCTTTAAAAATGGTCTTGATTTGGGGGTTTTTATAGCATTAACTTATTCGAGGTGCCACATTTTAAATAAAACTTTCTTAAAAACAGAAAGCATTCTGAAATTAAACTGAAAGTTTTGCAAAATGAAAAGACCTAAATTCCAAGCAGTCAGATCGCACTTGCTTCAATCTGGAGTTGTACAATTATGGAGAGAGGAGATTGTTTTCAAAACATTCCAAATTCCTTTAAGGAGAGCTTGACTCTAATTGTATTTTCTACAGTAATAAGAGCTGGACTGATTCCTAAAAATGTGGGAAAATACCACTTATTTGTGAGGTTCATAAAAATTTAGGGCTGTACATTTAATATATCAATATTCTGAAAAAAATTTGGTTGCACTTCCCATCCTATCTTAAAAAAAAATTAGTAATCTAATGCTTTATGCAAAGTATGTGTGGATGTTGGTTTTGTCCCTTTTTTTGCTTTTATTTAAGATAGAAATTTCATTATGTTTTTTCTGCCCAAGGAAATGTTAAAGTGAGATAATAAATCTTAGTCAAGAATCCAAATATGCAGATACTGTTCGAAACAATAAACCTACAAAATAATAAAAAGTACTAGCTTTTTTTGAATATGCTGGCCCTGGGTGTGTTTGTTTTTCAACAAAGCACAAAAACCACAGCCATGACTGTTGTTTAAAAGACCAGGACACCACTGTGGAAGGGCTGCCTTAGACAGAGCAGCCTGTAACTGTTAATGGAGTATTAACAGGGACACAGATTAGAGGAGTAAGAGTATTGTAAGAGTGACACCATGATATCTACAAACCATCTAAACACTTGAGGGCATGGCTTTTGGGAGTACTTTTTGTTGTTTGTCAGCATTGCAAAAATGCAGGGATCTTGAAAACTTGGAAACCTGAAAACTCAGCTGCACAAGCTGACATCACAGACAAAGGGAGTGGGGATAATTCACATAGGGGTAAGAAATAGGCTGAGGAGAGAGAAGGCAGGTTTGTTTACAGCCCTTTTATTTTGTTTTCTCTTTTGCTTTCATCTGCAGAGAAGATTTTATCTGTGCCTTCTACATCCTTCTGCAAGTTGAATGTAAACTTGGCAAGTTTTCCTACATCACAGCTAAAGAGAAGGATGCCATAATAATTTTCAGGCAAGATAAGAGAGCTGGATGAAAAGACTGCAGGTGGTTGTGAAGGAAAGGCCACATTTTATAGATAACATAGAATAAGCAAGATTTAGAAAGAGCTGGGATTGGAGGACTTAAGAGAAGCTCAAGTGGATGATGACTTACAGATTGTGAGTGTGAGCAGAAGAAGATTGGTGGCAGTACTCACAGTGACTGAGAGAAGGTTGCAGATAGAGGTTGATGGGCAGACACTGATTTGGAAGGGAGGCTTACCTGAAATGACAGCTAGGCACATGCATAGAGAAATGCTGAGACTTCTGTTGCTGAAAGTGGAAAAAGGTCTGGAGTATAGGAGTACAGATGCAAGTCCTTAGTGCAGCTGTGTTTCTGGAGCAAATCATTTGTTTCTTGTGATCAAGAAAAAGAAGAACAGAAGAAAATCTGGGTTTCCTATTCCAGGTAAATGGAATAGGAAAGGTCAGTATTTCTAAGTCAGTGATACATGTGGAGGGAAGAACAACCCAAGATCTTTGCCAAAGTTAGAGGATGTTCTATGGAGGACCTTCTGAAGGGGTGAAGAGAGGAGTAGAGAAGGTCTTAGGGTGGAGGAAATTTCTGAAAGCTGGAGTCAGACTAGATTTCAAACAATAAAGTGTCAGTGTTGTGAAAGGCAGCTGGTGGGGGCATGGAAGAGGACTGTGGAGTACTGCTGACCTTTGACTCTAAAGAGAGACACTTAGAGACTTCTATTTGACTGGAGTGCAAAGAGAAAATGAGTTCCAAATAGTTAAGGAAGGAAAGGCATGAGACTCATCTCAGGCTGAAACTGAAGCCTGGTTATTGTGTGGTCTTCGCAGTAGATGGCACACAGCTGGTTATTTCCATGTTGTTACCACAAGTGGAAGCCTGTCTAAAGGTTAGATGCATTGAGGGTCTGCATTTGTCCTCGTTTCTTGGTTCCAAACACCCCAGTTGCTGGTTTTGAAAACATTTGTGACTTATACAAAGCTTATGTCACACATGTCATGAATAGGCTAGCTCTTCAAAATGCATATGCATCTTTTTTCACCAGTTCATATGTATCTGATGTGTCAGGCTTCTTTTATGGATGCTCACTGAGTTTGCAGTGGCTAAGTCAACAACGACAAAGCCTTATTTCTTCTAAATGGTATGTGTGTTCGACCATTATTTTCAGTTAATAAAACAGCATGACCTTACATTAACCTTAGAGTTGAGCTATCCAACTCTTTCAGGCTCCCCTGGGCTCCCCGGGAAGGTGGCAGCTGGCTGGCGTGAGGGGAGCAGCTTGTGGAGCAGAACGAGTTGTCAGCCCTCTACTGGGAGCCAGGGAATGCAGGGCATGAGCAGCTGGGACAGTAGCAGCACAGGTCAACTGGAAGGCACAGCAAGGGGAGAATAAAAAAAAACAAACAGAACTTGACAGCAGAGGTGGCAGAGAGCAGTGCTCCCTTGAAAGGGAGTTGGGAGAGTAGCTGTGCTGGTGGATGGAGAGGGTGAACGGAGACGGATAGTCAAATGAATGAATCGGGGAAGGATGGTGTCTGGAAAAGCCATGAAGGTCAAGCCAAAAGCCATCTAGCTCAGGACCAAGTCTCCAGCAGGAGCAATGTGTAGTGATCTATCCCATTTATTCTCCCAGCCTTTGCCAGCTTGTTGTTTAGGGTCTTCTTGAGTCAGAGGTGACATCTTTGTGAAAAGAGCTCTTCATTTTTCTCCTGTAAATTTGTCCCTTCTTTAATGCACACAAATTGCTAGACAGGTCAAGTGATATTCCCTGTAACAGCTGAAGCTGGCAAAGAAGCATAGGGAGACTCCAAACAGAGAAAGAGTGGCTAAGTGTTAAACTGTAGAAAAATGTCCGTGGATGGGAGTTGAATGGACCAGAAGTGTTAAAAAAGTAAAAGAGGAGGAGAAAGACTGGGACATAGTTCTGCTAAGAAGGACAAAACAAAGAAAAGAAGGGCAAGAAGAAAGGAACAAAATGTTGCTGAACAGTGGAAGAGGAGCTGGACACCCTGGTTAGGTATATTGTAGCATGAAGAGGAGCAGGACAACAGCTCCAGGACAGGGATGTCGGAGAACAGCTGTGGGCCTTGCATCTCATAAGGGAGTTCAAGCAGGGCTAAGACCAGTGTTGAGGTCACACATGGCTGTAATCCTTTTCAGGACTGCAATTTGGCCAGGAAAAAAAGGGAAGGGATTTGAGGTTGAAAATAGTGGTATAATTGAATATGGAAATGGTACTAAGTAGATGATGGGCTGAGGTATCAACCCTCACCAGCGCTGTAGATGGGGAAAGCTGCACTGGAAAGAAATGAAAATGAGCCCTAGCAAAGATGGGGAGATGGAGCCAAGGGAACTCAGAGGTGCAGTGAGAGCTGGGTCAAAAAGAGAGTCCTGTTACCACTTACAAAATAAAAGGGACAGAGGTCCGAAAACATACTACAAAGGTGAGGGAAGGGATGCGTCAGTGTGGGAGTGACTAAAGTGGAAAGAAGATATAGCAGGCAGGGGGAAGGAGCCTTTAGAGCAGAAAAGATGTCCTTAGGGACCTTGGCGTCTGTGCAATGCTCCTCAACTGGCACATCTATCCTGTGCCTTTCTGGGAGGCTGAACTCACCAACACCTTTGCTTCACTGCTTAGTTGGCTCTAGTTGCTGCTGTTGCTCTGGAGCAATAAAGAATTATTAAAGAAGATTTTGCTGTACTAATTAGTCATTATTTTTACAGCCATTGTGTTACTAATTATTGATGATTCACAAATTACAGGGGCTGTAAGTCTGCAGGCATATGGGGGGTAAAGATTTTTGTATTGGTGATTTAAAGGGGTGGAACTTTAATGAAGTGTTAAGTACATTTTGCTTAATAGTACTGCTAAGATAGTGAGGCAATTGATGATCGCTGATTTACATAAAAACATACAATTTAACAAAGTACCATTGACTTTGTCTTTAATTACTATGTGATTCCTGTGGAGATTGCCTAGGAGGTTAGAATGATACTGGAAATAATACTCAAAAGTTTAAAATGTTAAAACATTTCTTCACTGTTTTTAAGCTTTTGTTATTCCTAATTGGTTAGTTTATTTATTATTTCTTTGCTTCCAACCCTGTGTCTGTTCCTTCGCTCACTGAAATCAGGGATTTTCTCACTGACCTCTTTGGAACCAGGCTGGTCTCCACAAGTCCAGAAAAGTTTGTCATAAGCTACTGTATTAATTGATTTAGGTTTCAGATCTATTAGCAGTCCTTCCTGAACACTCAATCAAGTAATGAGAGATTTATTTAAATTGAAAATCATCAGCAATGAAATCATAGAATCATTTAAGTTGGGAAAGACCTTTAAGATCATTGAGTCCAACCGTCAACCCAACACCACCATGCCCACTAAACCATGTCCTGAGGTGCCACATCTACACGTTTTTTGAACACCTCTGGGGACAGTGACTCCACCACTTCCCTGGGCAGCCTGTTCCAATGCCTGACAACCCTTTCAGTAAAGAATTTTTTTCTAATATCCAACCTAAACCTTCCTTGCCACAGCTCGAGGCCATTTCCTCTTATCCTATCAAGATACTCACTTAAGTCAGGAAATGAACAGAGGTATGGTCATGGTATCACTAATATGCAATGTCCACATGGTCAGATTCTTCTGGGAGTTAGGAAGATGTTGAATTAGTTCCTTCAGGGCAAGGAGAGATCTGTCAGACATTTGTGAAGGTCAGCCACTCATGTCATTATTCTTGCTGCCTCCTCTAGCTGTGTTTTGAAAGAGAAAAGTGAGACAGTCACTTGTACCCAGAGCAATTTGGGCATATGAATCCAAGGGACCTATTCAGCTTGTAAAACAAAACTCAGAACTCCAAGTCTAGAAAGGAGCATTTCAGACATACATTTTTGCTGTATCTGATGAGATTGTTTATTAATCATTCCTATGCTCAGGTTTGTTATCAGCCTTAATTTGAGGGTCCCATCTGTTTTTGTGCATTTGTATAAGTAATGAAGTTAAGCAACTTCGGGACTTAAAGGTTATACATGGCAATCTTTCAGATACAGCAGCACCTTTTCTGCATCCCTGTATGGTTCTGACCCTATTGTGTCTGCACAGAGCAGGATGGGGTCAAGTTCACCTACACCAGGGCTCTTGCTTTTTCTAATCCTCAGGAAGCTTTCCTACTATTAGCAAAGGCAGGAACACCCTGAAACTGAGAGAGGGGAAGAGGGAGAGACACTGATTTATAGGTCCTTCTATTCAGGTGTTTTGCATTCATGAGCCTAACACAGAAGCAGTGGGCTCACAGTTGTGTGGATTTGTTGTTGCTGTTTTAGAATACCCAGGCTAAGAGAAGTGGCTACCCTATAAAGGAATCCCTGTAAAGGGACTGATAGACTTGCCTGCATTGATCTGTGTCTTAGGCACAGTTATTCCGTCTTGGACAAAACAGCGTAATTAAAGCTGTATGTCCTCTGAAGTGGTAGAAAAGTGGAAGGCATTCATTTACAATGTCAGTTCCCTAGTAGCATTAATAAATGGATAATAAAATAAATATCTGTGTCCTCAGTGTCTTTTGTGAAGGATCCCAGTCTCTTGATCAATACATTCTGGGACAGTCAGAGCTGTGCATTGTAAAAAAAAAGCTTTTGCACTGACACTGACTCGAGTCTGTGTTTGTATTCTTACAGATTCATCTAATAAGACTACTTGAAAATTTTTTATTTTTAAATCAAAGGGAATAGTGATAAAAAATATATTTAAGATTTTCCTATATAATACCATCGTAGCGTGAATGTGCTGTTTTTCTTCTTTGGTGAGGGGGAAGAGATGTCGGGAGCTTTCAGAGAACTGTTTCTCTAACTTTACTTATAACTCATGGTTGACGTAGGGTGCTAACTTTTATTTCTATTCTGATATGCTTACTGGCATTGTTACATTCTGCTATGGCAGGAGCTCAAGTGGGAAGTGAAGCTTTCGCGTGAGAAAAGGAGAGGTTAACTGCACTTACATTGGGGGCAGTTTTTGCTTTGGAAAACAGTGGCAGGCTTTGTAGCTTAATCTTTTGGAGTACTGCCTGTTACCACCTTCTGATGTACATTGTTGGGCTGAGAAGAATCAATGCTCAGTGGTGCATGAAAGTCCAACGTGTCATTTGTAGCTATACATAATACCACTGTCTCTCATGCAGGCAAGGCTGTTAATACTTAACACAGTATTGTATTCTCTGAGGAAAAGAGCTGAATATTAGTAACTTCATCCATTTTGAATGTTTATACACATTTCTTTGAAAAATACTAAATTTAAGAATAAGGTAATACCTGGACGAGAGGCTCAAACTAACAAGCACCGCAAAGCAAAATGCTGCAGAAGTAGGGCACCAGGATTTCTGGAGGTGTGTCGGGGAATGGTCCTGGGAATATGCCTACAATTAGGGTTTTGTTCAAATTACAAGTCTTGCAGGGCAATTGCTTTAACTCGCCTACACCAGGCACCTGGGATAACTGGTAGCAGGAAAGCAGAGAATCTGCCCATTTGGAGATGCTAACTTGCAAATAATCCTCCATACGCATGAGGGGAACAATATTTTAAGGGTTCAAAGACCCTTTTCCTTAAGTACATGCATCTGTGGGAGGACATGTGTTTGTATTCATTCAACAGTTCGGTTGCTTAACAACCTTCTATGGCTAATGATCTGAAGTGAAACAAATCAGTAGTGTGTAAAAAGTGTATTGAAATGTATTGAGACACAGAAAGTATTAAGATAGTCCAACTCCTAGGAAATAGGCCAACAAAGCAGCCACAGCCAATGTCTGCTGGGTTTCTTGCAGTAGCTTTAAATTATGATGTGCTTTCATGTCTTCTGAAAATGTCATGGCTCACAAGGTAGCAATGTTTTTTCCTGAAAACTAAAGGCTTTGGGTTCTGGAAAACAATTTTAAATACACAATCCAAATAAGTTCTCTTGTCTAAAAAGTCACTTTTTTCCTAACCAAACCCATTAAAATATTATTATTGAATATATGTCACAAGACCTTTAATACAAGTTCTGTATTACATCCAAGAGAATAAGGAAATTTTTGGCCAGAAAAAATAGCTTTCTGTAGTCTTAAGCAAAACACAAGTCCTTCCATGTAACCAAGGTACTCTGCTGGGGAAGGAGGGGAAAGGAAGTGGTGTTTCTTGTTTCCTTGTTTAAAACCCTACAATTTTTAACTTAGAGGCAAATAAAACAAAATTAGGAGTTTGGTAAAATATGTTCATAAATGATACACTTCAAAGCAACTAAATTAAGGCTTCTAGTCATATGCCTGCCTGCCTTTGAGGGTCCTTCATGGTTCTGTTTGATCTTTCATTCTTGCATGTAAAATGCTATCTTGTTAAGAACCAGACTGGAAAAAATATCTGTATTACTCTTCTTTAGCAGGCTTCAACTACAGAAGTACAAATTGGGCCCATGAGATTGACACAAGATCCAATTCAGGTAAGATGCCCTTTCAGTTTCTTGATACAGTCAACTCGGTGTTAATGGGTGAATAAATTAAGGTTCAACCCCTATAGTTAAGTATAATGTTTTCATTTTACTTGTGCAAGGACTGTAAGATGGGTAATGGGTGTTTTGGTTTATCTGATTGCTTGAGAAGAGATCTACAAGTAAATTAACTTGGTAAACAAGGTGCTTAGATTTCCATTAACATCAAATCATTCCTTTTATATGTCCTGTCAATAGGAGTGTGTGTATATGTCCATTAGCAGGGGAAAGAGCTGCCCCTCTGGATGTTAAAAACTGTTCAGTTCTGACATATCAAAGTAGAGAGCTCCATTAGAAAGTTCAGGCACTTGTCCAGTTTTGCTGGGTTTTGCACAACAAGACAGACACCTATGCTCTTACAGGTCACCAGTCCAAGAAACCATTGGTCCATTTCCAACCACAGTTGGAAAGGACCTACAAGATTTTCTCACCTCTTAGGACATTCATTGGCCATCATCTGTTTCACAGCATTGACATCAAACTCCATTTCTGTTCTGATGATAGTGATCTACCCTGTTGAGCTGCAAATGAAGCACGATGATGCACAGCACTTTACTGTTTCCCCATGCCAATTTGTGGTGTAACAAGAGCTCCTTTCTAACTTAATTCAGAGCCATTATGTGTTTCCACCTTAAAACTCTTTTGCAGGGATGCAATAACATAAAAATAATTAAGTAACTTTATTTTTACTTCTGAAGTTGCTGTTTGCAATTTTCTCAGTTTCATTGTGGTACCCTATGTCTCTGTACTCAGCTGGTGTCTCTTGTTTTATTTTGAGCTCTTTAAAGCAAATCTCTGTCTGTTTTCTGTATTTGTATGATAAACTGGGAACAAGACATGCAATAGTTGTGCAAAGCAAATACTTAGAAAGATGGTAAAAGTTCCAATACGTCACCAAAAAATGTAAAGGTCTCCACAGGAGAAGTGCACAGTGCTCCTAAATCAGGGCAGCAGTCAGTAAAATGATCTTTTTACAGTAACACTGACAAATTATGCACCAAAAAATAGCTACATGGGGTTTTTGCCAGGAAACACAGGCTGAATTCAAGCTTTTCCTTGACAGTGTCGTTTATATGGATTGTTATATTTTTACCTTGACTTTGAGAGCGTATCTTACAATATACTTCTAGTTACATTATGTTTTGGTGGTTTATAGTAAGCTTCATACAAATGTTAATGGAAAAGCATGGTAGTAATACTTTAAAAAAACCTTTTAAAGTTAATATTCTCAGAAGGATTCACACACTGGTAATTAGCTACCAGTGGGAGATGGGGTGGTTTAATTAAGCTCCATTATTTTACAGCTGGTAAATTATTGCATTTTGCAATCCTTTATTTCTAAACTGGGAATCTTGCAAAAAGATATCAAAAATGAGCCACAAAAAAACCCAGTTTTCTGAACCATATTGTACCAATCAAACTAGGAATGAAATAAAACTAGCAGCAGCTGGAACCAAACAGAAGATTGTATCAGAGTAGCGACTTGACCTGAGTATCCACAGACAAAGTCTGCAGCTCAACCATGTCAAAGCTTTCCAACACTTCTATGGCTGGAAAAAGATCAGTGATTAGGTAGAGTGACAACAGTTACCTTGGATGTTAAGTGTCAGTAACCCAAATCTGCTTATTGTTAACTGCAAATAAAATTACGCTAATAAATTGAAACTTAAGTTATTTCTTAATATTTATGGAAATTCTGAGCATGTAATTTTCTTCCGCTGTTTAATGAAACTTCAGCTGGTTGTCCTGCCACAGTCACATTAATTGATTTGTTTATTGTTTAGAATTCTACAATCCAGACAGCTCAATGTAAGAGAAAAGTTATGGTCACCTTTTCTAGCTTCCACACTGATGGTGTTGAATTTCACGTGGTGACAGCACAGCTGCATAGAGGAGCACAGATGAAAGGTCATTGACCTTTTTTTATGGGCATTTGGGGCAAAACTTTGTATATTTTGCTCAGACAGGTTGTTTCAGTGAAGTCAGGAGATGACTTTTATTTGTGAAATGAACAGGGTTTGCTTTATACATAGCTCACTCTCTTGCTGCTGCCTTTCTGTTCAGTTTGAATAGCTGTGGATAAACTTTTGACTTTTTGAGGCCTTCCTTTTTCACAGCATAGTTGCACTAAATAAACCCTTTTCTTCGTCTGTCACAAAGGGTAGCATGGTTCGTGATCAGTTGCTGTAGTAAATATGTCCAAATTGTGAAGGGCATTGTCGATGTGACTTGTGTTCCTAGTTGTGTAATTTGTATGATGATAATAATAATGTATTATAGGGTAAGGATGAAAAATTTGCTCTCTCCTAAAAGCACTCTTTATTTCACACAAGCACCACAAAAATACAGCTCTTTTCAGCCCGTATTCTGTGTGTCAGTTAGCGGACAGACTACCTACAGCATCAATTTGATTTTCAGAACAGCGCCTCACCACGCATCCTACCTGATCTTGTGTGAGCGGTTCCTTAAGTGTTCATCTGAAATTATCAAAACTACCTCATATATTTACATAATTAGGGACAATTTATTGGGTAAAAATTGTGATGTTTCAATCATTTTTTTTCCTCTACACAGCCCTGTCCATACCTGCTTGTCTCTTGTTCTTTTCAGTTTTGAAAGAATATGGGTTAACTCCATTTTGTTTTATGCCAAAGGAGAAATAATGAATAAAATTGTGTTATGTTAATTGTTTGTCCCTGAAGAGCAATAATTGAGGCAGTTGCATTTCAGATGGTTCATTACAATTAAAACTGTGTGTAGCTGGGATGGCCTGATGAGAGTGGCAATGGTATTTGAATACCTACCCACTAGCTCTGGGTGGCTGCTGATTCAATTTGAAAGTGAGTTAGAAGAGACTTATCATCTGGCAGCTGGTTTTGTCCTAGATATCGGTCATACACAGTTAACTATTGGTTATCTATTGATAATCACTCAATCCATTAAGAAAGCTGTGCTACTGCATCAGCTGTTTTACAGTCTGTAGTTCGATCTTCTCACTTTCAAAGTAGACTCAGTCTTTCAAACAGCAGAAGTCTTTGTTACGATTTGCACCGTGCAGAGAACTATTTTAGGTGTTCACTGTGATGCTGCTGTTTTGCATGCTTTGCAGGTTTTGCTGATCTTTGCAAAAGAAGACAACCAAAGTGATGGTTTCTGGTGGGCTTGTGACAGAGCTGGATACAGGTGCAATATTGCCCGGACTCCAGAATCAGCACTTGAATGTTTTCTTGATAAGCACCAGGAAATAATTGTTATAGACCACAGGAACTCCAGATATTTTGATGCAGCAGATATCTGCAGGTAACCTCAAGAACCTTATGCTTCTCTTGAACTTCAGAATATATTGTACCAAACCAAACCTCCTAATGAAAAAAAAAGAAAAAATAGGAAACAAACAAACAAACAAACAAACAAACAAAAAATGAACCACCAAAACTATAGTAAAATGGAAGTTTGGGGATTGAGGCTAGGAGGTTTGCCTACATCTGCAAGGGGAAAACAATATGAAAAATACACTTTTGGTGAAGCTGAATCATAGAATTATCTCTTTAGGTCATGGGCTTCTACCAGAGCATAAGCCAGAGCTGTTGTGAAACTATTCCCTGCTGTCTGTGCCTGCTTCTTTCCGGGGTTACTGCCGCAGCAAAGTCTGAAGGTGCAAGGCTTCAAAGGAATGTGTGTGTTTGTCCACTGGGTCAGGCACTGACAGCTCTTCACAGAAGTTCAGATGAGTCTTCTGGTTCCGTCTTAGCAGCTTTAAGGTTGCAAGCACTTTTTGCTAAAATACAGTGTTTCAACTGAAGCATACATTTTGTACCATATACCATGCTGTTCTTCTCAGTCCATCATGAGCTGAAATTTGCCACGTTTATGACAACAAGCATTTTAAAGCTGAAATACTTGTGCTGATGGAAGTTCTTCTAAAAGACTGAACAAATAAATAAAGACTGTTTATTCAGGACAGTGTGCCATGATTGAAAAAAGTTACCTTTACCTAGTAAAAGGTGAACGGAGTGTTCTTTTGATAGTTGGTCATTTTTTTTTCAGTTTCTCAATAATATGTAAAGTGGTAAAATTTTGTTTATTCAGCATTTCATAAATTATATTTGATCGCATACTTTTGCTACATCCTCTTTTCTTAACTGCATGCCCCAAAAGCACTTCCCACCCTCTAAAGAAAATTTTACAGTATCTAGTAGGAAAATGGTAAATATGGGAGAAGGTAGTGGAGACTCTTGTTTAAATTAGCAAATGGGTATTGAAAATGCATTGTATAGACTGACCTTTCTCAATCCACTCATTCAGGGCAGTCTGCTCCAAATAAGCTAACAGGGCAAACTTTTGCTAGGTTATAAGAGTGGATTTGAAGAGCTGCTGTTCATGCCCTGTGTTTTTGGAGCTCTTGCTTCTTCACTGCGTTGAGCAAAATCTGAGGAATCTGGTAGCAAAATGGAAATGGATTTTCCAAGTGGGGATAGGTAGGTTTTGGTAGTGTGGTATCCTATTTCCTAGCCTCAAAGGTGTCTTTCAGTCCTTGTTTTCATTTATATTTTCTGTGAAGATACTCAGAGTAACATTGAGAAAGCATGTGGTGTAACTGAGAAATTTTTTTTCCTCAGGTCTATTCGTGCCACAAAACCATCAGAGCACACTGTAATACTTGCTGTGGTTCCACGTGCGTAAGTATTACTGTTTTGTGAAATATTTTTATTTTATTTTATAAGAATGTTATGTATAATAGTTATCTAATAGCAGAAAGTTTCTTACTAGCAAACCTTACAGAGTAAGTTTAATATTATTTTACCTGAAATGGGTTAGTCATGTTTTATGTGGCCTGTTTAAGTATTTGATAACTTTCCATTTATGTAGACTGGTACTATCCCTATCACCTTCAGAGGATCATAATGTAGTTAGAAAGCTATGTGTTATTTTCTAAAAGAAAAAAATAGAAAGCTTCCTATTACTTTCTAAGTGAAATAACTAGATCAAATAACACATTGTGGTTATTAGGGAACTGGGTAATGGAGTAAACTTCAACCCCGTTGGTACTAAACTCACCAGAATGTTGTCCTGAAATCCTTATTCAGTAATTCATACCACATGCATTCAGGTAAAATTCTTATTGACTTAAATAGAATTTTATTGAATACCTTCAAAAAAGAGACCTTTTCTGTCTTTGTTAAAACTGCTGCACACTACTGTGTTCTAATTTTATTAATTTCCTAGCTGAATTAAAATATTAAGAAATACAGTGGCAGGAGAAGAACTATTCCTGCCAAGATTAGAAAGTAGACTAAGTTTGCTGCTAAGCAATACTTTACAACTTGCTTCACCTTTTACTTAATAACATTTTTTAGATTCTTTCTCATAGAATACCACAGGATGTCTTTTATCCTCTTCATGATTTCATTTTGGAATGTTCCTGTGTGTCTGTGAAGAGACACAGGATTTCTGTAGAGTATCTGTCAGGTTTGCTGTAGGAATAACTATGAGGTTGCAGTAATAGCTGCAAATAGCTGTAAAAGAAAACTATAGCATCAAGTCCTGTACTAGTATAATTTTATGTGTATATTTTATGCAAGAGTGTTCTCACTGCATTCATTATGTTTAGGTAACTATGTCAAATTGGTACCACCTAATTCTTAAATGTTGTGTGACCATACAACACACCAGTTTTGTTTATTATCTTTACCAATGATCTGGACAAGGGGATCAAGTGCACCCTCAGTGAGTTTGCAGATGACACCAAGTTGGGTGGGAGCATTGATCTGCTTGTGGGTAGGGAGGCTCTGCAGAGGGATCTGGACAGGCTGGATCAATGGGCCAAGGCCAATTGTATGAGGTTCGACAAGGCCAAGTGCCAGGTCCTGCACTTGGGTCACAACAACCCCACGCAGCGCTACAGGCTTGGGGAAGAGTGGCTG
>JAVJGG010000074.1:56361501-56410566 GCA_035590195.1 Aviceda cuculoides
CATACTGAACTCAAAAACACAGCACTGTACCAGCTACTAGGAAGACAATTAACTCTATCCCAGCTGAAACCAGGACAAGAAGCATACTTGTAACTTGGAGAAGCTGATGTCTTGCAACAGAGGATTTCCCCCTACCTTTGCCTGATTAGGCAGGTGTTTAAAATGAATTTTCAATTAAAAACTGAGCAGAACTACTGTTTGGTAATGTTCTTTGGTTATACTTGTTTTCATTGTGTGGTTTAATTAAGTGGGGAAAAAAGTGTTGCACTATATGTCTATCCCACTGGGTCTCTGATCTTTTTGCTGTCTCAGTAGGTCTTCTATTCAGCTTTGTGAAAGTGAAAGGGAAGAGAGAATATTTTCAGAAAGTTAGTCAACAGAATTAAAAACAGGATATTTCAGGTGTTCAGATACAAGAGAAACACGGTGAAAAAGTAGGACCAGCCCAAGAAAGCAGTATATATAAGGTCATGTCAGTGGTCAGAAGTGTTTTTCCATTCCAAGCGGGGACTCTGCTGCTCCACGTGCCTGCTTCTAATTTGAAGCTTGGTTAGACATCTGCAGGAGGTGTGTATTAATCAAAAAGGATATGGGCCATTTAAGCTTGAATTTTGCTGGCTTGGTTGCCAGATGAAATGAATATACTAAGGTTTGAATAGCGCAAACATAGCTGTGTGTTTTCTTGCAGAAAGTTTATGTAATGACATTTGTTAGCAGCTGATGTAACAGGCAGGCATCTATCACTGAGAAAAATTAGCTGTTTCACACAGCACAAAATCACACTTTGGAGCTAGCTTGGACTGACAGAAAATCACTTGTAAAATTACATTGGAAGCTTCTTTTATTGTATGAGCTGAAATACTGCTTTCGTCTTCTGTACACAACACTTTTTCCTACAAATCTTAATCCACTTGGCTGTGTGTCTGTGTCTCTGTGTATATCTCTTGGTGTATCCTATTTGTTTTTGAGTTACTTCCATGATGAGCAGAACTAGCAATGTCCTGTACTTCTTAATTCTGTAGTCATTGATATTAATTCAAACCCCACTATGCAGTCTAGGAGCAAGATGTTCGTTTTAGGTCATAACTGTATACAAGAATGTTCATACATGGTGCATTTATGCTCCCTGCAATGAGAGGTACATAGAGGATAATTAGTTTGTGTTTAGTCCAAATCAAAGATGAAGTACTGACGCCTATCAAAGCAAGTATGCCTGAGTTATTTCTTTTAGTATGCACTCTCTATATATATAATCTTTTTTTTCTTTATAGTATTAGAAGCCTGTATTAATGTTAATCCCACCCTGTGTAAATCATATTTTAAGCAATTTAAACTTTGTAGCAAGACGGTAAGGTTTTTGTTTTCCTTTGTTAGTTCAAGGACAGCCCTGAAAAAAATGGGAAACGAAGATCATTTTGGCCCTTAATAAAGATCGGGGTGTATGGAAATCGAGTCACTGCATTATTACTCGAAAGCAGGAAAATTGATATTTTTCTGACTAGGACTTTGAGAGGGCTTAAATTGTTTCCTTTAATTATGTTGTATTACAACTTCTTTGATAATGCTGATCTATTTGCTGTATTGAAAACTTTGTATGTATCTGCTTTAGTGATTTTTGTGTTCCTTGTCTTTAATGATCACAAAACTTTCTATTCTGATGTAACAGCCATTTGTTATTTTTACTGCTAATTATTAGTTCCTGATGTCTAGAGCATGTTTGGAGAAGGAAGTATACTATTAAGGTGCTGCAGTACCCATAAGCAATTTTACAATGTGATCTGCAGTAAAAACACGTTAACAGGGACATCTGAAGCTGAATATCCTGGAAAAAGTCATAATGGAGATAATGACATAGTTTAGTCAAAACAACATGCTACTTTGTGATTCATCTACCAATAAGTACAATATAATAATGTATTTTTAGTGAGCAAAATGTTCTAACAATAAAACTAATGTGAATCATTTGCTAATTTCAGGGCTTGTAATGCAGTCTTCACGGCATTAGACCATTGTCAGGAAGCAATAGAAATAACCAGTGAAGATCATGTCATTCAGGTAGGGATGGGGAGGGGAAGTTAACTATTTCGTAGAACTTGGAGAGAGGAACTCCAAAGAGATCTTTGCTCAGTTAGTTTCTGTTCTATTTCAGTATTTTAGATAGTTTTCAGTGAAGTAATGTTGCTTTTGGTAAAACCAGCATGAAATCTGTGGCAGAACTATATAACTTGTATGGTAAAGAATTTTGCTCTCTTTCTGTGCCTTCTGGTAACAGTTTACCTTCTGGGTTCAGCTTCTTACTTGAATAAAATGTTTCACCATTACATTGTATTTTTACAGGAAAAACACTGAATGGTAGAGATGTGTGGTTATGGCTTTAGGTGTATAACTTGTAACACTTTGATAGTTATATGTGAGTAATTATCCTTTAAGTATGTCCGTTTTCGTATTATCCTAAAGTACTTTTGTTTTGGCAGTATGTTAATCCAGCCTTTGAACGGATGATGGGGTATCACAAGGGAGAGCTTATTGGCAAGGAACTTACTGAACTACCAAAAAGCGATAAAAACTGTGCAGACCTTTTAGACACCATCAACACATTTATTAAAAAAGGAAAGGTAAGCAAATAAAATAAACTTTTGCAAAATTGCTTCAGATTTCTATTCTGCTTTATTTTTAATGCTCTAGGTTTAAGAACACAAGGTGTGGTTTTCATAAGTGCACATGTAAGACCAGAATTCTGCTCCTCGGATGTCTTAAGAGCACAACAGCCCATGCCTTAGACAAGTGACTACAGATTTCTTTAGCTTTGCTTTTAGGATCTGACTGAACTCCTCTACCGATCTGTTGACTGAAGATCAATATAAGAACGTTTTCTGTGTTTCTGTTTTACTTAGAGACCATGGAGCTTTTGTTAGCTGGAACATAACAATTTGTCCCTCAGACAGTCTCTCAGGTGGCTGCATCAGCCAACCAAAAGGTTTAACTGTTCTTGTCATAACTGCAGAGCCTTTATTGACTGCATGCTTTAAGCACCAAAATATATCAGCACCCAGTGGGATTTGTTCTTCTAACTATAGTTAGAATATCTGCAGTGCACTATGAACTCCTGTCATGGTGGTGACAGGCCACAAAAGCTCTACATGTTCCTGGCGATGTGTTCCCCTAATACATGCAACGGTCTCTTATCCCATCTCCCATGGGTCACAGAAGTACCTCTCACCCTTCACTGTCTCACCCTCTGCCTCATGAACTTTAGGGAAGGCTCTTGAACCTTTGAGTAACTTCCAGAGATTATCTGAGCTTTGGGGCTCACTATCTGGAGTTGTTTGCAGGTTCACCTTGGTTCATTAGCAGTACCTGCAGGTCACTTTTGCTTTGCTCCTCCTCATTTATATAGGCTGTCCAGCTGCTAGCACTGCATGGTCAAAGGCCATGTGTGTCTTCTGCATCTGTCCATCTTTGTCTGTGACAGAGACAGTGTCTTCCACCCATTTTCCGGCTTCATCCTACTCTGCTGCCATGTAGTTCCCTCCTTAAAATATCTCTTCTTTGAGGTGGTAAGGAAAGAGAAGCCTTCTACTTTATCTTCCTTTCTTCTCCAATTCATACTGGAGAATTTCTTTTGTCTCTGCATCAGTGAACTGCTTAAGCATGGTGCATATATGGCTCTTGATCAGCCTGCAGTCCTCTCAATGCTTCCCTGTAGCAGTGGGGTCAGAGTAAAAATTAGTGGCTGTTCAGAGAAATGGGCATTTGCATGGGAGAACAGGATAAAAGATGCCATGAAGAAATTCTTTCTTCCTTTTGCTGATCTAGAGTGCCTCAGATATCCATGGTCATGCAAAAACAGTCATGGAGTGAGAATAGGCTCTTGGTTACTTGAGGTTAGTTGAAGGACATCCTTAGGTCAAGGGCTTCTGAAATTTAGCATATACATATCACTCGATGACTGACAACTTCAAAGCTGAATGGTGCTCGGTGCAGAGTTTTGTTCTGCTGCTCCCAAGGGAGATATTCTCTGGGTATGTTGCAGCCACCACTGCTTATGATGGTACCTAGCAAGAATGTTTGTAACCCCTCAAAGCAGATGATTCCTAAAGTTCTTTGTAAAAGTTGTACACTCTCTCAAAAGCGAAACATATTTACACTCTCCTTACCTTAGCAAATGCCTGTTAAAGGCGCTACTCTGTATTAATAAATTTTACAGTATTTTAAAAAACACAACCATTAATTATTTACTATGTAAGGACTATGTAATAATGAATGAATATTTGACTGCAAGCTATGTATTCTTACATGCTGTCTCTGTTGTGTGTGTTTGTGTATTTGCTTAGGAGTGGCAAGGAGTTTACTACGCAAGAAGAAAATCAGGAGACAGTATCCAGCAGCATGTGAAGATAACACCTGTGATTGGTCAAGGAGGGTAACTAACTTGTCCAGAACATAATTACTTTCTGGTTTTTAGGGCCTTCTCTCTGCTTTCCCCATCTGTGAGTTTGACATGAACCTCCATGTATTTAGTAGCAGGGTGTTGATGTAACTGCTGACTTCAAGCAATGTGGAGAGAATATGCAAAGTTGAGAAGGTCATGTTCTTTGCTGATGTTTGTCCATTTTGGTCCCGTCATATGCTGGCTAAAAGAACTGTAAAGTCATAACCATTAATAGTGTCACTGTTACACCTGCAATTTGACGTTTAAGTTCACATTACCATGCATTTCTTTAAGAAGTTATTCTACAGAATCCAGACTGTTACCTGCTCAGCTGGAAGGTTCAGCAGCTGGGCGATACTCTTGTTTGTGTGCATGCTTGTATGTGCTTGCACCTTTGCGGTGTAGTACGGGCACATTGCCAAATTCTGCTCCCAGATGTGCAGATGATTTCCTGCAGGAACAAAAGGATCAGGTGTCCTGGAACAAAAACATAGCTGGATAGCTGAAGGAGCCCGTCCTCTGTTTGGTATTGGGTTTAGTATCTTGTTTCCTGAGGGCGTGGAGACCTCTGCTTTAGAAAACAGTGGTGTTTTCTAAACAGTTCACTTCACTTTTGTCTACCATTTGATATGGTAACAAGTTATTATTTCTGTTGCTAGGAAAATAAGACACTTTGTGTCCCTCAAAAGGCTGCATGATGCCAATGAAAACAACAAACAGGTATCGCATTTCTTTCATGACGTAATTTTCATAGCTTTCAGTAAGCTGATATTTTTTGATTTAGAAATTGGTATTTTTCCAAGAGGATGTGATCTATATTGTCAATGAGATTCTCATTGATTGTTGGAACAAGCAAGAAAACTTCAGCATTTGCATGGGCTAATCTGCTTTTGTAGGACTACTGAGCAGAGAAAGAAAGGCTTTAATTTTCTGGACCATTGATGTGACAGTTAAGTCCATGATACTGTGGAGCAACACAGACCACGCTCCAAAGGGAGGTCAGGGGCTTTTTTCTAGAGCTGCTCTTGCCAGTCTGATCTGGTATACTTATGTCTAATAACGACCTGTGGTCCGCTGTCACAAGGTTTGCCAATGCGTGGAACTTGAATGCAGTGTAGCTGTCATGCAGGGCCTTTAGGGGAGGGGGTTATGTGTCTTGTTTTATTTAGAATTTTAATGTGCTTTTATCCATGATGTCGGTAAAGACACTTTAAAAGGTATTCTAAAAGGTATTTAGAAGGTCACTACTATTTCTAGTTGCCCCCTCTTCGGTATTACAATACTGAATATTAACACATTATTGGAAAACCTCAACTATTGGAAGAAATTCATAGCTGGTATTCTGTAAAATTTAACTTTTGAAACCATCCACCTTGCAGAAGTGTTTTTGGAGGCGGGTAGTAACATGTCAAGGGAGAAATCTACATAACTTTTGGAAGAACTTTGAAGGATTATCACTGAAAAACAAGGCTCAAAATGTTCTAAACTGGCCTCATCTTTGAAGTAAAACATAGATTTTAGTGTTAGCAACAAAGTATCATTGACAGTAGCAGGATGTTTTGAACTGCTCAGGCTAGAGTGCAAGAGAGTTTTGTAATAGAAGCAGTACTAAAGTTACATGTATTTCTTTTTAATTCATTATTTAAACCTCATTATTGTTTCATTTATAGCTGCTTTTATGTTGATTTGAAAGTGATACACAATCTGATGGTTTTTCTATAATATACACACAACTGAAAGACTGGTACAGGGAAGTGTAGGATGATACTTAGTGCAAGATAATGAGTACAAAACAATTACAAACCTGCAGCCATCTGTAAAAAGCAGCTGTAGAAATATGGAAAAAAGTCCTTTTCTGTTTTTCTTTGCCCTGTTCATTGGGCTGTCTAAGCCAATAAGCTTAAGAAACAAATTTTAGTTAGGGACTTGTGTCCAAGGCCACATTCATATTCTCTGTACTACTGTACGCTGTTGGAAAGTGTACACACCATCAGTTCACGTTTTTCAGTATTGGTTTGTGAGTGGTTATCGGTAAATAAAGCACTAGTGTGACACGCTATAGGTCTGGGGAGCTTTACACATTTGATGAGCCCAGGGATATGGCCTTCGAAGGGTTCTCCACAGATACAGAGATCTACCGCAAAGGTTAAAGACCACAGCCTAACAGAAATCTCCACTGTGGAGATTTAAGGTCCATTGGGGAAAAAACGAGGTGCATCCAACAGAACTAGGTAATTACCTTGTTCCACTTCTGTGGTGGAAATACCTCCTGCCTGTAGTAGAGCAGTAGGTGCTCTTGCATTGCATGAAAAATTCAAACAGTGCCTTGGAATTTTGGGGGTTTGGGTGTGGTTTTGGTTTTGGGTTGGCTTTTTCATTGAAGTTGGGCAGTGATGGTGACATATAGGAATATCTGTATTATATTCGTAAGACTTTTTAGAGCTATTTTTGTAGCAATACTGTGATGGTATCAATCCTGATCAACATTTGGACACTGCAGTTTTCCTAAAATGCATGCCTGAATACTCGCAGCAGTAGAACTTTTCTCTACCCTAAAAAAATTTTAGGTTTCTTTTCAAGCCATGGATAATTCTTTATGGAAGGATAAAAGGAAATCAAACAAACTATTTATTCAGTTACAGAGCAGTAAAAGCTGTTGTGATTCAAATTTTGATGCCAATCTCTAATGTTTCACTGTATCAACATAATTATAAATGGCTTGAACTCAGCATTCAGACACTGTATCCAGACTTGGAAACTTCCTTACATTATTATGCATTGTTTCACCTTAAAAAATGTAGATGTGTTCTTCGTCATTACCGGCTGCTTCCATAAGGGATATCACAGTATGATTAGAGATCACTGTGTAGGAACCTTCATGGATTTCTGTGCCAGATTTATCACACACAAAAATTAAGCATGTTAGATTTATGCACAAAAAAAAAAATATATTTAAGAGTGTATTAACTATTCTGACAGTGAAGATTTACAAATGGAGATTGACTTTCATGTGACTATTCCCATGTACTGAAGCCTACCTAGGTAATGATTAATGCTGCCTTTGTCAATTTGAGACCTGGCAGGATGGAGTCCAGTGTTTGCACATTCATAAATTTACAGCAGAGGTGGTGTTTCTCCTCTTAGGAACGTATTGGCCCAAGATTAACTCTGTATCTGCCCTCATAACTTACATCACATGGCTCTTTCAGGTCATGCCTGCAGAAGGGGGAAGAGGAGTATTCAGAACTGAAATGTGGTTTCTTTTATTTTTTTAGTAAAGCATTTAGAAGACTGTGACAATGTTTTCTGCCAGTTGTGCAGTAGACAGAGCTATATCCATGGGCTCTGAGAGAAGCTCCAGTTTGGAACCAGAATGAGCAGTTCAGATGCCTTGTGTCACTGTACCACATCTGATGAGCTTCCTTGATCTTACCCTGTTTGAATGAGATGATTTCTCTGAGAGTTCCTGCATGATTACAAAAGAGGTGTTCAAGCTTTTACAACTGGTTTTCTGGAGTTGTTCCTTACACTCCTTTGAACAAAATTTATATGGAGCATGATTGCAGGATTCCCCCCCCCCTTTTTTTTTCTTCCTTTTCATCGCAGAAAGCCACTCCTGAATTGTGGTTGGGTTTTTTTTCCTTTCCATTCTCTTCTCTTTCCCTTTCACTCTCTTCCCCTCCTCCTCTCAATAGCAAAAAGGAAAAAAAGATGGAGGGTATGCAAGAATGATGGAAAAGAGAATTTGTATCATTCCTTTCCTTTCTTTCCTAAATAATCCCTGTGAGGACCCCACAGTGTGCACTGTCACAAACTGATACAGATCCTAAGAGCACAAAAGTGCAACCTTGCTGTACTCTCCTTTTAACTCATGGGTTGAAACCATGGGTTTGATACTTCCACACAATCTACTGCTTTGCTATAGGCAAGTGATGGTTTTAGTCAGAGGAACCAATCACCATAGATTACATGACAGTACTGGACTCCTAAATGTGATGTGTAATGAATATGTGGAAGTCCAGTGTCAAGCACTGAAGTTTATTCATCTAAAGTAGAGGGTATGTATATCTTCTCCAGTGACTACAGTAAAAAAGTAATGCATTATTTTTATTACTTTTCAATGTCTCTGTTAGCTATATGTAAATACATCATGTACTAATTTTAGAGGGAAGACTTGAGGAACTGAAAGTTCTACTCAGTTTTCCTATGAACAGCAAAATACTTTCTTGTAATTACGTAACAAAGGAACTGGGTTAAGTGATTAGCAGATATTAAACTGTCAGGTATTGGCCAGACTGATTTTGTTTCTGAGCAGGATGGAAAAGCAGAGGAGCATTTAATCTGTGTTCTTGTAGACCAAGTAATAGCT
Organism: Aviceda cuculoides; assembly: GCA_035590195.1. Lineage (NCBI taxonomy): Eukaryota > Metazoa > Chordata > Aves > Accipitriformes > Accipitridae > Aviceda > Aviceda cuculoides. Next base: position 56,370,303 of record JAVJGG010000074.1, read on the forward strand.
GTAAACTTTAAGATGATGGAAAAATCATATTTAAATTCTAAGAAAGTTTGAAATATCTATTGGTGGAGCTACCCAAGATGTTTCAGAAGCACAAATAATTAAGATCTTGTGTTTAACTTTTTAATTTGTAAAAATGATTAAAAATTACTTGGAAATAAAGTTCTGATGGATGACACCTACCTCTACCCTTTAGTTGCTCAAGTCTTGTTTTTGTAACTGAGTTTTTTGAAATCTGGTTTATCAGTGACCCATGAAGGGATGCATGCACAATTAGATTAGATAGTACTAAGAAAATGGTTTCTAAATTACCATATAGAAATATGAACATTTTAGGATTTTTTTTTCTTTTTGTGTTTTATTCCTGGAATCTTTCAGATTCATATGCAATTTGCACTTAAAGCACTGTCTAAAAATGAATGTCAGTTCTCTGGCAGACATGGGCATTAAGCAGGAACTTAGTACCTAAAAGCACTATCGTGTGTGTAATTTTCTGCGTTGCATATCTGTTTACTTTCATATTATTTCTCTACATCTAATTACACCTAAAAAGGAGTCTTTGCCAAACATATTTTTTTGAAAATAACTGAACAGAAAATCCTGGATAAGGACAGTGTTGAATGTAGTCCTTTTAAAATCTTTTTGTATTCTTTTCCCTTACATATATATTTTACTCTTGGTGCATCTTCGGCTCTACAAGAGTTACCATGATGAGAAGTACACAGGAGACAATTATCAGTCAGGTTAGAATACTATCATTTACCTTTATATACCGCTGTGCTTGAAGTCGTGGCTGGATTCTTTGCTGGTATGAAATGTTGTCTCTTCCCTCTGTTGAGTCCATGGTCAGAGCAGACGGCCTGTGATGGATGCTGGCTGCTCTGATGTCGCACCACGAATTGGATTTGTAACCATCATTAATGATTCAATCTCCTGTGCAGAGCTCCCGCTGAGCACTCAGTCAAGAGGCATTGCTCTTCGTGTATTAAGACACCGTGTCTGATCCTGAAGCTGGTGCACCTTGGCACCCCTTTGTGTTTGCAATTAATGTGGAACTGTGCTGATTTTTGCCAGCAGATCTGCCCCAGCATTTTCAAGTTCAGGACCTGTCAGCAGGCCGTTGGTTTGGCCGCAGCACAGGGCTGAGATGGTTGTCTCTAGCGTCCAGGCTACGGCTGATCGTGTCCCGTCAGGGCTGAGCTGTTGCAGCATGGCTGCACAGCCCTTGCCCTGTGTCTCGGGCAGGTTTGCTTACTTGCACACAGCACGTTCAAGCTCTCAGTAACTTCTGCAGGTAGCTTTTGACTAAAGGTGTGGAGTAGAAGGGGATAATCTCTTCTTCCAATGCTGTGTAATATTTGGAGAAACAATTTTCCCTTAAGAAGGATGCACTAAAGGCCAGTTTTAAACCCGTGATTCTAGCAATCTGGGCCAGACGCAGCACTGCTGGCCTGTTCTGGGTGAACGGGTTCTTGTGCTCTGTTACCTTCTGGCACCTGAGGCCCTTTCCGCTATGAAACACACGGACAACGTTGCTGCACAATGTCAAGCAGCTTCTGATCTTCACATGGGAGGAGGATATAACATATCAAGACCATGGGAAGTGACTGCTTGACATGCCCTACATTTTCAAGTAGCATAAGAATGTGTACAAGCATTGGAGAGCTTTGTGATGCCCAATAATAATGGGCAGAGTAGACAAGAGACAATATATGCAATTTTCTGCTCTCATTACCATTGCTGCCATCAGAACTGATCCACAGTGCGTTAAACTGCTTGCTCCTCTGACCCTGCAATAAATGTAGTTTTTCTTTCTCACTGTTTCTTTCCTGCAAACAGGAAGGTGAGAACACACATGAATTAAGCTGAAGAGCACTTGTTACTAGTTAACACGTTGTTACTAGTTCACTAATGTGTTTTACAGATTATGTGGGGCATTTAGGTTTGCTCATTATTGTGACAGATTTCAGCAAGAAATGGGAAGCCACATCTCACGAAGCCATGTTGATGACGATGGTGCAGTGAAAGCAGGCAACCTTAGAGTCACGCGTATGTGATGTAGGTTCCTTCTCTGCGGTCCATGGTTGTGGTCCAAGAATAAATTCCCAGAGCCATTGGCATATACCAGTATGTGATGAATGTAGAAAAATAATCCATGTGTATTATGCTGTTTGCAATGGTGTGATTTGCAACAAATCTGGATGGGGAGACATTCCACTCAACAGGTGAAGGAAAATTTTTTATTTAGGCATTTAAGTATTTTCAGCTGAAATTGTAGTGTGGCATAGTAGCTTTTAAGCACCTGTGACTCTCTAGGTGGCGCTAGCAAAGTTTTCAACTTGCTAGTTGGTATTTAACACAAGGAGAGTTGTCCTGCCAGCTACTGCCACTCTCAGCTATGTTTATGTGTAAACGTTTGCTCCCATTGAAGCGCCTTATGTTAAACTCCTCCAAATGTTAATGCAGAAAAGGGTTTTGAAGGAGGAGTCCTATCAAATAAATAAATAAAATAATTTAATGTGCATTAGTTATGCCCCGCTCTTAGGTGTCGACAGAGGAAAATGCTTTCAATTTCTCCAGTCTGGACTACAACAAAATAAGAAGGCCCAAGTTGTCTTGTAAAGAAAAGAATTAAGACAGAAACTGTATTTCAGTAATTTGTAAGATGAATATATTTTTAATCCTGGAGAACTGTATATTAACATTTTATTTTTGCTAAGGACAGGCTGCATATACCCTGTCTTGTAACACCATTATGCAAATTGGTCCTTATTTTGGGAATATCAGTTTTATGATATTTCTGATTCTTCACATGGTGGTTATCTTCTTTTGAAAGCTTGCTAGGGTCTCTGATCTTTGAGTGGAATTTCAGATACTCTGGGAATGGGTACTATAGAGACTCTTGCAAGGAGGTGCATAGACACACGGGTGCTGTTTTTAAACATAAGGCAGAGTGCAGACTGTAATGTTTTGGAGGAAAATGAAACTTTACCAAATCTTTTTTTTTTTTTCTTTTTTTGGGGCTCTTTCCAGGCATTTTATCCAACTTTTGCATTTGTATGGATGTGACAATTTCTTTTGCTTTAGCAAATGGCAGTTTCAAGAATGACAGCTTGGTGTGTGGTTAATTTTCACAGCAACTGAATTGATTGTTTATAATCATTCTCAGTGTGCTGGATTTTTCTTAAACATGGGGTACAAAAAAATTATGGCAATTAAAAGCAAAAGCTGTCTGAGTCTGAATTGTGCTTGGACTGGAAGAGAGTAGACTGAGATGGGATTTTTCTCACTTGGCTAAATTTCTAGGCAGTTAAACTCAGGCTTGTTCAGTTGTTGGTGAAGAGCAAAAGGGACCTGCAGGAGGGGTTCAACCTGCCCGCCTGAGACGTCTCTCTTAAAGCATGATCTTTAGATCTGCCTTGGAGAAAGACAGCCTGAAAGACTGCTGCTTTTAGGGAGCTAAAGTTAGGTGAAGCAAGTCCTCTGTTTCATAAGGCATCTTGACTTCTTTGCAAAACAGCTTTCCAGGTGACCTTAGACAAGTTGCTGTAAATTGATAGACACCGAGTACCTTGTTCTGATGTGCACAGATTACAATATTTCTACTACTTACGTGGTATTGTTAAGATAATTTAATTAAATGCCCAGAATTTTACATGGAGGCGACTCTGTAGAGGTCTTGCTTGATGCATTTTAAAGGCTTTTGGTTTGTATTTACAGAATCCCATTCCTTCAAATGCAAGAACAGACGGAAAGACTCAATTGATGTTAAGTCAATAACTTCCCAAAGTAGTGATGGTAAGAAAGTAAACTGTCAAGAATGATGTTGTAAATAAAGAACAGACTTGCCTTAGGCAATAAAAATGGAGAATGAAAGAGGAACCAGACAGATTCACAGCTGATTAAACAGAGATTACTCCAGTTTTTTACAAGTGCTGTAAAATTTCTTTATTCTGATTTGCAAAACAGTGCCTCAGCATCACTATACGATGCATAGCAGTGCCTTCACAGAGAGGAGGAGTGGCTGTGCCCTGAGATGGGGGCAGCCTGCTAAAAGAGTGCGTGGTGAAGGGTTAGTTCCACCTCTCTTGGAAAGCGGCAGCTTGTGCTCCTGAACCAGTATTTTGGTTTAATTAGTGTAGGACATGAAAGGACCCACTGCTGCTGATTACTTGAGAGCAGTACTTCTGCTCCTAATCCCATTTGTGACTGCTTGCTGGTGCTGGGATGGTGGTGGCAGAGATTTCTTTCTGCCCCGGTATGTAGTGAGAGAAGCACAGCTTATGGGAACAAGGAACAGGTTCCATTAGAGCAGCTGTATCACTGAGACAAGGGACACACACGCACATACTCTCACAGGAGGAGCCATGTCTGACAGAGATCCATTGCAAACAAAGCGACGGTGGCAGGTACTGGGAATGAAGTATAATATAGCTTAAGTATAGCCCCACTTCAGTATAGCTGAAGTGAAGGATGGACAGAAAAACTGGCAGCAGAAGTGAGGGGTGGCTGCAAAGGAGGTAGTCAACAGTGCAAGAAATGAAACAGTAAAACAAGAACTTGCAGGAGGGTTGGCACAGGAGAAATAGGAGATGAGGCTGGATTCTGTCGTGCTGTTTCCCAGTGACAGCGTTCTGCACTCTTTAAATGCTGCCATTTGATTTACGCCTTGTGGCATGTAAACAGTGCTCTCTTTAATGGCAGCTCCAAGTTTACAGACCCGGCGGTACTCTTCCATGGCAAGGATCCACTCGATGACAATAGAAGCTCCTATCACAAAGGTGAGTCCTGAGTACTGCCTTTTCCACAAACTCAGAGTTTGGAGTTGCTCTCATAGGGAAGTATGTAGTTTGTGGCAGGACAGCCAGGGGTTTCCTGCACCTTGTATTTAACAGAATAGTTTAAATAATTTTTTTTTTCTTACCACTTACTGCATCTCATTGTGTCATCCTAAACCCTAGCCATAAGGAAGAATATTAAAAAGGGGAAAAGGATGTCCTTGCCAGATGCACTGCTTGTGGCAGGAAGGGGTACCATGGCTTGAGCCATGCGTGTGTAGGAGGACATGTTCTTCCTGTCTCACCTTTGCTTTTACCATTGATATTTGTAAGACAGCATGCAGAGAGGGGAACACCTGCACCATATTCTGTCCTTCCACTTTCCTGCAGTCTTTTCTTCACTATCCGTGTTATACACTCTGCTCTCGCAAACCAGCTGCACAATCACTTGTCCCACAAACTAGGGTGCCTGCCATCTCCCATCCTCAAATCATTTTTTCCTCTCTCCCCATCTTCTCTCTTCCTATCATTAAGGTCTTCACTTCCTAGCACCACCATGCCTGTTAGAGCAGCTGACTCTTACCCTTTTCCTTCTCCCCAAGCGTACCTGCAGGGAGGCCTGTAGTGCCCCCGCTTCTGGTTGCTGGAGAAGACAGCACTGGGACTTTCTCCCTCTCAGTCCTGGCAGGAGCAGTCCTTAGTATTGCTGCGTTCCCAGATTGCAGCTGAGGCACAAGGTGGGAGGCAAAGAAGAGCCATCCTCCCTTAACCACAGCCCAGCTGTTTTGGCTCTCTGCCTTTCATTTTCACGTTGAGAAAACTAAGGCTTTGCATCCAATATCAGGATATTCAAGTCACATCCAGGAGTTTGTTCATTTGGTTTTTTTCCCTCTAGGGACTGAATGATTGCTTTGGAGCAGCCTGGCTATGCTGAAGGACTAGGACATGGCTAGTTTTTGGTCTACCCACCTGCAACTATTTCAGATATTTCAGACCCTTCTGCTTTCACTTCCCAGGAGTTTGCCAGTTATAAATAGCAGATGGATACCAGGGAATCCAAGCACAAATTTACATTTTCAGAGTTGCACTTCAAGGGTTGGGGGGAATTATATGGCATTTGCTAAATGGGAAGTAGCATAATCAAGCCAAGAATAAAGATTTTGTAATAAGAAAAGACAAAAGTGTCATTCACTCTTCCTCACCTGCCTCCTTATTCTGCTTTCAGGTTATTAACATCATTAATGCTGCCCAGGAAAACAGCCCCATTACAGTAGCAGAGGCCTTGGACAGAGTTCTGGAAATCCTGCGGACAACAGAACTTTATTCCCCTCAGCTAGGTACCAAAGATGAAGATCCTCACACAAGTGATCTTGTTGGAGGTCTTATGACTGTGAGTAAAATTAGTAAAGATGAAACTACTGTTACCAATGTCCTACATCACAGTTCAGGGCTCTGCTGTGCTAAAATTTCACAAGCAACAGGAAGGGGACTCGTAATTCATGACCATTTCACTTAAGTATTTTGGCCTCTCTACCAACAGCAGGCACCAAGATGTAGTAAGTTATGGCCACATCTCAGTACATTGGGTGCATTAATCCCTGTATATAAATGAACATGGTTGCCACTAGAAACCATATCATCCAATCTGATTTGTCTCAAGGAGATACTTTATAGAAACCTTAGAAGCTTAGATGGGATTAGGGGGATTGTTCTACAGATAGTCCAGTGTAAGAGTGAAGTTACTTTAATCAGGTTCTGACTTTGGTCCTGTAACAGCAGCAACACTGCCTGCCAGAGACAGACCGCCTAGATTTCGTCATGGATTACCTCATTTTTTAACACACACTGAGCTAATCCTTGTCAAAATAATATTAAAAAAAAGAAAGAAAAATAAAATATAGTGGTTAATTTGAATGATGAAATCCTGCAGGTGCCAATGAAAGGGTCAAGAAGGGGAATACACTTTATAGTTAATAACATCCTTTCTGGAGATCTCATACTAGTCATTGGATTCCTTGGATCCTTTCATATCTGTTTTGAAAGACCTTAAAACAAGGATTGTGCTTATAATTCTACAACAGGAGCAGAGCTTTTAGTAGCCAGGAATAGTATCTAATGAGAAAGTGCATGTAGTGGTTTTGCAATTAATGATGCATGGTTACTCTGCCTAAAACTTAGGATAAACTTGCTTTTTCAGGATGGCTTGAGAAGACTGTCAGGAAACGAGTGTGTGTTTTCTAAGAGTAAGCCACCATTTTAAACTTCCCTTTGCACGTGTGACTTCTTTTATAGATGCTAATGACACAGAGCTCCAAGATAATTTGCAGTGGGATGTATGTCTTTGGAAATGGTTGTCTAAGTGACTGTAGAACAGGTGGTAGACTGCCTCCATTTTGGAGTCAAAGCAGGTTCTAATAATTAAAATAATGCATTTCAAAATGTGGAAAAACAGACTAGGAAAATACTAAATTGTCACTCAAAGAAATGTTCACTGATCTTTTTGGTTTATGTCCAAATCATCTGTAGTAATATAAACCATGTACATTATAGGCTTTTACAGACTTTTTCATGTAAAGAAAAGAGTTGTTTTTCTTGAAAAAGAGTTGTTTTCTAAATGGAATTCTGCATGGGGGGAGGGGGGAATAGTCCAGGAATGTTGTAACTCCCAAATTCCATTTCAACAGATATGAACCTGAGCCATAGTCACCTTTCAGTGCCAAACACCATCAATGATGTTCCACCCTGTATTGCACAGCTGCTAGATAATGAGGAAAGCTGGGACTTCAATATTTTTGAGTTGGAAGCTGTTACAAATAAAAGGTACTGGACTCCCTTCCCTGGATGCCCGCAAAAAGGTTTTTGAGTAACTGTAACAGAAAGCAGTTTGCTCTGGGCAGACTGAAGCAAGACACAGCAAATCTGTGAGAGCTGTCTTTCTTTTTGTGTGTGTGCGTTGATACCACTTGTCCCATTTAACAAGCCAGGCACACACCATGATCAAGATGTGTGCACAGACCGTGGAGAGCCCTGTACAGACTGTTGTCTTCCCTGACAGCGTCTGCAGCCCTCCAGGATTGTCTTCTGTTCAACTTTTACCTTGCTTAACTCCCATCCGCTCTGTCCAGGTTTGGCACAGCCTGGTGGTGTTACATGCTGGATGTCCCACAGATGCCTCATTTTCCTGCTCATGTGCAAATGGTCATGCTGGAAAAAGCAAGCCTCTCCCCTCCCTCTCCTAACCACCCAATGATTTAGGAAGCTCTGAGGCAACTGTGGCTTTTGATTATAGGGATAAAAAAAAATGGGCTGGAGGATGAACCAGTGGTAGGCTCAAAAGCCTGAGATTTTAAAGCTAATAATGAAAGAAGATGCCAGTAGTTTTGAGGTCAGGCAGACCACAAAAATAAACATGACATTCACAGAGAAAAGTGATTTTCGTTCCAAGATGCAAAGAATTGGAGAGACTACCAGGTTTCTTGTATTCTGTTTGAAGAAAATGCCCATTTGGGGAATTTGTGTTTGCCTGGTTTTAATTTGCAGAGGTTGGCTTTTGGTTATACCTTTCTCAGCTCAGGAGCCCTGTAGATCATCTTGCAGGAGTGAAAGATGTGACTGATAGGTTGGACTCTGTCACAGGCAACACAGAGTAAGTGACAAGCCAGAGTGGATTTGGATTTAAGAACCACAAGATTAGAGATTTTACTCTATTTACTGTTTCACACACAGGCGCATCGCTGTCCTCTCCAGCATTACATTCACCAGACTTCAAGTTCCCTCTCCAGCCAGGAGACACACAGACACAGTTATCCACTGCCTGGGTTGAAATTTAAGGCAGGGGAGGTGGGGTGGTTACCGATGGCAGGCTCCTGCCTCAGCTCTAGAAAGTGATCCAGTCCTCCTAAAGCTAGAAGAGTTCACATGAAATAACCTGATACAAAGAGCTGCTCTGAGAAGCATCAATACACTTTGCCTATTGCCAATTTCAAATAGTCGGGAAGCAGAAATCTGGACCCCCTGAAGTCACAGGTTTATTTGAAACAGTAAACATTTGACCTTTCTTGTCTTAAGGCTTTTTAGCCTTTGGGATGTGCCCATGTCATGTTCAAAGTCTGCTTTTTCTCCCTCAGGAAAAAAGTGTATTTTTTATTGACTGACAGACACAAACCCACAAAAGACCTGAGCTTTCAAGAATTTTTTCTGAAGACACAAGAATTGGTGAAACTCTAGTGGAACTGCACCATTTCTACAAAACATATCAAAGTAATGTCTGAAAGGATGGTAGATGTAAGAGTTTGTAACCTTGGCCAAGCTTTTGAAAGGTTATAGATGTGCAATATAAAAATGTTTAACATTTCCCCCCACCTTTTATTCTTAAGGTCTTGTTGGTTTCTTTGTCAAAACTATCGCTCTTTAGAACATCAGAAGTTCCTATTTTACAACAGTGCTTTTTTCTTTTATTGTTTTTCAGGCCATTAGTGCATTTGGGCTTAAAAGTTTTTGCCCGGTTTGGGGTTTCTGAGTTTTTAAACTGTTCGGAAGCAACGCTGCGAGCGTGGCTGCAGGTCATTGAAGCCAATTACCACTCCTCCAACTCATACCACAACTCCACGCACGCAGCAGATGTCCTGCATGCTACCGCCTTCTTTCTCGGGAAGGAGAGAGTTAAGGTATAATCATCACCTAGGAGTCCTTTGGGCTAGAATTTTGGTGTGTTTACCATTACTTAACTAATGGTCCTGGCTTCATAAAGTCTCTTTGCCCTTTAAGTTTTCCTGTGCTGCCTGCAGGCCCACAGAGTTTCTGTTCACATGCATAAGGAATTTACATTTTTAAGTAGCAATAACGGGGGGGGGAAACCTGGCTCTTTTCTATCTTTTGGTAACTGGCTTTTTACTTAGTAACAGCTCTTAATGAAGCTTTGCAAAAGCTTTGGAGAGGGAGGTTCTGATCTCTTCTCCCTGGGATCCCGGGATAGGATGTGTGGGAATGGTTCAAAGCTGCGCCAGGGGAGGTTCAGACTGGGTGTTGGGAAGCATTTCTTTACCGAGAGGGTGGTCAAACATGGGAACAGGCTTCCTAGAGAGGTGGTTGATGCCCCAGGCTTGTCAGTTCTTAAGAGGCATTTGGACAATGTCCTTATGCTTTAACTTCTGGTCAGCCTGGAATTGGTCGGGCAGTTGGACTAGGTGATTGTTGTAGGTCCCTTCCAACTGAAATATCCTACCCCATCCTATCCTATCCTATCCTATCCTATCCTATCCTATCCTATGCCATCCTATCCTAAAACACACAAGGTGTGTAAGATCAGAATCAGGACAGAGGAATTCAGGCAAGCACACAAAGTGGAACGACACCACTAGAAGATCCATGCACCATTAGAGGATTCATTGCAAAGATATTACTTAGGTGACAGCATAGTAAAAAGCTTCATTAAGGAAAGAGGGTTTGGGTAAGGGTGGGAGGGGGAGTTTTGGAGTAGGTAACCTGTGGACTTAGTGAGTGGAAAATGATTCCAAGGAGGTAGGATCACTGCACTCAAGCTTACACTTGCATATTTGTGGGTACCTGCAAATGATCAGAAATTATTTACTGTAATTTTTGTGCCACATCATAATTTTTCTCTCTTCTTGTAGGGAAGTCTGGACCATTTAGATGAGGTGGCTGCATTAATAGCTGCTACCGTTCATGACGTAGACCACCCTGGACGGACCAACTCTTTCCTGTGCAATGCAGGCAGTGAATTAGCTGTCCTTTACAATGATACGGCTGTATTAGAGAGTCATCACACAGCACTGGCGTTTCAGCTTACAACTAAAGACAGCAAATGCAACATTTTCAAGAATATTGATAGGTGGGTCTGCTGGAGAGGGGGAGTGTGCATGTGTGGATTGCTTGTTTGGTGATTTGAGTTCTGGGCAGATTGAGAGCTTACCTTCTAAACCAGAAAATATAATTTAAATAGGGACATGAATATTTAACCTCTTCCAGAATCCTATGTAGACATGATTTTTTAAAAAGGCTTTAATTTCTCCCCCTGTCCTCTAATTTGTATTTTTTGGCAGCTCATAGAGATGTTTGATAATCTTGTATGGATTACATTGGCATGGTCCAGCTGGCAGCTTCAAGGCTGCATCTTGACCCACTGCCTTTTCATTGCAGGAGCCTGGAAACAACTTTTTTGGGCCGCGTGCTTCCACCCAAGCAGCCAGATGCTGCATGCTATGTCTGCACGTGGCCCCATGCTTGCTGGCACCGCTGCATTCACATGGGAGATAAATGGGTGGTGGTGAAGGGAGCTGAAGCTCTGGGAGAGTTGGAGGCACACTGCTACTGGGCATGTACATAGCCTGGGAGTTCCCATTGCATCAGCCTAGCTTTTGCAGGGACAGGGTGAGAGGGAAAGGGATCTGAAAGGGAAAGAGCCTGACCCCAAACAGGTAATGAATTTGTTCAGTCCCCATAACACTGCTGGTTTTTTAAAAACTTGAGATTTGAGTTCCAAGCTAACGTACAGTGAGATGGAAATGTATTGGTGCCATTTCTGGAGAAGTTGTCATAGTGTTACAGCATTATGAAATTGAATTGTAAATTTTTATTGACTTCAGGGGATTGGTTTTCATCAGGTAAAAATAACATTAAAAAGGCAGTACAGGAATGCAGAGCTGGGGGAACCTTGAGAGGTGTGATCTAGTCCATTCCTCCAACTCTAGACCGTTCATAACTCTGAATGTGCCAGCTCATGTGGGTGAGCCACTAAGCAGTGTTTTGCAGCACTGTCTGGGCAGGGACAATGAAAGGGTGGAGCTCTGTCCGGCAGGCTGGTGAGCAGGAACTATTTTTCTTTCCTAGAAATCACTACCGGACATTGCGCCAGGCCATTATCGATATGGTTTTGGCAACGGAGATGACGAAGCACTTTGAGCATGTGAACAAATTTGTGAACAGCATTAACAAGCCAATGGCATCCGAGGAGATCAGCTCACACGTAAGTGCTTGCAGGACTTACACCTTTACGCATTTCAGTGAAGTTCTTCCACGACGACTTGTATCATTTTCATTCACATTGTATTAATTTGCACTGTGGTAATGCCCAAAAGACACAACTGGATTTGTGACCTGACACCTAAAAGTGTGAAACAATACTTTTATTTTCTTGTTTTCTATGTCTGGCCCTGCTCTTAGCTCATTTAAACACTTCATTTTACAAGCTTTGCCTTCAAAGCCATCTTGTGTTCAGAAAACATGTGGGTGGGTGCTTTTGTACATGCAAATTCTGTGCATGGAGCTAGGTCAGCAGTTGAGCCTACAGTCCTGCCTCCAAACAGTGGGATTTGCCTAAGCCTGGGGTTGTACGTGAGGAACCTGCCCTGGCGGTTTTGTGTCTGTGTAACCTGGAGCCTTCAAGCCATGAGGAATAACTCCACTGCTTCCCGAGACGTCTCCACCCCATCCCCATTCCTGATTATACCAAGAGATGTCCAGGCCTTTATTCCTATCAGTTATACACCCCAATGCTTCATCACCAGCCAGGGTATATTCCACAAGATGCCTCCAAGTTTCCCAGCCCAGGCCTCTCTTTGCTTTCTCTTGTTGCCTCTCGAGGCTGAGTGCTCAGTGCCTGACAGGGTTCTCCAGGGCTGTGTTACTCACCTAAGCAAAGACTATCTCATCACAGCTCAGTGAAAACAGTGCTTTATTAGAAACATAGGAAAAAAAAAATCAGACCAAACTGAAAGTCAGTGATATTAAAAATAAATAAATGTAGCTTCTGTCTGTTCTCCATAACTGGACTTTTTGCACTGTAGACTGTCATGGGTGCAGAAACCAGTCAGGACTGGTGGAATTTACAGCTTCAGCGACAGCATTATGTCTGTTGAACTGACCTGCTTCTAGGGATCACTGAGCTCTGTTCTCCCAACAGTTCGAGCTGGAAATCACAAACACTGCTGAACTTCACTGGCTCTGCAGACACTTTGCTCTGTTGTCCCCAGCACTTCCAGGCTCTGGAGGGCTCACTGGATGTGGCACTGGGTCTGAATTAGCCTGATCAGTGTCGGAAGTCCCGCGGCACGGGGGGATGTGGTTTGGGCACCGCCGGGGGCCCCTATCCCTGTTTCTGCATTGTGCTGCCAGCACATCACCCAGGGGGGGCTGCGTTTCATGGCTTTCCCCTCCTGGCACAGGCTAAGCCAGGACAGTGGGGATCCCACTTTAGGTCAAAGCTCAGAGGAAAGGAAGGTCCACATCAGTGGGTGGCATGGAATTACCTGCTCTCAGGTTTCTCGGTACTTACATGTTGACCAGATAGCAGCTTGCTCCCCCAATTTCTAAAAAAGCCCTCTGAGGTGTCACTGGGAAATGTGGCTTCTCACAGTGCTTCCTTTCTCCCTCTGACAGCTTAACTGTTTTTCTGAAATGTCTCCTCCATCTCCACCCTTTTAAAATCTCTTTAGTTTTCTGCCATCCCCACGCTGGCCTGTAGCATTTAGGTTCACGAGCCTCTCTGAAACCACAGTGTTTCCATCCTCTGAACACGTTTCTGGGAAATCTTCCTTTTATCCCCTGAATGCATTCATTCCAGCACTTTCCTAAAGAGCTTTTAAATGCTCTCCATACATTCTACTGCAATCAGCTTTTCTAACCTATAGAAAACGTTTTCTTTGACTCACTCTCCTTTATCTTACCAGTTTATAGCAGAGGCTATTTTAAAATGTACAAGAGTTGGAGAGCAATAAAAGTGGAGCACAGAACTACTTGTATTACAGACTCAGTTTTTTCTCCAGTATTAGGTTGTTCTGTTCCTTATTGTTAACGGTGGCTTTTCCTATTTTTGATCTTGAACAGCAGTTAAGGAGCAGGGTTAATCTGGCAGCACTTTGCTGGGCTACCCATGCTGAAAAAAAATTAACTGCTAAACATAAAGTTGGAAGATTAATGCCTGAATTGGCAACCGTCACTGCAAAATATCTCCCCATAAACCACAAAGACATTAATTTAGCTGTGGTGGTAAAAAGTATTTATGTTCAGTTTTTGACTCAAGAGTTGAATTTAGCAGTGAAGGGAGGCCATAATTACACAAATATATTATTTTGAGAATAGTGTTAATGCCATGATGAGCTGAAGTGGAGGCTTTTTATTACTCAGTAAGGAACATAATATACCTGTGCCCTTCTAAATTGTTCAAAATCCAGAAGATGATGCCACTGCAGACTTGTAACAACCACTCTGTCCCCTCCACCTGCTCTCCAGTCAATACGCAGTTCAGTATTTTACTGCCTAGCAAGCAGAGACTTTCTGCAGTCAGTCTGCCAATCCTGCATTTTCGTAGTGTTAATCTCATAGATTATCTGAGACTTCATCCTAGCTGGTAGCTAAGACCAAAAAGTATTCCAGGCCGAGGGTTCAGAACCCAGCACAAAGGCGGCACTCTTACTTGCAAACATACTGGAACTGAACAGCAGAGACCTGCTTTTCTGCCTGTGAAAGAAACAGATGTGCAAGTCCGTTCACTCCCCTGTACCTGCCTCATTTTTCCCATCTAGGAATGAAAACCAAACTCTAGGAACTCCCCTAAATACAGCAGCCCCCTACCATCACCACCCCCACATTTAAACACTCAGCAGTGAGGACGGTTTATCAGCTTGCAGTTGGCAGCTGCGTCCCCTGTCCTGGTCCTGTTCCAAGAGGGCAAGGCTGGGACACAGGGAAGGGTAACTCACCCTACCTGATGAAGAGCCTGTGACTCCTTTATTTCACAAACTTTGCTATTAATTCTGAGAATCTCCACAACTGTCATATGTAATCATGAGCAAGGGCTTTCATTAGCGAGGCTGCATTTCTCAGACATCACTTTCTCCTCCAGGTTCCTGGTGCTCTGCATGAAATTAGAAGGCATCAGGCTGGGTGCCCGCTGACTGCCTAAGTGCAAGAGCTGATAACGATGCCCTCGCTCCTGCTAGCAGGGATGCTGGCCACGGGTCCCTGTAACCAACTCACTCTCTTTTACAGAGCGAAGGCAGCAACTGTGAATGTACAGCCAATATAAAGAATTTTCCAGATAACCAGACACTGATAAAGCGCATGATGATTAAATGTGCAGATGTAGCAAATCCATGTCGCCCCCTACAGCTATGTATCGAATGGGCAGGGAGGATTTCAGAGGAGTATTTTGCACAGGTACGTGTATTTTTATAATTTGACTATTATGTTATGTGACAAAGTGCACATCAGCTGGTCTGTTGTTCCACACGGGGTCTGCCTGGCATCACAGTGGAGTCCAGATGTATGCTTTTTGTCCCCAGCCAGAACTGGCCCCTCGATTTCGTGCAGAATTCACTCCAGTCAAAGCTACTTTGCTTACCATGAAGCTTGCAGTACAGAGTTCTGGAAAGGAGGTTTTACACTTTCAGTTTTCTCCATCTGGCCAAAACAAAATTATTTGATTAGCCTTAGTCAATTTAATTTGCTGAAATTCAAGACCATCACCATTCTAGCTTCTAGTCCCAATACCTTCCCTGAAAAGGGCATGAAGATCAATGCCTGATGAAGCCCTCAAATGAATCATCGGGCTGGCCCTTTCTCTTCTAAGATGGCACCTGAACTACTGTCACAGTAGGTAGATGATGTAGCAGGCCAGTACTGCAGGCATCTGGCCAGTGTAAATGCTTACCACATGGGATCGCTCCAGACAGAACTGGAAGCTCAGCTTCCTTTCTTAATATTCAGCTTTTCTAACACAAATGCACCAGCTTCCTGAAAGTGGAACACTCTTCTAGTTCTTTATTTGAACATCTGCTAGATTCTTAGGCTTTCATTTGCCACTAATGGTGCAGAAATCAGCAGCTACGATTGGAGAGACAGAAAAGTGGGCATGCCTACCATCCATATTCATATCATACATGTGATAGTCACTACTGAAGAAAATTGTAGGTAATGCCCGAGACACACGTGAATTTCATTTTAATCACAGTGAATAAATCTGATCACTTCCTAAGTAAGATCAAGGATCACTTAGGCTGTATCTGCCTAGCAGTCAAGGTATTGTGAGCTAGCTTTAAACTGCCAATCTTAGCCACTAGCCTACTAGCAATGTAAGGTGCCAAGAACTGTTCTGCTCCTCATTCGCTTTTTCCGGTAATTTTGGGGACTGCTCTGCTGCCAGTTCCAGCATTAGGTGCTGCCTATACTACTCAGAATGGGTTTTTTGTAATTAAATTCCAAGACCGTTGAGGTGATCAGCTCCTCCACCATACCAAGTGCAACTCAACCAGCCCTCTTCCAGTTGCAGACACAGAGTCAAAGGGCATACCCTTACTTCTATTCATCTTATAACCCAATACGCACAGAGAAAGTAGCGACAGCAACATCCCTCTTACCTAAAGGACAAATTTGAAGGACAAATTTGAAACAGCCACTAGAGATGTGGAAAAAAGGAGAGCTCAGACTTGTCATCTGCTAAAGGACTCTTCAACCCCATTTTCCGTTTTTAGCTGGTGCACCCTAATCACCAGCTTAGAGCGTTCTGTCTCACCAGAGTTAACAGCAATCACAGCACTACGGTAATAAAGTACTTGTGAAAGGGAAGCGATGTTGATTTCAGTCCTTGTTCCAGATGAAAAAAACAAATGAAACTAAGGCAATTTGCCTCTGGGGTTCTAAGGTTTGTCTCAAATCTCCTACTGCAATTCATCTAATCCCCTGGCCTTTGCTACGCTAGCATGAAAGCCAGCAAAGCTCTAGGGGCTAACTGGAGTTTTGTTTTCTTAGACTGATGAAGAGAAGAGACAGGGTCTGCCTGTTGTAATGCCAGTGTTTGATAGAAACACCTGCAGCATCCCCAAGTCTCAAATTTCCTTCATTGATTATTTTATAACAGATATGTTCGATGCATGGGATGGTAAGTACTTCTGGTTCTTTTCTTCCTTGCTCTAAGCAGAGGTTTCTACAGAGTAAAATGAATAATCTCAAGCTGGCCTTGAGTCCAATTTTTTCAGGGGCAGTACCTGCACAGAAGCAGTATAGCATAGGATCTAAGCAATGATGCTGCTGAAGCCCATTCCACTGCACACAGCACCAGCTTTATGAAAGTTGAGCACTTACCAGACAATCTCTGTAAAGAAGGAAGGAGTAATGGTTTAAAACTAAACCTTTTTTTATCTAGGTCTTTTTCCTTTAGCAACATATTTCTGAGCAGCAGAAACTGAGAACAGTGATTGCATGTTAGCATAATTTAATAAAGTCACCATACATTATGAAAGGGACTTGCTTGAAAGAGAAACAGACTGGAAAAAAATCTGTCCTCTTTTAGCATTAGCTTACAGCTGAAGCAACAAAAGAGTAGGAGAATGCCAATTTCAGATGAGGTTGGGCAGTTCTTCTGCCCAGTCTGTATACATAGTACAACTGTTTCTCCTGTTCATTTCAGCATTTGCACATCTGCCTGTTTTGATGCAACATTTGGCTAATAACTACAAACACTGGAAAACACTGGATGAGTTAAAGTGCAAGAGTCTCAGGCTCCCATCAGAAAACAACAAGTAACACTAAGGCAAGAAAAACAGACCTCTTGATCTACCAGTTTCACTGTGAATCACTTACTGACTTGGCTACAAGAGTGATGGTGTTTCCTCTCCAGTGAAATTCAGACTGCATGGCAAGAAGGAAATATTTTATTCATCACTTTTAAGCTGCTTTGAATCCTACACAAAAATGTTTTCAAAAAGGCTACATAATCCACAGATTAATAAGTGCTTTTTGGAAATAACATTTTGTGGCAGAAAATGTACTTCTGAAACTAATTTCTAATACTGAATATGTGTTTATCAAATCTTGTAATTGATAGAACTGTATTTATTAACATTTCACACATCTGTTTCTTAGACAGAGAAGTAATCTAGTCACCAGTAGAGTAATAGTTTGACAAATAAGCATAAAAACATCCCACTTATCTAGCATAAATTTGCTCCAATTCCATCAATGTTCTTCAGCTCTCTGAATCATAATTCTAAAGAGAACATGCACAGTAGAACAAGTAAACCTCAATAAATTGGATACAGTAAAGAACAAAGCCTGCATAAGTTAAAATAACCTTATTCTTACAGGGACTGTCTCTCAGAGCACTACCTGTTCTCTCTTCTTTCTTTTCCATATAAAATTGTGGTGAGAATCAAATTCACTTAAAATTGGCCACATAATGGAAGAAAATAAGCATGTTCTGTATAATTGGTGCCATCCACGTTTTTGTGCCATCTTAAGAGATGTTACAATGCAATGTTTCATCGAATTTTACACAAAAAACATTGTGGCACTTGATCAACATCCTTTTTTATAAAGTGGTGTTTGTACACATGGTCATCAATTTTTTTAAACCGATCTAAATTTTATGAGAAGTCCATATATTGTGCTACTTACTTCTAGGATGAACCTGTTGCTTTTTAAAAAAAGTTTCCAGGTTACAATTTGTAACAGCATTGTAATTTGTACTGCTTTTTCCCTCGTAATAAAATGCTGGTTTGTTTTGTGATGTAAAAAGTATTTCAAAAGGTGTAAATAAGTTAAAATCAAACAAAGTTTTTCATTAGTTTTAAGATACGAAATTTATGCTAAAGTTTCCACAGCACAAAGGCATATTTTTGTACATCTCATTTTAATCACATGCAGAACATGAACATGAGTTCAAATTTTAGACTATTGTCTAAATACTAAATACAGTTAATAAATACTAGCAGAACTGCTGATTTTTAACACTGTGCACTCCAGGCTGCATGCAAAAGCATCAAAGCTGCAGCTGCAGTTGAAGCAGTCTGCTACTCATTAAAAGGAAACATCTCACCTGACACATACTCTTTACCTCCCCTATGCTTTACCAAGAACTGAACCCAGTAAACAGGGAAAAAACAAACAAAAAACAAAAAAAACCAAAAAAAACCCAAAATCAAGTTTAGATTGCTGTGGAAGAAAAGTGACAATGATTGTGGTTTACTGCAGGTAGCTTACATAATGTGCCAACCTTTTTTGTATGTTTTGTACCAAGTTCTGAAACAAAGGAAACATTCATAAAATGTATGTGCAGAGAAATGTATATAAGCTATATTTTTGTTAGAAATGTAATAGAACCTTACTTCTGTCATAACTAAGGCAGGTTGCTGTGTATTAAAATGCTGCATTGTGTATATTTGAAGAATGGTGTTTCTGATGAAGTACGTTTATTCATTCTTTCTTATTATCTATTGCAACATTCTTCAATGGATTTTTATTCAGATAAGTCAAACCTATTTTTTTATACTGTAAACTGTTTGCTTTTACCATTCCTTTATTTAGAACTAGTGCTCTCAGTGGTTGTATCTTAACTATTCTGATGACCAAACACTCACTGCAGCTTGCATTAGAGAAAAAAAATTCACAAGATTCAAAGCTTTGTCATCTTAATTTAATTTGTTAAATACAGCAACACAGTAAGACCACATTCATGTAAAACATTTTGACTCATTATTTTTGTCACACTTCTGTCACAAGGAAGAAAATGTGAATGGTGGAAGGAACCTAAGAAATAAAGTTCAGTCTCAGTTCTGGTTCACGAGTTAAGGCGTTAATGTGGAAGCAGTGTATTTGTTGCAAGAACCTGTGTTTCTTCCCACAGTCAGAGACTAGGCAAAATAAGTAATTTGTGTGAAGATGTGTCCTCTTTAATCATCATCTGCCAGCTGGGTCAGATCTCCTAAACTCTAACCTGTCCAGTTGACTAACAGCTGCTTGTTTCATGCTATTGTCAGTGCACACATATGTAAAACAGCCACCTCAGAATGGTACAAGTAATAAGGGAGATCTGATAAAGATATTTACTTTCATGATGTGAACATACAGAAGTCTGCATTACTGTGAGGTGGAAAAAGCAATTTAAAAGGACATAAGGTAGAAGTAAAATTTCTCATCTGGTCACCCTAATTCCGCTCACTCCACTTCCCAGCAGCAAATGACAAACTCTTACTTACTAGAGTAGGCTTACTGTGTTCACTGTTATGCTTAAAAGTTCATTTGTAAAACAAAGAACTCAATTTAATGCTTTCAACTCAACCATCTTTGAAGGAAGAGACCCTTGGGAGATCTATTACCAAAGGAGTGTATCTGAGAACCACCGTACTCCTGATAGATATAAATATTTATACATGCATGTAGGACTATTTAAGGCTGAATTACATCCCTGTAAAATGCACAGGGAGTTTTGTGACTAGAACTGTTCAGTTAAATAGGTCTGTTTCTCTACCAGGTATTCACTTAAAAGCAGTCACATAAAAATGAAATAGTCATTCTCATGGTATAGGAAGAAGAGATAATAAAAAGATAATGGTCCTTCTCTCTAGTTGTAACTGATGGTAGCAGTAGCCTCTCCAAAACAGCTAAGTTTTATAAGCTTTGCTGTACAGTTTTAGTAACAATGTTTAAACACACACTTTATATATAGCTAAACAGTTATTTCTCAATTGAAACATGGGAAACAGAGCCAAAGAGAACCTGATCTCCCCAGCTTGTACTGGGGTAGACAAAAATGCAATACTTGCTGATGGAGACAGGCTGAAAGGCTTAACATGCCTTCCTCCTCCAAGTTCAATACCATACACCCAAAGGTATGTTATCATTAGCTGCAATGCAAACACTTTTCCTATCCTGGTCTATAGAATAGCCATCCAGAGCAAAGAACATGCAGCTCAAGATTTAACACTGACTTAACCTTCCTGGATTGAAAGGAGAGAGTAATTTAACAACTCTCCATCTCTTTTGTGTTTTTCAAACATGGCATTTTGAGCTCTACACTCAAATAAGATTAGTTGTACAAGTTGACTGAAGTGGGGAAAAAAATATAACTCAAAATTTTACTGTTCCTCTGCCCTGCCTTCCAGGGAAGATTATGGTCAGACTCAAGAGGCAAAGCTTGGCTTCTGTGTGGTAGAGGCAAGGCAAGTGCCCACAGGGGCTGGGGCAAGCAAGTCTGAAAGGTTCCTTGATTTCTTCTAGGAAGCTTGAGCTTCCTTCTTTTGCTTCTGCTCTTATCAGGATCTTAGCCCTTTGTTTTAATAGCACTTAACTGCAGCCACTGGATCCTAAATCTGGAATTACAGCCCTGTAGTCCCGTGTACTGGAAACAGTTCTCTGATTCAAAGGGAAGAGATGGCACTGAAAAGTTGCGTGACATTTACTCCTAACTGTTTAAGTGCTGGATCTTCTGAGTAGACCTGAGGACAGCAGCACCTGTTTCTACATGGCTTTACAACCACTAAGTTCCCAAACTCCCCGCTTCCCTAGCTCTCCTCTGCTGGAATGGTAACTTAGCACTCATTATCTTGTTCCTCCCTCACACTTTCTTTGTATCAGTTCTGGGTTGGCTTTTTTTTTTTTCTTTTGGGTTTTTGTTGCTTTGATTTGCAGTTTTTGTTTCAGTTTGGGGTTATTTTCCTACTCCTGTTTAGCCTGCAGATTACTCCTGCTACCTCTAGCTTGAAAAAGGTATTGCGTACTTAGAGGCTTCTTACTTTTAAACTCTAAAATATTATTTATCCTTACAAACTTTGTGCAGATTCCTCTGCAGTCAAACTTCAGCTAATAATTTAGTACTCATCTGGCAGAAGTGTTTTGCTAGTATTGAACACATCAACTGTTCCTGCTTAAGAAAGTATTTTACATCCTGAAAATCCATGCTAAGGCCAGTGCTTTTTATTAGACACAAATCAATTTGATGAATGCACTATGGAAAAGACTGAGCTAAACCAATCACATTTCGTGCTAGACATGGTAATGGTGCTGTATAAACTCCAGTAGTGTAGGCTAACCCACGGTAAAACTGCAACTACTGCAAGCAAGGAGTATCTATATAACTTGTTTTGCCAAAAATTAAAACCTGACAGACCAGTGTTGCCTACTTTTCTTTCTTGCTTTTACCCTTGGTGCAGGATAGAATTTTTGCATTTGAAGTTACTATTTGATAACTGCTTCTTTTGGGTTTTTTTGTAGATACATAGATCTGAGCCATCAGCAACTACAGTTTAGCTTCAAGAAACAAGTTACATAAAGCAGGAAGCCTCAGGGTTTTTTTCTGTGCCTCATTTCCACACATAACACTGTGGAATGTCTCTAACTGTTTTAGTTATGATCTGTCTAAGGATTTTCACAGATCTTGATTTTGACATCCACCCATGATAATTTTAAACATTAGGAATAATAATAGAAACTATTTAATGAATCGATCATTATCTTCAGGCTTTCAAGAGAACACTACTCCTGCTGACAGAGTAAGCCAAGTAAGTTTTAACAAGCAAAATTCTCCTTTGAGAAGAGTAGTAGCAACTAATAAAAATTCTAATATAATACATGACATTAAGCGTAAACCTTATTGGTTGTCCCATTCCCAGTAGCTCAGACTTTCCTTTACACTCACATTTAAAACACACCCAGGTTATACATATGTAGCCTGTATTTGAGCAATTTAAAATTTGAGCTGCAAATCACCATTTTGCGCCAATTTTTGAAACAGTGTTAAACTGCGGAGTCTAGATTCTCGTTCACCATTCCTCCACAAGATAATGAGGTGGTCAGCAGAGCATGTAGCCAGTCCCAGTTCACCAAAGTACAGGAACATCTGCAATGAAACAATTACTATTACCATGATGCTCACATGAGATTGTCAGCTTGCTTAAATATTCAGTGTACAGCTGGACTAAACTAATACATGTGTCTGAAATGGTTCTGCTTGAACATAGGTATGCAAAATTACAATGTATACTTTCTATATGTTTGCTATGTTGTAAAATCCCTACATGAAAAGAACTCTTAAACAGCACTTTACACAGGAAGATCTCAGTTTAGAAAGAGCAATAAAGCCTTACAGATAGGGAAGCTAAGGTACAGAATATTGAAGAAACTTGTTCCAAGTCAGCAGTAGAAGAGTGAGTGACTTGTGTGAACTCTGATCTCCTGATTTCTTAGGAACAGAAGCCACTGTTCTGCTCACTTGGGTACACTGTCCCCTTCCCACACAACACCACAGGCTACCATCACCAGGCCTGGAAGGATCAAGGAGTAATCAGCATGTGCCTGGTCACACATAGTAAGCCAAATCAGCAAGAACTGCAACACAGGAGAAAAGTACAGCAGCACTGAAGGGATTATGCAAGAGCAATGGAGCTAAGTCATGTAGTCATTCCTGACTTCAGAGGCCTCCACAAGGCTGCCTAGAATTAGCCACTAATTGCAGTTCAACACAACAGCCAATGGAAGAAGGTCACATGTTGCCACTATGGCATGCTTGCAGTGTCCTGACTCTTCACCTTGTTAAAAGGATCTGCCCAGGGGAAGCATTCAGGCCAAAGCCTGTGCTACAGCCTACCTGCTCTGGGAACAGACACTTACTAGCTATGTGGCTCTGGTCAAGCCCACATCTTTGACCATCACATTTCATCACTACTCAATATTTCCAGCCTCAACTGCTCCAGTCTGCCCAGAGTTTAAAAATGGAATTTTCTGTACATAAAACATTGCAGGAAATCACATCCACCATCATCTCAGTTACTCCTTGGCTCTGCAGCATCCCAGCAAAGCCCCAACATACACGTCTCACCTTCTTTCCTGTGTCGCTTGCTGAATTACACACTATGTCCTCTTTCTTAGAGAGCAACTCTCCATATTGATAAATAGGGCCTCTTTCAACAGTTGCTCAGAAAGAAAGATGGTAGAGAGAGGCAGAAAGCCTTGCAGAAATCCCTGTAGCAGAAAGGTTCACCTTAGCTATTAGTGAAAAGATTTCAGCTTTTGGCAGTAGCAGTTCTGTAATCCAGTCAGTCTCATGAATACCTGTGAGCAAAACTACTGCAGAACCATACTGCTCCTCTCTACCTGCCCTTCCCCCTGCTTCTGCCAAGAATGTGCATAAAAGTCCACTGTAAGAAAGTGATTTGTTACTCCAACAGGTTTGTCAAACGCAAAAAGGTATGGAGGGAAAATGCCATTTAAGACAAAAACATACACTATTAGGCCGACAGAAGCATGGAATGGTACCTGATTGTTGTGGTTTAACCCCAGCCAGCAACTAAGCACCATGCAGCTGCTCACTTACTCCCTCCCACCCAGTGGGATGGGGGAGAGAATCAGGGGAAAAAAAAGGAAAACTCATGGGTTGAGATAAGAACAGTTTAATAGAACAGAAAGGAAGAAACTAATAATGATAGTAACAACAATAATAAAATTACAATAATAATAATAATAAAGGATTGGAATATTCCAAGTGATGCACAATGCAACTGCTTACCACCTGCTAACCAATGCCCAGTGAATTCCTGAGCAGTGATCCCCCCATCCACACTCCCCCCAGTTTATATACTGGGCATGATGTCACACGGTATGGAATATGCCTTGGCCAGTTTGGGTCAGCTGCCCTGGCTGTGTCCTGTGCCAACGTCTTGTGCCCCTCCAGCCTTCTTGCTGGTTGGGCATGAGAAGCTGAAAAATCCTTGACTTGGTTTAAACATTACTTAGCAACAATTGAAAACATCAGTTTTCATACTGAACCCAAAACACAGCACTATACCAGCTACTAGGAAGACAATTAATTCTATCCTAGCTGAAACTAGGACACTGATCTAAAATTAAAAGACCTCCTTAAGGCCCACAGCACAGGTGGCTAAGAAATTCCTGAATGTGTTGTTTTATATGAGCCGTTGTTTAGATTGCAAACTTAAGATGAAATCTGGAACAAACAGGCAGTTCCCAGCTCTGTTTGCAGTCTATAAGCAAACCCAATACCCCACCAGATTATCTGTAGCATGCATGTATATACATGAACACACAATCCTCCAGCATCAGTGACTGTTTGAGTTCTCATTAGAACATCAAGTCAGTATGTACTGTTGTTTTCACACTGCACTAAATATACCATACAATCAGTGTGTTCCCAGCCTCCAGAGCCAGAGAGTCAAAAGTTACAACTGTTTAAGAAACACTGCCAAAATTACATTAGTAAGTGAAATTCACTTTTTTCTTATTCTTACTAAAGCTGACCTACCTGCACAGCTGATGAATGACCAATCAAATCACCAACCAGCTCCAAGAAATACACAGGTGTATTCTCCTGCATCTTCTTTGCAGCCTGGTTTGCCTGCTTGTTTGCCCTCCCAAATCCCCACATGTTGAAAAACCCTGGGGGGAAAAAAAAAAATTATTTTGGCAAAAATCATAAATACAATTTATTTCCTCTAGCTAAAGAGAGAACTACAGGAGTCACTTGAAATCTAAAAGAAGGACAGTCTGCATGGAAATATAACAGAAGCATTGTACTGCACAGTATTTCTACATCTAGATTATCCATCCTGAGAGGAAGGAAACATAGCTACTTTCTCTTTTGTCCTTACTAGAGGTAATTTAGCAAACATGTTGAATTACTCACCTGGATAAGACCATACACAGATTTAGCAAGAAATCCAAGGACTGCCTAAATGAACTAACTGAACAAATGTACATGCAGGACAGCGATGTTTACCTTTGCTCTGCCCTCCTAAACTGTTACTTGGGCAAAGAGGAGAGAAATGAGGTGCCAGTCCCTGCGTGTACTGCACTAAGGCATTAGAGTGCTGGCATACAGGTAATAAGCAAGTTTCTGATGCTGAATTGTCTGGTTTTATACTGCCCACTGGCTTTCTCCTTCAGATTTAAAACTATCAGCCAAACTGGAGCGTAAACATATTACTCCCCATGTTCCATTTAGATCGCAAGAAAATACATAGCTGTGCCACAGCCTCCAGAAGAACTGTGTAATAATACTGACAGAAGTAAGAAAGTTGGGTTCTGTACACAATGCAGTTCAGACTTTCTTCCTGACCTTTCCCTTAGCCCTGTCAGCACACAAAACAAGAAGTGTGCTAGACCGCGGCCCTGGTGCAAGGGAGATAACTGGAGAGATGAACACCTACTCAGGGGATTCCTCAGAATAAAAACAGAGCAAGTCAGCAGCAGTCCACCTACCTCACTGTTGCATATGGTTTCTTTCAAATGTCTCCAATCATACAAGTTATAAATTTCCAATGTGAAACCAAATACCACTTGTCACAATAAGAAGCAGAACTGTGTAAATCAACTGTCACCAGCAATACTGAAGACAGAACATTCCTGAAAAAAGTGTTTCTAAATCAATCCAGGAAGCAAAAAGATACTTGCAAAAATTACCACTAACAGGCGAACAGCCAGGTAGACAAGATACATCAAGAAAATTATTTGCTGCTCAAATAATAAAATTCCTACAAGAGAGTAACAGCTCATTACAGTTCCCAGACCATAACACTAATTATATTGTCCAGA
Source organism: Aviceda cuculoides (assembly GCA_035590195.1). NCBI lineage: Eukaryota > Metazoa > Chordata > Aves > Accipitriformes > Accipitridae > Aviceda > Aviceda cuculoides. The sequence continues at coordinate 56,396,414 of JAVJGG010000074.1, forward strand.
GCACCAGTCGAAGACCACAACTACCAGTGCCCAGGGAAGCTGCTGGCCTGGTCAAAGAGCAGTAAGCACTACACAGGCAATGTCTGTACTTGGGGAAAATACTTCTCAAAACACTAGCAACTAGCCCCAAGGACTGTGATGCCCTGTTGTGGTTTAACCCTAGCTGGTAACTCAGCACCATGCAGCCACCCACTCACCTCCCTCACAGTGGGATGGAGGAGAGAATCAGGAGGCTAAAAGTGAGAAAACTCATGGGTTAAGATAAAGCCGGGTTAATAGGTAAAGCAAAAGCTGCACACACGAACAAAGCAAAATAAGGAATTCTTTCACTACTTCCCATTGGCAGGCAGGTGTTCAGCCATCTCCAGGAAAACAGGGCTCCATCACATGTAACGGTTACTTGGTAAGACAAACACCATCACTCCAAATGTCTCCCCTTCCTTCTCCTTCCCCCAGCTTTATATAATGACCATGATGTCATATGGTCTGGAATATCCCTGGGGTCAGTTGGGGTCAGCTGTCCCGGCTGTGTTTCCTCCCAACATCTTGTGCCCCCCCCAGCCTGCTTGCTGGTGGGGTGGTGCGAGAAGCAGAAAAGGCCTTGACCCTTGTGTAAGCACTGCTTAACAATAACTAAAACAACCCTGAATTATCAACTCTGTTTCCAGCACAAATCCAAAACATAGCCCCATACTAGCTACTGTGAAGAAAATTAACTCTATCCCAGCCAAAACCAGCACGCATCCAGAGGTAGCATGTAAATGAGGTTAGATACAGCCTCAAGTGAGTACCAATGTCATCCCAAGTTCAATGAAGAGATGTGGAAAATACATTTTTTGTGCCAGATGCTCATCTGCAAACTTCTCTTTGGCTTTCTTCACAAGGTCCTGCAACTATTTACTCTTGCATGGTAGAGGATCCAGCACTATTCGGTACAAGGAGAAGTGCATCAAGGTTTGTCAGGAGAGGTCATAATTTTTGTTAAACCAGCTGATACAACTGTAAACTCTAAATAAGCTTTATGGCACAGAACTGCTTCAGCTGGACCTTCTAGCTTTCCATATCAGATATTGGAGGGCTCATATATCCATGTCTTCAATTTCCCTCCCACACCTGTTATCAGTTGGTTGAACACAAGACATTATCTCTTCTTACAAAGCCTGTAAGCCTCTCTATTCCTATATAGTGAACACGGGGTTTCCCGTTATCCTTTTTAAATGTTCTTTTCACCCCCCAGTAATAGCAAACCTGTTGGAACTGGTTCAGCTGGCAGCTGCTGCTTTTCTCGCAGCTCCCAAATGCGCACACTGCCATCTTCTGAACAGGAGATCAGCTGCCTGTAAAAACAGTTGATAAGCAACACTAGCATGGGTATTTATCTGCACAAGTCACCTTGTGTTGCTTCCATAAAAGAGACGGCAAGTGTCTCGGGTTCTGCACAAGTTTGCTAGAACTCTTGAATGTAGCAGGACGTCCAGATGTTCCATACAAAACAAGGTACATTTGTAGCAGGACAAACTATAATGGACTTACAGAATAGGTGGGGAAAAAAAACTTATTTTCAATCCCATTTTAAAAGCATACTACTCCATAAACACAAAAAATAGACTCTGCAAACATTGTTCCACTAACTGGCTTCTGTAAGCTTACTTTCATTAAGGAAAAATGTATTTTTTTCTTATTAAAAACCAGAAGATACTCCTTTTCATTACATGTTTAGAACCCATACATGCATTTACAAGATCAAGGCCCTAATTTTTATCTTCTGACAGACTTTTGCTCCATCGAACAAGAGTATAAAGGGATCTAACAACACAACTATTAGATTATATATATGTAGCAAATTGTCCAGCTTGGCTGTCAAAATAAGTTCCAGCTAGAAATTTAGCACTAATGAACAAGGCTGGAAGTTATTATTTTTTGTTAAGACAGTTCAACATTTACCAAATATTTACTGAATATGCCATAGGCCTTTGCTTTATAGAAGTAAAATGCCATTAAGCTGTATTTTCACAATGTAGACAAAAGTGCTTTATCAAGTCTGATTTTGAAAATAGCCAAGATATTTTACTCTGAGTCCGTGCATCAAGCATACTGGATTACCGTTTCTTCACACTGAATTACAACGATGCATTTTCAAAAACCAGATCAACAAGCTCTATCTAATAAAGCAGATCAAACTAAAGATCGAGTCCCTGCCCTAGAAATTAGATGTAGCTCTGCAGACTGTCTCTAGCCACCGTCCAAGTTCTGCATTTCTTTACTGGATTAACAAAATGTACCATGACTTGTACCTGTTTGGAAGCTTCTCAATGTGTAGTACAGAGGATTCGTGAGCAGTTCTCTGGCAGGCAATCACACGCTTCATTTGAAGATTATATACGTATATGCCTTTCCCAACAGCAGCAAACACACACTGGAAAGAAAATTCAATGGAACAACTTACAGGAACAGATACTGAAAGATCACACTGTGTGGATTTCCAGTAGTACTATGATGACATCTAGCCCATATTATCTAGCTTGTTTCTGTCCTCATGTTACTGCTTTATCCCAAATATATGGAATCAGCAAGTTATTAAAAAAAATATGGATTTTTTGGAGGAAATGAGAGATATCCTCCAATACTGTAAGTAGTTGTTTCATTTCTGTATTTTCATCCTGTACCTTACGGTCTAAGCAGAAACCAAGGATACCAACAACCAACACATTTCTGCAATTAAACATTTATGTTCTTACACTAAAATAATGTTCTGTGTTTTGACAAACTCTTGTTTTATCTACAAAGACTGAGAATATAGGAAGCTCTTCTGCATTTTTGCCTTTTTTTTTTTTTTTTTTTTAATTTAACTGAAAGTGTGCAAAGGGGTCTCACCAAGAAATTGAGCTCTACTGAGTGTAGAAAAGGAACTCTCTCACTGAAAGGTATTACACAGTACTGCAAAGCTCTGGAACCAATTTTGCATTTGGTGCTCTTCAGAAGAGTGCAGGGATTCTGTCTCATAATCATCACAGACCTAAGAAGCCACAAACAGTTTAAAAATCATTGGACCTGGACACTTTCATGACTTGTAATGATTTCAGAGAGGACAAACACACAACTGTGTGTACATATGCACGATAAATATTTGGTACCAGAGAAGTGTAAAACGCTTCCATTCAGTACATATTCGGGTTTTTGAACATACCTTGTTTAGGTGATGGTATGCTGGATCTTCTCCTTGAATGGTCTGCTTCCATCTACACAGCCCAAACATTAACGTCTCATAAGCAGTTCACACTACACACTTGTCAAGATTTTGTAAAACTGATAACCTAGTGTCTTTGAGTAAGATTTCCTACCTATATTCAACAGTGTTTTGACACTGTTCAAAACTTTGTCCAGGTTTTTGTTGGGTTTTGTTTCGGTTTTGGTTTGTTAGGATTTTTCTTTTCTTATGCACACCTGTGGTTGGAGTTCCCATAGCTCTGAAACTAAGCTCAGATAGCACTTTACCAAATCAAGGAAAAAGCACTGAGCCCATTTTTGTTATTTTCCTAGTTTTGTGTGAGGCTCAATTTGATGGCCTTCCACATCACTTTTCCACTCCTATATCTCAGCCTTTTCTCCCTTACAGTCTTCTACCTTGAGACAGGTCTTGAGTTTCATATAGTCTTACAGCTTTGCAAAACATGCTCTTGATGGATCACACGTTTTAAAAAAAAGAAAACAAACAAACCAACCAAAACAACCAACCAAACAAAAAAACCAACCAAACAAACAAAAAAAACCAACGCAAAACCCAAAACACCACACAAGCCCTGGCAAAACTCTGGTCATCTCAAACCACCCCAAAAATAACAAATGATGAAGCATAAAATTGTACACTTATCTTAACCGGCAAGTTAAAGACACACTCACATGTGTCAGGACAGCAGATGCACACCTTAGCACTGTTTCCTGGTATTGCTGAACCTTTACCATCCCATTTGTTTCTGAATGACATTTTGCCTACAAACTTGGTGTCAAACTAGAGAAGTGCATCTTCTCCAATTACCTAACTACCAAGCCTGTTGACAAAGTTCCTAACGGAGAAAACACCAATTTTTAAATTTTTTTATTATTATTTTTTATTTTTTTTTTAACATGAAGAACAGTGTTCTGCTTTTAGATAGCAGGTAACAAAGTAATTAAAGGAATACATTTCTTCACCACTTTAAGTAGGAACTTTACAATACAGACAGCTCTGCCCTAAAAGCACCTCCTATTTCAGGACATACTGCCAGAACCACCTTTTCTTCACACGATTCAGAAGTCTCACAACAAATAAAATTATGCAACAATTCATTTAATTCAGTTCCATGAATGGAAGAAAGTCCTCAGCAGCCTCAGATTCAACATTCAGCGTTTTAATGACTTCTGAACTTCCCAGAATTCTTTTTCTCTCCCTTAAAACACATCTTGTATTGCTTTCAAGCAGGGAATCAAAATATTCTGAAGCCAAATTATAGAAATTCTCCTGAAGAGGACTGGCTTTTTGGTCCTTCTAGAACTAAGCAGCCACAACAAAACCACTGGAAATCCTGCCTTTAGGGACGACTACGTCTCTTTCCCTCCACCCCAATGTTTCTCTCTCCAGTGTTTTAGGAATGCTCTTTCCACAAACAGAAAAATGCATCAGGTGACTACCCGGCCCTCAGCCTACACTCAGGCTTCTCCACAGGTTTTATTTTGTCATAGCTCATCTCTCTGAATCAATTTCCAGGAATCCCTTTCTTAATCATTCCCCAGCAATGGACCTACAGACCCCAAAACAAAATCTCACTGTATCCCAACCATGAAACATCTTTTCTTTTGCCACTAACAGTTGGTAACATTTCACAAAAGTAAATAACAGCCTGAGGATTTTTAGTGTTTCCTGAACAATAATTGGGTTCTGTCTGAGTATTCTGACCAAGAACTGTTAAATTATCTCCAAAGCACGATTATAGTAGACTGGATTTTGGACCCGTATTTGTGCTCTTTACCATTGAGTATAGCCCATCTGTACAAAAGCAGCAATATTTATTTACTACTAAGCACAGACATATGCCTATCCTTTAATTCACTTCATAGTACCCTCAGCTATAAGTGTTCAAGAGGCACATTATTGTGGAAACTGCATTTCCAGAACTAGGGAATATGAAAGATGTATGCCATCAAAACACACACCTCCTGTTTATTTTTTTCTAGTGGTACTGTAAACAACTAATAAATCTTCGTCAGTCAAAAAGAAATGCTGTTGTGACAGTCCATTATGTTAGCTCCCATACCACCGGCATATTATAACCTTCAGTTAGCTCAGTGACCAAAATTTTACATGAAAATTGTTGACTGTGTAACAGTAGCTGTGCAAATTTTAAAGCAGCCTCTCATATTAAAACAAGCTAACTGAAAACACAAAACATTTGGCTTTCTGTGATAAAGTAATGCTAGCTTACTTTAAGTAGTTTACTCTGTTTAAAGCTTTTTACCTCCTCATCAGATGTTAAGTGTTGAACTGAAGTTTCATTTGGGCTTTGGGATAACTTTATTTCCGGCTGTACATCTGGATGGACAGAGGAGTCCGAGAAGTTGCACTCAGATGCCTGCTTTGTCCAGTCAAGCGCATCCCAAACTATTAACTCACCCACATGAGAACCAGTCACAAAAGTCAAGTCTAGAGGGTGAAGGAAAAAAAAACCAAACTACACCACACAGAAATCACATGATTTAAAAAAAAAAAAAAACAAACAGTTCACACAAAGTTACAACCCTAGAAAGTTAAGAGATCCCATTTGTGAGTGAAACTATGTAAACATGCAGTACATAACCAACTGGATAAAAACCTCTCCCTTTGAGTAAGTACTCATTTGATTACCTTGCATAGGTCAGATGAGCAAAAGGAGATGAGCTCTCTCTTGTAAAATTAAAACTAGGAAGGAGAATGTTCACCAGCCACAGTGCACAGTACAGTATAGCAAAGGCAAGGAACACCACCAAAAGTATGTACAAGTATTTGAAGTTCATTTGTTGCCTACACACAAAACTGTTCTATTCTCTGGACAAGGAGGTATATCAGCACCCCTCAGAGACAGCAAAGTATGTCTTTGCCATAAGCAGAAATACTGATCACAAATTAAATGCATGAGTTAATGGCAAGATTGGAGTAGCTGCTCATGAATTTGCTAATCACACATGGAAAGAAACTGCTTCAACAATACTTTGCACAGGTAGCATATTGTCTTTTTAAGCCAAATATTGCTTCCTCTTCATAATCAAAAAGAAGAAAATAATGGCAACAGGAAGCCCAGAAACAACTACCATAGAATCCAAGTTTTTTGAATCCAATCTTTCCAGTTTCTTGTTACCTCTGTACCATAACCCCTTTGTGTCAATCAGGCTGACACAAATAAGCCCATGGACTAATACACGCTCCCTGTCACACCAGGAATAACTTGTCCTGGGCCCTGGGGGTGCTCTATAAAAAGAGTCAGGGAAGAACAAAGTAGAAGGGGTTGATACCTGCAGCAGAGAAGACAGAATTTCAGGTAGTACTCAGTATTGCCCTAATAAGCAGCAGAAATTGCATCATCTTCAGGAGCCTCTAAATAATGGATCTACATGCAGGCCCACATCTGCACACCCAGAACTTGCAGTTACCTTGGGACTACAACTGGAAAGGATGTGGCACTGCATATTCCATTTTAAGAATCAGAAGGAACATGAAAAAATAGCATTTTAAACTTTCCCAACACAAAGAAAATCCAGAGTTCCATTCCCATCAATGACATTGTCTCTTTTGTGCCTCTTGTATATCATAACCTGCCTGGTTTCTTTTCACCATTTATCAATAAATAAAGCCATTATATTTTCACATTTCACTACCTTTGCAGCTGCACAGGAAGGTACATCTACTAGTTATTAAGTTTCACTCCAGCTAGATGTCTGGTGCCAATAATAAGCTGAAATATCCTACTGGTAACTAACAAAATTAGTAACATTATAAAGGAACTCTTACCATTGACACTGACTAATGACAAAATGTTATCCTGGTGGTCAACAAGGCGTTTTACTTCAAGGACATTCCAACCTTCAGACCCATCATCAGAAGTAATCAACCTAAAAATTACTTCAAAGATAGAGACAGAAACTGTCTAAATAAACTTTATCACTCAGAATAAAATGTAGCTATGCTTAAGTAAAACATATCATTTTCAGGAAGACACAAACTAAAACATATTAAGTGAGACAGTACAAGATGTGCAAAGCCACTTACGACCACTCATAACACCAAAAAAATGGGAATAAAGTATTTCAGTGTTATTATTAAGGCCTCTTACTACAGCAGCTATAGGATAAAACATTTCAGCCTAGTAACTCTGAAATTCAGAGAATCAGTCAACATCAGAAGCTGCAGAAAGCCAAAGTGAAAAGTATTAGACATCTTTGTGGATAAGTAAACTAAAAGCAAAACGTCTTTCTTAAGGGCTGATCTGACTGAAAACTATTATTCAAAAGGATGCAATATTCTCTAGTAAGGCAATCAAGATCACCAGGAATTAAGATTTTATTTTAACCAGTCTTGGAAATTTTTTTATGATCTCTCAAGAGCACTACAAGAGAACTGTGGGAAGTTCACACGGAAGTTTACATTGCACACCAATGTCTGAACACAAGATGACAATTTTTAATTTGCTCATGATTCTTTGATCAGAATATCAGATTGCTATTTATCAGTTAAGTGTTTAATCATATTGAGCAAAGTCTGTTTTGCTGATTCAGTACTCTACTTTTTCTCTTTGATTTTTTTTCCATATTTTGAAATTTCAGTAATTTTATAAAACACTCTTACTTAAAATACTCTCCACCAACAACTAGCCTATGACTTACAGTTTGCATACATAGAAAACTCTGTCTCCAAGTGAGCAACAGAAACCATCACATTGTCTCTTTATAGCTTTGGACAGTATAATGAGATCAGCAATATCTCATACTGCTGAACTTGGGATAAGGAGGCTCTAGAGAAGCCTAGTATCTGACAGCTCAGATAATGAGTTCCAGATCTTCTCCAGAAGGACAAATTTAGATAGCCACAATCAGATCTGGACAGGTGGCAATAACTGTAATAACAATAACAAAGAATATAGAAAAGTTTTGTCATGCAGATCTCAACAAAATGCCTGAATGAGATTAGTATTGTCTGCTTCTTTGTCAAATAAGGGAAAAAGGAAGAAGGCTACTAATCACACCCTAATACCATTTATTTTTCTATACAATTCCAGCAGCATGCTCTTTACACGTATCTCAGATAAGCAGCTGTTACAGAGGAACATGCACATTCAACAGAAATGCAACATACTTACTTAGCTCTTTACCAACAGCTGCTGCAACACAATTTTTAGGCAATTCAGCCAAAGCGCTGATACCTTTGAAAAAAATACAGGAGGTAAGGGAGAAAAGGATATTCATTGGCCACAAGAAAACTCAGCAAACTCAATTCCTTATTAATAAATTTCTTCATAATCTTCCTTCCACTTAAAAGTTATTATTAAAATAAAAGCATATTACCAGAACTGAAAGTTAAATGGCATTGGAAGTGAACAGATTACCTCAGATGGAGGTAGAGTCAAGAGTTTTGGTCCTGAATCCAGCTGAATTCTGAATGTCAAACTTGAGGTGAAGCTGAGAGTCAGTAATCTTTTCATTTTAAATACAGTTGTTTCTGTCTTAATGCTGGACAATATTACGGACACTGGGGTAATTATTGAGACTCTAAACATATGCAGTACCAAAGTTATTAGGCACTGATACTACCACAGCACGCATGATACTAGAATATTGTGCAGAGACAGCTCAAGAAAATAGGGTATAAGAGAAAACGTCCAGCTTGCTGTTACTCTGCCTTCCTCCTGCGTAGAATTCCCCCAGTCTGTGCTGCCAGACCATTAAAAGAAAATTCCCCAAGGAATAAGCAATCTGTCTCTTTCCCCACAAAAGAAGCAGGGGATTAGGAGGAAAGAGGGGCTCCGTGCTGCACATCACATTGACCCGTAGTACAAAAATTTCACTAGTACCTCACGCTAACCACTAACTACACCACCACTTCCAACTAGCATTTGGCATAATATTTTGTATTGAACTAAAAGAAGTATTAATACCCTCAAGGATTCAGAAGGTTTTGCCTACCACTACTCCATTCTATGGCAAAAATAAGGAAAATACTGGTTCCAACTCTGATTTTTATTCACAGCTTCGTAGGTATCTTTGTAAAGTATGGCAACAATATGTCACAATTTTCTTCACATGGACAGGTAATATATAAGCTTACTAATAGAAAACCATGACTGACATTGAGATCTGATTACATTTACTATATTTCCAGCAAAACCTGCATTTTCTACATCAAAAGTACTGATCCTTAATAATGAAAAGAAATCTTTACTGCTCTACTACTACAAAGCTTTACTTAGGACTGATAAAACTCCTGCTTGTTCCCAGAGAAAGCCAGCCAAAGGATCCACATTACAGCAACATGTATAAATCAACATCCAAGGTATAGCCCTGTAAGTCCAAGCTAACGTACGGTTACTGAGATTTCACATATTCTAAAATTCACACAGCACAGGAGATTAAAAGTGGTCTTAATTCTAAATCGATTCTGACATTAAAAAAGAAAAAAAAGAGAGTGTCTCTAATACATAATGTTACCATTGGAATTAAAAAGAATTTGCCAAGTTGTTTTTGCGTCATTATACAGATCCATTTTACTTACACTTTAACAGTTATAATGAGTCATTTACATTTTTACCTGCATCAGTAAGATGACTGGTCTTACACAAGAGATCTAATTTTCGGTTCCAAACACATAGATCTCTCCCTCCAGACAACCAAATATCCAGTCTTTGAAGAACTGTCAAACACTGCAGAACAAAAATCAGATATATGTCCCCTGCAAAACTTTTACAGGGAATTTCTCAGTGAAACGATCATGAGCTTTAGCTAGATAAAGCTGTAAGTACTATGAAATACAGTATTAAGGTGTCACTTCCCTGAGAAATACAGATTTAATTACATGCTATATGTTATATTTTTCCATCAACAATGCAAAAACTGATTTTTCAGTGTTTTTTTTCTACTATTAACATTCAAGAACTAGTTTGACTGAAGGTTGCCTTTTCCAACACAGTAACAAAACCAAGCCATAAAATTACCTTTGTTCTACATGCTTTCAAAAAAAAAAAAAAAAAAAAAAGCCATAAGGTATTAAGAGTTCTAAAACCAAATTAAGATTGTGTCCACTACTTCTCAGCCACTCATTATGTACCTGTTCCTAAACCAACCACTGCTGTTCATTTTAACACACCTGCCCATACGGCCCATGCGCCATACATAATAGATTCTCATATACAACAAAATGACAGACATCCCTAGGGTTTCCTCAGCTTACCTTTACAGTGGAATGGAAACATGACACCTTGTGAACTTGTCTGCCACTAGTGCAGTCCCAAACCTGACTTGATTCATTAAGGAAACTGAAAGGTTTTTATGTATTATAAATGTAACTGCTGTGTTTGTAACTAAATGACAGATTGGGAAATAGGTATGCAGAGCCTCAGTCTTCTAAACCCTGACTGTCTTTTCAACATTTGGCCAAAAAGACATATTAATAAAGGTCTGTTATGGATTCATTTTGTAGCAAGGATTGCATCTACTTCTGAACAATAACTAGTAAAATCCTAGTGTAAACCAATTATACCTACTGGATCAATCAATAAATTTGAACAACCTGCAGCCTGTCTCAATGCTACCTTTAAAAGTAACAACCAACAAAAAGCCCATAGAAATTTGAATCCTCTCCAGAGCTAAGGATACAATAACTGTTCGATCAGCTGATGCTGTTAAAATCAAATGTTTTTTTTCTTCAGAAGCATCTGATGAAGAAAACGGTGCTATAGCTGTAATTTTGTGTGTGTGTCCACGAAGTTCAAAAAGTTTTTCTCCAGTCTGGAAAAAAAAAAAACATGGAAAACTAAGGGTAAAATTTGGAAAATGCCTACTAAAGCATATGACATAGGTACCAAATGACTTTTGAAAGCAAGAATTTCTAAGAGTCTAAAAATCTCCCCTTCTAAAGTAATTTATGGATTTACTTACCACCTCCAATACTGTTCAAGATCTTACTCAGAATTAAATAACCTATTAAAGGTAAAGGAGTAGTACATAATATAAATTACTCTAAGAGTATAAAAAAACCCAACCTCTAAGAACCATTAAAAACTAAGTTCTCATTTCATTTTAATGCAAATATTGGCCATTCACCCTTTTTAACAGATACTACAGTAATTCAGATCTGTTGAGAAACCCTCTCTTTAAAAAGTAATTTTTTAAATTTTAATTATCAGAAAAACTTGACCTATCTTTACGGCAAACACAGTACTGCCAATTTCCTGACAGCTTTATTTAGTACGTACATTATCAATAGCTTCAATCTGGTGGTTTAGATAGAGCAGAATTAGATGCAGTTGTTTAGTTAGACAGCAAAACGCTACAAACAAACATGCAGAACTGGCATTTTAAACATGCCATTAAAATATAGGGTACTTATAACTGTAAATTTCTTTACACTTGTGGGTTAAGTTTTTAAATTAAAACTACCAATTATTTGCTTTAACAAAACCATAATAAAAATCCTACAGAAGTAGAAAATGGAACTCAGTTCCTAAGCTGGGTATCTAAATGAGGTTCACATTCACAAACTGCTCAGAACACTGAGTATATATACTCATACACATCGTTCTGAATATTCAGAACACCATTTCCTTTCCCAAATTATAGAATTATAAAAGGCCTTCAATAACAGCAAAGCACTAACTGCAACTGCTCAAAAGAGAGGAAAATTTTCCAGTTCCCCCTTCTGTATTTTAAAATTACACCATCATAAAAGTCACATCAACTTTTCAGAAGGTTTCTAAAAAGTTTAGAGTCTGAGATTTCTTTCTTCCTTAATGGGAATGTTTGATACTCACAGTTTAGACAGCACAGTATGTGTCCCTTTTAGACTTCCTATTGAACAATCTAACTTGTATACTAGCCCCCCTTAACACAGGTCTAATCTGCATCCCTCCTCTACGATTCTGTCAATGATACAGAAACAGAGAGCAGAAGAGCAGAACAGTGGGTATCACATAGAACACTATTTCCATGATAAAACTAATGTCTTAGTAAGATTTTCAAAAGTTATAAGAAGCTTTTTATCACAGCAAGCAATTAAGTGTTCCTGCACTGCATGACATGTTTTAACTTCTACTGACTTTGTTGTCTTTCCAATACAGTTTTGTGTTAGCTCTCCATTTAGTCTAACCAGTTATACCACAAAAAGATATTGCTAACGGAGCCACTGAAATGTACTTAAAACTTAAGTATATATATACACATCTTGGCAGGATTGGTACCTTGCTACATATTTGTTGAGTTACTAGTCAACATTTCAGTGTTCATAGCAAATGCTGAATGTATTTTAAAAGAAGAATTAAAGCCACAAGTTCATACACACTTCTGCTTTTCACATCACCATTTCATCTCAAACCTGTCTAAAATCACTATGTTTTCCCAAAACATTCTAACTTTTAAAACTTACTGTTCTCTTGAGTTCACACAACTTTTACTTCCCTTGCTCTCCTTTGTAAACTAAGATTTGACAGACTCCCTCCACTTACACATTTTCAAACAGTAGCTCTGCAACAATTCTTACTTACTTTGCTTTTTTGCTACTAGACATTGCTAACTCCTCTCCCCAGCTTCTGTCCTCTCCAGAGCACACAAGCTAGGCCCCCAAAAAGAGCTAACCTGAGCATTCCACAGAAATATGATTCCATCATCTCCTGCAGATGCAAACCTGGGGGGGAAAAAAAAAAAAAAAAAAAAAAAAGCTGTGAAAACTTCAATATAGCATAATGTAATGGAAAAGCAGTAATCAGTTATGCAGTTATGCAAGCAAAATATTTACAAGATATATCAGACTCTGGCTTTAAAGAATAAACAGGTATTCATAAATCCCAATTACAGTTTATAAACTGAAGTCAGTACATTTCAACGCATACTTAATAAGAACAAGGCTTAAGAATTCCAATACAAGTTATTATAAATAGAATCTCACATTACAGAACCAATTCTCTTGTTTAAAAATATGAGATCTTACACACCAAACAACAGCAAACTCTAAAACCAAATACTATTAGTCAGAGCCAACTGACTGCAAGATATCTAACAAGTCACAAACCACTCATCTGAGTTCAGCCCAGGAGTAGAGGCAGCCAGTATTTATCATGATACTTTACACTGTGGCTCAAAAGAACTCCCAAAGGGAGTGCATTTAAGGTAGTAAATGTAAACTCTAAAAATCCAGCTGGAAGGCATACCATATGAGGAAAAAACAGGTTCATATTAGCGTGTTAATCTCATATTAACAAAGTCTGACCTAAATTCAACCTTCTTCCCTATGCTAGAGTGAGTGTCTAACCATCTGCCTACATTTGCACCTTATCACCACCATAGCTACACTGTAGCTGCAGCACACATCCCAGCTATCCCAGCAAAGGAGTACTATGAGCCGAAAAAGCCTAGAACAGAAGCAAGACCTTTCATAGAAAATTGAATTCAGTTGTTACTTGCCAATATACTTGCCTTCTAATTTTTTCCTTTTGTTTTAAACCTTCACCAAGGGCTAAATAATTAATATTTAGAGAACTAACTAAGATTTGTACTATGTGCAAGAAAGTCATGAAGAAGAGAGGTCACATCACTTCTGAATTTTTTTTGTTACCAGCTGTGAATGGCTTCATTAACTATAGACACATGTCCTTTCTTTTAGACTCTGGAGTTACGACGTTTGTGAAACTTGCTAACAGAGTAAGTTTTCAGGCATAAAGCCATAAGGGTTTTTCCCCACCCTCTTTCTTCCACAAATCCTCCTGGTTTGTTCTATTATAGTGTAAAAAAAACAAACAAACAAACTGTCCTGGTTTCAGCTGGGATAGAGTTAATTGTCTTCCTAGTAGCTGGTACGGTGCTGTGTTCTGAGTTCAGTATGCGAAGAATGTTGATAACACCCTGATGTTTTCAGTTGTTGCTCAGTAGTGTTTAGTCTAAAATCA
>JAVJGG010000074.1:56419383-56445610 GCA_035590195.1 Aviceda cuculoides
CAGGGGGATGCCCGAAGGAGGCTGTGACCGTCGGGGAAGCCCGTGCTGGAGAAGGCTCCTGGCAGGACCTGTGGACCCGTGGAGAGAGGAGCCCATGCTGGAGCAGGTTTTCTGGCAGGTCTTGTGACCCCATGGGGGACCCACGCTGGAGCAGTTCATGAAGAACTGCAGCCCATGGGAGGGACACCACGCTGGAGCAGGGGAAGAGGGAGGAGTCCTCCCCCTGAGGAGGAAGGAGCGGCAGAGGCAATGTGTGATGAACTGACCACAACCCCCATTCTTCATCTCCCTCCCCTGCTGGGGGAGAAGAGGTAGAGAAAATCAGGAGTGACGTTGTGCCTGGGAAGAAGGGAGGAGTTGGGGGGGAAGGTGTTTTAAGATTTGGGTTTTATTTCTTATTATCCTACTCTGGTAATAAATTAAATTAATTTCCCCAGATTAAGTCTGTTTTGCCTGTGTCGGTAATTGGTGAGTCATGTCCCCATCCTTACCTCAACCAGCTGAGCGGGGGAGTGATAGAGTGGCTTTGGTGGGCATCTGGCATCCAATCAGAGTCAACCCATCACAGATGGACTTCAGTAGAGTGCCTTTTGTCTTGTTAATTAGACCCGACTTCAGAACTCTGCTTTTGACCATCTTTGAATTCCTTCTTTAAACTAACAATGCAGTCTTCTTCCAGCTTTTTTACTCCATTTTCCATTTCTCTACCTTTGTACGTTGTATGAATTTCTGTATACTTCCTTTCTAAATCCTTCTTGTAATCTTAAAAAAAAAGTTGTTGTTGTTGTTCTTGTTATTCCAAACATCTAATGTATTGTACACTTCCTGGAAGCAGAAACAACTTCTTTATTTCCCAGTGTAGTTTGTACAGGTGCTATGTTTTTCATCATGTCTAGGTAAAGAGTGCAATCCACCACAGTGTTCCAGTTGCCACGCCAAGATGCAGTGTCTTCTGCAAGGTAATAGCTTGTTGCTGTCAACCATTGGCAAAGGGTTGCGTTAAGGCTCCTAAACAATATGGAAATGATGGGTCAGTTTGAGGATAACTGTCACTGCAGGAAATTTGCAGCACATGTTATAATTACACTTGCAAAAGGAGACTCTCTTCCACAAACATGACATTTCTTGTCCCCTGGCCTTTGTAGCTGAATGGAGGCATACTTTTTTTTCTACCTTATAGCACAATGGCTTCCATTTTAACTTGCCCCAATGAGATCCTGGCCTCTGCTGTAGTGATTAGGCATAGAAGCTGTCACTGGGTTATCTCTTCCTCTCTTAACTAACATTCTAATATGTCGCATTAATGGTATACCTCTTGCCCGGCTTCTCTTGTTACATCAACAAAATACACTAACATAAACCTCTAAAAATCCTGAGTCTTCAGAAACAGTGATTTACAGTCACCTCGTTAGGTTGATAACACTAATGTTCCTGGGAGCTTTGCACAGTGAAAGTACTGTCCAGCGGTACCATGGGGTTTAAATACTTAGCATTTGTAACTCTCCTCCAAATGCTGTCACTCTTGTGTCACAGTCATAAATGGCATTTTCCCATCATGTTATCCCTGAAGTAATTGTTAACAATAAGCTTTTTGCACCCTCATCTGCAGTCCTATAACTAAACTGCATAATGCCTTAGTTTACTGTAGGCATCAAGACACTTTAAAAAATAGACCGTTTGCTGCATGAACTTGTATGTATGTATGCATAGGTATCTATATGTATACACACATGTACAAAACACACAGATACAGACCTGTGCAGCTAACATATGTACATCAGAATTTAATTTTATATAGGAGTGAGAAAAGCTGATTAATGCACTGACATTGCTTCTCTGTTTACAGATTGCTGAAGCCTATTACAGTTTGCTCACCTTACACAATTCAAATTTTTCTATAGATTATATTCATTGTATAGAGTAGCTAGGAACAAGTAAACAGTTTACAGTCAGTCTTAGTTTAAGAATTACTTGGAGAGATTTTTACAAAGAAGGTACTAGAAAAATGTTATTTTAAAGGTGACTTCTCTAAATCAGGCTATATACCTTTGAGATGTGGTTAGTTGTGATTCAGTTTCAAAATCCATGCCTCATCCAGACAGTATTTTCCCTTATGTCTGATAAATATATCAGATGAATAGTGCCTGCATGGATTTCACACTCTGTCAGGATCAAATACAGTCCAAAACATTTTACATATTAAAGAAACAGAGTTAGAAGCAGAGTAGTCCAGCCAATAGATGACATTTCAATGGACAGCATACCTTACACACCTCCACAACCAGCATATGTGCCTTAAAAATCCATTCAGCTGTTCCGTATATTCAATGGTGGTTAAATCCACCCACCTGGGAAATGGCTAACCTTGCATTCCCCAGGTCAGGTGAGTGATACAAATGCTCAGACATCCATTGTTCCTGCAGAGAAGTTATCCCTTTCAATCCATAGTCACTCTTAGAGGTACGATGTGGCCCTGGGTGATGGGGGATAACACAGCTAAGTGCCACTTGCATCGCTGGTGCCTGAGGCCACACTGTGTAACCAGCTCACTTGGTAACTGAAGGTGATTAAAAGTCCTGAGAAAAAAAACAGATAGCTGGCTCTCACCAGCTCAAAGTCACTGTGGTAGACCTGCAATGTGCCACCAGGGCAAACTGGGGGCATTCCTTCAAGGATTTGATGCATTTTCTGACATCACCACCTATCTCGCATGTAACCATCAGCATGTAGAGGTTTAGGAGGGGGGCAGGAGATCGTCCAGCAATACCACCTGAGCACATTGAATTCCCCCTCCTGGCCTGAGTTTAGCATGTGCTAAACCTGGCATATTAGCTTGATTTAGGTAAGCCTGAATCTAAACTCCCCTAGGAACTTGCGAGGGAATGCAAGTTCAATCATGGGTGGTAATTAACTTGACTCTATGTATCCTGAGATGGTCTCTGCAGCACCAGTCACAGTGTTGTCTCTGAGAGCCGAAATGTTCCCCACCTGAAGAAGGGGTCAGCTGATTACATGAAGGGTTGCTGGAGTTGCCCATGGGCCAAAGAAGTGCATGGATTCACATTCATTAATGGAAATAAATAATTTTGCATTTTAACAGATTTTTGGGGCTACAATAAAAGGCTTTCTCACCCCTACCAGTCAATGGCTTCAGCTACCCTTAAAGCCACATTAGAAACTCATGTGTTCCCCAATTAGAGGGGATCACCTTTGCCTGCTGTCTTCTTTTTCCATTGATCAAATGATCCCTGATGTGGGCAAATACACAATAACTCTGCCCCTAGAGACAGACATCCTTCGTGGTCCACTTTGACACAAAGACAGCCAAGTTACCAGGTCTTTGGCCCTGGAGAAGCTCACTCAATCGAAGGATCCAACAGTAGGTACCTGAGTGCTTTAGGGTCTTATGAGTGTGGTGCAGCTCATCATATAAGCTGAGATGGAGTCAGCGCAGAGTTCCCATCTGTCCCTTCACGGAGAATTTCAAGAGACTGGGACGAAGTGGAGAAGTGTATCGCATTGCTCCTGACTGAGGGAAAACTAAATGGTGACTAGGTAAAATTCTCAAGGAAATGGGATTACCTGTCTCTCCTTGGCTTTAGATTTAACACCTAAGTGTGCAAAATGTGTATTAAGTTCTCCTGTCTGGTCTGAATCATAAAAGTTCAACAAAAGTGCAGACAAATACTAATAGTGGGAAGAGGTTACCCACATATTTCTAACAGCAAGAATTTCCATTTAGTTACAATTTCTGGCAAAGATTCAGGTCAATTCTTACTTTTGTCACACTGGGTTCACAATCCTCTATTTTAAAGTCAAAGGAAGACTTACTTTTAATACTAATTTAATGGATTAGAAATATGGTCTGTATATTTCCATTTTTAATGCTTTGATTTGATGCATTACACAGTTTATTTGTGCTTGAATAATCACTTTTCTGCCTCCGTGAACTCTGTGGCCTTCTCTGTCATATGGCTGATGTAATCTAGTGTTTTCTACTGTATGTTGTGAATAAATATGCTTATTTTTGTGTCTCTTGTGTTTGGTTTACATTTATTTGTGAAAAGAATCAGAGTATCCTACACAGAGCCAAAATGCTGTGTTTCCCCTTGCAAAGCAAATTGGTTTGCTTCTTCAGTGCCCTTTTCTTGTATTATATTCTTGCTGAAGGACTAAGGAAGCAGGTGCCATAAAATGGAATAACACCTTCATGAGTTCCTAAAAGTCTGACTCTACTTAGCAAAGAAAATGGAGCAAACAATTTTTTTTTAATCTGACAGTCGGATCGCAAGCTGCTCTGATCTTAAGTGAAGTGTGATGGCAATATAAGCCCCCAGGTGGCATTCTAACCTTGTTTTTCTAAATCATTTGTTTTCATAAGGAATGGATCTGAATCTTTTGTTTAAAAAGAAATTTTCTTCACTCGCATGGTAGATTTAAACAAAGAAATTAAAGCTGCATTCTGATCCATTTTTTTTTTTAAGTTTCCAATTTGTGTACGTTTTGGCAATTCAAATGCAGTAGCCTCAAACCCAGCTTGAAATCTCGTAGACGTTTAATGGAATCATGTAAATTATACTATATTCCAGATATTAAAGTCCATAAGATGATGGTGTCCTGCAACAGCTATTCAATAAAAGATACCATTCAAATTTTAAAGATCACAATTACAGTAAAATTAGTTACATTTCAACAACTTTATGAGAAATGTGTAAATCCAATTATGACTAATACTTTACAACACATGCGTATTAACTGATGCTGGGTCACAATGAAATCCAGGCAGAATTCAGTATTATGGCTATATGAAACGAGAGTAATTCTGGTGGGATTTCTATTCCCTTCCAGGAGTAACGGGTAGACTTTTGCAAAGGACTTGCACCTCCTGACTTAGGCACCCAGGTCTGTCATTCACCAGAGGAGGGATGGCTTCCACAGAGATTGGCTCAGACTACCCAGGTAGCTCCTCATCTGCCTTGCTCCCTGCTGGAGCATTTCTTTCCCCATCAGCTTCACACTTCAAAGACTATGGTCTAGTGTTGCTCTTGTGGGTTTTTTTCCCCTTTCAGCCACATCATGCTCAGTTGTTACTTTGCTGGTGAATACCTATGTGTTTTCTCCCATACTGTCTTGAATGTGTGGTAGGAATGCCCACAAAAAACCTTCACTGCCCTCCCCACCACCACTCCACCCCCTTGAATCCCTTCTTCCAACTCTCCTTTGCAAGAAAACCCACAACTTCCTGAGGAACCACTGGGCTGATGTGCTGCAAGTTGTCCTTATGGCATTGACCAAAACTGTCACCTAATCACATGCATCACAGGCTGCCCCATCTGCATCTCCTTGCAATCTCTTTGCTTGTATTTGGATTAAAACCTCTTTGAAAGGTGGACCATTTTAGTTTGTATTTGTGCAGCACTCAGACAAATGGGATCTTTGTCTCTCTTTAGGATTCCAGTGGGATACAGCAGCACAAATACACAGTAATCATATTTAATAAAGCAAATGGAGCTAATTCAAATTGCTGCTTAAAATACATTGGTATGTAATAGGTCATAAATAAAAACTGACCTACACAGTGCCCTGGATATCTTTCAGAGTGTACTTTAGGAGAAGTCACTAAGTCAGAGTATCATCAACCACACTTCCTAAAGCAACAAAACCCAACTTGCTGAGGCAGTATAAGACTGTGGCTAGCCAAGAGATGCAGAGAGAAAGTTTAAAGTTCAAACTTTCATCTGTCTTGTTGCGTTTCAGCCCTAAAACTCTCAACAGTACATCTGAAAAGTCATTTCACTATATTTTTAGAGACTAAGCTGATGGTATCTTTGTACTACTTGCAGGTGGTATCACTGGGCTTTGGACTGGACAAATGAAAAACTTTTTTGAATTCAAATGGATTTTGAAACAAAGCCATGTATGTTGGTGTACAAAGACTTACAAATAACCCTCTTTAGACTGTCTGGTACTGTGCACATGACATATTTCTGCTTAGTTATCTTCCTATGTGTTGATCATATTTTTTCATCCTGTGTTTTCTAGTCGCATTTAGGTATGGTTATGGTTAAGTGTTAGGCATAGACTTATAATTTTAATAGCCTGTCCCCTTCACAGTAAGTGCAAAAAATAGTCACAGGGCATTCTTTTCTTCCATAATTCAGAAATGGTTGAGAGACTCCTTTGCCCTTACAAAAAATTCCTCTTGAGAAGTAAAGTATAGCCTGACAGCTGATCAAAGCAATGTTTTGTGCACGTAGCAAAGAGGCCCAAAATGGAAAAAGGCTCACTGCCTTAGCTGTAGTGAATACTCTGGTGGCTACAGCAGAAACTTTCGATACCTACAGACCATTAAGTCACCAAAGTGAGAGGACAAGTCACTTCTTGGTGTCCTCTGGGGCCTTGCCAAAAAAGTTGCTGTTGAATGCCCTCTACTGTTAGTTGTTTCATTCCCTTGAGGTATCACTCAGTTCCTGGCCATATGAATACATCGGCAGTGTGACACGACTGTGCAACTAATCTGTGCAACTGCAATGGTGAGATACTTCTAGTATGGATATGGGTTTATAAAGACAAACGTACAGGGTGTTAGGAAGACCTGACTCACTGTGTTATGTGCAAGTCTGGTCCTCCAGTCAGAAAACATTCATTCACACCCCTATGTGAGTAAAGAGCAGTCACCATAATCCCAAGGCTGATCACATGAGATGACACCAGAAATTCAGCTCAACCAAACACAAGCGGAAAGGGGAGAACAGCTCTCACTAGTGTATTGTGGAGACTAAAAGAAGGCTGAGAACTGGGAAGGGTTTTTAATCAAAACCGAAGTTCTGGTAGGAAAAGCTCCTAAGGGGCTGTGCAATGGCACATGGGCAGCCTCAAAAGGGCTGCAGGGACAGAGGTTGTGGTTGCCCTCAGAAATCCCTTCCTATGCTCCTGTCCTGGTGCACTGGGCTGGCACAAGGCCACCCACTGCAGCTATACAATTAGATTATAATAAAAGATGCATACACCATGCTCTGATCTCTAAACTGAGGGTGAGCACGATGGGGAAATTTCTCCATTTATTTGCCAATGTCCAATCTAAAAAAGTATTTCCACCATATTTCCAATGTGCGCTATCTGAATTGAGTCACCAAAACATCAAAAGGCAAGTCCGTGTTTAGTTAAGTATGTCGCCCAAACACTATGTGGGCCACATGCTGATAACTAGATTTCATGTGACATGCCCTTTCCCTTATTCAAGAGAAATTTTCCTGCTCAGAACAGAGTAAAACCAAATCCTTTAAAAGATTTCATTATTTCATTCATTTGTTCCAGTCAAGTCACTGGGAAGCAGGCAACTAAATATCTGAAGGAGTAAAGGCTCATTCAAAAAAGGTGATATCCAGTCTGACTGTAAAGTCCAGCACTCCAGTTAAGAAATACACTGGAGTGTAGGTTACATAAGCACCATATACTGAGGTTTTTTCTTTCCATTTCAGTCTGCACAGTTTGAAATAAAATATCATTCAACTTTACATAATAAGTTCAAACAAAAATTATAATTGATGAGCCATAATGATTTAGAAGATTAGCTAGGGAACAGTTCGTTTCTACGCATACCATGGTTAAAAAATATTACTATGTTAATTCGTACTATGTCATTAAATAAAATGGTTTTCTAAATCTGACTCCCTTCTCTGTATAAAACTACTGAAATGCCACAAAAAGACAGCAGTATTAGGCCATATCCTTTGCTCCTTGTTCATACAAATTCCCCCTTGAAGTAATGAGTAAGGTTAAGTCAGGAGAGGGCCCCTTTTTCTTTGGCCTTGATCTCATAAATCCTTGCACAAGGTACAGCTGGAAGCTCAAAAGTGTTACTCTCAAGGCTAATTTTGTGGCAGAAGAATCTGGATGGTGTAGCATAGAGTGTTTGAGTGCCAGCTGACTGGCTGTGTCATTTGTCCTGTCGCTATGCTGGCTTTCCCAGCCTCCTCCCACATGAAACTCACCTTGGTTGTTTTCCAGAGCAAGTACAGGCAGATGCTGCATCTGGGCTGCAAGGAAAGTTAGGTGAGAGCTGCAATCTTCCGCTTAGTGCATGAATGATTCCCAAGAGCCTGTTCTCTTACACTATTCTCTTCATGACAAGAAGGCCAAAAAAAGGGCACAAAACTAGTTAAGATGGGTGACCAGTGAGACCAGGAGCCTTGGTCGAAAGAACAAAGCTGGTGTAAAACAACATGAATTTCAGAAGAATCAGTTCCTGTGACTAGATAGGGATCCTCAGAATCGTACTCCTCCTTCTCTCTTGCTTTCCTCTTAGAACAGGACAGGCTGCGTTGATACCAACATCAGACCAGGTTGCCTCTTCTTTCAATACTTTCAATTCTTGAGTAGTGCACTGGTCACCACAGTGTCCTGCCTTGAAGGACATTCTAGTAGGCTTCTAGTCCTTTCTAAATGTTTCCTCTTCTTTCCTCCCAGGCATTCTTCCTATCAAAGTCTGTCTCTTCAGAAATAAATTTTAAGCCAGAAGGAGCTATTATGTTCGATAACTCTTATCTTCCAGGTAACACCAACCAGAAAAATTCACCCAACCATTTCTATAGCAAGCTTCCTCACAAGCTGCAGCAAGCCCTCATAAAGGAAGCTGCTCTCCATGTAGGGATCTTGCATGACAGACTCTGGCATGTATGTGGTCAAGCTAGTCCAGGGCTTGATTCACCTCACTGTTTAAAAATGTTTTTAAAAGTCTTGAAATTTGTCTGGCTATAACATCCAACCACAAGGATCATGGTGTATCTTTTTCTGCCAGATTTCAATACCTAATCCGTTCATTCCCGGTCAAGTCAGTAAAGTGAGCAGCGAAGTACTTTCCTGTACTTCCAATTTATTGTTGTTGTTGTTCTTTCCCAGATATATTCCTGATCTCCACCTCAGCAGCTGGGCTCTCCTTCCTCACCTCTTTACTGTATTAATGCTGTAATGCTGAGCTTGCACACCTGTTTCTATCTCCTTTTTTACCCACAGACTTGTGAGGGCACAGTCTCACGTTGTCTCTCTACTCATCTTCAATTAAATAAGGAATCAGAGGATGGTGTCTACCAGACACCATGTGAAATTTTGTGAGAGGATTGTACTTGAGGAAATCCATCTAAGTAAAAACTTAACTTCTGAGATGACCGAAATGTAGGCTCTGAAGACTGCTGAGAGCAGTTGATAAAGATTAAAGCTCGTATGTCAGCTGAACACAATTTTCTAAAAAACAATCATCAGCTGCTTTGGTAGAACCTTACATATCCTGAATTCACCAGAAGATAATATGGCTCCTGTTTCAGCTGTGGGAACTCAGCCACAGTAAAGCACAACCCAGTTCAGATGATGCTACTTACATTAAAACCATCAAGAAACATTTGTGGGTGCTTCTGTTCTGAGTCAGGTGGTTTTAGCATTTTGTTGCACAGCATGCAGCCAAAAGACAAAAAGCCCAGTTATTGTGGTTTGCAGACATGAGCTGCTTCTTCACAAAGAGCCACCAGATAGGCAGCCTCAGCCTGACTGAAAGAGTTAGGGGACAAAAAAGACATGTTCCTGCCCTGAGGCTAGCCACAGCTCCCATCTCTTGTTATGAAGGAATGGGGAAATATCAGGCCCATAGCTCCTGTCCCACCTCTAAGGGCCTTCAGAACTGATGGGGAAGGAGTGGTTCTCTTGAGCAGATCCAAATGAGGTGGTGCTGTGGCCAAGCAGCTTTGGTCATGTTTGGCACCCTGGCAGGCTCAGGGGGAACCTCCTGGGCAAGAGCTAGGGAAAGGATGGAGGTGAGAGAGAATTGGCAAGGACTCACTCAGTTAAGAGCTTAAAAAGGGAAATCTTTGGTCAATCTCTTGCTCTTCTCTGCTAGAGACACATTCAGCAGTTAGACATGTTTCCGCTTGAGAACTATCAAGGCTCTAACTACCAGTAGACCTTCCCAGAACAAAGCTCAGTAACTTCCATCTTAAATGAACACATTTTGATGTGTTTTGGTTTGGGGTGCCAGGCTTTAGGTCCACTTTCAGAAGAGCTGAGCACTGCCTACCAAAGGAGGGTTGCCCACAGCTGCCAGTACCTCTGGAAAATGCATCCCAAACGGGTTCTAAATAGCCAAAAGTCAGGCACAGCTTTTGAAATGTGCAGGCTTCCAAAGCAGCTGAAGCAGCTCTGCCACTAACCAGCCAACTTGCTACACTGCCAGTCAGGCCTTGTCGAGCAACAGCATTTAAAATCAGAGTTGATTGTTGAACAATTTTATTCATTGCCATTTCTGCAAGTGCCACCTTGTGAATATGGGCTTGAAACTACTATCTCCTTTTTTATTGTAGCAGTAGTTACCCCTGCATGATATCTTAGCTGGCTCAGTTCTGGATCCAACTGAGAATTCAAGAAAAGCCAAAGAAAAGGATGAGGGAAGTTCTTTTTCCTTCATACACCAGCCAAAGAATGGCCAGGCTCCCCCGCCTAAATATCCACCTGGATTTCCATGGATATCCACCTGGATATACATACAGAAATCCATCTTAGCATCATCTGCAGTTAATCGAGCAGCTTTTTTTTATTTCAGTGGGGCTAGAACTTCACTCAGATTTTTGATAGAGTCAAGGAAAATTGTGCATGCATCCTTGGGGACAGAGGTTTGCCTCTTTGTGCAAGCTATAAGAATCCCCAAAACAGCCCAGCTGGTCAAAACAAGGACTAGCTAGTCTTTCCTGAGCAGCAGTGTGGTTTGGAGGCCGAAGTTCAGTGTGTGTTGGAGAGAAGACTGGCTCCTACGCATGGTCTTTGGCAGCAGCAAGACACCCAGCTCAGCCTTCAGACCGCCCCAATGCATTGCTGCATTTGATACCGATGCTGCCACCACTTGCACTCTGCTCTCCCTGACAGCCTTTGAGTAAGATGTGGATGCACAGTTTACTGGATGACCTTTTTTCTTTCTCAGCTTTGGATTAAGAGACAACCTTTGTGACTAAAACAGCTGTGAAGCAAAATGGAGTCACTGGATTTGTGATTTAAGCCCCCTCTTGTGTCACACTTTTTGATACTGACTCAGGCTGCTGCTTCTCTCTCCCTGTAGCTGCAGGCAATGGGGAGTGTTTTCCCCTCAGGCAGCCAAGAGGTATCAACAGCTAAGTGAATACAAAATGACAAATACATAAAGCTTGCGGCTCCATGTAGGCAGACATCCCCACCTTTGCCAAACGGCTCAGCTCCTCTTGTCATCTCCCAAGTTAGACAAAGAGCCTGACAAAGCCAAACAGATTGGTACATTCAACAAAAGCCCCTCTGACCCACACTATTCTCCCAAGAGGCTTCAGCTCCTCTCAGCTTTTACATCATTAGCACTCTCAGGGCAGGCAGGGGGTCATTTCTAATTTGTGAATGCCCTTGGACCACAAGCTGGGATTTTTAATTTGTTTACCTTGCATATTAAACAGTACTTTCAAAGGTACTGTCAATAAATCCTCTATGAATAGGGATCTTCATTCCAGACCTAGTTGTTACTTTAGCTTTTTCGATTAGATGAGATTAAAAAAAAAATTCCTTAAGGGCAATCTCAGTCACCAAACACAGTGCCATCACTGAAATCCCCAGAGGGCTGAGGGCAAACCTCAGTCTTCATGATGTGAGGGAAGCACACTGCTTTGTGAAGGAGAAGTCAAACCAAGCTGCTACTTCAGACCCAGAAGTGGGTACTCAACTTACAGGGTTGTGGCAGTAAAACATGCCTCCAGGGAGAAGATCAGGTACACCTTCTGCCCACCAAGAGGGACAGAGGGGGCTGTGTCACTCTGCCAGGGTACCCTTGGGAGTTCCTAGACCTGTGCTATCAGTCCCCAAAGTACCACACACAGGGAACCAACAAGGAAATCACAACTAGTTCATCAGTTTAACCTTTCCTCAGAGTTCCATGCCATGTGGGCAATCCAGCTCTTTCTCCAGCAGGTTTGCATTCTCATGAAATCTTGTTTGTATGCTTGTCCCTCTTGTTTCTTCTCCAGGAGAAAGTAGGAGGTTTCATCTACTTCTCAGCTTTTCATTTCCCAAAATACTTTTATTAAGCTTATAGGGCAAAAAGGGGAATGTTTCCATATGTTTGAACATAAATGCATGACAGTAGATCAGCAGCGCTCGCACTCTCTGCCCCGCTCTGCCTGATATGTGGTGTTGCTGGGCTATTGAGCTGTAGCACTAGTGTCACATACAGAGCCATGTGGAATGCAGCGGCTTGGGTTCACAGGGTTTGTGCTAGCCTTTTTCCCACTTCTCGCTCCTGGGAGGTTTGCTCACACATACAGACAAGACCAGGTCTGAGTTTCAGGACATCTAAAAAGTTGGAGCAAAACTTAGCTACTAAGTCAAGTAAGTGCTCAATTTCTCATGGAAACTGTGGCAAAGCCATCAAACATTTAATAGTACATCATCAAATGGTCATTTAAAAGAGGACCAGTCAAAACTGTCCCAGGTTTGCTGCTTTTCAGTCTCAATTTCATTCAAAATGGTGTTCCATTTCTTAAGGGTGTGGGAACTAGAGCAAATACGTAAGGACCCAAGAGATCCCCATTGAGTACAGGTGAGTTTATGATAAATTGGCTTCCTGGTCCTTCTGCTATGGTATGTGTCAGTAAATTTCACTAGCTGCTTCATAGCAAGCTGCAACAGGAGAAAAAAAAAAAAAGAAAAAAGAAAAAGAAAAAAAGAAAAACAAACCAGAAACTACCTTGCATGCAGTTATGACTTGGCCTTCTCCAGGGTAAGCAGTAAACTGCCTTTCAAATAACTGGTTTTAGAGGTTAACTTACATCCTGAAACATCAAGAATTTTCTATATCACAGCATGGGGAAAGAAAAGTGTGTTGTCCAACTAAACACTAACTGAGCAAATGCTGTCAGCTGAGTGACAAGTACAAGCTCAAAAGATAGTTTCCATTTTCAAGGAAGGATGAGACTTGCAGAGGCTGCTGTTACACCAGCAGCCCTAGCCATGGAGAGAAGCACCTCCTGGGCTTCCCCTCTGCCTTATCGTGAGCAACTGCTGCAGTGTCACAGCTCTCTCTCCTACCTGCCCTTGTCTTTGGTACCCAGGTCTTCCAGGTGGGGCTGTTCCACCATGGAGAAGAGATGGTTTCATCAAGCAGTTTGTCCAGTGAAGGTAGCAGGAGTGTGAACAGAAAAACAAAGCAAGTAAGAAACAAGAGAGGCAATGGCTAACCTTGGCCTGAGACCACAAAGTGCCACCTCTATTTGCAGAATGTCTCGGCATTTATGTCCACAGCTGGATCCTCTCTCCAACACTCCTCACCAGTGTTTCCTTTCCTGTGTTCAGCACCATGAGGCTGGGAGCATGGATCATGTCCTGTCTGCAGATTTTGTGCATGTGCACTTCCATGACATGCCACACCATTGCTCCATGGAAAGTCAACGAGTGCAAATGACCCTTTATTGTGTGTCTAACACAGTGGTGCAAGCAACTCTGTAGGGCCTCTGTGAGCTGGGATTAGGAGCCACATGGGTGATGGGAGCAGCATCGCAAGGGCTCTGCATAGGACCCTCCTGCAAAGTGGTGCACTGGGGTGGAGAGACTGTGGCCACACTATCAGGGACAGCCAGCTTGATAGACTGGGGCCCCTGAAAAGGAGAGGGAGAAGCCAGAAGAGCCCCTTAGACAATGAATTATCTAAATCAGGCACTAAGATGCAGCACTGATTGAAAAGCTTGTTCAAATTGCTTTCACTGTGATTCATAAACTCTTCATGTAAATTCATACGTTAGGATGAGCACAAAAATTAGAAAGCTGGAATAAGATTGCTTTAATTTAAATAAGAGACATGGTTGTGAATATTAGGCTTTTACACTGTTAGCAGTAACCCATCAGATGTTAACAAAATCTGATATGCAACAGTTTTACATATCCCCTTGTGGGAGAAAGATCAACTTGCAAACTGCTTTATAAATCAGCCACACTGTTAGAGTTAGGCTACTGTATCTAAATGGCTTTTAGATATGCTTCCTGTTTTAAGCTACCATATTTACAAATGAAAGCTTTTTCAAACCACGTCTTTTAATATAATTTGCATATTTAGTAATACATTGATTAACATTAAACACTGATTATTGCAATTTATTTCAGAAACAGATGGGATGCATTAAGTGAAAAGCCAGAGCGTTTAAACAGAGCACACTCCTAGGCTGACTCCCAATGAATGATGAACACAAAAACTTTATTAACTAACAAGAAAAAGAAAAAGGAAAGAGGAAAGGACACTTCATGCAGGCTCCTCTTCAAGCACCTCCCTCGCTTGAGAGTCTACGAAACTGCCATTAAGGCGCATTTATATCACATAATGCCATTCTGAGATGCGCATGGTTTTACGGAAAGCTCTGGGGCAGCGAAGACAAAAAATCCTGACCCTGGGTCTCAGCCGAAAGGAGGAAAAACCTCCTGCCCCGGGAGCCGAAGGCTCGTCCCCCGCTCCGGGCTCGTCCCCCGGTGCCACCAGGTGGCAGCCGCCCACAGCGCACGTTTTCCCGGCACGTTTTGGGGGGGGTCCGTCATCCCGGGAAACTTCTCGGGCTGGGGGGAAATTCCGTCGGGTTTCCCTCTCTTCTCGGTGGCCTCACGGCACCCGGTTTGCAAACATCCTGCCTTTAGTTGGCACATGGTCGTCGGAACACCCTACGATAGGTTGTGGAGTTCCTGTGTGTGCAAGTATATAGATGATACATGCATAATTTTGACACAAACCCAAGATGTATGTAACCTGTATAAAATGATCTATGAGTCAGCCACATGTACGTGGATGCACATGGTTTTTTAATTGCAAAATGAGCATTTAGAGCAGCAATGTAATGTAAATGTGCTATTCATGTTTACAAAGAGCCTCCTCTAGAAGCAACCTTTCTTTCCCAAAAATGCATTGGCAAGTCTTTCATCTTTATTTAGGAAAGTACAATGAAATAGTTTCAGGAAAGGAATAGGCAGTCTCATGAAAGGTAGGCCCATTGATGGTTTTTAAACACAACAGTCCGAAATCTGGCTGAGCCGTGGAAGCACGCTACAGGTGGGATTACTTCTGTATGTGCCCTGCTTCTTTCACTCTTTTCTTAAGAAAATGTATCCACTGCTGGGCACTGATTAACCTGTAGCCTGACCCAGTGCATTGGTTTGTATCTTATTTAAATTAGCTTTCTGTATAATTAATGACGCAGCCAATTAGTCTGACAAAGGCTGAAATACCATAGCTAAAATAAGCTTTGACACTTCAATAGATCTGTTCAAGTAGATTACATAAATGTTATTTCTATACTACTCATTCAGAGCCTTTCCTTTTGTTTTACACATTTTACATTTCTAAGAGGAATGGTCCTTCCCAAAGCGGGAGGTGGAGATCTCCCAGGGGAAGCAGTTCTAGCTTCCTTCTTTTGGTCATTTTATTTCTACAGGGGCCTGATTCTCATCTCACACAGTTGCACATGAGCTTTGCAATTCGTGATAGCAAAGGAAGGGAAACCATCTTGCACTGCCACACACCCAGTATGCCACACACACAGACACACAGGCAGCATATTTGTTTTGGTGGTTTGGGGGGTTTTTTGCTGCAGAACATGAGTTACTTTAGAGCTAGGGAAATAAAGACTCCATCCATCAGAGCACATAGGTCAACCTGAGAGAATGGGAAGGACTCCCCTTGAGCAAAGCCTGAGGGAAGAGACCTGGGAAAAGGAAGGCATTTTCCTTTGGAGTTCATTTAGGGAGTCTACTCCAAAATTTGTCCTAAGAGAAAGAGCAACATCAGTGTAATGATGCTGGTGTTTACCTCCCAAATCCCCTAATTTCCCCAAGCTCTCTGTGAACCCAGGGGGAAACTGCAGAAGGGCCAGGTGCCCAAAGAGAAACCTGTGTACTCAGGTCCACCGTGGGTCAACCCACCACCCCTGCGGTCAGGCATCCGTGGGAGGAAAGGAGACCCCAAGCTCCAGCCCCCAGGGCTAAGCAGGAAGATCGGCCACTGGTGGCCACAGGGGAAGGAAGTATTTGTTTTTTCTCCTCCATCACTGTTCTTCCTTCTCTGTCCTCTTGACCCTGAGGACTCCTGTAGAGGGAAATGGTTTTCGACAACACTTTCTGTGGAGGAAAGATGGAGAGCTGTGTATGACACAGGCACCTCCTGCACAGACCCCAGTGAGAAGATCAGCCCATACACGTTTGTACCAGTGTGGGGGCTCGTACGCAGCACTGCCGGACACCTAGTTTCTCTCCTGCAGCATGGCTGAGAGAAGGCACATGGCTTGGCCTGTTCAAATCCTGCCCTTCGATCTCTCTTCCTCTCCTTTCAACTCAGGCAGTAGACTACCTTGACTGCCTTACTTAAACCTCTTAATCTCCCATCCCTCTATTTTCCCCTCATTTAGCTATTACTGTATGCAACTCTGGACGTTGCTTTGGGTTACAATTTTAGGAAGGATGCTGTGCACAGCTGTATCTTTACTTAATTTTCTTTCAGATTCATCAGCCACTTAAGGATAATTTGATAAGTTTCTTAGCATTCAATAGAGAAAATTATTCTGAATTGGGAGCATTTCTTTAGGAAAAAAAATGAATGTATGAATGTAGAGAATTAATTCATGGCTCTTTAAAACATATGAGCTTTGCCAGCACTGGGAGAG
Source organism: Aviceda cuculoides (assembly GCA_035590195.1). Classification (NCBI taxonomy): domain Eukaryota; kingdom Metazoa; phylum Chordata; class Aves; order Accipitriformes; family Accipitridae; genus Aviceda; species Aviceda cuculoides. The sequence continues at coordinate 56,436,072 of JAVJGG010000074.1, forward strand.
AAATTATTTGTTAACGTTTTGGGTTGCTGTGGCACAGAGCCAACGTTTCAGTTACACTATAAAAAGCACCCAAAAATTACCACCACCTCCTTTCCCCATCTTCAAAGTTTTATTAAATACTCAAAAGTATTTAAAAGGTCAGTTACCCATTTCACTGCTATCAGGGGATTACTCTAACATGATGTGTTTGTCTCCTATTGTGAGTAGCGAAAATCCCCCTGTATCCAGCGTGTTTTGTTTGGATTGAGATGGCATGCAGCTGATGGCTGTGACCTTCATGGTGGCTTAGATCCCTGGCTGGCACTGATTTTTGATTTAGTGCCGATCTGCTGCGCTTGTCACAGGCTGCAAGGTGCTTTCCATGCACTAATGGAACAGCTCAAGGGCAGAGGGGCCCTGTAAATGTCTATCTTTCACCAACACTGTGCTAAATAGAGAGCTGAGTTTTCTACATGTGAATGACAGACCCTGAGATTATATACAGAAGTGAACTGGGAGTTCTTTCGCCTGGGCTGATGCTCGGCGGTAAATAAATGTCACTGTAAAATGGGAAGTTTTTATTATTCTGAGTGATAATGAATATAAGTGTACAGCGTTAAACAGAGTACTTAATATTGCCTACATATCCACATCTGATGGCAGGAACTAGCCATATACAGACCACATGCCTTGTAAGAAGTTGTGTATTTCCTTTGAATCCTGGAGAATTTGCACCAGAGTTCACTTTGACTCTGTCTACGTTAATAAGTCATTAATAAATCCTGTTCCTTAATGACATATTCAGCTGAAAATTAATTCACCCCAAGCTCTCCCTAGAAGGAAACCAGCACACTGTATTGCAAATGGCAAAGTATTCCAGGTTAATTCTTTGCTTATTCACCAATGTTAGGAACGAATGGAGGGCCAAGCCAATGGTGTCTACATAGGGAAAATCTCCTGTTAGGCTTGATGGAAGTTTCTTCCACCTATGAGTGCAGGGAGAGGCCATTATTTTTGCCTCAACATTGTAGGGAGTAATGCAATGCATTTTGGTGTCATGTTAATCTTATCACTAATTTTTAACAAAACAGTTCTTCACAAGATAAACATATTCCTTGCACTCAGAACACCATATTGAGCTGATTTGTAATTTCCATATATTAGAAGCAAGTTGGAATATTCAGGCAACATAAACAAATGGGATAATAAATACATGCCCTCTTAAGTATGATGGACCAGACCATACCATCAGCTTCTGCACAGAACTCCTGAGTGAAATCAGAATGAAGAAGAGGACTGCATGGGCTTGGGGAGGAATGAGGAATTCTATTTACAAGTCAGAACTGTCTCTCTCTCAGCCCATTGTCTCTCTCCTTATTGTTGGAAAATTATCTTTTTATTAACTATTTAACTACCTTTTTAAGTTGTTGGTTTAATGATTAAGGTTGCCATCACTAATTTCTAAGGTGGGAGAAGAAAGGAAAGAGTCTGCTGCCTCCTCGTTCTGCCTCTTGGCAGCTAAGTGCGTTCTCAAGGCAACACAAAAAGATGTGTTTTGCTGCCCATTGCTCCATGGAGAAGCAAGGGGTAACTGAAACCCAGGGGTGTTTTCACCATGGAGCGAAGCTCAGGACCAGATTTGCTGACTTCAGCCCATGTACTGAGTGAAGCTACGCTTAGCCAGTTTTCCATTCAAAGGGACGCAAACAAGCCATGGTAAAGGAAATTATTCAACCCCTCTTTCAACCCATTTTTTCTCCTTATGGAAAAAAAAAAACAAACAACACCAAACCCCTATGAAATTGAATTAAGATCTTCTGAGTATATGAATTATGAAATCAACCAAGGAATTTTTATGGTGAAGGTACAGGGAGTAACATCCACTATGGAATTTTGTAATACAGAGGTTTAGAGTAATTTTCCCCAAGCCCTTTTTTTTTTCAGCAATAACAAGTACTCTATTAATTTTGTCTATAGGAAAAGACCTATAGGAGAGGACCTGTAGTCCTGTCATCTGGCCCTTGAAAGTATTTTCACTGGTTTTGACAGAGAGAGACCAAGCAGGATCATGCTATAAGCTACAGACCCTCTGTTTCCTCATCTGTGACAGAGAAGTGCTTTTCCTAAGGGTAGTGTTGGGCTAATTAATTGCCATTACCAGACCACAACAAGAGTCTTACATGGATGAGAGAGTGAGGGAGAGACCAATCCCCCTTGGGGCTGAGCTCTCTGCTCGCTTCAGCCTGAGCCTTGGCTCAGGGGAAGATGATTTGGAGGGATGAGGGTGGCACAGTACAGCTTATGGCTGTGGAGGACTGGGGTTTCCCTCCAGCATTTGCCGCTGCCTAGGGTTTTTTCGAGCATTGTGGTTGTTTGGAAGACCTTGAAGAGGGACACCTGGAGCTGTCAAATCATACACCGCCCAGAGCTGCCAGGCTGGCACCTTGCCTACATCCAGATTGCGGCTGGGCACTCAGCTCCCTCCACCACCCGTAAGGGAGCCAGCATCTGGCAACCCATACCATAGAAAATCTGAATTCCTCCTCTCCACTTGAACTCAGACACCACAAGAAGTTCAACACCTCACAGTCTTGGCTACCATGATGAGAAGGCTTAGTGGTTTTAGGATGCCGTTCAAGTACAGCAAAGGGTACTGCGCTGTGCCAAAGCCCCGACCTACTTCCAGCGTGCTTCAGACTGGAGATATAGGGTCATCTCCCCTGCCCTGGCACCTTGTCCTGCGGCTGTCACCATGGTCCTGGGACCCCTGGATATCCAAACTTCTGGCCATGCCTGTTTGAAAGGTGCTGGGAGAAGACTGGTCCTGGTGGTGAAACTGGGATCCTGGAAATAACTGCTGTGAGAGGAGCTTGGACATCACTAGTCAAGACTTGATGTGGAATATCACACAGCTGACGGGCTGCTGGGAGACTGCAGGCAGGCATGCTTATTGGTGGTCATACTTAAAAGACAATATACCTTTTGCTCTGGTGTGAACATGATGCTTTTACACAAATTAGCATCCCTGGATATTCTTATATATTCCTAATATTTTAGGGACTAAATTAGGGGGGAACCATAAAATTACCCAGCTCACCTCTTAATTTCTTCTTATAATATTAGAAGAAACCAGATCTAAAGAGTAAATTTTATTTACCCCATCCACAATAAAACTATCGTTGGAAATTCAAGACATATATGGACAGCACGTGAGAGCATGGATTTACCTAACACATAGATTAAATTGTTTGAGAACACTTCATCTTTACATTAAATTTTACCCTGTAAAGCTGCCAAGGTTAGTGAGACCTTGGTTCATCTGCTGTTTAAGTGTTGGTTGCTTAAGCCAGAGTTCTGTGGGACAAGCCTTTTGAAACATTCCTACCTCCCAGATTTGTGAATCAGTGGAGAACCTCACAGATGTGTGTTAGAGATCCTTTCCCAGACCTCCTTATCTCCTACTGCCACTTGGGTTTTCAAAGACAGCATGTTTCCATGTGTTTCTCTGAACATAGCTGTCCTCTGGGGTGAGAAAACAGAGTATTAGCTAAAAACTTGCTTTGCAAAACTTACTGGAAGTGTTCATCAAGCTTTTTCTTGTTCAGCTGAAGAGCGAGACACACGGTACTTCCTGCCTGTGAACCATAAATCCCTATGGCTGATCCACTCTGCAGAGGTGTTGACAGATGGATAATGCAGTTGTCGCATCCTATGAAAGACCTTTGGTTTTTTAAATCTTTTTGCAGTTGTTTTTTCCAAGTTTTTAACTGAGGCTCACATACATAAGACTGAATTCTGTGAGAGTCTCTGGGACCAGGGTCTGAGCTGGCTTTTTGCGTGCGTGAGGCCGAACACTCAGTCATTGAAATGGCTGGAGAGTCCCAAAGTGAAGGATATTAAAACCTAATTTTCAGTCTTAATTTTAGAAAAAGCTGCTTCAGTGTTATGTGGTACAGAAATATCTCATTAGCTCTTACCAGATCCCTGCCTTTGGAGGGCTCTTTCACTGTGCTAATGGCACTTTGACATTTTGTGGATTACTCTTTCAGGTTCCATAATCAATTTAACATTAACATTCATGTAAACTATTAATGAAATAATATTAAAAAAGAAAAATGTTCCTACAATACTGCAACATTTTAATGCCTCATTAAAATCATTAGTAATGCTAATATTAAAGAACTTACTTCATCTTTCAGAGAACCCCAAAATAAATCATAATCAAATGTTTGCTAACGTACAGCCAGAGAAATAATTTATACATTGCTGGCATATAGGCATCACGTACGCTAAAGATGACACCGTAAGGTCATATTATTAAGCACTCACAACTAGTTCTGGCTTTGGAAAATCATTGTACACAGTATTATTTTATAATTATCATTAAACATACTGAATGTTGTTTGTGTTTTTTATTTATGAGAAAAATATATAGTGTGTCTCTCAGCCAGCCAGTGCTTTCATGGAATTCAAGTTACAAACAATGACATGCTTCACTGACCTCAATGACTTACAAAAGCCATTTATATTCAGTACTCTCATTTATGCTATCTTTAAAAATGAGTAAGAGACATATATTAATAGCAAGAAACTGGGAGAATGATTGCATCACTACCCATCTCCAGACTTACTGCAACACTTCATTCTCCATCAGCTGAACTGGCATGGGAACGTTAAATGTTGTATATAACAGTTATATAAAATTTTACTACCCATGTAGGGGGAGGTCTGTGGTCCCCTGCTTGCTGGCCAACTTTTGCACCCCATCCTGAAGAGCTGTAGCCACCAGAGTAACCTTTACTCGGTGACTTTTAAGGGTGAATCACAGACCGGAGCCCCAGTTTGGGGCATGCCAGGGCTTTAGCCGTGTAACAGGGACTTCCTGAACCGTGGGCTGGAAGGAATGCTGGTGCCAGGTGTGTTCAGCACCATCTCACACCAGCACCCACCCTCCGGGCACACGGTCTAGAGAAGCTAAAGCCGAGCTGGAAAGCTTTCCCGCACGGGCCTATCGCTTGTTTTAAACAAGTGTGGACACCCACCTGCTGTCAGACCAGCAGTCCTGCAATATAAAGTGGCAAACAGGTGGGTGACTGCCCATCCAAATCCACAGCACGGGACCAGAGAGAGGAACCCCGCAGCCCTTCCCTGAGATGCCCACCCTGCCAACCAGCTCGGTAGCCCAGGTGCCAGGATCTGGCCTTCTGGCCTTTCTCGGGGCAAGCCCCCAGGGGCACTAGCTGCCTCTCGTCCCTGGGGCCAGTCCCTCCAGCACAGGCTGGGCTGGGCAGGGCGGCTTCGGGGTCAGACGCAGCTTTCCGTGCTGTAAGCTCAGCATAGCCAAGGCGACGACGTTAGGGTGGGGACAAGCCGAGTCCTGCCACATTCCAATGAAAAGCGAGCTTGTCCGGGATGCTCCCCTTCCATTAAGCCACAGCCTTCAGTCCATCCCTCGATTGGGAGCAAAACACACACGGTTTTAAAAATCACCTCCTCACCATTGGGGGTTTGCTGGTCACTGTCCTAGACATTTGGAACCAGATCCACAGGATTAAAGAAGAGCTTTGGTCTTAATTTCCAAAAATGAGAGAGACGACCTTTCCTGGACAGTGCCCCAACCCACTCACTGACCGTCACCCTCCATTACAGCAAAGGCAGCTTGCACATCCTCCTGTTATTTTGCGCGTCGCCTGACCCAAACCCATATTGCCAAACAGGTTTTGCCTTGCAAAACCTCCTCAAGGAAGCTCAGCAAATAAATCCAGCAGCATAGCCTTGTGAATTCAAAATCAGATTCTGGCACGGTTTATGTTTTCTGTTTTAATTTGTTATTTAGTTTAGATGAAAGGTTAATTGCGTTTTCTCTTAATATATTTAATACATTGTGGTAACAAGCAAGCTCTAGAAATGATAAAGTCATTTGTTAAAAAACTCAGCTACATCATCTTTAGCCATTCATGTTCCCTTCAAAAAGAAAATTAGTTGTTCCAATCTAGTAAGCTACAAAAGAAATATAGCCGACAAAGGGTGAAATATGAACATCAATGGTAAGTTTCGAATTTACCCTATTTATTTTGAATGTAAGATCTCATGACCCACTAAAATTCAGTTCACAGTGTTTTATGAAAAATAATGGCTGAAATTGAATGTCTTAATTTACATTTAATGCAATTAAGAATGGTTTAAATTATGACTGATGAACAGCACACACAGATGTCAGTCAGTTTCATCAGAATAAATTGAAGTCAGTGTCAATGAATGCTCCACTGATAAATCCCACTTTACATAAAATTAATAAAAATAAGGAAATATAATCCTTAGCTAATTGCAAAATGTTCTGGAATTCCCCTGAATTTGAGGGGGGGGGGGCTAAGTAGAGAAAGCCACACAAAGTAGCATACGAAGAGTGATTTATTTTCAAAGGTGCCCCGTGTGAAATTGTGAAATGATCCGAAAGTTTACTACAAAGGGTGTTTCTGTGCAGAAATACCTTGCTTTACTGAAATGAGTCACGGCAGGGTGAGGACGACGCCTCTAACAAGAGCTCTGTGCTCCACACAGCTTCCAGGGAAAGGAGATACGCTGTGCCTCCGTGCAGGGCACAGCATCTGAACTGGTGTTTTCCCTGCTGTTGCAGCTTACTGGGGACCTGACTTACCTTTGCCAAATCTGGTGCCAGCAAGAATTAGCCCAGAGTTTTCAACCCATGCAGTAAACACAATGCAAGTATCATTCAGTGCTCTCACATGTAAACAGTGTCAACTCCTCCACACAGGCATCATCCTTCAGTTCTCTCTTTGCACAAGGCCTGGCACAGCAGGATCATGGCTCATTATACTGGTCCCCGTAAGCACTTCCACAGTGTGGAGGATAATTTTTAAAAACATAATACAAATGCAGGCTGATTTACAGAATGGTTTTGAGGTAAACTAAGTGTACACCAGAATTTCACCAAACATTTGATAAATGTTTTTCACGCTAACACATGAAGGCAGCTTTCATTCTGCATTCTGCATAGAGGAGATAGATGCTTCCTAAATGAATATAAAACACTTTTCAGTCTGTCTTCCACAAGCAAACATCAAACAGAGGGAGCACTGAAAGCTCAATACTTGGCTCACAAAGTAATTATGATGTGGTCCTATGGTCCTAGCACAGGGGAAAAAGGAGAAATCCAACACTGAAGTCAGTAGGCTTCTGACCATTTCTTCTGTATTTGTAAGGACTGCAGAGGCCGATTTTAATAAATCTAATTCTCAGGGTAAACAAAAATTCTTTCTGTGGAAGGCCAGGGAAATGCAGAAAAACATTGAGCTTCCTCATCACAAAAGCCTACACGTGCTCCTGACAATTACAATCACTACGAAAGCTCTGGAGGACAAGCTTATCTGAAACAGGTGAGCTGTTCCCTGTGATTTGGAAGTTATGCATAACTACTTTCCTGGATACATGTTGTGGGTTACTGACCGTTTATGTATACATAAAGAAAAATGCCTCTGAGATACTCCCATCAACTTATTTCTAGCTAAAATATAGTTGTTCTTTTGTGTGAGGGAAACCATAATCTTCTAAGACCAAGATGCCACATCTTCTAAAATGTATGAAAAAGCAATTTATGATGCTCATATAACTAAACATCCCAATAATATTTTGCAGTTAGAAGTTTTTCTTTTCACGGGACAATTTTAGAACAGGCCAACAGCCCAAGTTTAAATTGGCACTTAAATGCACATAGTGTATATTTTGCATAGGTAGGAAATTACTCTTTACCTCCTTCAGGATATGCCTATTCCCCCTTGTATGTCTGTTCTGTGATATCAGATTAATCAGGATGCCTTAATTGTGTATTCTCTCTGGGTGCGGGCGTTCATTGTCTGTATGTTAAAGAGTTGAGTGTCCTACCTGTCCTTATACAATATGGCCACTGGGCCAATCTGTGCCCTAGATAGGTCAATTGAAAAACTTATTATCCCAGGAGAACTGTAATGATTTATGCAGCCCTTTTCTGGTTCCCAAAAGCAAAGGGGTACAAGTTTAGGCCACCAGAGTGTCATGCAGTCCTGCTTGCACTTTCTGCCCCTGTGAAATATTTGCCCGCCATGCCAAGCTCAAACTGCTGGGCTTGCACTTCCATAGCCCCGTGCAAAACAAGCAGCTGACCCAAGAGCCGCGGGAAGGACCTGCCACCATGCTGAGCACCACCGCTCCCCCTCCCAGCCACTGGGAGCTGTGGGTGCTCCACGCCTGGCTTGAGCAGCGTCTCTCACTCCATGTGTGGAGCGTACGGTGTCAAAAGCAGCTCCTTTAATTCTTGCCAGAGACTGCAAAGGTACCAGACTAGGCACTTACCTAGGGCCAAATTCTCAAAATGGAGATGCCCAGGACTGCAAACCAAAAAATGAGGTATGTTCAAAAGAGCACTCAGAATTGCATGCAGTATTAGTACAATGTGTCTTTGCTATGCCCTTATTATCCTGTAGATATATAGTGTAATTTATGCTAATAGACTGACTCCCAAATTTACCCTTGCTGTGCTAGTTACTTTTCTAGAAAGTACAAATGGCACATTGTTAGCAAAGAACCAGAAAAAATTTTAAATAGGGTGTGCGGGGAGCAGTCCCTGTTATCCAGTCCAGCCTCCCGTGCACACAAAAGTGCCTTACATTTTACTCTCCTTATATTTTCTAATGCTTTTCCAATTTAGTTTTAAATGCATAGGGCTTCATGTGATGGGGCTTCTCTGCTTCCCATGAGAAATTGCTCCAGAGCTGTATTATATATTTTGCTGTCAGGAAGCTTTTCCTGATCCTTAACCTAAATTTTTCGTTTGCTGACTTCATCCTATTACTCCTACTTACATCTCCTTTGTCAGCCTAAATAACTTCCCACCCTCATTTGATAGCTGTACCCTTCAAACATTTGTAGCATGCCACCCTGGCCTCCCCACTTAGTCAAGCTACACATATTTGGGGGTTTTAACCCTTTTTTATAAGTCGTTCTTTCCATTCCTTTACTCACATTTGTTGCTCTTGTCCACACAGTTTGCTCTTTTGTTCAGACCAGAAAGCAAATGATATTCCATACGCACGTTTCTCTTGAAAATAAATGCTATGTGTTTGCCTGCTTGCCTCCTGTGTCTGTGAATTTTCCCCTATGCAAGCTAAACATATAGAGGGAAGCACAAATGAAGGAGGCAGGATTTGCATAGACATGGAAACTGCATTGGAGTGACACAGAATGCTAATAAAACCAGTTTAAGGGTTTTTTTATGTACATTTTTTTTTCCATTTGACTTTAAGAGATCATCACTCAATGTTATTTCTTAAACCGAAGAATCTAAGGCGAATGCTTTGACTTGATTTTAAAGACATTGAATTTTTTCTGCCGGTATAAATAGTATGGACACAGTAAAAGTACTTGAGAGAGCCTAATGAACCATTTCTTACACCCCATTACCTTTAGTCTGATATGACTGAGAGTACGGGCACTAATTATCCTCTCTTTCACAGGCACCGACATAGATCTACAGTAGGTCTTAAAACACAATATTCCATACAACT
>JAVJGG010000074.1:56445620-56462798 GCA_035590195.1 Aviceda cuculoides
TTCCTCATGTAATACATTTCTGTATTTTTTTCTAATCGAAATTTAAATTAGAGGCATGCCACTTCCCATCTACCTGCCACTTATATATGTTTTATGAACAATTCTTTAAGATGATTCTCTACCAAAAAGTGCAGGTAGCACACGGCAGTCACAGGGCAAGTCCTAAAAATTAAAGAATTTTTCTTTGAAAGGAGTGAGGCAACCGTACTGCTCTAATGATGGAGCAGCTCTGCACGGTGGAGACTCGCACAGGAAGGCTGCTAGTCCAGGGAATCAAGGGAGTGTGAGACGAGCACAAGATCAGTGCTCATCTCCCCTGGGTCCCTCGGAGAATGGAAAATTGCTTTTACTAGTTTGGCTCTGCTCTTCTGTACAAGAACAGAGCGAGGAGCAAGGCTGATGTAGGGGGACAGGAAATTATGCATCCCTCCGCATTGTTTTACATTTTGCAGAAAGCCTTGCTGAGGAAATGCAGGTGCATCAAGCAATGCGTATGCCCTGTCCTTACTGGTGGCTATGCTTTTGCAAACTATTTGTTCTCCTGTTGGACTTCCCAGGCTCTGCTCGTGTGAGGAAGCCCACCAGCATGCTCCAAAACCTACCCATGTTGACCCACCTGGAATGCAAAGTGTAAGGTGCCAATACCCCACTGCCCTGGGTTAAATGCTGCTCCCAACTGGAGTGCTGATTTGCACAACTGTAACTGAGCTTGAACCTTTATCTCACGTCAGACGGAAGATGAAGTTTTCTGCTGGTTAACGAGGAAACACTTGGAAACATATGAGCTGCATATTGGGATGCAGATGGTTCTATAAGACAGTACATACATTTATAAAGGAGACATGTAAGGTCATTGGGAACCATCTGCTTTAAATATTTAAATGTCCTTACACTAAACGTATGAGTAGTTTTGCCCTGGACTTGTAATATTAGCCATCTACCAATTTTTTATAATAACAGTGAAACAAAAGAAAAATGGGAAGGTGGGAGACAAGGCACAGCAACCAATTTACAACATCTGGGCCCTACACAACCAGCTCAGAAGGAGCTCAACCTGTCCAGGAGCAATTTGCACTCTTTGCAGTGGCCCACCCCCATGCAGAGTGCATCTTTTGGGGGTGTCCTGGAGTCCTACACCCTGGACACAATGCTGCTCTGACCCTGGAAGGAGGGCAGGTGCTAGGCTATCTAGGTATCAGGAAATCTCGATGACCCTCCTCCTTCTACAGAGTGTTTCCAGAGGGTAGTTTTGGTGTGATTTGTCTCGTCCAAACAGCAAGATTTCTGAAGCTCTTTTTCTTGCTCTAGTTGGTAGCCTGACATGAGTGAACATCGGGGAGCTATGTCCCCAGGAACCCCCACCTCTGCTGACTCTGCACTGATTTCCCCAAGTGGACAGGTTCACACCTTCTTTTGGTTGCCCCCCAGTAATAAACCTAAATAATAAACCCTCTGCCTCCTTCTCTCTGTGTTGTACTCCAACATGGTTTGAGAGCACTATCCTTGCAGGCAATCATGCTGGCACTCAAAGAAAGCCATCACCCTTAACTCCCCTCAGTCCAAACTACACAGACCCATGCTATTTGTGAAGACAAATATAGTGTTAAATCACTTTGGTCCTCCTTTTCTTTTTGAAGTATTTTCCACTAAGCAAAACCCTGCAGGTGGAGAGAGAGAGGCTGGAGGGCTGCCAGGAACACAGTGATGCCCTAGCCCTGGCTCTTGGCTGCATCTCTAGAGCCAGGGAGGAGGATGCCCACAGCCCTGCAGTGCTTCCAAGAGCCTCTCAAGGAGGAGCAGCCCAAAAGGGTCCACATACACTGCATTTAGTTCCTTATTGCAGCTCCCAGCACCAACATGTGAAGGCAAAGAGCACCAGCTTCTTTCCATCTCTGGGTTTCTCATCTGGGTCTATCTAAGCCACATGCCTTGGGCTTCCTGGGACAGTGCATCCCATAGTGTTAGCTAACACCATTGAAGGGCCGTGCTGGGTCAGGCTGGACATGCTACTCACAGCAGGCAGATCTGCCGCTCATGCCTGTGCCCTTAGCAGACTAATTGCTTCATGTACTTCGTGTTTTTTTAAGTCTCCTCCATAATCTGACGAACAGCATCAACACAGCAGTTATCAAGCTACTCTTTTGAAATGGTCATCTGGATTCACACCCTTTGCTGGGAGTATACATATACAATATGTATTATACACATGTATATATATATTATTCCTGGGGTCACACTTTCCCTGAGGTCTGTCACTGCACCACAGTTCTTCCTTGCCAGACACTCTAGCAAATATATGCAGGTATGGGGATTAATTAATTCACCAGGACAAATGGATTACTTTTAATGGTTAAAATCTGTTACCAAAAGAAGGAAGCTCTCCTCCGGAAAGTAGTGAGGAGTAAAACCACAACCAAAATAATTCATGGTGTTTTTTGTTTTAATCTCTCTTTCTCCGACTGCCCTGAACTGTAGGAACAGCTCTACCTGCAATTACCAAAGTCTGGGATCAGACCAGGACAACCTCCTTCCCTAATACGAAGCTTTGAATTGTGCTATTGAAAAATGCAGTTGTTTGTTGTTGCTGTTAAATTTCACTGATATTATCATTTAGAGCCTTGTCTTCTGCCTACTGAAAAGGCAAACTCCACCGCCTTCTGGGAGTCCTCATGCTCTTCCAAGTTCTCTTTGAGATTGCTTTTTTTTTTTTTTTTCTCATTTTCCCCAGGAGATATTAGTCTGTGTTATTACAGATTCACTACATCTATCTTGTTATCTTCATTTCAGTATTTCAGTCCTTTTAAAGATCCCTTTATAAATACTGTTTGCACCATCTTGATAGCAGCTTTCAACTCAGAGCAATAATGCGACTTCTTAACAAAATTTGTGCATCTATCTATTCTTGGATAATATTCATAACGAGCCCCAAATGGCTACCAAGAGAAAGAGTGAAGAATCTGAAAGAGAAGAGAAGCAGCAAAAAATAAAAGATGAAAAGCAAAACTGTGAGAAATAATTGCACTGCTCTGTTGGTGCAATTAAAAAGCATATCAGAGGAAAACAGTTAAATTATCTTACTGAGTGCTTACAGGAGTTTTAAAGCTCTACTGCCAGTTCAATTAAAAAAAAAAACAACAAAACACCCTAACAACAGCACACTGATTTCTAAAGCAGATGACATTCTCCAGCAGCCTGAGATGGTCTCTGTGACACAGACAGCCTCCTCCTCTCCTTGTCCTTTGGAGCATTATAGCCTACCCAAGATGATTTCAGACTGTCGGGGCTCGAACACAGCTGTTCCTTTTCTGGAAACCAAACAGCCCAGCCTTCCACTTTCTATGGCAACAACAGTGAGCCCTTCGCAATCTGACCTGCTGAGGAAAACCTGCTGTTAATTAAATGTTAATTGCCTTAATGTAGTCTGCATTATGTGGAAAAACGCAAGTTATTTTAATCTGTATTTTAAAGAAAACATCTGAGGCTTAAAATGCCAGGCAGAGGCACCTTATAAATTGACAGATATATATTGCTCTTGCCTGTTTGGTGTTAGAAGAGACTCCTATGAGTTTAATAGACACATTGTTCTATTATTTTTTGCAGAATTTCAGGTAGCAACTGTTTCAGACAACTTGATTTTTATTTCTGTGAAAATCACAAATGCAGCATTAATAGCTAATTTTAAATTATATTAAGATCTATTGATTTTTTTATTACATTGTTTATATTTACTTTAAAATACATCAGAAGCTGGGTTCTTTCTAATTTCAGCAAACAGAATGTGTGATTTGATGGAAGGATCTTGATTCCTGCATAGACATGAACACCTTTGTGCTGCACCCTCTGCAGTAGGCAGACGCTTGTGCAACCATCTTCAGAGTGACTGTGCCACATGTGAATCGCTGCCAGGACCCCCAGGGAAATAGGATTGCCTGCTTCCCAACTCCAAGGGTTTCTCTAGAGCAACCAGTCTCCCACCTGCAACCTGCTACTTAAACAACTCGCCTTCTTTTAAAATACTTAATACCTGGGCAAACAGATTTCATTACTGCAGCAGTTTTTCTGCCAGCTTGACCCAGGCTCTGCAGAGATTTTCCACCCCTGAGACTGGGGTGATGGGGAAGGGAGGAACTAGAAAGTAAAAAATCCTCTTCGAGGTGACACAGCAACAACCTCTCCCTAGCTGCTTGCACTGGCCAAAATTCAGTTTAATGGCTGGTAGAGTCTCAGCTTTATTAACCAGCAGGTAGAGCTGGGAGACAGGTGATGGCTTGCTCCAGCACCTGCACTGTCCCCACTTGCAGGGCAGATGTGACTGGTCTCTGCAGGAGGAAGCTGAGACCCACCACAAGCCATGGGCACAGGGTTGGGAAAGTTTCTGGCTGGGGCTGGCTGAGTTTATTACACTGTTCTGTAACTTCTCTTCCACTCTCTTTCTTATAGAAATGCCAACACACACACAGAGACAAAAAAAAATGGTTTATTCCCATTTATGTTTGGCTCATTCGAGAAGCAGTGTGGGTGAAACAAGGTACACCACAACAGGTGTTTGCATAAAATCACTGATGATGTATGCATGTTGCCCAAACTGTCTTTTGGGAAGAATAAATCAGCAGGGGTGTAAAAGACAGACCTGACAGCACCAACCACAAATGTGTAATTCTCTCTCCTTTCCTTTTTTACTTACCTGCAATTCGCAAACGCAAAATATCAAAGCTGAATAACAGTAACAAAGGGTCAACTTCTTTGCTGGTGCAAACGGGTATAACACACCGAAGCTGACAAAGTTCCACCGGTTTACACCCGTGGCAAACGCCGCTTAAAATAAGGTGTATTCGTGCTGCAGTGGTATCAAGGGGATATGGGAATACTGTTTCTGTGATTTGATGCAAAACTATTTATAGCCTCAGAAATTAACTCCCTAGAAAGGAAGCTACCAGAGGGCAGAAGCCAGCAGAGGTGAATGCTGTCAGGGAAGCGTCGGCACTGCCAGCGCAGCCCAAGGTCCCATCTAAACGCAGAGCAGGCATCCCTGGACACATCGATTTCCCAGAGACCTGCCCCTCCCTTGACCACATCTGGATTTGTTCCCCAATGTTTACAAAGCTGGGGAGTGTCTCAGTGTTTTTATACTGTTATGTGCATTATTTTTCTCATCTTAAAGCTGCCCATGTGGAGAAAAATACAGGACTTCAGTAACAGTTACCAACACGATTTGCTTTTATTACCTTTCTGTTCAAGACCCTTGTTTCCCCTTGTAGCATGTCAAATTGCCCCCAAAACCATATTATACAGCAGAGAAATGTCGTTCACACTTCACTGGCTATTGATTTACTTTATTTATTGGCACAAAATCAGCCTGAGATAAACATTTTGTCCCCTATTTCCACTATTGTAAGCGATATAGTTCACTGCAAGATAGGCAAACCCCAATGTGCTGGGTCACAATTCGACATGGCTTTCTAATCAATGTGTGAAAAATTACCTAATGAATAATGGGTTGCACATTTCCACAAACAAATTAACCAGGGTGAGACTGAAACTAATGATTATATTTATCTAATGTAATTTCACATCTGTTACTAGAGCTAGTAATTTTTTTTTTCTTCTTTCCATGGCGTCCTTAGAATTACAGCTCAGCTTTTGAGAGACAGACATTTTGCATCTGTTTAAACAGATAATGTTCAGATTTATTAGATACTTACTTTTAAAACCACAAGATATTTGGGGAGTTTGTTATTATTTTGCAGCACTTTGTGGGGGTTGAACTGCCTTTTGAAATGCGGTGTGGTTCTCACACCAGAGCCAAGGTGCTCAGACTCACACCACCTCCCATACAAGGAAGAGCAAAAGTGATTCTTTTCCCAATATACAGCTGGTTGAGGTACACCCTGATAATTTTTCCTGGAGTTAGGCTAATGTTATGCACAGATGAAAAAGCACAGCAGTGGGAAGGAACCTCATGGGCTCGTTCTTTACCTCCTTCTTAAAGTAGTTTTGTGTCTTCCTGGTGAAATGATCAGTTTTGTAAAACGGATATTCTCAGAGTCCGGCTGCCAACTCTGCATGGGTTCAGCAAGTGGCCCGGGGCCTGATGCAGTGGTTGCTTCTCAGAATGGGGAAAGCAATTGGCTCCACAGGGTTTACTTTTCACTGGGTGTCTCTATTCTCCAGGCACATTAAAATGTTTTGCTTGGGCTGTCAAGAGGGGCTTGGGGATCCTTCCTGGCCTCCAAAATATGAGGCATTAACTTGCCTGTCTCTGTCCATCCCCTAAGAGAAGTGTTTCAAAAAAGGGCTTGTAAGATAGGCCACCAGGGAAGGAGAAAGAGGACAATGCTGGGGTTTCCTTCCCCCTAAAGCTGACTCACCTCAAACCCTGTGGAGGATATAGAGCCCCCCCCTTGTGGCAGACTTTCTTTCCTGCTGCTGGGGGCTGTATCTGCTCTGTCACATTTGGCAGCTCACAGTTGTCTTTAAAGACGTTGCAAGAAAACCAAAAGTCTCCAAATGATGTCACTACTTGAGTCAACATTATTAAACAATTTCACAACCTGTCTCAGTTGTGGTGGCAGCTTTCATAAGGATTTATTATCCAGAGAGAGAAGAAGGGAGGGGGCTGAGAGTGCGCAGAGGTTTGAAAGTCATTGTACCGAGAGTTTAATTATTGTATTTTTCACTGAAGTTGAAAGTATTAAGGAAAATCTAACCAGTTTCATATTACCTCATTTGATTAAAGAAGTTGTATGATTGTTCAGAATGTGTAATTGCCATTCAGCACAGCTGAGCTGAAAAAAAGCTTTTTGACTTCACATCTTTAATACTTGGTGATATTTAGTAGCCTCATTGGATTAGCCAAACAAAACTTAGAAAATGACACCAGCTTTATTCTGAAGACATTCTGATAATTGATCTGGCTGAAAATTATGAGTAACTTAACGTGTATTTCTGTTTGGATTTATTGGGGTGGGGGTGGTGTTATTTTTTAGTAGTATACATTTTTCTTATCAATGTCAGGAAAAGTCCTCTATTCAGCCATGTCAGATATGGGACAATACGTAACTTCATGGATGAGTTTTCAAACCACAGGAAATAAAGCTTGACACAATATCATGTTTATTATATGGAGAAAGACATGCAGACATCCAGCAGTTGTGTGCCTTATAAGCCTACAGTACCAGTTTGTATTTGGCTTCTTTATTGAGAAGAGAGACTCTAAAAGTGTACCACTAAAAATTTTTATTAAACTGCAGATAGCCCTCATTCCCTTCAGTACTGGTGCCAGAAATAAATGACCTTGTTCTACTCAGAAGCCTGTGGAACAGCTGAGGAACATTCTGTCTGTGTCGGTCTTAAACTGGTTACAAAGCAGACCTCTGGATCACTTGTTTTGGAGACTCCTTGTTCCACCAATTGCAGAAGAGGTGGTCCGTGTACTACTAGCTCATTACCTAATGAATAATGGGTTGCCTGTTTCCACAAATAAATTAACCAGAGAAGCAGACACTAGCAAGTGTCAGCCAGCCTGGTAATGGTTGAGCTGCTCCCCCTTCTGGTGGCGTCTTCTTCAGTGTCTTGTTAATCCCCATCTGTACAGTGAAGGACCCTGGTGTAACACCTGGAGAGGAGTGTTTCTGACTGCCAGGGTGAGCATGGACTGGGCTAACACCCGATGTGCCCATTCCAGCTGAAGCCAGCTCATGGAGACAGAGAGATGTGCTGCCACTGGGGAAGGCAGGGAGGTGTCGGTGCCAGGCACAACCCCCTGTGCCGGGGCAGCCGAGCAGATTGGTGGCCACCACCTGGTTCAGGGGTAACTTTGGTGGAGTTCTGGGGCACGTGGGATGGAAGCTGGAAAACAGTATGAAATTAGCAGGCAACATCCTAGAGAAGAGCTCTTGTGTAGCCACAATGCCGCAAACGCTTGATAGCCTAAATGCACCATTCTTCCTAAAACACCTTTTCTTCCCTACCCTGAGCGTGATAGCTGTAGCATGTCCCGGGCTTCCACAGCCTGCAGAGGCCACGCAGCAGGGGTGTTTTGACAAGGCACTGCAAACCCAGTCTATTCCTTTATTCCTAAGGACCACCTTGACAAAGACAAAGCAACTGTGAGCTGCCGTAGGTAGAGTTGTTTGGGGACTGAGCTCAGGGAAACATTACAGGGTTGCTGATAAGAAGCACCTCATTCAACATACTCACTCAGTTGGTTTTGCTTCTCCTTTATCTGGTGCATTTGATTCGGTTAAAGCCATTTAGCCTAAGTCAGGGTCGCTCAGTCCTGGAGGTATAACTCAATACAGGCAATTCCTGTTTTTACAATAATTCAGTGATCACTGCACAGACATTTGTTGCTGGAGAAAGCAGTGAACTCTGTTGACCAAAAGACACAAAGGATGGTGATGGAAACACAGTGCAAAGCTGTCCAGAGGGACTTGGAGCTTCTATATTGAAAGCACACAGGGCAAGATAAACCAAGCATCAGCTTTTCTAGCACATGCAGTCTGAGTGTCTCAGCCTGAGTCCAGAAGAAGGTCACACTGCAGAGGCACAGCATGACTTCAGTCTCTGTGCCTTTTCATCGTAACCAGGCTGCACCGTTTGCATTTCTCATTTTCCCTCTGGTAGAAATTTCTCACTGAGGGTTTTGACAATTTTCAAATAACATCGTGGAGAGTGTGACAACACAAAATGAGAGCAGAGCACAATGATGCAGTAAATAGTTACATTATTAGAAAGGCAGATGCTGGCATTGAAGCAGGTTTGTTGGCCTAAAAAAAAGTAGATTAGGAGGGAGAAAATAGACAAAAATCTGTGAGGTATCAGAAGCAGTTGATAGCATAATAACATTCACAGGCAAGCAAGGGTTTTCTGTGGCGATGTGAATCAGCTCACATGCTAATATAAACAGTAAATAAACCATAGTAAGATTCTGGAATTGGCATTATTACTTACCAAATACAACTCCAGCCCAGTGAATCATGTCTGGGATTGCATTTTGGACTCCAAGCTCTGGCACTGGATCCCGGTGTGCATGACAAAGTCCTGCAGCGGTGCCTGAGTCACACCTGGCCATATACAGACAACCTAAATTCAGCATAAACACAGTGCTTTCTATTTCCTATTGACTTATTCCTTGCACTCTTCAGAGTCCTCAGAGATATGCCCTGAGTGAGTGCAGGGGCACTGGTGAAGTTTAGGACATCTGAACATGCTATGGTACCTAAATTGAAGCCAGCAAGGAGTGATTTGGAGTAAGGCTGTTGCAGTCTGGTCCCCCGCTTAGGCAATCAAAAGGAACAAGGTCTCCTCACGCTGCTGTGAAAGTCTGTTACCCACCTCTTGTGCCTACTGTCCTCTCCCCAAGCAACTATAAACTGCAGTCTGAATTCAGCCCATAAGAATAAACTTTAAGCATAACTGAGGATTTTCTGTATGCCTCCAGGGTCCAATGACCCATGTAACAACCTGAGAATCTGTTATTCAGACAGCCTCGGCACCAACAACTGCAGCATAAGGCTTGAAGAGTTTCAGGTACCACTTCCTGGAAAATCAGCCCCAACTGCATTGATGCAGGCACCCAAACCAACTGGGAAGGTGTGAAAATGCAAACACACCTTTAGCAAATGCAGAAGTGCTGCTGTAATCCTTGGTGAAGCCACGGTGAGTGAGAGCCACTTGTTCTCTAGGATAATGCTGTAAAGCAGAGCAGTCAAAGAGCAATTCAGCAACTCAGGAATGCTCTAGCTGCTACCATGTCAGCTGTCTGTGCTTAAATGCAGCACATTGTATGTCTCTACAACGTGCTGCATTGTGGATATTTCTCCACAGAAATGCAAAACTGAGAGAAATTTTCATGTGTTGCTTTCTTGTGCAAGGCTGGGCAGACTGAGAAGTAAGCAGAGACATCCCATGCAGGTACTCCCAAGACAATGTTAGTCTCTCAAAAACTGTGGAAGTGATGGCCTGGACCCACGCAGGGCTACTCCAGCCAGCGCGGGTCGGCTAGAGCACAGGTGGGACTCTGACTGCCTTTGCCAGTCAAGCTGCTTCCCTGGGAGCCTCTCAAGAAACTTGTGCTGAAGCACAAGGACACCTTCAGGACTTTCTGCTGCTGCACAGACCCTGATAGGAGGCAGGACCAATTAAAATGTCCCAGAGTACGTAGAATGAGGAAGGTTTTTGCCACTAAATGATATGCTGATGGGTCAAGTGCCAGCTCATTTGAATTTTTTCTGCCAATTTGGAAACGAGAAGACCTAGATGTGACCTAGATGTCTTCAAGTCATTCCATGGAGGTTCACCAGTGGAGTGGGACACATAACAATGGCTGAAGGTGAGGGTGAAAGGCACAGCCAGGAATGTTGTGCTAAATCATTTTTCACCTGGTGTGATTCACACAGGTAATCACAAGAGTATGTGATGTGTCAAAATCCTAGAGGCATCAGTGAAAGCAGGAGTAGGCAGGTAGATAATCTTTCACGTAAAGGATCCCAAACTACTTTACTCTTAAATTAATTCTGAAGCTAGAGGTAAAATATGAGGATCAAGATGAAATTTAAAGATGAGATGGGACTTTGTGGCTTGCTACAAAGAGCATCTCTAGAATGACTGGGTAACTGCAATGGCAAAGGTAGCCAGGGTGAGAGCAGTGCAATTAATGAAAAGAAAAGATTTGTGTATTGGTAAAGACTTTGGGCAGAACAAGTTGGGAGGATGGTATTTGATAAAGAAGAAAATTCTGAAGTAGTTGTGGAGTTTGATAAGAAGCTAGTGAACATAACAAGAGAATTAAAATTGATGGAACTTGGCAGCCTATATTACTTTGAAGAGGAGACTTAGGTACCAAGACACTTAGATGCTTTTCAAAAATACACCTGCATCTCTGTATGCTTTCATTTAGCAAGTAATGGTGTAACCAGCTGCTGTCAGAGTTATAACATAAAGAACAATGTGTATGGAAAGCGTCAACAAGTAACAAGCTGGCTTTATGTTTTGGGTGTAATTGACTGACTATAACATCCATGAATGAAATCTACAGATTCACACCCTACTGGAGAGACTAGGAGAGAAGGAGATCATTAATGAAGGACTATTAGAGCAATTTACAGTAGACACAACAAGAATCATCTCCAACAGGAATGACAAAGGTCTGATCTAAGTGAGGATACAAACCATGTGATGAGTGGGTCAGAGGCAGCAGCTTCTTGTGCGAGATATAAAGAAAGGCCAGAGCAATCAGCTAATAATACAGGATCCCACATCCTTCAGAGAGCATCTCCACTCTACCTATGTCTACCTAGATGGGATCCCTCAGAGCCCACCAGGATTCCCCACCCCTGCAGTGATCTGTCCAGTCACAGTTTGGGCAAACCTCAGCTTAAAATTGCACAGGAGTTAAAGCAGAAAGGGTAAAGTGACAGTACTAAAATATAGTGGAATTATCTTTGAGTATTTCTTATAGTAATTAAAGTTTCAAGAATAAAATACAAGTAATTTGTTTGCTACCAAGACCTGAAGATAAGAATACAAGCTGACAATGAATACAGTTGTGGGTGTTAATTACTGCTTATAATAGACACAAAGATTAGAGCCACCAACTGTACCAAGTGTAATTCTTTATTTAGTAATTTAATATTCTTCCCTGTTCATCTCAATGCATTTTTATATGTCTGACCTTCTGTAGACTTCTCATTTTGTTCTCCAGTTGAAAGAGCAAAGCTGGTTAATTTCTGGTGACATTTTGTGGCCATGTAGCTGCTGAAATATCTTTTTACACTCAGTTTTGTTTATAAATCTGAATTCAGTGGATATCTGCCTAGTGACACAAGCCTGCAAACTGGGTGACATTGCTGAAATGAGAGCCCCCTCCCTCATGGGGACTCCCTGAGTGTGTCCTGGCCTCAGGTGCCCAGGGGACACCAAAAACCACCATGTAATGGCTGTGGCTGTGGCTGTGGCTGTGGCACAGAACAGCTAGACCATGCTATGCCCTCTTCAAATATGTCTTCTACTCACCCAGCGTATCATTGACTTACGCTGACTGTGACTGTGGCACAACCAGATCCTCTGGATACAATGACATGGGGAGTCCTCGTGTTACGGTCAAATCAAGTTTTGCCTGGACTGTGATATAAGGCAGGAAGTTCAGCATCACTGCCTTCCAGTCATAGGAATTTCATTATAAAGTAATGTTTATGCCTTGAAACAGGGGATGGTGCTTCCTCTTAATTATTAGTTACCAAAAATGGGGGAGGGTGCTCATAGTAATTTTGAAATGCTCTTTTAAAAGTTAGCAAAAAAATAAACCTTAAAAGCTTCTAAAGGAGCCACAGGGAATCATAGCTGCCACTTAAATTATATTAAAGGGCAATAAATTGAAACCAGTAAAAAAGAAATGTGTCCTTACAGGGTGCATCGTCAGCTTATGAAATTCACTGTAGCAGGAGGTCAGTGAAAGAAAGTCCATAGTTTGTTTTTTTCCAAAGTACTTTTTGGACCACTACCATGATGCTTCCAGTGCTGCAAGAAAGGGCTAATCAAACTTCATACTCCAAGGCACAAAGTGTGTATGGGGGTCAGGAGAGAACGTCACCATCACAGACAGTGTATTAAGCATATTCTGCATTTTCCCTCTCGACCTTCGAAGGAGGGTAAGGATCTCTGTAGAGCAGTTGTGTAACCTCCAACGGCAAATCCTGCACAAATACCTCTGGATTCCTTCCTCCTGGGGAGCGATTCTCCTCTGGCAGATTTCAAAGCTCATAAAAGTGTAATTTTAGCTCAGAAAAATGTATTTAAGCATAAGCGTTGATGAACGATGCAACGTAAAGGTGAAGCAGAGCTCTTGAGCCTCAAAGACGGTCTCGGGAGAAGCTGAAGCAGGCACAATTTATTGGCAAATAAGAGAGGCGACCTCCCACCCATCCCATTGTACAACATCCCAAGTGGGAGACAAAGACAGGCTCATCTGTGCAAGAGCCCTGGCTGTGAGGAGCGTGAAAAGAGAGACACCCTCCTGCTGTTTTTTCCCTGAGGAGTAGAAGTAAATCTCACGGAGGGCCTTACGTGGCCATTAATGCACAGCCCCTTGAGCACTACTCAAATAAACAGATGACAGTTAATCAAAGACAGTACCCTAGCACATCCCAGGCATGACCAGCCCCTCTGGCTCTTGCTGTTATTCTTGTTGTGATGAGCTGAAAAACTAAAACCATGCTGTCCCTACTCCCCGTCTCCACCACCACCACCTCTGTTTGCCTCTCACAGTTGCATCACTGCCATGGGTGATGATCAGTCCATGATGTTTAAAAGAAGCCTGTGGGTCCTACCTCTTTTGGGGCAAATTCTGCTTCTCTGAGTTAAGCCATGGCTGTCAGCTGTCTTGCCAGAAATTTTGGGTATATCACATGCATTCGTAAAGTCAAACCAGCTCTCAGACTATGGCTCTTACCTGTGGCTGGATGAGCCGATGTGGCACAAGCTGTGGTCAGACATTTGAATGTGGTCCATGTGTCGTCCTTTTATTTCTTTCAGAAAAGAGAATTTATGGAATGGGGGAAAGCTTTCTGGCAGAACAATTTTGAGCACCTATCCTGGAAATCTTCGCACATGCATCTGCTGAACTCACAGCCAGGTCAGCATGGGCTTTAAAGGCTGCAGGATCACGGCCTTTGCTTCTTTGTCCCTTTTGTACAAGCTGTAACTCTATTACAGCTACCAAAGAGTTGAGATAGATCTGTGACATTATAGGATGCTAATTTCTGAGAATTCCTCTTCCTTTTCCTTTTGTGGCATTTAGATTTCTTCTGTGTTTATAGCACATATGAGGGAAAAAAATAAATTTCCTTTGTTCTCCCTTTCATCTCTACGCTGAAAGGCTAAACAGGCCATGCTTCCCAGACCAACCGCTCTGAGCTCAGCCTTAATGGCAGGCAGGAGGTGGTCGCCTCCATTTCAGGGCTTGCTTTAAAAAAAAAACCCAGATCTTAATTCCAGCATTGGAAATGAAGAGGAGTTCGCTATTAGGTCTCATATTAATAATTTAGAAAATACATGCCCAATCACTTGTGTTCCCTCGGTTCTCTCTGAACACAGCTGCAAACTGCATTAGGTGTTAGGGTGAATGGATGTATTTCAGATGAGATATTTGTACTGAATTATTAGGGTAGTCTGTATTACAAAATTACTAATAAACATTGCTTCTGGCTCAATTTAGCCTGAACTTAGTGAACCTAGCCAGTGGTGAGAAATCAAAAACTCCGAAATACCCAATGAATGAATCTAACTAATCAAGAAGCCCTGCAGGAAGTAGATGCCAGGATTAATGAGCCAGTGGTTTCACCATGCCATGCTGTTATTTCTTCACATAAATGCCCTCAGATGAGATTACCTTTGTCATGAAAAGGAGAAAAGGAAGGTTACATACTTTCAAATGACAAGTTAACTGCCATACCTCCATTACTGCAAGATACAGTTTCATGTGCAGAGATTTTTATTCTGAAAAATGAAAATTTAAAGACCACAACACAAATTAAACCACATTTTCATTTCTAGGAGCAGGGATCATTGCTGCTAGTATGATAATATAATCCATGCTGCAATGTTATCTGATCCCTTGCCTTGCACAAACTTTCCTCCTATGTTAGTAATTGCTGAGTGAATGCAATCTCCAGCAGCAGGTAAGAGCAGATTCTGCATTCCACAGGGATTTAAGGGGAGGAAGAGAAGAGAAAGAGAGTGTCAAAGCATTTCATCAAGAGAGCAAATGAAAGGTTCGGTGACATTATCGTTATGTATATTCCTTAGACATTAGGAGTGATGTTGTGTTCAGAGAGATGTAAACCTACGTGGATATGTGCCGATGTGGAAATGAATCCATATATACGAATGTAAATCTCAGTCTACTTACACACTGGGTAGAATTGCTCAAAGCTAAAATGCACCTTAGGCTAAGCAAATAAGCCCAGCTTGTAACAGCCTCAGTGCCTGGTGTTAGCTACTTAGTCAGTAATAGGCTAATTGTTATTCAGCATAAATGTTCCCTCTCAATTTGTATGGAATTCACTCATTTATTCTGATCACTTTACATGAATGAAGCAAAGCTGTTCATGTTGTTAGGTAGAACTGGTCAGTGCTGTTTAATTTTTATCTTTTAAGATGAACGTGAGTGAGATTTTGTAATAAAACCATTCACACACAACCTGTAACATGTACGAGTGAAACCTGCAGTTCCCTTCCTTTCATCCATGTTAAATATGTAAGAGCATCAGCTTTGATGTTCTGTGTTGCAAAGCTTCAGCTGGTGTTAAGGGTATGTATAATTTCAAAAATCTCCAGGACTCAGAACATGAAGATCTATTGCCATGGAAACAAATGTATCAAAGTTGGGTAGGATCAAAAAGCTTTGCTCATAACCGGGACAACAGTTGCATTAGAATATGGAGGAAGTGATGGATGTTTTAGGAGCGAGCATTAAGATGAAGGACCTTTGTAAGCCCCCTTCCATAGAGCTGCAGCGTTCAGTGTCCAGTGTCCAGAGTGGGATCTTGCAGGTTGCGTCTCAATCCCCTGCCCCCAGGCAGAGAGAGCATTTTTCTCTACCATTAAAAAGCACATATTTTTTAAAGATCTTCCATACCACACTTTACAACATTCCTACATCATAAAGCTGTCTTGCTTATAGCAATATAAAGCAGCTGTAAAAATTACATGCTTGTAAACAACCTTCCCTACATTTGGAAGAAGTAGAGTGAGGTTTGCACGTAAGTGGAGACCTGTTTGTCCTCCTGGCGGGCCATGGCACAGGGAAGGGACCGCTGTGGGACTGGGAAGACCAAGGGACGTCCCAGATGAGCTGCCGCTCCTCTTGGCCCACGCAGGGGCACCCGTGGGATAGGGGGACTGGGGGGTACGCTGACCAGCCCTGCTCTGTAGGCACTCTGTGCACCCACATCTTGGATGGCTGATCCAAACTGATGACGAATTTCAAACCCAAGAGCTAAGCCTGGGTGCAGAGGGGCAACTGCGTGGCCCAAGGCTGGTCTGGGGAGTGGAGGGAGGGCTGGAAGGAAGGCCAGAGCATGGTGTCTCCTTACCCCAAGCGTTACCATAGTATGGATTATGGTATAGGACCTGTCTTGCTTGGCCTGGCCAACCTCAGGGTGAGCATCCTGGGCTGTTTTGGCACCTGCACAAGCAGGCTCCTGCAAAAGGGCGCAGGGCTGCTTCCTCAGGTGACCCCCAGCGGACTCACTCACAGCCGAGATGGCCAATAATTTATTCTGCTTTTATTTCTCTTTTAAATTAAATATGCATACGTAATATGCACTTTGGAGTGGACAAGAACCCTTCTGCGGGTGCCTATGGAGTCGGGCACTCTCAGGTGTGTAATTAAGAGGTGTGTAATTGATGTACAAGGAGAAGAAATCTCAGCGCATTGCATAAAAAAAGGAAAGGCCTGGGGCAAGGAAGAAAAAAAAGAAACCCAAACCGGGCTGTACGGTGCTTGCCAAAGTCCTGCACCTTTTTTTCCCCTCGTATGAAAGTTTGCACGGGAGTAGACCGCGGGTTTTCTCTGCCGTGGGATTTGTCCCACCAGCAGCCGCCCACGCATTTCAGAGCCGGCAAAAAATGTCTGCGGAGAAGCGTCCTCCCGCTCCCACTCCCATCCCAGCCCTCCTTCTCACGGCTCCGCACCGACCCCCCCGCCCCCCCCTCGGACACTCCCTCCCACCCCCCGGACACGAAGGGGCTGTAGACAGGGGAAAGGCGAGCCCGGCACCGGCCGTGTCCCCGCGGGGAGGTGGCCACTGGCCCGGAGTAATCAAAGTCATCTTTATTAATTGCGGCGGTTCGTTACAATAAAAAGGGAGCCACGTGTCACGGTCACTGCACGGCGCTGGCCGGGGTGGGGGCCCGGGGGGGGTCCCTTCCCAGGCACATCCCTAAATCCGGGGTGTCGGGGGTGGGGGGGAGCGGGGTGGGAAAGGGCTTTGGGTGGCTGAGCGGGCGCTGCCGTCCTGGAGGTGTTTAGCACCAACAGACCCCCCCGGAGCGAGGGACCCCCAGCGAGGCGTCCGCCTGCTTGGCCCCGGCCTCCCCTGCTACATGGGGGGGGATGAGCTGGCCCCCCCCCCCCCAGCTGCCGCCGCTGCCACCGCCCTGCCCGAGGGCCCCGGG
>JAVJGG010000074.1:56478071-56489251 GCA_035590195.1 Aviceda cuculoides
AGCTCGCCCACAACAACACGCCGAAAGACTAACCCGCCGCCACAGGCGCGAAGCCGCCAAGATGGCCGCCCCGCTGGCCGCCTGTTGCACATGCGCCGGGCAGCGCTGGGCGGGCGGCGGCGCCGGGGCGGGACTGTAGTAGGCGGCGGTGGAGTCGAGTCAGGGCTCGCTGGCCGGCCTCAGCCGGGTGGGTGGCGGAGTCAGGGCTCGGTGGTCGGCCTCAGCCGGGTCTCGAGGTGCCTGAGGGGGAGAGGCCCGCGTGAAAACCGCCGCGGGTAGCGGCGCTACTCCGGCCCGGGGCTGTGTGAGGGGGCTGGCGGGGAGGGCGGTGGCACCACCACCTCAGAGGGAACAGGCCTGTTGTAGAGCAAAACGCTACCCTTACGTAAAATAAAAGGGGAGCAAGTGGGATAACAGGCTGCCTCACGTTCCCCGGGGAAATTACGTGCTGGCTCTCCTGTGTGACAGAGGGAAAAGCATTGTTTTGCTTTTGCCCTCAGCTTTTTGTTTGGTTTTTAATAGTGTAAAATTGGGCACGTCTTGGTGTTTTGTCACCTAATCAAGAAAAACAGCTTGCATATGAAATACTAAAATAAAATAAAGGCCAGGGTATTTTTCTTTCTTTGCTTATGCTCTCAGTAACTTAAAGAGGAGATGGAATCTACATTTTGTTCTCATTATCACCAAAACCATGCACCTTTCAGTCCGATACCCGCAATAGACAGTAAAGGTCAAGTTTCTTGATTAGGAAAAAGGTCTGTGTGACATTAGCAAAAATTTTAGGAAGGCTGTGCTCAGCAGTGAGGGAGCAGAGAGTGGCAGGAGCACAGGTGACCCTTGAGTTGAAGACTTGTCCTGCTCCTCTACTATGGTGAGGTTACTTTTTTTGTTGTTTTGACTGACTACCTCTGCGTTTTCGGTGTATTTGTATGTGTAGAATGTTTTGTAGTCTTCAACTATTTACAACTTACATATATACATCCCAAAGAGTGACATTTGTCACCTGTTATACTACTTTGTAAAACAATGGAAATGTGCCAGGGACAGTCAGCCTCCAGTTCAGACTATCCTATTGGTAGTACTTATGTTCATAATCATAAACATGTTAGTCCTAAGGGACAGCTCTCTTAAGACTGTAGTTTGTTTGGGTTTTTTTCTTCTAGGAAGAAACATTTTTGGGTTTTGGATGATCAGTTCTGTTGGAAGAAATTACAAATCATGTTTAGAAGAAAAAAAATAATCAGGATTCTCAGGAGACTCTGCTACTGGCTGGAAAGAGGTAAATAAATGTTTTCTCAAAAACCCATTCTTTTTCATTTTTCTGTTTGGGTTTCATTTTCAGACCCTCTACCATTGTTTGGTTAATCTGTGTTCTCCTCTTTGAATAGACACAAACTCTTCTGCCGGCAGGCCTCTCTCCTCCTGATTAGTCTGGCCAGTGGCTGATATTAAAATGCTTGAAATTACGTTCTGCAAAAAGAAGCATCTCTGCCTCCTAAAATTGTCATAAATGTGGGACAGTTTTCTCATGCTCCAGCTGTAGTGAGGAAGTGTACAAACCTCAACATAAGTCTTGTGGATTTCTTCACATTTAAGCCTAGCTGTCCCTTCTCAACTGAAAGCACAGGTTAACTATAGTAGATGTTTACTGTAAGCAGGGTGCTATGAGGGGAGCTGAGACTCAGCACCCAGAATTTTGTATCCTCTTTTGCTAGGAAAGCTACAGAACTGAAAGCCATTTTTTCTTTATGCTCCAGTTGAGAAGAAGGTATCAAATTTTGTAATGGGCAGAAGGTACTTTGTGTGTTGGGAGAAGTAGTGTGTTTGGGGACTGGAGTACTGTACAGAAAAAGTATTTTAGTTAGCTGTAGAGTAGTGACCAAGCAGGAAATTATTAAAGATCTGACACCGCCTTTGCCTCCCTTATTGAAAGAGCAGCATGTGCTCATGATTGCAGCTGGTCAGACTGCAGGTGCCTGCCTCATCCCTTAGTGACAAGCACTGGGGGAACTGTTCTCATCTGATTAATAGAGGCTTCCAGTCAACACAGTGGAGCAATAACATGTCACAAGTGTGGTAAGTACCTGACTAGGTTTATCTTCATCTGGCATAAATGAAGTCTGCTCTACGTGGGTTACTTTCAGCCTAAAATAGTAGCTATTACTTGGATGGGTAAACTTGCATGAAAGCGCACCTTAGAGTCATGGCATGAAAGAGTTTAGCCTTGCAGCCACAGAAAATGCAGAACGCAATGGCAGTTGTGTCATCTTCTAAGCCTGAGCTGAGAGAGGCCTTTTGGGTCAGTGAGTCCAGCAACTCCATCATTATTACTGCCCTTTTCATAATCACATGAGAGTGGTTTTCAATTGGAGGTACTGGGTTTTCCTTTTTAGTGTTGGGGGCAAGGATGTTGTTGTTATTAATTTCCACTCTTTGAAGGTGAGGAACTAAACAGAAAGTCATGTGTTGGGGTGTCCAAATTGGGGAGGGAGCCAGAGCACAGTGTGGGGCTTGATTAGTGGTAATCAGCAAATCACCTCTCTGTGTGCAGTGCTGGCCTCTCTGAACGTTAATAAAGTTCTGCTTCCTTCCTAAGCCACATCATTTACAGCTAATGAAGCAGTGAGGGGTTGTGGGAGAGAGAGCCTGGTGTAGGGGATGGTGACATGCTGGGGGAGGAAACTTCCTGCAAATGGCCTTCTTTACTTCGGATGGCTCCCAGCTGTCACTGCTCTTCTCTCCTATGCTGTCTTCAGAGTATGCCTTCCTTCTGCTCTGCAGGGGGAGAATTAGAGAGGCAGAGATAAAATAGCCCAATACAGTCAGGATAAGTGTGTTCCTTTTTGAACTCAAATGTTTGAAAACAGTAGCAGGCTCCTTGGACTGCTTATTGAGATTCCTAGTGGGAATAAGAGCTCCAAGAAGGCTTCTCTGTATATAAGCATTGGTAAGACTTCTGTCACAGAGTTGTAGCTCAAAAAGTAGCTGATGGGGGGTAAATGTTTTGTCTTGTGACATCTTTACAAGGTCTTTATCCTGGATTGCAAAGCATGCTGTCCTTTGTGATCATCTTGCCACGATTCCATTTTTAGCACAGTATATGTGCTTTTGGGCAGCTGTTGGGTTTCAGAAGGTAGGGTGTGATTGTCTCTTTGGCTTTAGATATGCATTTGGATTCATCCTCTGCCTAGGGCCCAACTCTTGTGCATCCAGAGTTAAGCCTAACTACCTGGCAATAGGCTCTCCAGCTCTTACTCCTTTTCATTCTGTCCTTTCCATGGGGGCACTTCAATCAGATTTACCACCGTTGACAACCTGAGTTCTAGTGCGGAAGACTTTAAAAAAACAGCTAGAGATTGAAGGTACCCTCTCATGTGTTAATCTTGCAATGTGTGTTATTTTTTTCTCTTGTAAGAGAATAATTGCTTCTGGTTGGTTAACAGTATGAACTACCGGTAATACAACATACTGCATCCTTAAAATATCCTGGGATGATTAGCTTCTGTGCTTAAAACTGTCAAGAAGTTCTGAAGCTTGTGTGTTTGAGTGTAAACTTCTTAATGATAAAGTACTTCTTGCTTCTTCAGTTAAGTGTAGTTAGTTCACTTTCACTGAGGACAGAATTACTAAATTGAAATAATCCTGACATCACCACTGGGAGAACAAAATTTAAAACACTTAGGGTGGTTTTCCTTTTTTTTTGTTTGTTTTGTTTTGTGTAAGTGTGAACTAAAGGTTGGAAAGGCTAACTGATTTGCCAAAGAACAACAAAACAAAACTGTGGTGCTGTTGGTAACCTGGCCCCAATAGTGGTCTGCTGCTCTGCCTAGTAATAGCTCTAAAACAAAGTACAGTTTGTCTGTGTCTGGCTCATCAAGTATCTGGCCAGTGTGGGAGTTTTCCTTTTGCTGGTGAAGCTACAGAACGTTCTTTATATTTTCCTGTTTGAGCTTCATGAAGAAGATGTAAAACTTGAAAGTAGATTGTCTATTTCTGAAGGACCTCTATATGAAGAATAGCATATCTCTTTGAAGTTAAGCCAGCTATGAAGTGCTCTTGATCATAGGCAGCTGATGATGCTGCAATTTTTGAGTAAAGTTTGGTATTTGGAAGTCTAAATAGAGAGTATTGGTCTAGCTCCAGCTGAGTTTTTTTATTAAAAATGAATAGGAGCCTTTCTGAAAGGTGATGTGCTTGGTGCAGAAGGGACTGGAATCCTCTGTTTACCCACAGGACATGCATAGTCTTGGCAAAACGTCTGACCTTTCTTACCTTGATTTCTCATTTCTGTGATGTGTCTTGACGTTGCTCTGGCAGTACTGCCTTTTAAGGATAAGAAGATAGTTTAATGATAGGAAGGTAGTTTAGTTTCCCTGTTAGCTCAGTTTTAGGCTCCTTTGAAGAGGCTAGTATTTAGGACGTGGGCTCTTCCTTCTCACCCCTCTGTTACCTGCAGGAGAAATGGCTCTGACTTGGAACTCTTCATAGTTTAGCAGTGTCCCACTTGCTATATGGTATTACAGGATTTTAGTTGTCGCCTCTGCTATGCTAGCTGTCCTTTATTCCTGTAAGACTGCATTTCTTATTTTCTTCCATAGCTTTTGTTGCATGTAGCTGTTGTTACACAGGGGCTTAAGTTCGAAGCTAAGTGGGAACACTGGTTATCTTCCTTCCAGTATAGTACAGTCTCAGGTCTGCCTATCTGTGGAAAGAAACTGCCAGTAGCAGCCAGGTGGTGCCTCCTGGCTGAGACTCTTGGTTGCCTTTTTTTTAAAAGTCTTTGGATGTCTCATTCATTATTCACATGATCATTGAGACCATAAACTTGCTTGGATTATTGTTCTTTATTTGTACAGCCTCGGCACAGTGAGGACTTAAAGTGATAGCTTTTTAGATGCTGTCTCTGTCAAAGCTCAATAATATACAGAAATGGACTGGGTTCACCATCTCACTTTATATAGGCTGCTGAGCAGTGTGTAGCTGATAGTTAACAATATAAAATTGGTTTGACCAAGAAATCTGAGGTTTGTTAGCATTGATGTGAAAATTGCTTAATTTTGATCATTCCAAAAGCTTTTTTTTTCCCCCACTAGCTTCATCTACTGTACCTGAGGGTACATGTGGAATTTCATATGTCTTCAGTGTGGGTTGTCATGAGTCCACATTAGCCAGAAATTTCCAGTTGACTCAATATTCATCAAATCAGGGGGTAGCACTCTAAAAATAGCAAAGGCAAACAAAATGAGAGTTGGTCTCTGGATCATTTAAAAAAAAATCAGTTAAAGAATTCAGTATAGGTAGTTGTATCTTTTTTGGTATCACTGTTCAAAACTTCAGTTTCATGTATACCTTCTTAATTTAAAGGAGTATAAAACTTAAGTTTACAGCTGTTTAATTTGCACAACTAAGAGTAACAGTTTAGTTTTTGTTTTTTCACACTGTTTAGAAGGCAGCTTGCTCTCTTGTGCGGGTTAAGAGGTTTTGTTGCAGGTTTTTTTGAAGATGACAAATGGTATTTGATGCATTCATAGGGGTGAGGTCCATGAGTAGGTATTGGCCATGATAAAGCCTTTGAGGGAGGAAGTTTCTTAATTCACCAATTTCCCTGGCAGAGCTTCCTAGTTCTCACCAAGGATTGCTGTTATATTTGTTTTTACGCTTTTCCCTTGAGTTTTGGCTACTTGCTGTTGAGTCCCCCAGCTCAAGAGAGTGAGAATACAGCTCCCTGCTGCTGCCACAATGATGCAATTGTGTTTCCTGCATTTAGAGAAATTGCAGGAGTCAGGACGTAAGAGTGTGAGGGTTGATCTTCACCCTGAGAAAACTGCATTCCTGCCCAGGGTGTTTCCCCTGGCTTCTGCTGGCAGCAGGACAACTGGGGAAAGAGCCCTTGGTCTGGTATTAGGAGCTGTTCTGGCTTCTTACAAACCCTGTGGTGTGCTGGGTGATAGTGCTTAAGCTTTCCTTTTCCAGGTTCAGCTTGGCACCTAGATGACATGGTGGTAGATATTGTGTAAAAGACCCGAGAGAATGAAACATAACACATTAGTCCTTTTGTGAAAGCATTTTTATGCAAAAACACGAAGTTTATTTTCTGTGTTGAAAACAGAGGACAAATTACAAAACTGACATATCTGATCAATTGGCTTTGAAAGGTACCATCTTCATTTGCAAATGGAGTATTTTATTACTATTTTTAACCCACTCCCTTGGAAATGTGTAGAAGCTGTAAAACAGCAGGAAGCCAAGTCACTAAAAGCATCCAGAGGAATTTCATTTTATTTTCATAAACTAATCTATCCACTCACATCTATCTGTGTAAACTAATTACTTTTTTAATTAGGTAGCCTTTTTGATTGCTTATGGAGAGTTGTGGTGATATTTACCACTAATTATGCTGGGGCAGGAGGACGCCTCTGGATTGTTAGGAAGGATGAGAAAATTTTACTTCCTTTTGTTGAAAAGGGAAGCAAGTAATAATTGATACGTAAATAATGTGCTTATTTTTCCAATTTCAACCTATTCAGCTTCTGTTAACCTTACTAATTGAGGCTCTTTCTATTGGTCATTGGGTTTCCTTCCACCTAATGTAACATCTACAGGAACTTCAGAACAATAAGGAAACAAAACTGTTGTAAAGTTGAAGTTTTCCTTCTTCCTGTTAAAAGTAATGTTCATGCAGAGTGGTTCTAGATTTTGGACTTTGGTGAGTTCCAGTAATATTTCCCCCGAAGTGCTAGACCCTAGGACGTGCTAGCAAGTAATCTGCAAAGTTCAAGTGCTGTTTTTTTTTCACTGTGGTTGAATATGTATTTAGAAAACTGGGGGAAGGTGGCAGTTTCACATCTCTTGTGCCATCTCTGAAGCCCTAGGCCCATAATTTGGATTTATTGCGCAGCCTCTGTTACACAGAATAAGAGTATAGTTGAGACTGCACATGGAAGAGAACCCACTAAGTGATTCTTTGTGTTTTCTGTTGTGGTGTCCTTATAAAGAGCGGGTGCTCTGAGAGATCAGGTGGGAGGAGGGCTGTTAAGATCCTTAGGCCATAAGCAGTGTGTGTTCTCTTTTCCCTCAAGCTTGTAGTCCTGCTCTGAGTCTGTACTAAGGGGGAGACTTTCAACTGAATTTACTGCTTCCCTCCCAGTTGCTTCCAGCAGGCCCCACAGTTCACTTATGGTGCCTTGCAAGCTCCATCCTTCACTTTTTAGCTTTAGTCTGAACTTGTGACCTCTTGTGTTTGCCTGAACAAGTTGCTTGTGCACAAAATAAACACGGCTGAAAAGTGAGAATTTAAGGTATTTTTGGCATTGCATTAGCGGTGAGTGTTAAGAAATGTAAATAAAAAGTGGGAAGCCAGGATCATAATCTAGTCCTTTTGTTCAGGAGGACCATTTTCAGCTTCTTTGAATCTACTCTGTTGTAACGTGCAGTGCAAGGTCTGAAAGGTCTGGTATGTATCACTGAAATCCTTTCCTTTGAGGGGGCTCTGGGGATCACCTCTTCACTGTGTTCAGAGTAGTTCACTTCAGCATGAATCTTGCCTTTTGCATTTCTATGTGAGTGGGTGAGCATAAAGGGATGAATGCTGCTGAGGGAAGGACGGTTGCTCCATCCACCTCTAGATGCTTTTCCCTAATGTGTAAGTATGAGGCAGGATCAGGTCTCCCTGTGTCATGTGTGATGAAGCTGCTTGGTCAAGAGAAGACCAGAGATGCAAGGAATGCTTCTCTGACAGCCTCCCTAGGCAGCCTATTCCAGAGCTTCATTTGTCTCAGTCATTTTCTGAGGAGGGAGGAACCCTTCCAACTTTTTTTTTTTCCTCGCTGTAACTGAAGCTCATTATGTCTTACTCTTTCTGCCAAGCTAAAATTTATTCCTTTACTCTATAACCTTGTATATGCTTAAAGGCTATTACCATTACCACCCTCAGTATTCTCCAGGCTAAAATGTCTGGATTTTTCTTTCTTAGAAACTGGTTTTCAGTCTTTTTGGTAGTTTCCATTGTTTCCCTCTGAATCTTTTGTATTTGTTCATTCCTTTAGTTGTAGCTTCTATCTGTGATAATGCTTCTAGATGAAGCCTTACTAATATGAAAGAGAGCGTAAGGGCTGTTGCCCATGTCTTGTGAGCTAGGCTAATGTTTTGTATATAATTCAGTAAAACCCTTACATCTCTTTCAGAAATGCTTTTTACCTTTTCCTGTGTTTGTGCAGCAGATAATTTCTGCTGCCCTGTAAAATTTTTCATTTTTCCTTACTTAAATGTGTTCTTACCGAAATGCAATTTTCTAAACTTTTTCTAGTTTGTCAGAAACCCTTTGATTTCTAATCTAGTCCTTCGAGATATTGAACAGCCATTTATCACCCACATATTCAACACACACCCTTTCTCTTTCACCTCTTTTGCCATACAGGTCAGTTGAACGGAACTGCACATTTTGGGGTGGTCAGACCATTCAATTTTAGCTGTAAATTCTTGGCAACTACCCAGTTTAGGAAGCTGTGGAGCCACCTATCCTACTAATGTGGTAATTCTGAGAACCCCAGTCTATTAGTAATGAGTGGCAGGTATTGCCCAGTAGTTAATAGCATAAATAGTAGTTGGGAGCATTTTCCTCGATCTGAACCTTTCTGCTTGCTTGAGTTAGACAAAGGACTTGAATTCTTTTTTTTTTCCTCTTCCTCCCCACCCTGCTTTAAGACAATGTTTTGAACTGTGGCTGCTAGGTATTCAGTGGGAGGGGTCTCAGCCTGGGTTTTTAAAGCCACTTCAGTCAGTGTTAGAGGAGTGTAGGAGATACTGCAGCTCAGAGTTGAAGGGTTTCACCAGAGGTGTGGTAGCTGGGTTGCCGAAACAGTATGCTATTCTAAGGAAATAAAGCATCTCTATGTGGTTTTGGGTTTGTTTTTTGTTTTGTTTTGTTTTTTTAACTGGCAGATCCAGATTGAAGCCTCTGCTTTGGGTTAAGCAGAAAGGATTTGAAAACAGGTCTTCTAGATGGCAGATGAAGCCTTTTTTTCCCCTGCTCCTAATCTTTACATTTTCTGCTGGCTAGAAACTTCTTGCTTAGTTTGCCTTTTGTGAATGCCATTCTGAAAGCGCAAACTTTTCCCTTGCCTGAAAGGCAGAATAAGACACAGTGTGTCATAAGTGTTTGTAGCATGGGCTACATTATATTCTGCAGATACACGAGCATTAGACATGTATGAAATGCTTGCCCTTGGACTCAGTGGTACTGCGCTAATTGGCTCTGCACTCTGCAGTCAGTCCCCTTTTCCTACTTCAAGGCATTAAGCAGGGCTTCTAAGAGGGATGTGCTGTACCACCTTTATCCTTTTTGTTGATTTAACCCAAAATATCTACAGTTAACTCTTCCCTTCTCTTAAAGGATGCTGGAGCCTGAAGATGCACCTTGTCCTTTTTCATGCTAATTATGTGCCTAAAGGATAAACTTATTCTGTTGGATGTTAACTTACGTCTTGGACCTGATACATGCTCTGTCACTTCTGAAACTGTATTTCAGTGGATAAATCTTTTAACCTGTGCTGTGTGATCTTAGTGAAATTCAGCTAATTCAACTCAATGAGCAATATTTTGATTGGAAAAACAATGTTATTCAGTCTCTTCCCTTTTATGCTAGTAAGTTATGGCCAGAAATGACCCGTACAAACTGATGCTCCTTGTGCAAATGCCTTTGGACTAGATTGTGCCTTCCCCTGCTCCCCACATTTCTCAAGTAATTCCAAATTTTTTTTCTTCAGTATAAAATTTCAGTTGTCTTATTTGTGGTGTTGGTTGGTTTCTAGTATAGTTTGGCCCATGGAAACAGATTTCCATGTTTCAAGGAAGTGGTACCTGTTTGGCTAATAAAAAGGGTAAAAGGATGCAATGGCAGCAGTTTCCTCTGCTTGTGTTTTCGAAGAAATAACCAACATAAACACTGGACTCTAACCAGAAGTTCAGGGTTGCAAATCCTAGACAGAGAGAGATGCAGCTTAGTTATTGCAATTAGAGCCAGAAGAATAGGGGTGAGGAAGGGATTTGTGGCTTAATGTGTTTCCTATGGTTCATGCTGAAGTGTGGATGTTTCTTGGATCCTCCTCTTAAGTATTCAACTACAACCTCTGGTTTTCAGAAGAAAATTAAGATCTTTTCCTGGATCTTGCTCCCAGAACATAAATATCATAAAACAACAATCTAAAAGATGGTCCTAATAACTTGCAAGGTTTGCTTTTCATGCAGACTATTTTGAGATGTGTTATATTAGAGGCCTGTCAGAAATGTTGTTTTAGAATCGTGGTTACTTTTGTGAATATAAGAAACTTACCTTCAAAGAATCCTTGGGAAATTATTGCTGGGTAAGAAAATGCTTTGTATTAATTAAAACATTTTTAGTAACATAACAAAAACAATTGGCCTGTTGTCATGGTTTGAGCCCAGCTGGCAACAAAGCACCATGAAGCTGCTTCCTCACTCCTCTCCTCCCAGCCCCCATGGGATGATGATGATGATAAAATATAAAAAAAAATGCTTGTGGGTCAAGACAAGGACAGGGACGGATCACTCACAAATTATGGTCATGGGCAAAAAAACAGACTCAACTTGGGGGAAAAAAAAAAATTAATTTGCTACCAATCAAATCGAAACAAGGATACTGAGAAGTAAAACCAAATCTTAAAACATCTTCCCCCCTGCTCTCTTTCCTTCCCAGCTCAACTCCACTCCTGATTTTCTCTACCTCCTCCCCCCCAGCAGCACAGGGGGATGGGGCTTGCGGTCGGTCAGTTCATCGCATGTTGTCTCTGCTGCTCCTTCCTCCTTAGGGGGAGGACTCCTCACTCTTCCCCTGCTCCAGTGTGGGGTCCCTCCCACAGGAGACAGTCCTCCACGAACTTCTCCAATGCGAGTCCTTCCCATGGGCTGCAGTTCTTCACGAAATGCTCCAGCGTGGGTCCTTTCCACAGGCTGCAGTCCTCCAGGCACAGACTGCTCCAGTGTGGGCTTTCCCAGAGAGTCATGGCCATCTTGGGGGGCATCCCCCTGCTCTGGCGTGGGGTCCTCCCTGGGCTGCAGGTGGGCATCTGCGCCCCCGCTCCCCTCCATGGGCTGGGGGGGGACAGCCTGCCGTCTCACCACGGGCTGCAGGGGCATCAACCTCCTCCCCCGCTCCTCCTCCC
>JAVJGG010000074.1:56496843-56511843 GCA_035590195.1 Aviceda cuculoides
TTCCTGATTTTCCTCCCCCATCCCACGGGGAGGGGGAGCGAGTGAGCGGCTGCGTGGTGCTTAGTTGCTGGCTGGGGTTAAACCACGACAAGTAGAAATTTGTTCTATAAAGAATACCTACAGGAGTGCGACTATCCAATAAAGACTTCCTTGGGCCAGCATTGCTAAATAGTTGTGTATTATAAAGCTGGTAGATAAAAAGTAGTAACTTATTTGATATATGCCACTCAATCAGTGATCTGGGAAGGCATATAAATCTAGAATCTGTAAGCTGTAGTCCTGGCTGCTGTAAGAAAAGAGTAAAACTACCCCAGTCACTCTGTTCAAAGCAGAATTTGACTGAGATCCAAAGGGGTACCTGGGTTTTATTTACATTTGCCTGCAGTTATGCAATAATAAAAACCAGAAGGATGATAAATCCCGGAATCATACTCAGTAGGTGCGAACAGTTGGAGACTGGAACAGGAATTTTGTGGAACCAATATTATTAGTTGATTACCAGACTATCTATGCAAACTTTGATAACTTCTGCATAAAACACATTTTTTCAAGTAATGCTGATAATCCCAAACAGATCATTTACTGTTACAAATGTATATAATAAAGCAAAGTCAAAAGCTCAAATAATTAGATAAGCTTTAGGATTGGACTTTTTAAAGTGTTTGCTCTCGAAATGCTATCAAAATTCTATCAAACTTTCTGACTGCAATCTAAGGAGCTTAAATTATAAGCAGGTCATAGAGGAAGTTATTACATGAAACTGATCTAACTTTGCAAAGAACCATAAATATCTGCAAGGTTTCTGTGAATTACAGGGACAAACAGAAGTATTATAAAAAACTGAAGTAACTGAAATGCATCTAAATACAGTGTTAAGACAAAAGCAATAAAGCACAAAAATATGTACAGGGAGAAGCAAATTGAATTTGTTGTCAGTAAGCACACACAGGACCAAAAGAGCTATTGTGGCTACAGTGAGGATGACATCCCCTTTCCTTTAAGTGTACTGAAAAAAGCCACTTACTTAAACAAATCTCTTCAACCTGCCACATTTCTAGTCAGTTGTCTTTCAGGATTCAAGGTATTTCTACTAAGGGAGCAGATGTCTGGCATCTTTCAAAAGAAAGCAGTTTCCTCAGATGTGATGGAGCTCTCTTAACTGTTGGGGTGTATATAGCCTATTTACTAAACACGATGTGGATTTTTTGTAAATTGGATCAGATGTCAAAGAACTGGTGTGCATAATGCACTATCAGTAGCCTTCAATCTGTTTTCCATAAATTCCAGATTGCAGTGACAGATAAAGCAGAACAGATGCAAACACAGAGATCCACCTACCAGTTGCTTACATGGAAGGGCACCATAACTAAAATCAGACAATTACTTCACACATTCAAAATAAGCACAAAGGCCAAACATGACTCTGAGAAACAGCTGAGGAGGTAATGCCCAGTGCTTTAAACATAAGCAACTTTGATTTTTAGCAGGTCCTACAATGAAAGTTCAAAGCTACGGTTTTAACTTTAGGCAGATCAGAGCTGCTCACAAGAGGCAGACTCTCTACTTCCTGTAGAGTACTTCCAAGTACTTATACTGAAACATATTTTTGATACTTTAAGAATACAAATAAATATGACTGTGTATGAGTGTTGACACCAAGTATTCTGCAACAGGAAGCAATTCTGCTCAGCCTGATATGTATTGTATAATGGGGACATCAGTTTTATCAGCTTCAAAGATATGGAAGCAGAGTTTGGTTTTATTTTTCGCCCAGCTGACCCACATCTAACCAAGAGATTTAGAGATATGCAGTTCCACAAATAACTTGAAAACAACAAGCAAACCTCTATAGGGGTCTCTATCTTTTCTTGATCTTAGAAGGACAGCCTAATAAACTACTGGGTCACAGGGTATAGTGACAATATTGTTTTATATGACAGGAGTGGTGGTCTAAACACAAGAGCTAGGCTAAAAAATGCGATAAATGTGAATGAGTTATATATGTACCAATATATATACACACATGAATATGTATTCATGTTTCTAAATACTGCCTCATAATCACTTGCCCTTTGACTGTTGCACAGATAATCATAACAGTATGGATCTGCTCAAAGATGGTAGGGAGGAAAAGAAAAAGACATGCAAATAATTCAGTTTGCTAAGAAAAGTGCTACTGGTTTGAACTTCTTTTCATCAGAAATTTGTAAACCACTTGGAATCCATCAACTAATTACAACCATATCTGATCTGATGGAAGGACCCAAAAGAAAAAAGGCCATCTCTAAGTATCATGAACACCAACAGTTCCAAAATTAAGAATCCTACTAAGTTAGAGATTGTAGCACAAAGTAAAGAGTCATCATGTTAAGGCTACTGGTTGGCTTATCAACATATTTGTAACTTAAATCTACAGCATGCTATTACTTCTAACCTCACTGGTAGCCAGGGAACATAAAGGCCCAAGGTGCTGGGCCAGGATGGTTGCATAGGGACATAGTGATGAAGGAGAAAAAACCCAAACACACATAAAACCTGTAGGAAACCAAGTTTTATTAGTTCTACTTCCTTTAAAGCAACTTGTTTTATTTTCACATAGGCCCAAAAGAAGCTTGAGCTATCTACAAATACAGGATACAAGAGCACACTGCAGTCTGTTGGAGGTGAGTTGTCAAATACATTGATCAAAACACTTCTGAAGGACCATGAAGAAAAGCTTGCAGTACAGAATTAGAGAACATTGTTTTCTTTCTATAGTGCTTGAGCATTTCAAGAACTGAAATGGCCATGTATCAACCACAAACAACCAACCATTTGTATTGAGAAAGCTGAAGGAGCAGAAAACCCTCTAGATCTAGTACCTCAGTATTTCAAATGAGCTTTCTCTGCAGCTCCTCTCAGGTGAGGGCTAATCCTGTTTCCTCTAAAGCAGATCACTTTGGGACATAAAAGGTAGAAAGATTCCTTTGGTCTTTTTGGAAAACAGTTTGTCACTGACTGTTTTCCACTAATGTACAACTGTCAGGTTTCCTTCATTATCAGCAGTGGGGGACGGAGGGAGAGCACCACATGACTTAAAGCTGAAAAACAGATACTTTTCAGAGGACAGAAGCAAAACTCCATGCCCTCCACTGAAAAAGTTTTTAATTAAACACGCTGTATCATGAATTACAGATACTGTTCCTTTAAAATTAACTCAGAGAATTATAAAGGAATTACCCATTACAGAAAGTTGTCATTTAATCATCAGGCAGCACATTTCCTTCCAGCAACTCAAAATGCTACCTGAACAGATCCATGTTGATGCGAATATAAACCTCACCCTGTAAACAGGTGAGAGGTGGTAAACATCTGAATGAAGAGGTCTCTTTGGGAATGGCGTAAAGAAAACATTGACAAAACAAAGACTTGCTTTCCCAACAAGAATAGCTCAAACTTGTTAGAACAAATAGCCAAATTTTCTCTCTGCCCCTCCCCCCCTTTTTTTGTGGGGGAGGTTAAGCCTGGGGGAGAAGTTGAGGTGGTTGGGGTTTTTGTCTTTGTAGATTTTTTTGGGGTTGGTTGTTAGATCCTGAATCTATGCTTAAAGTAATGCATACTTTGCTAAAAGGTAGCAGTCTAGTTAGGAAATGGTTTAGAATAAAGAAGCTTGAAGGTTTGGGAGAAATCCCCCATCTGTTTTGTGGAGGTAAAATACCTGGGGAAATATTTGTGGTAAAATTGGAAGCAGAACAGATATGGGAAGTTCCCTAGATAGACAGAAGGCAGAAAAGTCAGGCCCAGATTTTTTTTCTCCCTTTAGAGCACAGGAAACGCGAGCCCAGCTGAAAAAGAAGTTAATCACGTCCCATTGTGGTGGCAGGTCTTTTCTACCACAGGAATGTTGCCATACTAACTTATTCCAAATACTGCACGAGTGCCTTTAATCTTCAGTATAAAGTCTGGAATCCAAACTTGCCTAGATAAAAAGGAAAACAGCCTTTGCAAAACAGAAGGCAAAAAGGAAGATCACAGTAATGATTTTTTCATCATTTGGTCTCTTTCAGAAAGCACATTAGGCAATAAAACCAAAGCTTGAAAGCATTTTTAATATCACCTGTATGTTAGATATATTATTCTGTACTTAGTACAGAGAATTCCAAGTTGCTAGCTTTTAAGGAAACAAACTGTGTTTGTTAAGGATGCTGTCCAACTACATAAAGGGGAGCATTAGACTCTTCATTAGCATTTCCACTACCTCTTTACCTAAGCAACTAGAGCTAGAGTTCAGATTATTAAGCAAAGATAATCTATTCTTCGGGGAAAAAAAATAATTATGGAAATAATCAGACTGAAGCAAAACTGTATGTTTCAGCTAATCTGACTATATTTGATTGGTGAGAAGAATGAAACTTTGTTTGAACCAATCAGGTGGGGACTGGAAAGAGCTAAAAATGTAAAAAGCCAACTGAGTTAACAGGAATATTTCTTTGGGGCTAAATAGACATTTAAAAATGAAAAAGTTACAGAACATTACAATGTTCCTTTCAGCGGGAACTCCTCCAGTAACAAGATTAGCAGCAAATTCTCATCTTCCACAGTAATTTTCCAAAACAATATACATTGTTTCCAAATGTATTTCTTTTTAGCTGTGTCAAGAGATACTCTAAGTTTCACTCAACAAAGCAAGAGAAATACTGCTGTTTTCACTAATGCTTGTAAAAACCTCTGTATTAGCAAGATGTACTTTATGTACACTTATGTACTCTTTGGCATGCAGATACTAAATTCTATGTTAAGTCCATTGGATTTTTAATTCATCTGGAGAAGTAATTTAGAACTGTAGGATAGCTTTTTAAAGAATGAAAATTTATCATTTATCAGTAAAAATGCTGGCAGTTAACAAAAACACCAGAGTACATCTACAATCCCACTGAGAGGAAACAAGGAGTAGATACCTCAGGCTTTTCCCACACTCAGAAGCCTCGAGATAAAAGCAAGCTGGGAAAGGATGTTTATTTATGTACGAGACCCATCAACAACTACAGAAGTACATAAAACTACTGGTTCCTATCATTAGTCTGCTCTCATGAGTGATTACAGTGTGAAAATTTTCTGTCAAAGTATTGTGAAGCTCTGTGTAAAATCTTCATATATTGAGAATCATTACAAATGTGTAGAAACTAAGGCTTCATTGTGAAAAAATCCATGTGGAGGTACAATTGCACTACTTGCTGCTACCAGTCAGGGTTCTTCATGACCCTCTACAGAAACTATATGCAGAGTTTACACCCAGTGGAATACATCAAGAGTCTTTAAATATTTTTTCCCAACTTCTACAAACCTGATAAGTTTTGTATCAAATAGGTCAGTTTTTAATAAAATACTAAATTGAAAACCATCTTATTGAAGTACTTAATAACCCTTTTTCCTACAAGTCTGATGGTTGAAGATAATGTGATTTTGAGATATAAAATCCTTTTCTTTCATAGGCTTTTTTTTTTCCAAATACTGCTCTTCATTTATTATGGTTTTTTTTCTGCAAATTTGGCTCAAATGAATTGTTAGAAGCTTTCCCCTAAATTCTAAATTTCTCATCTGCCTTTTGTTGACAAAAACCCAGATGATAGCAGAGTGATTTTTTTTTTTTTGCTTTTTAAATAAGGGGTAAGTGATGGAAAAGGAAGGGCTTCCTTGCCCCTCACCCACCCTGGATTCAGCTAATGTGAGCTGAGGCACAGCAAGCAGTGCAAATACAACCTGCACCCAGGACAATGGTAATATAGGGGAGTTACAGGTGAAAAGCAGATGTAGACCCCCTCAAGTTATGAGGCAAAACACTCAGCGAGTGAAAGCTCTGGCTTTATTGAGTTACCATAGTGTTACCATGGTGGGAGCCCTGGGACACTGATGCTAATCAAAACATGAACTCGACACAGCAGAGCCCTGCTCAGTAGTGAAGCTCAAAGGAAAGCACTGCAGGGGTGGATAATAAAACTTCTGCCGATTAACATATCCTACATATGCAAAGGCCTGTTTTGCTCATTAGTGAACTTGCTGACATACTGCAGATGCTGTTGTCTGAATTCCAAGATGCATCTTCAGGCTGGTGCCTGTGCAAAGGTGAGGGAAGATGAAGGGGGAAGCAAACTATCCTGGGTTACTGTGACAATGAGGTAAAACATGCTTGGGACTCTACATATTCAGATGGGAGGAAGGGAACTACCCTGGTTACCTTAACAAAGTCTTCTCGTGCCCTACAACTGGGTCTTCAAATTATAATCTTGGTCAGCGTATACTAGCACTGCAAGAAAACTG
The DNA here is from genome assembly GCA_035590195.1 of Aviceda cuculoides. Taxonomy (NCBI): domain Eukaryota; kingdom Metazoa; phylum Chordata; class Aves; order Accipitriformes; family Accipitridae; genus Aviceda; species Aviceda cuculoides. The sequence continues at coordinate 56,503,141 of JAVJGG010000074.1, forward strand.
TCCTTTTTGTTTCTCTGATACTGAATCTGGTCCTCATTAAGTAAATCTGTCTGGAGAGTAGGTGAAAGCTAGTATCTAACAACTGTCAACTACACCAGCTGGTCACTGCCTCAGCTAGAGATCACTTGAGTTTGTAGGAACCACAAGCTGTCCCACTGCATAAGGAGTTAGGGGAAAAATATTGAGTCAAACCCTAACTATTGTACAACAAAGGGACTGATCCCTCCTTACACACCAGACACACCCTGTAGTCTACATATGCTGTAGGAATGGCATTAATTTTAAAGTAAAATTTCCCATAGTCACTTCTGTACTGTTAACCCATATGTTCTACTGCAGAGTTGTAACTAGAAAACTAAATGAGAATAGTAGTACATTAAAAGTTAAGTAATGCTTTTAGGCATCCCTCCCTCAACTCTGGATTGATTTGTATATACATATCTGATTTAGATGATACTTCAGCTAAAATAATAGTTAAAATTATTCTCCTAGACTCAAATGATTGAATTCATTCCCATCTCCCAAATGTTACTTTTCATTACTGAAGTAAAACCATAACCATATTTTTAAATAAATACAGTTATTCAGATTAGGAATTACTAACTAAAACCAATTCTTAAAATATGTAACTACAGATAGTTTTCCTGAAGAACATGTCGAAGTGTTAGATCTATCCAAAATACAGTTCCGAGCAAACTCTGCTGGTATTATATAATTTTCTTTAGAGTAACAGATTTGATCCTATGAAAAGGGCATGCATTCTTTCTGAGACTCCAAATTCTTCATAACCTAAAATATTAACAACTTCCAGAATGCAAAGTGCACTAAAAGAACAAGAAGTGAAGATGTCATTGGAGGAACTCATTGCTTTCCAAGTGGATCAGGCAATTCCTGAACAAATCGAGACTGTTCTCTGTGAAGGCTTTTGTAATTGGTCTCTGAGAATACCTTCAAGTAGTGTGTAACATTTCATTTCACAGAAGTTCACAGCCTCCACTGTTTTTGACTTTGATGATATCTTGCAGGTCACTGCGGAAATATCACAGGGCAGTCAAATAATCTGATGAATGGGGGACACTAAAAATGGGAATTGCATTCATTAGTTCTTGTTAGCACCAGAGAATCTTCAGAAAGACTACTATTTTTTAGGATCTATCTTACAGTCTCAGTCCATGGTGAAGCAGAAGACAGCTCAGCACTATAAATACAATTATTTATTTGTATACAAATTCTTTATTTCTGTTTCTTTTGCATGGCATAATGAAACCAAGGCAGGTCAAAGGCACATGAACTGAAATCTGAACTTACCAAAAATTTGCTTTAGCTTGTTCTAAAAAGGCTTTCTCCGACCTTGTTTTTATTAATTTTTATAATTGAGTTTTGTTTAATCTATTCTTCCCTTGTTTAAAAATGAAAATGGGAGAACAGAGGAATGGGAGAACAGAGGAATGGGAGAACAGAGGAATGGGAGATGGGCTGGTGGGGAATGTGAAGCTCAGGGGCAGCCTTGGCTGCAGTGACCATGAGATGGTGGAGTTCAAGATCCTTAGGGCAGTGAGGAGGGTGCAAAGGAAGCTTGCTACCCTGGACTTCAGGAGAGCAGACTTTGGCCTCTTCAAGGATCTGCTTGGTAGAAAACCATGGGATAAAGCCCTAGAGGGAAGAGGGGCCCAAGAAAGCTGGTTAATATTCAGAGGTCCTCCAAGCTCAATAGCAATGCATCCCAACAAAGAGGAAGTCAAGCAAAAACACCAGGAGGCCTGCATGGGTGAACAAGATGCTCCTGGACAAATTCAAACACAAAAAGGAAGCCTACAGATGGTGGAAGCAAGGACAGGTAGCCTGGGAGGAATACAGAGAAATCGTCCGAGCAGCCAGGGATCAAGTTAGGAAAGCTGAAGTCCTGAGAGAATTAAATCTAGCCAGGGACATCAAGGGCAACAAGAAAAGCTTCTATAGGTATGTTGGTGATAAAAGGAAGACTAGAGAAAATCTGGGCCCTCTCCCAAAGGAAGTAGGAGACCTGGTTACCTGGAACATGGAGAAGGCTGAGGTACCCAATGACTTTTTTGCCTCAGTCTTCACCGGTAAGTGCTCCACCCACACTGCCCAAGTCACAGAAGGCAAAGGCAGGGACTGGGAGAGTGAATAACCACCCACTGTAAGAGAATATCAGGTTGAAGACCATCTAAGGAACCTGAAGCTGCACAAGTCCATAGGACCTGATGAGATGCATCTGCTAGTCCTGAGGGAACATCATATTTGAGAAGCTGTGGCAGTCCGGTGAAGTTCCTACTGACTGTAAAAGGGGAAACATAACCCCCATTTTAAAAAAAAAAGGGAAAAAAGGAAGACACAGGGAGCTACAGGCCAGCCAGTCTCACCTCTGTGCCTGGCAAAATCATGGAGCGGATCCTCTGGAAACTATGCTAAGGCATATGGAAAATAAGGAGGTGATTGGTGACAGCCAACATGGGTTCACTAAGGGCAAATCATGCCTGACAAATTTGGTGGCCTTTTATGACAACGTTACACTGTTGGTGGATAAGGGAAGATAAACTGATGTAATCTACCTGGACTTTTGCAAAGCATTTGACACTGTCCCACACAACATACTTGTCTCTAAATCAGAGAGACATGGATCTGACAGATAGTCCACTTGGTGGATAAGGAATTGGCTGGATGGTTGCACTCTAAAAGTTGCGGTCAATGGTTCGATGTCCAAGTGGAGAGCAGTGATGAGTGGCATTCCTCAGGGGTTGGTATTGGGACCAGCGCTGTTTAACATCTTTGTCAGCAACATGGACAGTGGGATTGACTGCACCCTCAGCAAGTTTGCTGATGACACCAGGCTGTGTGGTGCGGTCGACATGCTGGAGGGAAGGGATGCCATCCAGAGGGACCTTGACAGGCTTGAGAGGTGGGCCCGTGCAAACCTGATGAAGTTCAACAAGGCCAAGTGCAAGGTCCTGCACATGGGTTGGGGCAATCCCAAGCACAAATACAGGCTGGGCAGGGAATGGATTGAGAGCAGCCTGCAGAGAAGGACTTGGGGGTGTTGGTTGATGAGAAGCTCAACATGACCCAACAAGGCAGACTTGCAGACCACAAACCCAGCTGTATCCTGGGCTGCATCAAAGAAGCTTGAACAGCCGGTTGAGGGATGTAATTCTTCTTCTCTGCTCTGCTCTTGTGAGACCCCACTTGGAGTACTGTGCCCAGCTCTGGGCCCCCCAGCACAAGAAAGACATGGACCTGTCAGAGCGAGTCTAGAGAAGGGCCACAAAGATGATCAGAGGGCTGGAGCACCTTCTCTATGAAGACAGGCTGAGAGAGTTGGGGTTGTTCAGCCTGGAGAAGAGAAGGCTCCAAGAAGACCTTACAGCAGCCTTCCAGTACCTAAAGGGGGCCTACAAGAAAGTCAGAGAGGGACTTTTTACAAGGGAATGTAGTGAAAGGACAAGGGGTAATGGCTTTAAGCTGAAAGAGAGTAGATTTAGATTAGATGTAGGAAGTTCTTTACTGTGAGGGTGGTGAGGCACTGGAGCAGGTTGCCCAGAGAGGTTGTGGATGCCCCCTCCCTGGAAGTGTTTAAGGCCAGGCTGGATGGGGCTTTGAGCAACCTGGTCTGGCTGAAGGTGCCCCTGCCTTCTGCCTGCAGGGAGAGGTTGGAACTAGATGATCTTTAATGTCCCTTCCAACCCAAACCATTCTATGATTCATTCTATGAACAGTACATTAGGTTTTATAACATGAGGCCACCAGACTACTGAAACAAGTGAAAATAATTTTAATTGACAATTTCTGTTCTGTGAAGGTTTAAGAGAAGTTATCTTGGAAATTCTTGGGAAAAACACATAGTTAAAAGATAACTTATTTAGTTGAAAGAATATAAAGGCCGCAGTTAAACACAGGCACGCCACACTTCTGTAAAAAATAAACACAAATCTCCCAAACCCAAGCCTTCTCTCAGTGAGAACGAAACTTGACGCTCTTTTTCTTTCCAAAAGGGCATGTACCAGCTGTCTGGAACCACTGTCCTTTCTGGGAAACCTTCCAAGAAAAATTTAATCATATTGTAATAGTGACAGTAAACCATGGTCTTGAGCAGATGAAACTACAGCATGCACCTTGCTAGTCAGTGACTTCACTATAAAATCTAGCAGCTGCTAGGAGCAGATGCATACCCATTGCTCGCTCTCTTTGAGGTCTGTGATTTTACCAAAGGGATACTAGTATACTCAAGAGTTGATAGTATACTCAAGAGTTGAAATGTTTCATCTTCATATTAACTATCAAGCATTCTCACTTCACTGTAACATTTGCATTTACCAGCAAGCACTTAGTCTACCTAAATGCATGCAGACCATGTATTTTCAGGTTCTTGGTCTTTCTGAGAAAGCGAATTCATGATGGCCTCAAACACGCTCTTAGTGAGTGATAGCCATTCTGACACCAAGTGCTAAGTAATCCATCTATCTGCAGTCTCCTTATAATTTAACAGTTCTGGAGTAAAGGAAGTTTCTGCAAATGCTTATTATATCTTTTATGATTGATTTAGTCTAGTATTTATATAACAGGAGTTTGGGAAAAGTACAGGAGATTCTTTTATTTAAGGATGACTAAGATTAAATGAAAGCAAAGAAGGATTTTACAAACAAGTTTTAGGATATTTTACCTGCTTTTTAATTCCATAATCATCACATGCTTCAGCTTTCATTTTTTCAATCTTTTCTTCTTGCTGTTTTGCTTCTTTTTCATACATAACTTTTTCTTTTGCCAATCTGCAATTAAACCAAGTGATCATGTTAGTCTGGTTCTATTACAGTAAAAAGTTACACCACTGATAACAACCCCCCCCAAAAAGCTGCAGCCCTATAAGATAAGACATGCAGTTTTATAAAAAAAGGCTCTGAACCACTGCAGAAAACTGCATCTAGGAAATGCTGAATTTAGCTGTAAAATATAATAATTCTTATGAGAATTATTTAAATTAAAAATATTTTTAAAGATTCTGTGTGGGCTTATCCATATGGAATATCCTAAAAAACCTATATATTGGTACTTCATTTCAAATACATAACAGAAACAGATAAGCTGCCTTGTAGATCTGGATGACTGCTAACAAAGACAGTAGTACAGAGAAGAAAGCTATCTATCTCAAAAAAGTCCTCACATCACAGGTAGCCAAAACAAACAATATTAAGATGTCTACAAAGACAACATTGTTATAATCTGCTGTTAGATCAGCATTCACCAGACTTTCTCAACATCATCCAGGTTCTGATAGTTTTGCAAGTGACCTGTACTGGCTGCTATAGTCATGTGGTCTTTCCTCTTTCCTATTCACTACTCAATAATGCCACTGCACCTCTATTATTAGATGAATAATGATAGACATCCTTCTTAGTAGTAACTTTGAAAAAAGTTATCACATGTAAATGAAAAGAAACAGCACTTTCAGGTTCACAGATTGTGATCCCAGAACATCTTTTTCCTGATCACTACATTTCGTGCCATTAAATGCATTGTTTCCCATACTAGTTTCTGTACAAAATAATGAAAAGTAAAATTCCCAAATTACGCAGTAGCCTCATAGTCTTGTGTTCCTTTGAGTATTTTCTCCATTTACCTTGATGCTGGTGTGAGGGTTATGGACAAAAGTAACAGTTCCATAATTTACATTATAGCAAATTTCTTTATGGCCTATCTTTCAAAGGGAAAAGAATCCATCTTTTAATTGTAACAATGGATCCATACTTGGGAGCAGGATGCTTTCTGCGAACGAGCATAGAATCAAGAGACATGTAAAAAATTTTGAAGGTCAGAGGGAATAGTAAGGTAGTCTAGTCTGATGCTGTACAGCAATTTTTACATTGCAATCCCATTATCAAACTTTATTATTTGTTGTTACTGCAATTTTGCTGTTGCATCTCCCACTTTGTTCCGTATGTTTATTAGGTACATCTTGGATTACATAATGCCAGATCTGAACCAAAACATCCTTCAGGATCTGGAGAATAATGAAGTAATTTCTTATCAGCTAACTGAGGACCAAAACAAACACTGAGATGCTACTGCAAACCAGAGAGTGTGGGGAAAAAAAAAAAAAAATAAAAAATTCCTTCCCCAAACAAGAGTAAGCATCAGATCAGCCTATATATATATATATTGTTTAAGGAGAACTTAACAGCCAAAAGAACATAATCAGATCCAAGAAGCAAAGACTATATTATACAAATGAAAAGAGAATAAATACAGGTCTAGTAGAAAGCTTCACGGTCATGTTAGTGCATCAGAGAAAATTAATTCCTGATTTGTCACAGTTAAGTGCCCTACTAGAAATGCTGAAGAGGGACAGAATGGTACTGGAGTGACAAGAAGTTTTTGTGAATTGAAGCTGCTGCAAAAGCACCACTGCAGTAATATCTTGAGAAAAATTCCAGAGAGAGTATACTGATATTACAACAGCAGGAACTCCTCCTGCTTTTGTAAGAGTTTACATCATCAAAAATTGTTTTGCTAAAACAGCCTTAAGCTGTGGCTCCACAACAGTTGATCTAAGCTGGGCTGTGGCAGCACACACCTGAAGTCATTTCAACCCTCATGGAGTCACACACCATCAGAGAGGGCCTTCAGCCTTATAAAGAAACTTTACCAGTGTGTAGAGCATGTACTGTAGGTATCACCTAGGCCAGTTTCTACAAGTCAGCCAAGTACTAGCTTTGAGAAGTAGCACTGGGGAAAGACAGCAGCCTAATTACTAATAATAAAGACACTAAATCAGTGGCTGTAATTCCAACTACTGGAACTAGCTCCAGTATTAGCATCAGCAAATATTGATTTAATAGAAGATGAGTTAATTGTTTGATCAAGGTTACTTGATTTAATTCCAGACAGTATTATTTGCTTTGCTATTTTTAGGTTCCAAAAAGTTAATTTTAATCAACCTGTGAGACAGACAATTTTTTTTTTTGAATGAGAACAGCAAATTCCCTTGAGGAGCAGGGGGAGAATGATACAAGTAAATGCAGTTTTTATGTTGATTCACTTACTGAAGTGTGTATGCCATTGAAACCAAAGGCAACGTGCAATGCTAAACCCAGCATTTTTAATTATTTTATTTTTTAGCTAAAACAAAAGCCACAATGTTTGTCATTACTTATGTTTGCACACTATGTTTTCACATTCACATCTCCCTCTATGCACACTAACTTTTCAAACAGACGGTTATTCAAATTTGCTTACTTTTATCAAACAGCAAAGGACTGCATGCTCTGGCCTAGTTTAGAACTTTATTTCTTGCCCACCTTTCTTTTATCTGGATACTTAAGAATTGCCTCCATATTTATCTATCTATTTCTGTAGTAATTGTACATTTAAGAATTGCCTCCATATTTATCTATCTATTTCTGTAGTAATTGTACATTTCAGAAGCAGAACTTGAAACATTCTGCTTTCAAAAAAGGAAACACATGAAACCTGAAATATGAGACTGTTTTCTGTGACAAATTTTCCACTGCAATTTGTTCAGTAATCAGAATTGTCCAGTTTAACATTCCATTTATTATTTGTAAGATTGGGACACTGATGTTTAATGCTATTAGGAGGTTTTCATTTGAAAACATTTCCTATACTAGATCCTTCCTCTAGATGTCATGAAGCAATTTCTACTGAATATGTAGCTTGGGGAGATGCTAATTTAAATCAATAGCTTGCTTTCAAAAGGAAAGTGAAATTTCATCAAAAGGAAAGTGAAATTTCATAATGGAGCAATACTACCCCTTAATCACTTCTTAAAAATTTCAGCAGAATTATACAGAAAAATACCGACATAATACTTTGTTCTTATCTTCTTCCTTCAGCCCTTTGTCTATCTAGAAACAAGATTCTGGGTTGGGGGTTTTTTTTTGGTTAGTTGGTCCATCCCTCCCTCATTTTTGTTGTTGTTGTTCTGGTTTGTTTGTTTGTTTGGGGTTGTTTTGTTTCTTTGTTCGTTTTCAAAAAAATTGAAATGGATACTAAACCAGAATCTTTATATATGGTGTGATCATATATAGTGAACAGAGTAAGAATAGCTCAGTAGGTTTCAGAAAAAGCCAGACCATAATTTGTTGCATTTCAAGTACACGAGTCATTTACGGATGAAGAAACCTGCAATCATAACAACCAATACAAGCATAATTTTAGCAGGCATTCTACAGTGTCATAAGAAATATAAGCTACAGTAACTTTAACTTTTAACTGGAAGAATCCAAAATAAAAAAACAACATAGATTACTTCTTATCATATTGATACTTGTATATTACACATATATACACATAACTTGTATATTACACATATATACTTGATTATGTGTAATAATCCTTTATTCTATGAATAGACAGTTCCTTAAAATATCCTCTTGTTTTTAAACAATCCATCACCTGGTACCCATCTGAAACCCTATGGTTAGCCTTATTTCAGCTATACAATATCTGGCATACTGTACTAGCTCTGCAAATAAGCCAAGCATTTATCACCAAAAAGTTCTGTACATTGTAAGGCTCACTGTGTTAAGAAATATTGTCAGCTCTGTGACCAGTTCTAAGTTAGAAATCTAAACCTCCATTTTAGGAGTTGTTCTTTTGTCTCTTCTCTTTGGTGAAAACAAGCCTGTTTTTTAGTAGTCTTCTGTAAAGAGAACTTGGATGGACACCAAT
>JAVJGG010000074.1:56514343-56521429 GCA_035590195.1 Aviceda cuculoides
CTTTTTTTACCACTTACTTGGAGGCTACAGAGGCTAAAGAAACTAAGTTCCCATTTCCTCTCTTTCTGCTCACCCTCAGACCAGGACATGCATTGTGCAGAATACTGATGTTCAAAGACAGCAAGTCGAGAATTTGGAATTTCTTAAAGCACAATGATGATGTTTTAAACCTAACCATTCCAGACTATCTTCTCTTGTACACACAGGAATTCTGGGTGAAGCACTAGCAGTCAAAGACAATGTTTAGGAACTTACCTTATTGAAAGAAAAAAATCACATACTTGCAATGTGACTTAAGAGTTTTTATATACTGCAAGTTCTTGCTAGAGGTCAATATCTAGTTTGATAAGCCCACCTAATCTTCACTTAAAAAGGGGAAAAAAAAAAAAAAAAAGTCTTACTCATTCTGACCTAAGTCACCTGAGCAGGCAGCATGGAAGGCAGCAAATAAACCACTCCAAAGGCTCACACTACTTCCATAACTATCACCGTTTTCAGTAAAAAAAGAAGAAAACATTCTACTGAATTATTCAATTTTCAAAAGTGCATACACACCAGCCAGGGAGATGTCTAACTTGGGTCCATTCTATTTTGAACTTTGTGTTGAAAGGGGCACTGGCTTTCTAAAATTCCTGTAAAGACTGCTTTAGGTATTTATTTGGACTCCATGTTGTGACTATTTATTAATTAAACAGAACTGCATCTATTAACGTGAATGCTCAGCAATGCTCTGAGCCAGTTCAAGTGTTTTATGGTTTTCATGGGCTGGTAGTTTACACTGCTGTCATTCTTCAGAAATTGTATTTGCCAAGCAAGCACACATCCCATTCACTCCAAGGAGTTTGGCCAGTGTATTTCCTATGGCTCTCCCTTGCTCCTGACATGCAGAGTTAACAGCTGCCAGAATTCATGGACATCCACAGGAATGTCTTAAACATCTCTGTGTGTTACAGTGTTGTGCACTTTCTTGTGCCAAAAATACTGTATGAAAATATTATTTGGAAGGCTTAAAGTTATTCTTATGACCAAACCAAGATGTCACAGCCCAATAAAACAAAGGCTTCATTCATTTGTTACTGTGTACCTAACATCCACAAGTTCCTAAATGGGCCAAGAGTCTTCCTCTAAATTACATTTGCAAACTGCTGCCCATAGTTTTATAACGTAAAATGTACCTGTAAGGTTGACCTGTTCTGAAAGCAGTAAGTACTTTCTTACACCACCTACAAGATGCAGAAAAGTCTTTGAGAAGCAGATAGAGAAACCTTCTCAAGTCCAGTTTTGCTCAAGAAGTCTACAAAAGATCCAAACATTCAAAGTCAACATGGATCTGTTCTTTTTATTCTTTACATGCATTCAGTATGCCCTTTGGCCATAAAGTTTCTTCTTCACACTTCAATCTTTACCCTAGAGTTTCAAGGCCTCAAATTCTAAGATAATGATTTTTTTAAAAATTAAAGAAATTGTTATAAAAAGTTATTTAAAAATTAGAACAAAGAGAGAGACACAATCTAAAATAATGGTATAATACATTTTGCAGTTGGGTAAGATATTAAAAAAATGCAAAATCTGTAAGGAAGTTTCACATTTTAGTATATTTTGTTACAGTTTCCACATCCCATTCCCCTTTTTAGCAAGTGTTACAGTTCCATGGACTATCAGGAAGTACACAAGAGCTTTTGATTCGAGGCACCTGGTACGTAACTAAGGTACCAGCTAGTGACTGACATTTTCCTTTTGTTCCCCCTCCCTTTTAAAATAAATCTACTGACCAAAAATTCTCAAGTCCTTCCTCTGCTTGAACACCCAAAATCAAGTAAGTAAAAACTGACAAACAACTGCATACAACTAATATTAGCTTATTCTCATACTTCAAGTCTCCTTTTATAATAGCTCTTTTCAGCCTTCAGAACTCCACAAAAATGTTCAATGGAAGTGAAGACTCCCATATACCTGGTTTAAATCTACTGACAACAAGTTTGTTTTCCTTGGTTATTTTTCATGGACCCTGAAGCAGAAGTCTACACCCCTAGAAACTGGGAAAAAATAACCCAAACAGAATAATGGTATTTTACTAGCTTCTCTCAGTCTTTCAGAATGAAAAAGTAGAAACATAAGATCCAATTATTCTGGACCTTGTCTCCAATGCCAGCCAGTAGTTAACTACTAGGGAAAGAGTATGAAGAAACAAACCAAGTCTGAAGTGATGTTTCCTGTGGTATACCTGCCTCTAGAAATCAAGTTAAGGACTTCTTAACACGGAAGAACAAAACTAAACCATCAATGTTTAATAGACAATAAGTCAGCTCCTGTCTGTGGCTGCTGCCCTTTTAAAATCTTTACACATTTGACTTTCACATCACTTAACAATCAATTTCACAATTTGTGTGTTCTGTGTAAAAAACACAGTTTTATTACTTTAAAGCTACAGACTAAACCCAGAAGAGCTCAAAGGTCTTGACAGAATTTTAAGGTAGAAGAAAAAAGTAGTTCCTTAACTACCTTTCCCATACCGTTATGATTTACTTCCTCATCTGTCTTCTACTCACTTTCTCTCCCCCACTTCAGCTCCCAAGCTGAAGAGCAAAGTAACACAAGATGGTTCAAGACAGTCAAAAAGCTGACCACTGCTGAACAGAGGTCTTGTCCACCCCCCAGCCCCAGCATACATCTCTGTCACTGCTAATGCTCAAACAATCTCTGCGTGAGCCAAGTCAGTTCACCAAAACAGCAGGAGATTAAGACAGTAAGGAAAAAAAAAAAAAAGCTGACAGTTTTTCTCCTACGTTTAGCAAATTGAGTGAGCTCAGCAAAAGGTTTGACTACCATCAAAGACCAGAAAACTAAAGAGTGGGAGAGGGAAATGAGACCTCCGAATTTAGCATGACACTGGTTTCTCAAGGGACTTCACCCCTAGTCCAGTCAGGGCGCAGAGCTGCAAGTGGTCTAGACTGTTCTAACTTCTGGCTGCTGCTGAAAGAACCCCAAATCCCCCTCCCTTCTCACTCCCCGAAGGTACATATGTTCCGACCCTTATACATCAATGCCAGCGTCATCTCCTGTAGTTCCATCATTAGCAGTAGCAAGCAGATCTACCTCTCTGATCATAGAAGGGCACACAGTTTATCTGAAGGCTGACAGATGAAAAAAGTATTCTTGAGTTTTCTGAATGCATAATGAAATAAAAATCCTCTCTACTACGTAGACAAAAAATTCCACTTTCCTGAGCCACAGTCACAGGCAGGAACTACTAGTGGTTGTCTAGAATAAAAATGGTAAAATGGTACAAGGACAGAGCAAGCACACACTACTACTCTTTATATGTTTCCCCCAGCCTCCAGCAATTGCCAACAAATAAGGTTCTACATGAGCTAGAATGACACCTATGTGCTTAAGCCACCAAATAAAGACTGCTGTCCAGCATTAGAAAAATCAACACAAGAAACAATTCCCTGGCTGGACTGAGCAAGCGCAGTGGAGCTCTGAAGATGACAGGGGATTTCTCAATTTTGCTACTGAATAGCTTCACTACGGAAAGGACATGCAACTCTTCAAAACTAATGTTACTGTTAACCATGGTATATGTTAATATGCCATGGATTCAGCCTAAGCACACAGAAAACCCAAAGCTGACAGCATGTATTGACTAGATAATGAAATACCTATGCTGACTTAGTTCAAACCTAAAAATCCATAGTAGTGTAACTGTACAGGGTACAGCTTTTTTTTGTTGTTGTTATAGTATAATAAATTCTATGTATTAACTCCATGCACAATTTTAGCACAATTAATTCAACAACTGCAGTAGCATTGGCACTGTGCTCATCACAACCTGCAGAGCTTAAAATATCAGGTCCCAAATCTGCAAATTGCTTATGCACATTCTTGAGTTCACTAAGACTACATAAGCACACACATATTACAGTCTGGGGCCTAAGAAGAAAAGTCAAGGAAGGAAGATGAAGGAAGGAGGGAAGAAATACTCAACACATTTTCTTAGCAGTGAGTGACTACACTCTGATTTGGACATGATCTCAAGTTTATATGTTCATTTTCTTGATAGTGACAAAATAATCTTAAAAGATGAACTTTCTCTTTTGAGAGGCAAGAAGTAACCATACACAAGTATACGCATAATTTTTAGGCCCTCCTGTATATACAGCTTACAGAACTAAGTTACCATGACATTTCAGGTTAACTTTGCAAGCCTGGCTTTTGTCAAGGATTACTACTGTGAAAAGTAGGAAAATCAGTTACAGTTTTTTTAACTTGAAATAATTTTCTGACTTAAAAAAAATTTACTTCGTTTGAACATCTTTATAGCATCTCTGTTACTAGAGATTTCTCTGAATCTCCAGGGCTTCACATTCTGTCTTTGCCTCAACACAGGTATTTCCCTGCTCTTAACAATATATTCCTACAGATTTTTTTAAATCCTTGCCATAGCAACAACTGAAGTTCCCCTTTTTGCCCTGCTGAGAAAGTATGCCTGGCTAGGGCATCCCCGAATGCCAGCAGCCACTGGGAGCACGGAGCAGGGCAGAGGAATGGAAGAATTGAACAGATGCAACCAGGATGAAAGCTCTTAAGTTATGGACTACTCAAAAAGCAGATGCTGGCTGGGGATCAAGATTTTGCTGAGGTACTGCAAGAAGCAACTTGGGTGGTCAGGGGCAAAGAAGGGAAAGGCTACTCCATCAAGAGAGATGAAAGAGCATTTCTGATGGACTGAAGACAAGAGTTGGAGAGAAGTGAAAAGTTTTATCAGCTCATCCTGAAGAGCCTCTGCAGTGGCAAAAATTCCAGGAGAGAATGGAATAGAACAGGACAGCAGTTGAAAGTTATAATGCTAAGGAGCCTGAGAACTTCACTTCTCTAGAAGGAAGAACAAGAAATGGGGCCTCTGTTGTGGCAACAGTTGGGCTTACCAAAGATTTCCACTTCAATTTCCCTTCTATATAACCAAGTCATCATCTTCAGTCAAGACCTTTGTTTTGGAGAAAAAGCATAGAATCTACTTCCTCCCCTCCTTGCCCTTCCCCCAGCTGGGGATAACCAATTGGAAATGTTACAGTAATGGGCAAAATTAAATAGAACTACAGTCATATTAGGTGTGTAGGGAATTCACAATGCATCAGGAAAGAGACTTAATACAATTTAAAGAAAATATGATGGCCCGCCTGATCCTGAATGAGATTTCCACCTATATGATACATATAATTTAATAATACTTAACTCATAGTCAAGCCAGGATGGATTATGATTGTTAGTGCAGTTGTTACTCATCTTCTGTATACAAAACACTACCATAAACTTAATATATTTTTCTAGCTTTCCCATAGATCCACATTCTGTTTCAGCACAAAATTATTATTTTTACCCATTTATTCACATAGGTCAATATGTGGCTCCATGCTGTGAAAAGAGTATGTAAGATCAAACCCAAGACAACAGTACTACACATATGTATAATGGCACCAAACTAGGGCTGGTAAGCAACTGGAACTACTGTATTTCCAAACTTTTGAAAGACTGCTTAAAGTATTTAAGGTTGCAAAGCCACTTTTGCATATGTTCTTGCCCAAATAAAAAAAAAATTCCTTCCTTCTTAATAATACTGCATCACTACCAACACCTATGGTGATAAACCTGGTGTGCAACATAGTTTTGCCAATTCAAATGATGACATCAGTAGATTATTGTCATCAGCATGGACATGCACAAGACAGTTTTGCCTCAGGGGGCAGAACATAGTTGTAAACACTAAAACTCCCAAGATGCCAGAATCACACATTTCATAAAAGGCTTTGATTTTTTAGATCTTTTAAAGATCTGACCATTACTAATTTAAATTTGTGAGATACTTCTAAAAAGGAATCAGTGTTTAGGTCTGCTCAAAAGGTAAATGAAATGAAATCAAAACCACTTAAAAAAACCAAAACAAAACACACTATGCAATTTTCACAGCAACCACTGTGCTCTTCTCACAGCTTTTTAAGGTATGTGTGGGTACTGTTTGGTATTCCTGAAGTTTAAAAGAAAGCATGCATTGAAAAACACAAGGAAATCGTAACCCCTTCAAACAAGTAGTTTTGTTTCTGGTGACTAGAGTCAACTTGCAATTACCCTTCAACTAATTACCTGTGTTCATGACTACGTATGCCACAGATGTTAACTCAGCACTATGTAAATGCAGGTGCACTCTTTTCTCAGCCAGTTCACATGAAGCATTTTTTTTAATGTGGGACAGAGACTAAGTTATTAAGTCTAAAAGACCAAAGCAGCCTTCAAATGCAGGGCCAGCTCAGGACTTTCTGTATCTGATCCTGATGCCAGGAGCACTAGAGAGGGTACTTAAGGCATATCTAAGTAGCTCTGGACCACAACAACCACATCTGGCTAGTACTGAACCCAAGTTTAAGATTCCAGGACTGAGTTGGTGACAACCCTAAACAACAGATGCACAATACTCCTGAACTCTGAGAAGGGTTATTTAATTTGAATAAAGTCAGCTTGTATCCAACAGTGCATGCAATATGTTCACCCTCCTGAATCCCTGAGCTCTTGGATGTGCAGTGTACACACATTAAATCGCTTTATCATGCTGACTCAGTATAGCTGATCAGCTCTTCAGATCATTCCTCAATACCTGCATAATAGAAGATATCCCAGCCCTTCCCATTAATTGAGCTCACAAGCAGTTGTTGCATACAATCTTCTAATTATAACATGAATAAGTAAAGGAGACATGACTTTCTTATCAACATATTGATGCTAAGAATCAGAGCTAGCGCCTACAGCTAATGGGAAACAAGCAAGAAAGAGGCCGTAATTCACATGGTGGACAGAAGATTGAGAAAATTTGTGATTTACACCAGAAATAGTAAGTTTCTTGAGTAACCAAGAAAATAAACTTGTTTTGTGCTTGTATTAACAATACAGTCAACATACAGCAAAAGGAATATCTACATTTTCTGCAATACTTCACTTGCACAAAACATATCCTGAACTCACCAGTAAAATAATTTGATTTAAAAGAATTATTTAAATTTATACTTAAAAACAGACCAACGGGGTGGGGGGGGC
>JAVJGG010000074.1:56526222-56556222 GCA_035590195.1 Aviceda cuculoides
CCCTGTTGGCCAGTTTGGGTCAGCTGCCCTGGCTGTGTCCTGTGCCAGCTTCTTGTGCCCCTCCAGCTTTCTCACTGCCTGGGCGTGAGAAGCTGAAAAGTCCTTGATTTTAGACTAAACACTACTGAGCAACAACTGAAAACACCAGTGTTATCAACATTCTTCCATACTGAACTCAAAACATAGTACCTTGCCAGCTACTAGGAAGACAATTAACTTTATCCCAGCTGAAACCAGGACAACAATAGGGGAAAATGGTATTAAAAAAAAAAAAAAAAAGCAAGTGTACATGGATTAAATCTGAATATCTGGCCAAATTTCCCTCTAACTGTACTGAAAACTTCTGTGGTGTATAGGAGGTGTAAATCAGGTCAGAATTAACCTCTGAAAGGTTTTCTTTAAATATCATAACCTGAGCCATTTCTGATTAATTTTTAAGACATCTTATGTATAGACATGCTATATAAGTATGCATAAGGAACAGAATTTCCTTTTTCTGTATTATCTGTGTTGCAGGAAAGTACTTGTTCTAAATGACGAACCTTCAATATCTGCTTTGTATTTTGTCTTGAACTTCAGTCAGCACTAAGTTAATATATAGGACATAAACTAATTCTTAACTATTGCCTGAAAATGTATCCTAGAAAATGCATTTTTGGATTATATGGGAAGATACTGAAATAGAGAAACATAGATTAAGACAGCAAAACATAAAAGTTTCTTCCATCTTTTTGCTGTAGAATTTCAAGCAATTGTCAGATAGTCATTACCACACATCCCAGAAAAGCGAATACAAAGGTGAGGACGGTCACCTTTCAGAAACTGTTTCCTGCATTAAGAGCCCTTTCCATAGCACAATGTTACACTGCTAAGGCAATGAACATGAAGTTTTCTGTGGCTTTTGCAAGGGCCCTGCAGGGAACAGCCAGCAGTATTTCATAAGCTGTGATTCAGACACCCTGAGGAAAACTTAGCCAGAGTTAGCAAACTGGCAGGGGGGGAATCTATGCAAAGAAAAATCTTTACTCACTGGAAAAAAATCACTGTCAAGAAAGCACAGACAACTGTTGATTATGCAATATTAACAGCATGCTTCACTCTAGATACTTTGTGTTTCTCTGAGGCATAACAATGAATTTTTGTTTCTCTTGGTGTAAATACTTCTCAGTATTCAGTTTTCTTTGTTTATAGTGGTAAAAATTGTAAAACCCCTGATTCTGCAAGGATGATAAGTGTTTTGAAATGTCAGCCTGCTGATTTTTACCGAACAATTTTTGTAGCCTCTGATGGCAGGGAGAAGACGCTAGGAGTTGCTTTTGAACAACACCCATGGGTCTGCAGGCTGCAGTGTTTCCTTGCCATGGCATGCCACAAGACAAAAGGAGTTTGAAAATTCTGCAGTCAAAATCTTAACTCCAAGTTGATTCTCTCCAAACCTTTTACCAAAAGCTCTTGCCAATGTAATTTCTTATGGGAATGTTAATAAAATATTTTACATTTGAACTTGAATGACAGCATAGTGTATTTCAGAGTGTTAGCAAACAAGTTGCTTTTCCCAATTGAATTATTTTTGCCAAATTCAAATGTGGAGCATGTAATCACAGATGTCATGAACTCTGCCTCACAAAGCAGACTGCCTAGCAGAGTTTCATGGAGTAGTAACAGCCAAATGCTTGAGAGCTGCACTAAGTCTTTGTTTCATTCATTCACGTTTGACTTTGCAGGGTATTCTGGTCTATTTAACAGAGGGAGTACACAACAAATGAATAGTCTGCAGTGCAGTGGGTACGATGAATTAACATTTATTTACAGCTACTACTGGCTGCAACAGCATAGAAGCCTTACAGTGCAAGACAGACAAGCTTTCCGTCTGGCAGAGAGGTAAAAGAAAGCTAAAGCAGCAGGCAGCTCTGTTCATAGAAGGCAATAATATAGGTGTAAAATAATTCTACCAAGGAGAAAACAAAATTTTACACATCCACTTTATAATTGCTCAGAGAAATTCTGCTTTCTCACAGCTAGGCAATGGCTGAGATAGAAATGGAACAAAGACATTGAAGAATAACCATAAATAGATTGTTAATATTTGATTAGAAGTTAAGATGCTGTCTGTAAAGTGATTCTTAAAGGAACTGTGACCAGTACCTCCTGCTCCCAAACCCTGGTAATGTCATTAGCATAACTAATGTTAGCATAATGCCATTTTTAAGGCCAGCAGTCATTCTCTGGGACCGAGCAGGTCACATATTTGTTCCCTTTCTCCCCATTTTCAGGCCCTGAAGGTCCTGTGCACCAAGTAGACAAACCAAACAGATTTCTTCTACCCCTCCCCACCACGTTCAAGGTTCCAGGCACCCGGCCAACCCGGTGTTGTTGATGACCCTGCCACAGGACAGAGAAGCATAACAGCACCCAGAGCACTGTCTGTAAAACCAAGCAGTTACAAGTCCTCAGGGGAAACCTGGACCAGAACTGATGCTGGACAGTGAGACCAGGACCCCCGGTGGCCAGGGACAATCGTCTGCTTCCTCTGGGGATGGAGGGAGTGACTTGTATTCTTTTATATGATTGCTATGTTGATACAGAGAACTATGTATTAAGATCCAACCCAATCTGCAAAGAGTGCAGGTGATTTGTAACACAACTTAACTTATGGTTTCTAAATTCTGTATTATACTATTTACAAATTGTACTGCAGTGATTCTGCTTGTAGAAATCCTGTGCCATTCTAATCACAAATTCTGTGCTATACTAGTCATAAAACCCTGTTAAGAAAATAAAGCTTTAATTGTAACTACAACTTAGTGCTGTATCATTCTGCCAAGGATCTCTGAAAGAACCTGTCTGTCCCCTCAGTCCCAGGTGACTGGTAGGAACAAATAAAGAGGCAACATTAGCACCGTCAGCTCAGTCCTAGAGTTATAAATGGCTGATGGTTCAAGGGCTGTTTTCCTTCATGATTATACTTAGTTGAGGCTAACCATTTAAGGGGTCAAATTCTTGGAAAAAAAACCCCCTTTGAGTCTGTGTTTGAAAGAACTTCCCCACATACTGCATTTAAATCAATAAGAAAGAAAAAAAATAGCTTCAATGAATGAATAAGAAAGATGAATGTAGTTTCAGTGGAGTACGGTTCAGGACAGTCTGCAGAGGTCTTGGTTTTTTTCCATGTCCTTTTGTTGTGTGTTAATCGCTTGCCCTGACTCTCGACACTGCCAGTGACCAGTATCTCTTGAGAAAAGCTGGCTACGAGGTAGGATATCATGTTGCTTTTGGTGACATGCCAGTCACCAGCAGTAGCCAGCAGCTGTGGGAGTGTGGCTGTCACCATCGGGCCCCGTTCAGACATGGCATAGGGAGGGCCAAGATCACCCAAGTCCACGGAGCTGCGTTATCTGCAGAGGCTGACAAACGTGACCCCACATACAGGGCTCAGCAAGCCTCCCTGGAGACCTGTGAGCCGGACCAGCCCAAACACAGCCTTGGCTTGGCAGGTTGTCTCTGCAGGAAGACACAGGTCTCAAAATAAACAGCCTGCATAACCCTGTGAACAACTATGACCTGGAGACAAGTTCACAGATATAATACATATTTGATATGCAAACCTGCCATCACCCACACAGGAGGAGGAGGAAGGAGAGCAGCATTCTGTCAGGCACAAGGGAAAACACAGCCGCTTACTTTAACAGAATCTCAGATCTCATTAATCTGGCTTTAGAAAGCTGTATCAAGTCATGCTGGCCCTGAAGCTGTTCTAAACAATTCCAAGGCAGCACAATTACACTACCTATGCTTTGAAAATACAGACCGTTGCATGGAAAGTTGCATTACCACCATGCACCTACACATGCATTACTTTTTCAAAAATAGTCTTCGATGTCATTTCTATATTTGACATAGTTCTTCAACAACAAGTAACAGTAAAAAAAAAAAATTGCCTAGAAGCAGCAATATTAAGAAAAGTAACTCATGTTTCCAAGTGCTACAAATGTTTTATTTCCAGCCCTGAAGCATTAACATGCGTCACTAACAGTGTTTAGGCTCAGTTACAGAATTTTAGTAGAATGCAATTGTTTTCTTACAGCTAATTCAGATAACTAAACAGACAATAACATACCAAATCTGAGTTTGTATTTAAGCACATATGATAACTTGAAAAAAATGTTACTGGTGGATGCTGAAGTATATTGTAAAATGTGTCTAAAAGCATGATCTACTTCATTATTAATACATGTTTGTATTAGTACCTGAAAATTGTAAACTAACACTTTAAAAAATAGTAATTTTATTTCTAAGAGTCTGGATATCTGGATATTCAGGAAAGTATGAATAATGCTTTCCAGGACAGACACTCCTTTTTTAATTAAAGGAGGGTTTATTTTTTCCAGAACTCCTTTGAAACAATTTCTAGCTTGATTGGTCATAGGTACCTTTCCATGTGAATTAGTGACATTACACCAGAGTTGAATGCACTCTGTCATGAAGACTGTGAATCCTATTGTATCTTTTGGGTGGTATAGAAACTGTCAATTCTTCAATGAATTTTGGCACCATTCTGCTTGTGTTGCATCTGGTTGAAGGTTTTTCGTAAGATCTATTAGCCCTAAGTCATTACGTGCACACTGTTGCATAGAGGCAGGTGCCTAAACATAATTTGCTGATGTTCTTAGCTATGCTGACATATGGAGCAAGTCATTCTGTATGCAGGACTCTTACACGTACCTTCACATATTCCCCAGTATTGCTCCTTCCCAGCATCTCACATGTAAAACTGCAGCTGCTGTGAATATGACTTCCTCTCCTCTGACCAGTGTCATCTGGTCATCTCAGCTTTCGTTTGGCTCCACATAAGGAATATTTCCAAGGCAGTTTGTTACATGTTTTGCAAAAATTCATTTGAGTGGGTGTAATTGTCACTGCCAATATACTAAGCCTTCTGTCTGAAAAATCCAGCTAAGTCTTTTTTATTTTCTTCTGGATAAGAACACACGTAATGATTACTGCTCATCCCCATTTCACTTAAGAATGAAGGACTAGAAGCAGCTAATCAGCCTGATGAACTCAGATCTCTGCACACATAAACAACTATGTAATAGATGTTTGATCTGAAATGTTTGCAGTGCACCCAATTCACATGAGAGGGAACACACCAGGCTGCAAAGCACTTCCTACAACACATAACATTCTCTGGGAAAGATCAGATTAAGAAGTTAATGCCACACTTATGCTTCGTCACAACAAAAGAGCAGACAGACTCAAAAGCATTGCAGTATGCCACCAGTCTCTCTGTTATTAGCAATTCCCAGTTAATGTGCCTCTCAATTAAAGACTACCCTTAATAAACACACAACTTCTAAGCTGTGAAAATAGTAAGTCTCATTAATTCCATACTCTCGTAGTATCACTTCTTCCCTTCTAAATTTGTCTCCTTGGCTTTAGTAAGGGAGTTTCTGAAATAACTGGGCTGTTGCAATGGAGCTGTTTTGTGTTGTACCACTAGTTCATTCGGACTCTAGAGCCAACATGTTTGTCAGGTGATATAGTTCAAATTAGAAGTATTATGCCACTTCCACCTATGCTGCTGAGGTTGGAGCATAGCTTGCAGAAGGAGGTGCAGTTATCTCTAAATTCCAGTAAACCTCTGTGGCAGTTTCCATCATCTTGTCCATTACCAGTTGGTTTAGACAGCTTGAAAAACCCATGGCCATAGCCATGCCAAATGTATATTTGCTTCAGCTGAGGACTGAGACCGTTACTTTAATAAGTAAATGCTCAATGAGCTTTTATACTATTTTGTTTATCCATCAAAACCATCTGTGCAGTTTGAATATAATTTTGTTTTCGTTTATGATAAAACAAAGTGTGGAAATTATTTAGTCTTCAGATTTTATCTTTTTTGTAGGAAAAGCAAATTTCAGTCAGCCTCCCTAAAGGGTACTACATAAATAAGATCAGATTTTGAATAAAAGTTCATAGTATCGCCTTGATTTTTTTTATATATTCAGTAGATAAAATTAACCTCTGTACAGCTGGCCAGCACAAAGCTAGGCACCATTTAAGTGTGCAAGAATTCATTTCCCTGGTTGTGATCATACAACATAGTGTCATTATTCCTTGTAGTGTAGAACTCTTGACCCACTTTCTTACCAAGTGATCATCACTAGTCAAAATGATCTTCCACAAATATCCCCCCCCACCCCCCCAAAATGCTTAGAGAATTGTTAAATGCCACAAATACAGACAAGTAGCACAGGCCATGGGACAGGACACGGATAAAATGGGATGCTGCTGCAGTTTGCAAGATACCTACTACACATGGTGAACCAAGTGGCAGCTGTGTTTTGTTACAGGAGAGGCTCAGTTATGTTGGGAAATTAGGTGAGGGAAGAAGGAGACACCAGGCAGAAGCTGAAAAGAGTCAGGGGCAAAGTCCATTCCCGTTTCTGCCTTTGTACCTTCTCCAAACACCACCGGGACAGATTCTGATTTCATCTATGCTTCTGTGAAAAGAAAGTAGCCCACTGGGATATGGTGGTATAAAATCAGAAGGAAACCTACTCATCTTCAGCAAAGTTATAGTGACAGTACAATTTACCCTGGGTAGAGAAGGCAGCAATGGTGATTCCTCAAATATTACACTGCTGGGGAGCGCAGGTTACAAAACAGCCCTCTCATACAATTTTGAGGGTTAAACTGTGCCTATAATAAATGCTAAGCTACAATTCAAACCATTTTAGCTAACTCAAGGCTTTTTTAAAAAAAGTATTTCCCAGCTCAGACCAACCATTAGGTGAAGAGCTGGAAGTAGTGATAGAAAAAGGGATTTATGTGTGTGCATCAAAAGGAGAATATATCCCTTTGTGAATGATTTCCATGGGTGCCCTACCTACAAATGAAGAGATATGTGATATAACAATTCATTGTTCTGACACACATTACAATCATGATGTGCAGTTTTTAATGCATTGTGTTACATTAAGCTTAGCCCATGGTCTAACACCATGTAACATAAATTTCTGTGAAGGGAGTAACATAACACGATACTGTCTTTTAAAAGACACACACGATTTTTTCAGATCACCTACTTTTTATCCATGAATGCCCAATCCAAAAATCAAGGTGGCAGATGAAAGTGGAGTGAATGAGTATCCACAAACCAGAGTATTTATCTTGTGTAGTTTTGCTCATTGCTACCTGTAGTCAATGACTCCAGTCAATTTTTATGTTGTAATGCATGAGCAAAGTTGATGGACATATTTTTTTGTCACCCCCAGTTAGATTTTATTCAGGGTCAATCAAGGGAGACCTGACAGCCGTTAAGACTGTAAAACACACTGAGAATCCTCACAAGTGTTTATTTCTCAATAGAGAGAGGGGCTTTGATTATGAACTGTCACTAACCTTATTTTGGCTTCTCTTTTTTTGTCCTAACCTGGAGGCAGATTCTCTCTTTTAATTGATAGTTTATTTTAAAATAGAAATATCAATTTAAGTGATTCTTGTTGGAATGAAATAAAATGAATTATTGATTTGACAATAACTGGATATAATAAAAATCTCCAGTGAAAGATCAAATTCAAATCTGAAGTTGAAAGAATTCACAGAATAAAACTGCATGTGACCAGCAATCTTTGGGAAAAAAAGAGGTATTTTTATATAGAGATTTTCATGTATTTACATATACATTTGCTTATTTATCTCTCCCCAAGTCATTACAAAGATTCAGGATTTTTTAAGATATTTTATATAAATATCTGCTTGATTGCTGAGTTATTAACTCCATTTTTAATTTAATCCTTTCTGTGGTACAATACAAAGCAAAACCGTGAAACTCATAGACATCAACTGACATCTGTGTGGGTTTGACTGATCACATGCTTCAGTGCAAAGTTTAAATATCGGCAAAGGAGATTCCTCCTTTATTGGCCACATCTGAAAACTACAATTCTTACCAGAGACTGAACACTCAGGACAATGTTCTTCAATGAAGAAACAATCTTTGCCAGTGCTTAGCAGACAGGAACATGTTGGTAGCACACAAAGGTGGAGGACTGCGATGTAGCTGGCACCAAATAGGCAGATCACGCTAATATCCCTTATGGTGCTGATTGTGATGTTCTGAAAGCTTCTCATGAGTCAATAAAGAAGGAAGATAGTATCTGTAGACTGTAGCATCAAGATGAAGCAGTATTTAGAAAGCCTGAGGGAGGTAAAAAAATGTATACTTTTAATAGGGCAGCAATCTTTATTGACAGAGATAAACACACTGTCAAGATATAGCTTGACACTGTAAAGCAACTGGCACAAAATCACACTACATTGTGATTAATGTTTAGCACTCTACAGTGTCAGTTTAGTACACTTTAGTTTGGAAATTGGTGTGTTGTAATTGGTTAATTATTATAATGTAGGAATTTTTGGTGAGTTCTTGCAGGAATCTGTTCACCAGACCTAAGCTATTAGATATATTTATTAATCACCTGAAAGGAAGTGTAAAATAATTGCTAGTAAAGCCTGTTGATGGCACAAATGCTGTTGACATTGTAAGTAACAAGAACAGATTAGTTCTGTAAACCAATTTGTATTGCTGGATGAAATAAACTTATTCAAAATACATAATTTCAACACTGGAAAAGTCAGGGTTATACACGTAGGAGCAAAGAATATAAGTCACACTTACAGAGTGTAAAACTGTGACTTGGAAACCAGGAACCCTGGAAAAGGACTGTTGGGTTGTGATGGCTAACCAGCTGAACATGAGCCCAGCTATAATGCCATGGCTGACAGAGAGCAGGTATCATGCATTAATATACTGACATGTCAGTATTATGTAGGAGGCTTAATATCGAGAAATGCCAAAAGAGTGAGGCTCTGGCTGGAATCACATGCCCAGTTCTACACTTCAAAATGGCAAAAAATCTTGTAAGGCTCAGAACAAATCTATAGGAGCGATACAGTACCTGGAAAACATAATCCACACAGCAAGGCACAAGGAGCTAAGGGTATTTAGTCAGCAAAGGAAAGAAGGGATTTGGACAGTCTGTAATCTACATAGAGAAGGAATTTCTGACAGAAGCAGGTTCACAACCCACCAGAAATAATGAGCAGTAGGATACAAAAGCAAGCTCAAACTAGGCAAAATCAGGATTGAATTAAGGGGCCAAATTTTAAGTACTGAGCAATTAACTACTGGGAAAAATACCAATGGGTAAGGGAGATGTAAGTGTTTAAGACTGGATGTTTTTCTGTAAAATATGCTTTGGCTTAACTGCACATTAAAGCTCAGTGTAGAAATTAGCAGGTGAAATCCATGTGGGGGCTTAGGACAGATAATTTTAGTAATTCTCTCCATCCCTAAAAGTCTGCTTGTCAAAACACAGCAACAGAACTGAGGAACCAGGCTCTTGTACAGCAGACTCAGCTGCAAGATCTGAAATCCACCCACTGAAAACAAACTTAAGACTGGAGACCTGCTCCTAGGTTATTAAGTTTTTTATGGAGAAGAAAGGTGAGATAGAGGTCTGTTTACTTTTCTATTACATCTAGAGCATCGAGGTGCAGAAGATGCTAGGAATAATTACAACAAAATGTCACACAGTAAATATTATACCAATACTGATTTAGCTAAAATTAGCCTGATCAAACCAGTTTAATGGAATTTTCATAATTATAGTCTTCAGTGAGGAATGAAAGCCTTTCTATTTTCAGAAATAGAATTTATTATTTTTAATATATATAAAGCTTTCAAGGTACATACTCAAGCAATCATTCCTAATCCAGCAGAAAACATGAGCGTAACAGGGAACTAAGCCCCGGAAATATCAGGTACACCTGAATTGTACTTTAGTAGCAAGCCTCATCTAGCTTAAATTAAGATTAGTCAGGATTAGGTGTCTAGTCTGTGCCTGTTACGCTTCTTTTACAGTGAAGGGAAACAGACATCTCTAGAGTTCAGTTCATGCTGTGCGAGTTGGGTATGTAAAACTGTTTGGATGATTCATCATCTCAAATGACTGAAATTAGTTGAGATTAATCCACACTAAATGCTTAAACTGAAAAGGTTACACACCCCCAACTCAAATCTCTTTTAATCCTGGAGATGTTTAAAGTTTGTAGGCACTACATTTCCAACACTGACAATGGGGAAAATTCCTCTAGGCATGCAGAGAAACACCTCAGCACTGACCATACACACCATGCCACACTTGTGACTAGTTTAGAAATCCCAGCAAGGTTTTCTGTCCCTTCATCATCTTTGGAGTGATTATTTGCTGCTGGTTTTACTCTGCATCTTAACCAAACCTACTCTGGATTTAGAAGAACATGGGTCAATGCTCAGTTTTTTCTGCCAGGAAACTATCTGCAGTGGGAGCACAGAAAATATTAGGCAAGGAAAAAACTCTTTTTCTCCTGTTAGTGCTGTTTCATGTTTCCTGTAATAATTCCATATGATTGAAGCAGAGAGAGAAAGAAGAGTGACAGTGCAGCCAAGTGGCTAGGTCACCTTCCTGTGGGAAAATATTTGTATGCAAAATGGTAAAACCTCAGCAGGTGGATTAGGGCTGGCTGCCTTCTCAGAAAGTCCCCACTTACCTGGTCATATGGACTCTGCCTTAAGAGATCTTCCCTGGCAGAAGAGGGAATTCAAGCAAGGTGAAAACTTGAACCACTGACCTACTGGGTAAAGCAGCTGCACTAATGCATTTAGGCTTTTAAAGAAAAGGTGTAGCTGTCTGAATCCATTAGAGAGTTCAGGCAGGGTATCCTGAGTATAAGAAAGCACCTGAAAGTACATCAGAGATGGCACTGAAAGGCCAGATTTGAGACAGTAGGTATGGTTTTCCCACTGATACTTTCTGCAGTGCCCTGCTTAGATTCTGGTTAGAGAGATGTAATGCCTCAGTGACTGTACCAGTAGCCCAGACACCCAGTGTGGTTGCTGGGAATTTCTAGAGGTGCTCAGAAGTTAGACTAAACATAGATGTTTATATTTAATGAAAAAAATCTAGTCGAATTAAATGCATTAAAAACAAAACTGAAATCAGATGTAAACCACTGGTAACCTCTATTAAAGCTTAGATTTTCTCAGCATTATTTCAGTATATTAGAAAGATTCTCCTACTCAGTGGCTCAAACAAAGCTACTTGGGGAATTAGTAGAAAAGCATTAAATTTTTAAGGTCAGCATGGACTTTATCAAAATAATGATTAGGTCTTCAAATCCAGAAATGTATACTTTTTCTGCCTTTACTGTGATGCTGATATTGGTTTTTGCACTTTTTCAAGTTTTGCTCTACAGAAAAGCCTCTATTTTCTTTGGTGTTTGTTTTAACTGAACTAGCAGGTACAGCAAATATTTTTGTCATTTAATTAGCATTACTCAGGCAAAATTCAGAAATGGATTGAAGGGTGAAAATGCAGGATTGTTTTCTAGTCTATGAATAAAAAAATTGGAGAAGATAACACAGACAAAACCCTAATGGTAAGGGATCAGATTTCCAAAGATATTTTGGTGCCCGGACATGGAGGCAGATGACCAGTGGGAGTTTCAAAATCCCTCCTACAAATTAAATATCTGACTCCTATTGACTTCAGGCGAAATGAGGCACTAGCCCCTATAGGCACTTCCGATAATCTCACTAGCCATTTATCTGCATGTTAGACATCTAAGTGTTAGCTCCTGGAGACAGGAAATAATCTCTCAGTTCACTAAATAATGTGTCCACTTTGTTCATTGAGTAATCTGGCTAGTTTTAAATAAGTTTTCCTTTTATAAGGAAAAAAAGCAATGGCATACATTTAAGACAGTTAAATACAATTAATTAAACTTGGTTTACACATTTAAATTGGTTTTTAATTTCCACCCTAATGCATTTTGATACAAACCCTGAATAAAACCACCATTTAGAAAAGCCTTTTGCTATTTTCTGAGATAATATGAATGTAAAATGTAAACATCTGAACAAATTACAATAATTCTTACACTCTCACTGTGTATATTTATACGATAAAAAGAAAAAGAGATTGGAACGTATCAAATAAACATTGCAAGTATGGTTGCAAATCAGCTTGTATTAATTATTATACCAGTCAGTGAGAACTAAGTTAATTACCAAGTTCAAATGTGAAGCAAAAATAAAATCAGCTGTTTAAATCAAGGCTTCGTTCTCATTGTTTTTAAACCTGATTAAAATTGGAAGCTTAAATTACTATAAGCAGGTAAAGACTAGCAAAGATCTGGAAGATACAGCCCTGTGAAATACAGTCACAATCTCTTAAATCTGTTCTTTCCAGAATCACAAGAAATGTTGCACCTTGTTCTCCCGTTTATTGAACCAGATCTATGAAGATTTCTGTGCCTTAATGCAAACATAACACAATGTAAGTGCCCTGTTCTCTGAGTTTATCATTACCCTTAGCTCTGTTGCCAGCAGATCACAGGTAACATTTGCCTGTAATAACCCATAATATTCAGAGCTTTTCCATTTCTGTGTAACACTTCCCAAGTAACAGCTGGGCCCTTTGAATGCTTGAGTTTAATTCCTTGATTTTCAGAACCCTCAACTCATTCCCCCTCTGTGTCTATCTGGCAAGTGAAACACTCAGCTGTTAGAAAGGGAATAACATAGCCCAAATCTTGTACTGTCAAGTTGAAAAGGGCATATACATGATGCAGCTTGTATATATTAACCCTATGGTCTGCAAATGCTTTGCTTAAAATGTGCAGGGAATGAAGTAGATAAAATCAGAATGCAGAATAATTGATGAAAAATAACATCCTCTTCTTTTCACTGACACTCAGGCCAAAACGTTTTATCTCTTTGTTTTTGAAATCTTGCTGCATCTTGATAAGAAAGCTAGGAGGGGCAGGCAGGGAGCTAAATTTTCTTATTGAGTGCAGGAATAATGAGACTTGTGTGTATAACTTTTTTGCACCACTTGGAAAATTGCCTCCTATTGCATTTCTTTGAGGCTGGAAGAATAACCTTTATACCTCTAAGGGTTATAAAAGGCCTAAGTAAACATTTAATGGTATGGAAACAATAATGTGACATCACTCCAGTAAATACAGCTTTGTGCTGTGCAGCTTGTTTTACAATAATGGTGTTACTTAGTCATTTATTGGTCTTGTGAGCAGCTGGAAAGAAAGGGGAAAAAACCCAAACAAAACCAAACAGGTGCACTTAGGGGAACTGCCTTGTCTGAGAGCTGAGAAATACACTTAGTTTTACTACACAAGTGTATAGCTGAATAGGGCAAGGTTTGCTTGGCTTGAGCTTCTCCGTACAAGCTTTGGTTTGGTGTATAAATGCACAACTGTTTATTTACCTAAACCATTTTGCTAGAACCAGCGGCTGACTCTGGTATTTGCTAATTTGTTTTATTTAATTATGAGGTCCTTGATCAGCACCCTTTGCCCTCCAGCAATCACTATTCCTTCAGCACAGGGGAGACTGTAGGCCACATAAAAGCCGTTTTGGCTTTCTCTCTATGTTCACAGAAGAGCAAGGGGGACCTTAAAGCTGTCCTCACTGGCCAGGGTATCCACAGCCCACAAAGAGCGTCTGGTTTCTTGGCACCTTCCATTAATTCTCATTTTAATTTGGTGTTGCATCACCACTAAAGTTGAGGTAGGAGACCCCAGAGAGGCCTAGCCAAATTCCTGAGAGTTTGAAACATCTGAAGGAAGAAAGGGACAACCAAATCTGTGCTGCACACAAACACAGGGCAGAGCAAAGCCTGAGCTGCATGTCCTCTTTGCTACCCAGCAGCCCCCAGCATGATGAAAACAAGGTCCTCTTCTCTGTGGAAGAGCTCTTCATGCATTGGCAACCTTTCCCAAGGTTTCGATAACCCTGGCCCCTATGGTTAGTCCATATCACCATAGCAGTGCTCGGATGTGAGACGAGCTGGCTCAGGGAAACAGATGGACTTGTACCTCCTGGGGGCTTCCTTGTGGGCTCTTGGGGGTCTCTGCTTCAAGAACTACTGTAACTGTCAATATGCCAGTGCTGTATGTACCGAGGGAAGATCTTCCCTCCCTCAGCTCCCAGGCACTGGCTGTGGGATGTGGCACAAATGGAACATAATGGTTTCTCACTCATTTTAAGATAAGAGAGCTACAACTCAAATTTTCTCTCCCTTGTCTCGCTGGAGAGCTTATATGTTAAGAGCACTTGTATAAAGTTGCTGGAGTAGAAAGTATGTATTATTTATTATTTTCATGCTTGCAACAGTTTGACAGAAGACAAGAGGAGATGACATTTGAAAGGAATATAGGAAAGAGAAGAGGTACATTAAAAGATCATGAGAAACACTTTGTCAGCTAGTTCCTGCCTGTACACTGCCTTGATTAGATGAAATGCATGTGTACATTTATCCTGTACAAGAAATAAATGATAGCAATACATGAAGGTTTTACAAGTACAACTTGGAGATAAATTAACTACTCAGAGGTGGTAATGTGAGCAATGATATAAACTATGTGCCTTACTGTCACCTGTTTTGTGCCTTCCACTTTTGTTTCATGGAAAACGGCTATTGAAATTTTTTGAAAATACTTTGACAGCAGTTGATTTGGATTTTTTTACCCCTCCACTTGACCGGCACAAGATGTTAATGAATGCTAGTTCAGCCAAAAGGGAAATCAGGTCAGTGTCTTATCTGGCTTATAAAAGCTTCCTACCACAGAATAATTATCTTAAGACTTTTTATGGTTAGAAACTAATATTATGCTCCTTAGGAAAGAATTTGAAAGAGGGGAAGCACCTGCTGCAGATCACTAAGATAGTTTCTCTTAAAAGTATGGGATTCTTCATCTGTTCCATTTTGGGGATCCCCAAGCAGCTAGGTGTCTTTGGGTGAGGGTTCCTTGCAAAAAGAGAGAAAAAAGAAATCACTTCGTCAAAGCTTGAGAGGTGGAGAGGTAACAGCATGCAGGCTCCTGGGGACAGATCCTTCTTTGGAGTAAATAGCTGTAGCTCTCCTGGAGTTATGACAATTTAGACCAGCAAAGAGCTCCCCTTTGAGCTCTATATTTGTCCTTTTGGGAATTAGACTAGACCATTTCAACACATATATTGGAGGAGATGTACAATCTCTGCTTCTATTTATAAAGTGTAAAAAGAGGCAATCTCTTCAAATTGTGGGAATTTATCTTGAAGTTTATATGATATTCTTTCATAAATTGCTGTTGTAGCAAGAGATTGAAGCCATTTATCAGCAGGTATTGGAGATGTTACAATGATACATTATGATACATTTAGCTACCAATATTTAGCTATCAATATGATACATTTATCATCAATATCTAGCCAATACTACCAATAATTTAGCAGGAGAGGTTAGATGAAAATACTCTGATGTATCATTAGGGAGACAGAGTGTCTGGAATGGAAGACTCCAGTATCATTTATATTTCTCGTGTTACTGTGTTCCAAAATTGCATCACTGCAGACCAGGGGGATTTTTTAGAGTGTGTCTTCCCTTTACTAGTAGGTGGTTTTACCTCCTTACACAGAAGTCTGCCCAGCTCTGAGTCCTCAGATTACAAACATCAAGGTAGCAGATTTTGGCACAGAAGTTTGCAGATGATGAAATTCACAATCTAACTTAGAAGAATGGGATTTGAGCATAAACAGCCTGTTTTATTACTGCTCAACTGCTTGTGTTACTAATTATAGTCACACAAGGGAGCTAAATGCTGTGGGTTTGCATTTTGGGTGTTTTGTTTGGTTTTATGACATAATTTGCAAAACCATCAATAACCATAAAAGCAAGTTAGCAAAGAAATTAGCACCCCAAATCCTGAGTATAAAGCACAGGATGGAAAGAGGTGCCCAAGCAGATGTCAGAATATGCTGGATAGTCCAGTTTGGACTTGTGAAGGCGGCCTGTCATCCAAACAGTCATTTCTCTCGCAAGTCAGTGGTGATCCAGTGGAGCTGCAATGTCATAGAATCATAGAATCACAGAATGGTTTGGATTGGAAGGGACCTTTAAAGGTCATCTAGTCCAACCACCCTGCAATGAGCAGGGACATCTTTAATTAGATCAGGTTACTCAGAGCCCCGTCCAACATGAATGTTTCCAGGAACGGGGCATCTGCCTTTCCAAATCCTCTTTCAAGTTTTTCACAGCATTTCAGCTCATAGCTGAATAGGAAGCTATTAAGGATATCTAGCTATCCATAAGCCTATCATTTTGTAATTGAATATTAGATAGCAAAAAGTAGGCAGCCATGGGGAGAAGTTGCAAACAGCACACCCAAGCTCTGGAAATAAACTCCTCAGTGTAGCAAGGACAGTCACAGGAAGAAATAGCAAGTGAAGTCTCAACACTGTCTACACATGCTGAGACAGCAGCAGGTTACGTGGCAATTGGTCCAGCCGAGGCTCACTGAATACAGTAAAAACATTCTTGTTCACATTAATGCTTCTTCCTAATAGTCATTCAGAAAACAGCCACTCAGAAAGTTCACGCATCACCATGATTGCCAGAAGAGCAACTCTGAAATAGTTTTTCCTGTAACTCATTTTCAATTAATCATACTGATGAGAAGAGAAAGTGTTTTCACTAAGTTTATTCAGAGTGCTCCAAAATCCCGGTTTAGCCTGAAAGCCTCTGAGTGCCTCACTTTGATTACATGCAGCTTTATTAATGAACGACATATTGACAGTAACTTTCTGCGGTGATGAAAAAGCTATTCAGACACACAAATCTCAAAAAGACTACAAAAATCTCAGAATGACCTGACAAAACTAGCTGAATAAGCAATGTGAAATTTGGTGAAATAAAACATACAAGTATAAGGAGGAAGCATCCTTGTATGTAGCTCAGTGAAGTTCCAAACTTGAAAATGGCTGTACTCGACAAAAGCAGGCAAGGTGTTTGGATGTATCTGAAATTGGATGATAATAAAGCAGAAAATAAAATGTCATCATATTTTATGGCATTATAAATACTTTATCTTCTCTGGAATACTGTGCTCAGTTCTGCTCACTGAATCTAAAAGAGATATTTGCAGAATTAGGCTGTGTCTGTACTGCACCAGACAAAAAAGCAGAAGACAGCCCAGAGTACTCCCCATCAAGCTCCACCTGTCCATGTTGCCATACCAATAACGTCAGAATGACAACTCATATGCAAACAGCCTACCTACACAGCCTGCACCTGGGGTACAGAAGACTGGATCAGTTATTTTTCTGCCCGGCCTTGGCCGGGTCATGCTGCTGTGCTGGGATTTGCGGCAGTGGGCCAGGCTGAGCCCTCTGCGCTCACCACACTGAAGGTAGGATGGGCTGCAGCTGAATCTCACCACATGTCCTTACCCAAGTCTAATCTTACATCCAAACAATAGAAAGGTGAAGTAGGGTGGACTCGAGGTCAAGGTTGAACGTGGGATCACCATGCAGTGTTGGAATGGCCCCAGAAGTCCTGGAGAAGGAAAATCATTAGAAGGGAATGGAGATAGAAAGAGGCATGGAAAAACTCACATGCAGAGAATGGCTCAGGGGATCTGGATTTATATTCTATGAAAAAGGATGCCAATAACAGAGGATGTGATAAAAATATTTAAAATAACAAATAGCCTGTAGGAGAAACTTTCCCTTCTGTCTTACAACAGAAGTGAAATGAGAAGACAGCAGATTCAAAACAGTGAAAGGTTTGTTTTCAGCTGGCAATTAACAAAACAAAGTCACTAGATATCAGTGAAAGCAAGAACAGCAGTATTCAGAGGAAGAGTTATCGTCTGCCATGAGGAACAGAATACTCTGTGTTAATGCCAAAGAGTTTTGAAAGAGTCGTAAAGGTTGAGCTTTGATGATTAAGCTAGTCTCCGGCTACCAAGAGTTAATCCAAAAATGTCTTTCATGTGAAACACATGAGCTCACATCTTCCTCCTGTTTATACTACTTCTGAAGCAGATGCCGCTATGGAGAGGGGACCCTGGCCTAGACTGATGTTCATGATAATAATAATTGCAGTGCTTGTCTCCTAGTTTAAAATGACATTTATTTAAAACATTGGAAAGCAGTGCTAGTTTAGTGGTAATTTAGAAACAGAGGACAAATTGTGGTAGCTGAACATTATCACTCCTGAAGAAAAGTGACTAGAAGGAGGTTTAATCATGATTTATTATGTGTACTTGCTAAGTACCAGTATTTAGTCCAACACCAGTTCAGTATAGAGATTAGAGGTCCAATCCTTTAAACCTTTTCAAGCAAAGAAGCTCTTTTTGCCACCAGGGACTGATCCCACAGATGAACATTATCAAATTAGGCCAAAAAGCCTCGAATAACATTTTATGTTGACCTGACACTTGGTGAAGGAACATTTTGACGAAATGACGAAAGATCATTCTTCTCGTGCTGGGTTAAAAATTCCAGGAATCAGAAACTAAGCAAGAGAGATGCAATAGGTGCAAGAAAGTATACTCTGGGAGCATTCCGTGGCTTCCCCGCACTTGTATCCCAGGCTCTCATTAAAAGAAAGCACAGGGAACAGCAGTGACATGGATTTGTGATACAGTCAGAGTGTGAACCCACAAAATGTCCTCAAGTCTCCCAGCTTAGACAGCACCATCACCTTTCCACTGATGATCAAACCTCAGATACTAAATGGATGCTTTCAACCACGGAGGAGGCTGTGAGCCAAGACGAAGGTCATCATCCATGTGGTGATAACAGAACAAAATGAATTCAGTTTGATGTTCTTTCACGATAGCCTTGTTTTTGAGTTAAGAAAAGGACTGACATTATTGTAAGAGAACTTCTGACTGGATTAAATTGTTTTTAGTGTAATTGGAAAAGCGTTAATGAAAAGGAAGAGGCAAAAAAGAACAACAGATCCTCAGAGAGTTGCATGCTAGCATTTAGTTAGAAAAATTTAAATCAGTAATGAACAATTCAGGTTTGCTGCACACATCTCTAAAAGATATATTAAGATATCACACTCTCAGTCTGAATTCTTCTGAGTTACAAGACAAATTAAAATCAAGTCTGCATCCTGTTTTTTTAAAGTAGAATTAACCCAAATACTTAAAGAGACATATGTGTTATTTGGGATTTTTCTAACAGATAATTCTCTACCATTTTCTCTATTCTTAAAATACAAAAAAAACTTGGTTAAATTCTGTCCCGGAGAGTAGGTGTACCATCCTAGAGCACAGACATATCACTGTGTTCTCCTTTTCTCATGGAGTAGGATAACCATCTGTGTGAACTGTGGCATCTGAACCAGCTAATACCATTGATACCGATGGAGTTCAGGCAGCTTTAAATTTGTGTTCTGTAAAATTCACAACTTTCTACTTTTAAGATTTTCTTCCCCTTTCCCTTAGTCCAGAAGAGGATACACATTCAATTTTAGTAAAATAATCTTTTGGTACATCTACAGGGACCATTTCTGATATAGAATTAAATTGTGGTGCAGGCAGAATCTTTATTACATTTACATGACCCCATAAAGATAACTTTAATAGTTCCCCATAGAGCAAAACCCTCCTTAATTTTGTTAATTATTTTCCCCTGGTTATGCTTAGCTATGTCTTCTAATTCAGTATTGATCTTGATACTGAGGTCTGTCAAATACTTAGCAATCTACTTAAATCCCCATCGGGGAAAAAGGTTTGAGGGACAGATCATAGTCAGAGCTGGTGCTTTAGAGTTGCACCAATAATTCTAACCAGAAATCCTTATTTTCTGCCTGCCTTGCTTTTAACACATTGGTAAATGAATGCTTATTACATTACAGAAATAAAGAAGAATTGAGCATGATTTCTGTCTAGAGCTTCTAAAATTACTTCTTATGAACTGAGTCCTGAGTCTGTAACTGGTGATAGAGGTGATGATGCCACAGCCCCCAAAAGAGGGACTCACAAGGGAGGAGCCCATCCCACTTCATCTGGCTCGGTTGGCCTTCAGTGAACACAGATCCCTAGCAAAACAGGAATTAAACATTTTGCATAACTGATGAACTGAGAACCTCATGTCATGCCCGGAATTCCCAGATGTACCTAAGGCATCTTTTTAAATTGCATCAGGAGTGCATTTTTAAAGTGAATTTTCTGACCACCACCATTTGCCTTGCTTTACACAGCAGGGTGGTGGTGGAGCACATGGATTGGATTCCCTTGGGATTAAACAACACCAGAAGATGCATTACAATTGCTAAGGACCATTCAGTTCACGTGAGTCCAAGACGTCCCCATGCTTAAAACCCATTTAGTGTGGAGGTAGGTTCTTCAACACTGACTGTTTCATCCTGCTTATCTGTTCCCACTTCACTGCTTGCTAATGTAAATGTATATTTAGAAATAAATTCTGCCATGAGATATTCTTGGTGTTTGTTTGATAATTAGAGTAAGTAGTTCTAATTAATCTCTATATTTACGTCAAAGTCCAAGGGCATTCTGCCATCCATTCTCCTATCCCACCACCCATCCTATCCATGGTGTGCACAGCAACAAATATCCCAAAGAGAGACACAAACTTATCCAAGTCTTTTAGACTGAACTTTTGATATTCTGATCTGGAAATTAGATAATGATATATGCTAGAACATGATGCTATGACAAAAAAAAAAGTCTTTTGGCCACACATTATCATCTAAATTGGAGGTATAAATGTAGATACCTGTTTTTCATACTGTGTGTGTTGGTGTACAAGCATTTCAGATACACTCCTGAGCCCTCCATGCTCCCACGAGAAGTGTAAATGTTCCCACTAGCATTGCCACCCTCATGTGATGCTGTACTAACCCTCGGCTTACCTATCCCAGTCGTGTTGGTATCCCCTTTCCCCAGTGATTCTAGCTTAAGGCTCTCTCTATCAGTCCCCACAGCTTATGCCCAAAGATGCATTTTCCCCACCAGGACAGGTGGATCCCATCAGGCCTCATTCCTGTCATGCCATACCAATCTGGGATGCTTTTTGCAGGTCTTTAATTCTACAATTGAATGAGTTAACACTCATGTACCCATACATTTTTTAAACCTGTAACATCAATAAAATAGAGAATATATTTGTATGATAATTACCTACTTTAGACCAGTCCTTCCTCACATATGAGACAACACACCAGCTTGGAAGTGTTTATAATAAATTATCTATATTGTGTTAATCTATTTCCTTTTTTGTACAAACCGTCCAGACAGAAATCTCCTCACATGCCTAAAGCTGGAACGTTTGTGATTTTCAAAGTATAGATGTGTTGTTCTGGAAGTAAAAATTCATCTACCAGCTGGCGACAGCAGAATTAAATATGGCATTGGTATTTCCTACACAGATTCAAATTTGCTATTTATTTTTCATCTTCCCTTGAATGAGTACATCTAATATCAAAAATAAAAAATGGAGCAATGTCCTCAAAGAAACAGTTTAGGCTAGTCTATCTTTCTTAACTCACATGGAGCAAGTATTTGGAAGAAATAGATATCATAGACTGTAAATTACTGAGGAGGAGGAATGAAAGGATCTCAAGAGGTAGAGGCAAGTGATTAATTTCTATTTTACATTAAACAACAATATAACCTTGGCATCAGCAAGTATGAAAAGCTATGGCTACTAGTAATTCATTTCTGTATTATGAATACAGTTCTTTTTGAATGAAGAGGATGAAGAAGCTATTAGAAACTCTTTCTAAGTGTAAATCAGTATCCTTGCGTGCACACACGTCTTGCCCCATGTTCTGAACAGTTCAGGAAGAAATTTTTGTCTATAATTGCACACCAACACAGCACTTTCCCCCTTATTTGAATTATGTAAGCAAACAGCTTCCAGCAGTGCTTTTCTCCTCTTCATTCAAGAGAACAGCTATTGAAATCAACAAAAATAGCAGCAGCTGAATGTTTCCATTTAGCAAACAAGTCATTACTTAAACAAAAAATGAGCTTCCCACACTTGAACTCTACCACTGGATCAGCCGTGCTCCACTTGAGCACATGTAGGTACAGAAATCAGAGAGAAGACCCATGTGAATGGCTTTATACATGTACCTAAGCAGGGTTGAACCATCCCCGCATTGTGTTTTTCTAGAATTGCATGTAACTATGAGCATCACAAACCCCCTTTTTCTATTGATATTTATAGTTTTAGGAAAATGTGATTAAATTAATTTCTAACTATCTGGGAACATAAACAGAGCATTACTGCAGGTCTTGTTAAAGCAAAAGCAGGCCTAAATGAGAATCCTCTAATTACTTCCTTCCCCAGCTCCATTGCGACAGACTGGCTATACAGAACATCTTCTATTCCCAAACTGCTGCCCTTGTGATGTTTTTCGTGGAAAGCCATCAGAAAGCACTGCCTGATTACTCCACAAAGTGCTATCTTTGATGCAATTTTACCTGGCATTGGACAATGAATTCCTGTTTTCTAATGCAATTCTGCAGCCAATTTGGTTTAGCTGTATTGAACACTTTGTTGTTCCATTTGTAAAAAGAGGGTAACAACATTTGCTTACAACATGTACTTACCTTTTCAGCCTTCCCTGAAGCCTAAATTACACTTAGTCAGATGAATGATCCAGAATGTAGCTACTTCTGTTTTCTAAAAACTGGGATGATGAAGGGATGATATTATTGTCTTCACGTGTGTAAAAGAAGCAGTGCCAAAGGACATTGTTTAACAGCATCTACAAAGTTCCATAGAGATTGTTTGGGGGGGTGGGGTGGGGTGTGTGGGGGTGGTTGTCCCATGGAAATATGCAGTGCTTTTATTGCATATCAGTACTGTGCAGTATTTTTTTCACATACTACTTGGAACTTCAAAAAATGGCCATGGGAATGATAGTATATGTGTTTTGATCACAAAGTTTTGCTCAGAAAAGTTTACTTGTGCACTCCTTGGTACTAAGAAAGCTTGGAGAGATAGGAATGGCATTACAGGAAGGAACACAGTGTGTGGGCGGACAGACAGACTTCTCCCAAAGGATGACATATCTGTGCAGTCAGGAGGGGAGGTTTTGGACTTGTGCTACTTAGTCATTTCATGGTTTCTAATGCAGGAAGATTCACAGAGCTAGTTATACCATCACCTCCAAGAAATGGTTATTTGAGTTATTAGTATTCTAGGCAACAGGTTGAAATCATGGTCAAGGAAATAATGCAAAAACCAGTCAAGTTTTTCTCTAGTATCTTGCATTTTCTGTCTATAGGTGTTTTTAAGATCATCACACTTGGTTATAAACAAGATAATTTACAGCAGCTCTTTCCAGTTTATCAACTCAGTAACTTTCCCATTTCTATAAAAATATCACAGTTTTCAGTGGTACTGTATACAGAAATCAGACTCCCTAAAAAGGACTTGGTATAATGGAAATGCAGGCATATGAGCAAATTCAATCATGCCGCTGGGTCCATAATGAAAAAAGAAGTGTTGACCTTTTGGGGTTTTTTTTGTCACCAAGATGCTGTCAGCCTTTTAGACTTCTTTAAGTTCAAAGGCATAACTCACTTGTTCAGCAGTATTCAGGAATCTAGCACAATATTTACATTTCTCTGTTAATAAATATTTTGGTAATTTCTTCCTAAAATTTCTTTAAAGGTGTCCAGAAGCTGAATAACTGAAATATATGTTTGTGGGAAAAGCAATATCGAAGTAACTAGCCTAGATTATTCCACGTATGACATTTTGGGAGGAGTGTTTCAGCAGACATTGAAGTCAACGGCTCACCTCTAGCTTGGTCTCCCCTAGAAATGAATGCCAAAGTTTAAGTGTGGAGACTACTCCCTCTTTATTTTCCCTAAGTCCTCAGGGTTTCAATGCAATTAAAAATCTAAACGGAAACATGACCATCGAAACGGTAAATGGGATTCACAGTTTGGCAGAGTCTCAAGATACAAATATGTGAAAAGTGAAAGTTTTAGAAGCTGTCCATCTTTTTTTCCCCTGTTATGGGCAGCTTGTAAATCTGGTTCCACTGGGTAAAAACACACTGTCTTGAGTGCAGGACATCTAAACCCAGAACAAGAATAGAGGCAATAATGTCTTTCCCAAGCATCAGGAAGTAATGGTCTGACTCATTTTCCTACTGGGATAAATGACAGAAATTTCACTGAATTCAGCAGGTGTGGGTAAAGGTTTTGGCTTGTTTGCTGGTTTACATTGGCCTTGGTGACCCAAGACATGAGATGTTGATCTTCATTGAAACTCACAGCAAAACTTCCCTCTCTTCTATTAGTTCAGACCTCTGCTCTAGAGTAGTCTCACTGATTTTAGTGGAGTTA
Source organism: Aviceda cuculoides (assembly GCA_035590195.1). NCBI lineage: Eukaryota > Metazoa > Chordata > Aves > Accipitriformes > Accipitridae > Aviceda > Aviceda cuculoides. Next base: position 56,550,451 of record JAVJGG010000074.1, read on the forward strand.
CATCAAAGTAAGGGAAAATCAGAATTGGGATGTTCATATCTGAAGTTATACCTGATGAGCAAATGACACTTAAGATGCATAAGTGTTGTATTCAAAAGTCTTCCTGAAAGTGGAAAAATACTTTTGGCCAGTTTATATGCAGGCAAAAGTGGAGCAGTTGCATGGATTTGGATATGTGCCATATTAGCTAGTGAATAATTCTGTTCACCAACTTTCAGAAACCAGGGATGCTCCACTTTTCAGATATAAATAATATGGTGCCAGAGTACATTTTTGAAGGATATATTTTCCATTCAATGTCTGTCACATTTTATGCAGTGTGAAATCTGTGTAAACACTCGATATTCTCTATTGCTCACTGTATCTCTTCATGTAAGTACTCTACACATTCTGGATATGAAATAGACTTTATCCAGGAATTATGTATAGATTAAAGCATTAGTTAAACCAGCTAGTATAATATAGTAAATAGCCTTTATTTTATAACTTGTTTATAGACAGTATGTTTTATTACATCTAGTTATATTAATTACAGTTACTTTAAAATAAAAAATGAAACTTGTAAATATTAAAGTTTAAAAAAAAAATCCAAACCCCACCTTATCACAGAAATTCACCAAATCCAAAATTACTATTACAGGTACTATTACTAATTTCTGTATCTGTACAGTTCTAATGAAATAATCTGGATGTTGAACATCAAGAAGATTATGAATAAAAAGGTAGCTTGAGCAAATAAAAGACCCAAGGACAAGAATAATCCTAATAAATAATAGATGTGAGCTTTTGCTAGAATGTTAGATTCATGTAAAATATGCTGGGGAATCTTACTGGAAAATGTCAAGAAAGAAGTAAGCTTTCTACTCATGAAATGATACAGTGTTAAGCAAAAATTTAAAAATAGACTTGTTGGAGTCCTAGAAAGATGGATGTAGTTATGTTAAAGAACAATCAGTGTTTATTAGTGACCACTGGAACTGTATTTAGTTAGTGAGCTTGTTGTTCTTGTGTGGAGAGATTTTTTCTCTCTGTTCGTTGGGTTTTTAATTTTCCCTGGTCACAAATAGCTTGATCCTATTTGTATGGTGGTGACTGAGGTTATTGTAACAGGTTTCTACTTATCGCAAGTAGGAGCTGAACTGGAACTGAAAGTGTGCTCACTGATTGATTGCCTGTCTGCAGGCAGTGGACAGAATCTGTGTTTCTTTTCAAGTTCAGAAAGAATCACAAAACAAATCTAAAAGGTCTAATTTTCCAATTAACACTGCAGAAGAAAGGTCTACTTTTACTGAATTAATTAAAATACTGTAATGATAGAGTTTTAAACTAGGTAACTTAAAGTTAATGTCAAATTCTGATCTTGGTTTTATTGGTGCAAATCTAAAAGCATTTTGTTTATGTCCACAGAGTTGCTTCATTTGGAGAAAGTGAGCTCACAAGCAGAACCATAGGAGCTAAAGGCAAAACAAATATATCATTAGAAGGTACGGTATAAATCTTATCTTTAATTCTAAATACTATATTCCACATCAGAATAACTGAAAACTGTATTTGTTTCTTGTTTCCTCTAATTACTGCTGCTGTGTCTAACTGTAGCATGTATTGCTCTAAATAGTAATTTTTCACATACTATGGACCTAATACTAATATCACAGATATGTAAAATGGGAGTGCAAAATCAGGCTCTGGCTGTGTGGAATTCAGCATATCCAAACCAAAGATACAACAAAAAAAAACCTACAAAAAGCTCCAGCCTAAGGTCTAGTCTTACTTTAACCTAAACAATGCTATAGAACAAAACTTGAGATGAACTGCTCTTTGTTTTTATTAAATACAGTGGTTTTAATTCAGCCTGATGAAGAGATGCAGCTCGGTATCTCTTCAGAGGGAAATGAATTCAATGCATGACAGCAATTCCTAGAGTTCTACAAAATGGATACACAAAAAACAGATATAGGAAAAAATACTGCTAAACAAAGCAGGGGGAAAATCTATATTTAAAAACTGCATAGTGACTGATTGTGCATGAAAACAAAATATTTACTCAGTTTCAAATCTTGCTTTGCTTTTACTTTGGTATAAATTGTTTGAACTAATTTCACTTTTACACATTTCACTTAGCTAAAATTTTACATTTAAAATAAAAGAAGGGGAAACCCCCTCAACAATATAACCTAACCTAAGAATATAATAGGTTATATATTCTTGAATATAACCTAACTGTTAAGTTTAGTGAAAATCCCAGTTTCAGTGGAACCGCTGATCATGTTTCATGCTGACTAGTGATTTCTGTATTCAAGTCAAAATTCTCTGAAATGTTTTGGAGCCTTTGACTTAACAGCGCTGAGCAAGGCCAGTTGGATTTCTGGTTTCTTTTACTTAAAAGAAAACAATAAAAAACCTGAAACATTAAAGTAATGGCTTGATGCTTCTCTATATGAGGCCAGCCTTGAATGTATAGAGTTTATTCTGATATTGTACTAGACCAGTTCTGAACAACTGAATAAAGTTGCAAGTTATGTTTGTCTGTGATAAAAAACTGTTTTGTTACACAATCTGCTTAAGTAGCTTTAATGCTGGCTATTGTATTGGGATAGTAAGCTTCTGAAGGAGGTGAGGTCTGCTTTCACATGCAAGTGCATAGCTCCTATTGAAGACAAGTCAGCCCCTGAGATCAATATAGGTGTAAAACTGCTGATTCTTAACAATGGGATGGATTAGCGGCAAGGTAATCCAAGGATTACACAGACCCAGCAATTGAAATTAGTCGTCAAGAAAGAACATGGTTAGAAGTGGGTCATCTTCAAGAGTATGTTTTTTACAGCTTGGAAAAAAAAAAAAAAGTAAGAAAGCAACATTCTACATCAAAGGGAATTTTAGCTTTTAAATTATTTTTAAAGCACTATGAAATCTATTCTTCTCTCACTATTTGATTTAATATTATGCGTAAAAGCCCCTGGCATAAAGACTGCTATTGTGCTCAGTACTGTACAAGCATGGAGCCAAGAGATGGCCTCTGACCCAAAGCATAGACTTCAAGGGTATGACACAGGACAACAAATCCATACAGATGGAGCCAAAGAAATTTAGGGAGTCAAGAAGACCGATTGGCAATTTTCTGGGGTGGAAGGGGCTAGTGCATCAGACTCCTAAACACTGCCCAGTTTTCCTGATGGGACAGAGACACTGAGGGGATTGGGGAGGGTTGCAGAAGGCTTTGCAGATGACCGGGGCACACAGGAAAGCCCAAGAGAGCACAGAGATGCTTCCTTTAAAATCTAAGAAGTGACTAATGAAAACTGGCACCACCAGCTATTCAGGGAAATATCTGTGTCAGTGCAAAGATGAGAGCTAAGATAACAATAGGGCATTAAAGGACCTTGAGGATGAAGGAATAGCTCACGTTCATTATAAGAAGGAAGAGGCAGTCAGGACACAGCTGAAAGTGCAGAAGTGAGGGGAAAGTTACAGCAACCTTCTAAGTGACTTAAGGAATAAAAAGCATCCAAGCAGCTTGAGAAGATTAACTCACATTTTAAAAGTGTTTCCCTCCCACCCTCATCGCCTTTTGGTCAGTTTTACTCCTGACCAATCAATAATGCTGAAGGAGGTGACACAGGAATGAATTAAGCCAGAAGGTTTATTCATCTCCTCCCTTGTAAGGTGCTCCGGGGTTGACGTATCATCCCCTTTCCAGCTCTTAAAGAAGGGAAGCAGTAGCAAAACCCATCAACTTTTTTTCTCTGGAAGTCTCCTTGTGCAATTACTACAAGGCATGCCTTTGTACATTAGCTGCCTGTCACACTGTTAAGAAGAAATCTTCTGGGTGTCATCAGCTTAAAGCAAATATGCACAGAAATTTTAGAAAAGAGTAAGAAAGATTAATGTGTATGTGTATATGTGTGGAGAGTGTATAGATCTGTGTGTACACAGGTGGCAGGCAACAATGGCTCGACCCCAGTGCCTATAGATTTGTTCTCACAATACAGTCTCTACCTTTATATGAACAGTCCAAGGGAGCTGGAACATCAACAGAAAGAGAAGATGGACTGTCCTTGTAACCAGCATCTCCACTACTGTAGCAGTAAGTCAGAGGTCCACAGAGGACCTCTTGCATCTTGTTTCTATTCCTGGGGGCTTTTTAGAGGACGGAGAGAGAAAACAAACCTGGTAATGATGATGAAGAATATCTGATCAATCATTTTACCAGTTAGGACAAATTTGCCGATAAAACCTCCATGACACCACAAGGCCTACTTTAGCGTTGTATGTACTTCCAATTCCCCCACTTACTACATGTTAAGTACCTGCTTGGAAAGTTGTCTCAGCTTTTTCTAGTCTGTCATGCCTAGAATGGCACTGGGCCTTTGTTTACTCTCCATTCATGTTTCCAACTGCCTTTTATTGCTACAGCAGAAGGAAAAGGATATGTCACATGAGAACACACCACTGAGTTAGAGAAACAAAGGATAGAGATCATCCAAATAACCCATGGGAAGTCTCAGGTCCAGGCCTCGTCCATCTATTTAACCATAACATTATAAGTTTTCTACTCACGGCCTCTTACAGTACTAGCACTCTGGCATCCTGTGCAACCTCCACTCATGAGGACAGACCTTGTGCCTGGTGTGAATTACCCTGACAGTAGAAGAGGCTGGAGCCTGGCTGAGACGTCACATCGTCCAGCTCTGTTGCACAGGCGCAGTAGGAAACAAAGGCCAAATTCACACTGCATGCTGTGTTTTTCAGAGCATGGGGACACAGCACATGGATGACACATGGCTGAGGTTAAAAATTTTAGTGTCTGAAGTAGTTTAGTGTCTTGATTCTTCTAGCTGAGTATTTCTGATTGCCAAGAGGAGCAGACTAAAATAAAGTGGATAATTTAAGGGAAGCTGGTGGTTTGCCTGACCCAGCATTCAACAAAACATGCAGTTGGGCTGTACAGAGAATAATTTCTCTTACTTCTTTCCTTGAGGCCCAGCATGAAACTAGATGCTAATTAAGGACAGGTAACTGTTGAAACAAGACCCGGAGGTGGAAGAGTGATTAACTCCTATCATGTATTCTGTGTTGGGAAGCAGATCTCTGCCAGGTTCATGGCAGTCTTCTTACTTTTCAGACCTGGATACAGAAAAAAAAGACCTTAGTTGTTTTCGTTTACCCATGTCCATATGTCTGCCATGGGGAAAAGGGACAGGAACGTGAGGCTTATCCGATACAGTCATTCGAGAGCTATACTTGGGAAGGAAGGATTTACCCACAGGTTTGACACCCCACCCCCGGCCTCGCAAACTGCCAGCCCCACACGGCAGGTGGGGATACTCCGGGACAGGCTTCCTCCTCCCCTTTCTCCTCCTCCTCTTCCTCGGGTTTCTAATTCTTCCTGGGCATCCAGTAACCCTGCAAAGAAAGACAATACCAGCGCGTGTCCGCACTGATGGGTAAATTCAATTTGACGAAATAAATAAATAAAATCAACTGTCATTAGCTTCCATTCTATTTAGGGGAAGGGGTCAAATTAAAAAAACCCTAAGCGCTAATTGGAAACGGATACCGGAACGACCTAATGATGTTGGATTGCAGAGGGTTTTTTAATGCGTTAATACGATTCATTATTTCCAAAACCGGCTTCAATGAGCCCGAGATATTACCTTATCTAATACATTTCGCTGTCCCGAGCAACCTCGCCGACACGGGCGGCGGGGACCGGGGAGGTGGCGGGGCGGCTGCCCCCCCTCCCGCTGCGGCGGCGGCGCCGGGCCGACCCCG
>JAVJGG010000074.1:56562815-56574050 GCA_035590195.1 Aviceda cuculoides
CTAAAAAAAAAAAAAAAAAAAAAAAAAAGGGGGAAAAAAGAGAGAAATGAAATGATGTAGGAGCCGAAGGTATTTTTCAAAGTAAGAGCGTGCATTTTACGATCCCTCTCCCTCCATCTGCAGGAAGAGTGATGGTGCGGGGGAAGAAGCTATAACTGGAAATGTTGCCCTTTATCTTCTGTCAGCTCTCAGGACACTTGGCTGCTGCTGCTGCTTCTCCGGCTGCTGCTGGGGTTTTTATGACACATGTCACCCACCTCGGGCAGCCGGAGCAGGATAAGGAAATTCCCTACAAAATAGCAATGGTTTCGAAAAAAAGGATCGCAACAAAATATTGAATAAATTCCCTTTTAATTTATTTGATCATTCCACATTACGGGGCTATGAATTGCTCAAATTTGATAACAAGTACTCAATTCAACTCATTATGTAAGTTAAATTAGACTTCGATAAAATTTCAGTGGCGCGCAGTGGTTCCTAGAATGAAATGTAATTTGTGCAAGAATTTGTTGTATCTGTCACAAATATTTCCAATTAGCGACCGTAATTATTTGATAGTTTCTGCAATTATGGCTTAAACGGGTGAATTTGGGACTGTGGAGGACCCTAATTGGCCTAAATTTGATATTTTGCATATTTGCATAATGAGGAAATTGGTAGAAAATTGTGTTCATTCATTTGTGAAAAATCCTATGAATTTTATGAATTTGAAAGCTCTGTTTGTGCAGACTGTGACTTTGCTTGCTGATCCCTGAGGAGCTGACGCTGAATGCCTGAATGGGCAGAGCGCCAACTTCTCCACCCGGAGGAGAGGCGGGGGAGGGAAGGGAAGGAAGGGGAAAGGGGAGGGAGGCAGGGCGGGATGGGGGCCGGCCGGCAGAAGCGGGGAGCCGCGGGCGCTCCGACACCCCAAGGCCGGGCCCGGGGCCTCCCTGTCACCCCTCCCCGGCCCCGCTCCCCCGGGGGAAGGGGGTAGTCGCGGGGGGGGGTGTGGGGGGGAGCGGGACGGAACGGAACGGACACGGCGGACACGGGACTGGGATACTGATAAGTGCGCGCTTGGTTAAATTAAATTGCCAAAGCTTCTCCTTTCAGTAAAAGTGTTTGATCTATTGCGCTGTCAATTTAAAGTGTTTAAGGAGAAGCAAAAGCATAGATTTTAAGATGCTGGCCCAGCACCCATTCATCATGCATCAGGGACTTTAAGCCTCGCGTTTTGCTGTAGTTAACATCCCAACTCTCCGGCACGGCAGACCAGACCGGGGAACAGCAGGAGCCGCTGGGGCGAGGGGGTCGGGAGCGACGGCCGCCGGCCCGCCGTGCCCGGTACCCCGTCGTGCCCGGTTACCCCGCCGTGCCCCGACCCGTGGGCGCCGCAAAGGGGGAATTTGTGGTGGAAGGGAGGAGGGAAACAGCCCTGCGAACAGGAGGAGGTGGCGACGGGACATCCTCGCTTTATTGTCTTCTCGGACGACCGTCGGGGAGAGGCGGTGCGCTGGGTGACAGCCCGTGGGAGATGCCCTTCTTCCCGCTGCCTTTTTTTCCTTTCCTTCCGGCGAGGCTTTAGGAAGGTCCCGAAGGTGGTCCTGTGGACGGCTGCCCTCCCTCTCCCCCGGTTAGGGATCTCCTTTACCCCTGGTTTCCAGACCCTGGGCTGCACAGGCTGCGAAAAGCTGCAAAGGCTGATCTGGGGATGTAATATATTCCCCTGAAGAGTTTTACACACTCCAGCTCTCGACTGTAACTTCGGTTGGTTAGCACTTTCCCCATCAACATGGACGTGTATAATGTGAAGATGTAACAGACTCTAAATGCTTAAGTGCTTTGTTTCACAGCACATTTTCAGTAAAGGTCAAAGTAAATTCATCTCCCTTCATGCAGCATTTGTGTTTGGCTTCCAGAGCCATTTGCACATGCCTTGGGGCAGAATCGCCATCAAATAATAAAATGCGCCTGGGGTGGACACGGGAACCAGCTTCCCCCAGCCTTGTTCTGTGGTGGGCTGAAGATGATGCCATGTGCATCACATATCTCTATTTGACATCTGTTTGATGTCACTCTGATCAAACCACTGAACTCTTCCATGGCTCCACTTCATTGGTGCCTGTGAGGATGGAGGATGGTGGGGGGTAACGGTCCTGATTTGGAACTGGGAATTTAATGAGCATGAAGGTGAGGGTGCTAAAGGGTTGAAGCTCTTGAGTTTAAATATTTTCTGTAGTGACAGATTCATTCCCCTTAAAACCCTTTTGAGAACACCTTCTGTGCTGTGTCCTGTCAAGGCAGGCTGTGCTGGGCCAGTCTACCCTGATCTGTGGATATTCTGGCATCCCAGGCCATATCCTAAACTTAGACTTCAACTTGTTTTCCCTTCCTCCAGATTTCATTTAGCTCTTTCATCCTCTCCCTCCGTGTTCCTTCGTATTTTCACTTTTGCTTCATATTTCTTCCACTCTCTTCCTTCCCCACCACCTTCCTGTGTTTTATTCTTCTCAAGAAATGCCGCTTTTCCTGTGAAAAAATTATGCATATGCCCTGGCTGGACCTATGTTTCTTGAAGATCAAGTAGCAAATCCAGCTGATTCCCTGGGGGCAGAATAGACCAGCAAGGATCTTGGGATAAACAGGAAACTGTGGACAGATTACCGATGTTACCCAAAGGCAAACTAGTTGATGCCAAAGTCCTGAACCTATGCTGTGCTTGCACCCAACACCCAGTCAGTTTTTGATAAATGAAGAAAGAAACCTCAGGAATGGTGCTGGTTGCAGGATGCATTAAGGACACATAAGGCTTTAACCAGGTTTCTTTTCCTTATGGCAGTCATGGGTATTACTTTCCTTTGAAACAGCATTTGTAAGAATCTCATTATGTATGCCTCCAATTAACTCTCTAAGAAATGCATTTCTTAAGATAAACCCTTAGATACCACAGGTGCCCTGGGCTTCAGTGACAGTGAATTGGGACAGTGTGGCACACGTGGCCCTGGGATGCTAAAGGCTGAGTTGGATCTTCTCAGCTTCTGCCTCAACATAACTCTTCAAGCACCTACAGTTTTCTGGGTTTAGCATGCGTAAATGGCTGCAATGCTTTGTACGTGGAAAGCTGGCCTCCCACAGCCTGCACGGCCAGGTACATGTCTATGTCCTCGCTGGAGCAGGACCTCAGCTTTCATAAAGCCTCTTCTAGAATAGAGGAGAGAAGCCTGTAAAACAGTACATAAAAAGAAACTCAAAAAAGCACCCTATTTCAGTTACAGCTGGGGAAGAGAGTCTAAAATCAGTAAAAGCTGCTTCCTCTTCCATGACATTTTTATTTCCAAGCTTTTAAAATATCATCATGTGGCTGCTGTATCATCTTCTGTTATTTATGTAACCACGGTTCTAGGGAACTGTTAACAAGTAAACTCTTGTGCAGATTATCAAGCAGGTAAAGCTCATAGGAGCGATATAAATGTTTGGGAGGAAGTGTTATGCTGCTGAAATTCACCATCTAAAGTTACAGTTTTCTTCATCTCAAACAATACGGGAAGATGAACCTCATGTATACATGTATACAGCCATTTGGCACTCAAACTGAGACCTGTTGCCTGGTTTATTTTTGCTCTGACACTACCCCTCAGGGGTAACCTGGGCTGCGGAGATGTGTGTGTGGAAGCAGGGACAGGGTGCGGTGTGGGGGTATGCGACACAGATGTGCTGGTACGGTGGCGTCTCCCCCGAAGGCATTCTTCAACTAGGAGTCAAATCTGGAAACAGAAGACAGGAGATGCAAAAAGGAAGAAAAGCATTTCCCTGATGGTTTGAATAGATCGCTTATTTTAACACTCCATGTTATTTCTCATAGAAAAACATGGTGTACACTGGTAGTACTGAACTACTGGTGCAAGACAGAATGTGAGCTGTAAGTACACTTGCAGGATTAGATCCTTAGCAGACAACTACCATATGATGTGATCATAACACTCAAATTTTAACAAACACTAAGAGCAAATAAGAAAACAGGCCAAGAAAAAAATCAATTATTCTTTACCTAGAAGAAAGCAATCCCTCCAAGCAGTTTTCTCTTTCACTTCATCCCCATAAAGCTGCAATTAAAAGGAGCAAAGGTGTTATGAATGGCACAGGCATCAAGCCCAGCATTTGTACTTTAACAAATGTACATTATGAAGCCAGTAACACATATCTGAAGGAAATTCCCTTTGACTTGATATACAATTCATGTGTGTAAGGAGCCTTTTTTCTTTCCAGTGCTATGAAGCACCATTTCTTGTGATATCAGTATTGAAGCTGAACTGCATTTCTAAGGTAGAATAGGCAGTTCACATCTCTGTCATGAGTAAAAAATACAGTGTGTCCCCTTCAAACTAGAGCTCTTACTCTTGTATGCAAATGTATTTTTACCTAAGATTTCAACATAGATCTCTTAAAACTAATAAAAATGGGTACAGTAAGAAAATGAGCACCCACACCAAGTCCCTTCTGTCCATGCTCTTCCTAATCAGAAAGCCACAAGGATGCTTTCCATGCCCATCTACTTAGAACTTGCTGAAATTGTGTATGCTTCTGCTCACAACAGAAGATACATGCATACATTTTAAATATTAATGTCGATATTCCCAGCTATTCTCTCAAATGTTTACAAGGTCCTATTGTTATCAGCAAGCTTGAGGTTGCCTCCAGTATGTGATCATTTCAAAAATAGCATGTGACATGTACTGGTCTTAGTATGACTGAGGTTACAAAAAGCAGCGTCATTCACCACCATGGCTTCTCATACGATTTTTTCTCCGTCACTGCAGAAAAAATGGAAACTTCATCTCCCCATTTCCATTGTGAATGGTGGAAATGAGTTGGCCACAGGGACAAGTCTTTCTGTGCATCTCTGAAAAAGTTGTTGTGCAGCAGTAACTCCTGAAGGATAAATTTCTGCTAAATCAAAATACTGAAAAACAATTATCGCCAGGTGTAAGTATTTATTTTCAATGAGCACATGCTTCATCTTATTAGGTCAACAAGTGGAGTAGAAAAAGATAGCGATACATAAATGAAGGTGTTGGAAACCAAAAGGAGGCTGGGGTTTGGTTAGAGTAGGACAGAAAACTATAAAAGAAGCCAGAGAAACTGACGGAACAAGTAATGGAGCAAACTGGTGGAGATAGTAGCTATTTTGCATGATCCTGCAAAACTAATCCAAATTCCATTTGATGGACCAGTATGTTGCAGTAGTTTAGTGCAGCTCAAAGTGACTCAATGCAACCATGCAAAGGGGTGAATCTGGCTGTAATACATGACATAAAATATTTAGGTTGGACATGCCAGATCTTCAAATCAGAAAAAATACACAGCAATGTTTTCTCTTGAATTTTCTCCTTAGCATCCATGTAGCGCATTTGTAACAATCTTCTCTACCACACACGTAGGCATACTTCATCACAACTGTGAAAAATTATGTTAAACTTGAGCTATAGATAAGATTATCTATTTGTAGGGAATGTGACTGATGCTGTAACTGTCAAAAAACCATGTTTTTGAAAATCCTGGTAGTTCAGAATCAGGTTGAAAATGAGACAAAAATATAAGGCTAAATATATTAAACTTTGAAAATGCATTTATAACGTTCACTTATTTACCTTTCCTTTTCCTGTGCTGGAAGAAAAGAAGAAAAATGTCCAATATGCCTTCAAAAAACCTTCTTAACCCAGAATACCTTTGTGTGGGGTCACAGTAGGATAAAATATAATTGTCATCAACAATTCTAGTTCTCATTTGGTGAGGTATTTCTCCCTCAAGTTTTGCCAGATAACCATTGTATTTACAATCCTGAGACTCCATTCTTTCTGCTCTTTTTAATAATACTGAACAGGTTTTACTTCTTACCAACAGTCCTAAAGATAAACATCACTAATCTCAATTCTATAGATAGTGGAAATGAAATAAAGTTCAGTAAGAATATCTTGAAAGTGCGTGATGGCCTCAGGGAGACTTTAGAGCCTCTGGGTGCTCTTGTCACCTGTCTGCAGCTTGTTTGAAAGGATCTTGTCAATGCTTGCCGAAGGACGTATCTCTGCATCAGCCTCAGTCCCTGTGAGTGCTCCAGGTGTTACTCAGGACATCTTCACTGGATGTGCCTTGTGAGCTGGAAGAGGATGGTCTGGAGGACTCCACAACCACACTGACTTAGGACTGCCAAGAGCATGCAGAAGTGGGGAAGAAATGGATGGGCCTTCACTAAGTTGGAGCAGTCTAGCTGTAGGCTTGTAACACGGGGATCTATGTCTGCAGAAATAAATCTCCCGTAATGCGTGTTAGCCAGGAACAAGCTCAGGAAGATGTGAGACACTCTAAGATGTAGAAGTCATTTGGAACTGGTCACAGGAGGCAGAATTATTATCTTTTTAAAATCACAAGCACCCCTTTCAATTCATCCATCTAGCAGCTGTGTTTGCCAGTCTCTTGCTCGTCCCAGAGAAATTAGATCTGTCTGAGCATACCCCAGGAGTAAGTATCACACGTATGAGTGTACCTCACTTTTGCTCTCTAACCTTTCTCCAGACTACCTCGGGTAGCACCGTATGGGAAAGAGCTGTATTTCCAGAGATTTCTCATCTTACTCTTCTTAACACCAAAAAAAAGCTCTGTTGGATGCAAAAGAAAGCAAGAGATGATTTTTCAGCTTTGCATTTTAGGGGAGGAGGGAATAAAGGGACTTGGCTGTATTTTCCACTCAGCTCCCCCTGAGTCTTTCCTTGGTTGCCAAAGTGGCAGACCCCCCAACATTCCAGTGGAGTGGGAACGGTGGAGAGCATGTGTCTCCCCACTTCCCAGCAGGGCAGGCTGCTTCCACAGAAAAGTAGAGCAAGGCAAGCAATAACTGGGCTGGCTGTCCAGAGCCATGCACCAGGGGATTAGAATGCAGCTCTCTTGATTTCCAGTGTCATGTATGGGCAATATGTTGTCTTTGTCCATTTAATACAGAAAATAAAAGGTGATGCCGGAACAAAGAGTTATTTTCCTTGCGGAATTTTTTGGCTGCAAATGTTTGGGTATATGATCAATTGGCCTAAATGAACTCTCTCAGTCGGCTTCTTCTCCAGACGCCTAAGTGGTGGCAGCTCCACCCACCTTCATTTGCGCTCCGTGTGGCTCCTTCCCTGGAAGGAAATTAATGGAAACTGCTTGATGCTGACCATTTCTGAAAAATCAGGCTTGACTGTGGAAACTGCAGCCCAACTTTATTAGACTACTATTTTGAACATATTAGTGTTGGATTTTATTCAGATTTACTACCATGATGACAAAAATATCTACAGCATGAAAAAAAAAAAAGAAAAAAAAGAGCTCCATCACTCACTTGGCTCTATTCATTTTCCTGTAGTATCTCTTGCAGTCCATCTGCTGAAAGGTGAAGCCAAAATATTTTAGAATTATGTTTTCACAGGGAATTCTCTGTTAATTAGTTATCTCTCTCTGCCATGTGTAGCAACTGATGAAATCAGCTACTGTAATTTCATGAAAGGCAATGTTGGACTGTTTGTTTGTATCAGCATGAACACTTTCTTACACACAGCACTCTAGTGGAACACAAGTGGTCCAAATAACATTTTATTTTAATATAATGAGGACACACAGCTACTGTAGCGTCACAATTCCTTATTTCCTTGTGTCTAAAAATGTGGTCTTAGGCTAAATGCAGCAGAAGATTTTCTGGGCTCAGATTCATTTTTACATACATTTTTATGCATTTTTACGGAGTAGAGCTTAGCTTACTAAAGTTACTGCTAAGATTTATTTATTTTTCTAGAATAAAATAGTCTGCTCTGCAGTTGTATTTAATAGGCCAAAGTTACACATCTTCTAGTGTCATTTGCTGCTTGCAGTTCATTTAATGAGGACATGGCACTACCATGCTGTGGAAAAGCGTGTTTTTTAATTGCAAATGAAGTATTTCAACCTTTTTACTTTTTAAAACCATAGAATACCCTGGGTAGCTAAAGACTGGCTTGTTTCCAGGGAGCTTTATTATAGAGGAAAACCATGGAATACCATTTTCTGTACTTTTCACGTTTGTATTTTTTTCTTGCAAATAATACCCTGTCCTTAGGTAGTAGTGCTTTCCATACACAGGTCCCAGTGTGAGTCCTAAAGTGGGTGCTCCATTGGATTCCTCTTTTACCATGGATAACATCCAAAAGCAAAGCAGGTACAAGTTGTAGATGAGAAGTGCATGCCTACTGGCTGCCCGTAATTTGCACTAACCACAGGATAATTAACCACTGCCTTCTCCTAGAGGAAGATCTTCTCCCCCCGTGCTTTGCTGATCTCACTGGAATGAGGAAAATGTGCCATTGGTTGAGATTAAGCTGTCACTGAAACTTGTATGCTTGACAAAGGAGAAGCAAGAGGATGAATCAGAAGGCTAACAACTTGAAAGTGCTTGTAAAAGCAGCCTACGAAGCATAATTGTCTCCGTATTCAGCTTCTCACTTAGGGAAAAGTTGAAATAAAGGCCTCATCAAACAACACACTTTTCCAAGACTAGAGAGAGAATAGGAGAGGTTCTAACTCATGGTACTTCCTCCCAGGGAGATAAAAGGTAACAAGCTGATACTACCTCTAAGACCCTGAACTTGTTGGTTTTAATTACTCTGTTTTGCAGCGTGTCATGTGAAGAAGCCCTCACTCAGCCAATATATCCTCCTAGGTCTACTGGTGAACACATAGGATGAAAGATTGGTTATATCAGAACAGGAATCAACAGTATTATATGGAAAACAATGGGCTAATGATGCATAGCACAATTTGTGCAACTAGTGATTACTTGCTTTCGAAAGAAAAGGTATTAGAACTTCAACATAAAAGGGATCTAAATATATCACTTTCATTGCTTTCAAGATGCCCTTTTTATGGACTTAAGATGGTAGATTAATAAAAAGAAATCAGTTTAAACCATGTGGATAGCACTTCAAATAGTGTTTCAAGTTGGTATGAGATGTGTGGAAGAAAAAATGAAATTAAGTGTATCATTTACCCTCAGGTTGATAGAGAAAAAACACCAAGGTTGGCATCTGACAGTGACATTTGACAGTCTTCATTTAGCATGTCCAAAACCAGGAGCAAGGCCCACGTGATGAAGAAAATTTCTTGGTGATTCTCAGAGGAAAATGCTAGGACTTCATAAAAACCCAACAGGATGGAACACCCTGGCACAGGAATGGAGAAGTCATGAGCATGAAGAAACACAGGGCAGCAGCATGGGAGCTTTAAAAATAGGTCCTTTTCATATTTTAGGAGCCTTCCTCTTTTTGTATTTTAAGATACCCAGTGTCCTGTTCTGGTGTGAGTTGTCTTGTACAAACCCAAACTCCCTGTCTGTGACCATAAATCACAGAGTTAAAAAGCTTCTGGCACAATGTGTGTGAATTAGACATCTAATTAGCTCATATATGTATGTGTGCAGAATCAGCGAGGCAGACTTCCTTAAGAAGTCATTTTAATTATGGGCTTCTGCAACACTCTGGGTGTAATCTCAGCAGCTGAGATAACGGAGATGTGCAAAGCAATCTATAGGGATTGTGTTGGGCTTGTCCTCTCACATTTCTCCTTTTTCCTCTCTCTTCATGTACACAGAAGATATTTCTGTCTGATTTCACCTTAGAACTATTGGATACCTCACAAGTGTTTTTTCTGCTGTTTCTGGATGACTTGTTTTGGAGTCTGTGTCTAGCAAGACATAATATTGTGAGTCCTTGGATGTTAACTGGAAGGGTAGCATCAAATAAACTTTGCCTTGCTGTAATATGTCACTGCAGTTAAATGTGAGTAAGTGCAAAGGGTAAACAGTTTAAAAAAAAAGTACAACCCCCAATATTTGTAAATTGCTAAACTTTGACTCTTTCCCATTTTGTGACTTTATTCTTTCATTGGTTCTTACTGTATTTTGTGTAAGGTAATCTCTAAAGCAAGAAAGGAGAAGAATGTATTTTTTAAAAAAGAAAATATGTTTCAAGACTTCTTTAAATGTCAAGAAGAAACAAACTAAAGTAAAAAACCAGATGTCTTCTCCATTCATAATGTTCCCTCCAGGTTGTCTCTCTATAGCTACTGGGCTATGCTGTGCTTTTTGAGACTTATGTCCTGCTCCTGAAAAGCAGTGCTACACGAATCAGCTGAATTTGACTTCTTGCACTGGTCACAGACCATCCACTAACAGGTCATAGTTTTCTCTGAGTTAGTCAGTAAATAGTTATCCAAGATCGTATCAGAAGAGCTTTTCAAAGAGCTACCTGACTCAGTGTGAGTAGTCTGTGAATATTCGCTATTCATACTGTGTTTTGTACCTATGATGGATCTAACCAGTTGCACTAGGCTGATTTTGCTCTCAGACTAGGTAAACACGTAGGTGCTTCTGATGTGGTTATTTCCGTGTACAAATTCAAAAATTTGTCTCTGTGAATACTTATCAGGCAACGGCAAATTTCTTTTCATGAAAATTCATGTCAGTAAAATTGAATTACATAAATTATTAAGAAATGCTAAACACATAATTTAAAAATACAAGAGAGTGTTCAAAGGCTCCCCCTGCCCACCCACCAATCTATCAAAGATAAAGAGAGGATATGGCTGAATTTTGTCCCAGTATTAGCAAAAGATATATTCTAAAATCTTTGGGTAAATACTTTAACAAGCATTTTTATTTGAAATTAATTTTTTTTAACGAGTTTTGAACTGTAGGTTTTTTGGGGGAAGCTACACAACAATTTCCTTTAAAAGATGCTGGGGGAATTTATGTTAGCGAACAAAGGAGTTTGGCTCTGTAGGTTAATAATGAGATATTATTTAAAATTCAGGGATTCCCAGACCTTGGGTTCTCACACAGTAGTGAAATTCATCCAGAACTTGCCTTGGGTCTTTGTATCCCTTCGAAGGTATACTTGAGCACAGGAACAGTATAAATATAGGGCTTAATCCCACTTCTGCTAAAGTGGCTGTGAGCTTTGATGACAATTTCAGTGGAGGTAAGTTCATACACTGCATTAACAATGGCATTGTATGCTTTGACTTCCATGTTGTATAGGCTGCATGATGTACAGCAAAATCTCATTTAAAAAATACTATAAACAATTTAAAAAAGGCCCCAAATAGCCCAGTGTCATCTTTCTTTTTGCTGCTAATCTCTCTCATTTCCCTCTTTCTTTCATTTTTTTTGGTACCCAAATAAAAATAAATATCACCAGT
>JAVJGG010000074.1:56579068-56587418 GCA_035590195.1 Aviceda cuculoides
AACCCCACAGTTGCTGTCTTTTTTAAATTGAGACAATGGCAGTGTTTTGCATTAAAAGATGTTATCTGTCCAAAAAGCAAGTACAGTCTTATGCCACTAATATCTGCTAAAACGTACCTGACTGCATTGGAAATGTTGCAGTAGATTGGTATAGCAGAGAATAATGAACCGCTGCACCCCATTGAAATGTAATTACACAGCACTCTTGTTCTTAAACCTATAAGGTGAAAGAAAGATGAATAGTGAAAGTAAAAATCGCTGACCCTTCAAAGTTTAATTTACGTTATGCATTCCCTCGCCCTTCTGATAGGTTTTAGAAAGGTCATAATTTAGGGTATTTTGCAGTTGATAAATGATCTGTATGTTTGTGTTCACACGCACCGATTGATTTGTTATAGCCAAAATATTGTTTCTATAACAACCTGCAGGTCCTTAACTAGGCAAACAGCAGATGAACAGGAATCCAAGTGGGAGGTGAAGCGAAATCCGATCCTCCTCAGAGGATGGGGAGCTGGAGGAGGAGGAAGAGGAGGAGGAGGAAGAAGAAGAGGGGGAAGAAGTGATTTTGTGGGGATAGTGGAGGGTGTGGAAGTGAAGGGAGCGGCAGCAAGTTGCCTGGCTCTCTCCTTTCCCTTCTTCTCTCCTACTGGTTTCCTTCTCCCGAGGCTCCTCTGCTCTCCAGGGCCTTGTGTCTGCAGATGACAAAGTCTTTGCAACTCAGATTGCTCCCACAGTGCAAAGGGCTGTTGGGGCAATTTTCCCGCCTTTCCAGCCTTGGATGAGGCTCCTGTTTCCAGGCCCAGTTGATGCATTATGCATCAGGGTTGCCTGCAACTGACAGCCCCTCAGCCAGCGTCTACTTGAAAAGCAATGGTGCTAATCAAAGTAGACACATTTGAATGTCCAGACACACACACAGAGAAATTTACTAATCAAAAAGTGTATTTCCTAGGGCTGTCTCCAGAGAAATCCGCAGGAAGAAATTGGAATAATTTATTAGCTTACAAGTTTTCGTTGACAGTTAGCCCAAGGCTATTTATCTCTGTAATAGAGAACGTCTCCAATGTGGCAAAATTGACCAAATCAAACAGCTTTGATCAGAAAATGAATCTGGCAAGGCTGTCTGTCTGTGGGTCCCGGGGGAAAGGTGGGAAACAAACAAAAAGATTTAACAAGTGGTCAATAGGAGAAAGAGAGAGAGAGAATTTGCAGCCTGGAAAGTCAGAAGCCTGCAAAATCTTCACACACAAATACTGACATGAATTGCTGGAGAAATAAATTATGTCTCACATCATAACATCTAACATTGTGCTTGTGCATAATCGCAGCTATGCAGCCCAATGTGATTTTTGCATTAAGGTGATGATAAATAACTGCAGGAGGGGGAAAATGTCTTAACTTCTTCTTAAAGGAAAGCAAAATACAGAGAACTCCATATTTTCACAAGAACACTGGCTCCTTCACTGCAATCTACAGTCACTGTCCATTATTAATACCTGCTTTGCCACCAAAAGTCAGATGTCCGGTTGACTCAAATACATTGAAAGCCACTGCAAAGGTCACACCAAATTCAGTTTCAGGGAAACAGGGATGTGTTTCCTCTGTTTCACTGCGTAATTCAGACATGACTTTGACCATCTTCCTGCTGATCACCAAACGCTTTTTAACTGTGAAATAACGTCAACTCCCCGCAGTGGGATGGGGGAGAAAATTGGGAAAAGCAGTAAAACTCGTGGGTTGACATAAGAACAGTTTAATAGAACAGAAAAGAAGAAGCTAATAATGATAATGATAACACTAATAAAATGACAACAGTAGTAATAAAAGGATTGGAATATAGAAGTGATGCTCACCACCCACTGATCGATGCCTGGTTAGTCCACGAGTGGTGATCCCCCCACCACCCACTCCCCACAGTTTATATACTGGGCATGTATTCCATACGGTATGGAATACCCCTTTGGCCAGTTGGGGTCAGCTGCCCTGGCTGTGTCCTGTGCTAACTTCTTGTGTCCCTCCAGCTTTCTCGCTGGCTGGGCATCAGAAGCTGAAAAGTCCTTGACTTTAGACTAAACACTACTTAGCAACAACTGAAAAAATCAGGGTGTTATCAACATTCTTCTCATACCTGGCTCAAAAACATAGCACTGTACCAGCTACTAGGAAGACAATTAACTCTATTCCAGCTGAAACCAGGACAAATAATAAAAAATAAGAACTTCTAGAGATAAGATTAAAAGACAAACTTAGAAGCACAGAACTTTGCTTTATGTAATAAACCAGACCTGCCTTCTTTTGGAAGGAAAATCTTTACCCATCAAAGATCATCCGACAATAGACAATATGGAGGAAAAAGTTCAGGATAGCAATCAGAAGCTTTTACTTTGCCACTGTTCTTCTATTTTTATGTTATTTAGTACTCTCTGTTTCTAGTCATCCATATGAAATATGGGATAATAATAGCTACGAGTGAAAAACCTCATGCATGTTTGGAATTAAACTGCTTTGTGATCTTTAGGTATAGATGTTTCAGATGCCCATTACATTATTATACTGTATTCTCAATGTTACTGACTCACAGAGAACAGAATGCCAAAGGACTATATGCTGATTCCATTTTGCTAGGAATTACAGCATTTCTCCCTAGGTAAGAAATGGCTTTATTTATTCAGGCTTTAAGCAGGAAAAGGTAGAAATAATGTCTCTCCCTCCTGATAAATGTTTCTAAATTATGTGAAAGAAACAAAAGTGCAAGCCCATCTTAACTTAATAACAAAAGATCAGCAATTTTGTTTTGTTTATATTGGTGAATTGAATAAGCAACCTGCAAACTGAAGCACTCAAACAAGTTCAGATTGAAAGCACTCCAGAAAGCAACAAGGCAGCCTAGTCAGATATCCAGTAGGAAACTGAAGGCGACAGACTACCTTCTCATGTCTTTCCAGGCCACTTGATGGGACTGTAAGTCCTCACACCTGATCTATATTGTTACATATGCTTAGAGAGATCAGTAGGGAATAACCTGGAAATTTATTTATTTATCACTGTTTGAGGTGATAAATTTATCAGTATTTGAAGACAAGAGGGAGGCTGGCTTCTTGAGCATTGTTCATCAAATTGAATTTTGAATGGTTTTGCATTGTTACATAAAGTCTCCAACATAAACTATTTTCGTACTTGGAAAAATAGAAACTCAACTTATTGATAGTCTGAAGATGGCTGGCACCCATGTAAGGTATGTTTTGATATCACTAGGCGGCACCATGATTTCTTTGGCTCTTGGGAAGCAAAGGGGACTTTTGCCTTATTAAGAAAATAGAAGTATTTTATATTTGCATTATAATGTGTTCCTTTTACAGACTAAATCAATATAAAAATGGCTTAATTAGAGTTTCTATGTAATATGCTGAAACCTAGAATTTTCATGACCTGGCAATATAAGAGGCAGAATGGTCTGAATGGCAAAGCCAAAGAGACCATGTTTTCACTCCCATCTCTTCTACGGCTTACTGTTTTACATACAGAGACTCTTTTAAGTGTTCTAGGACTCAAGGAACATAAATATCTGAACTGCTGGATTTTCACCATTGCAATTGAAGTCCATATGGTCTTTGGACACTCAGCTTCTCCTGTGAGAACCAGGTCTTCTATCTCAAGATGTGCACCTTGAATTTGCAGGTATTTTAAAAAGTATTTCCCTTTGCAACTCTTCACCTGAATTTCCCCTTTTCTAAGACAGGATCATGTACTTACTTGTCCTTTAAATGGCTCTGAGTGCTACACATAAAAAGTATCATATCACCCAGCCCCACCTAGAAAACAAGAGTTTTTCCACGAGCTTTTGCAGAGTTTAAATCAAGATGTATAAGTGCTAAGCATTATTTTAAAAGCTGTGTTCAAGATGGTGTAGATTTTCTCCATATATGTATGATAGGATGGAGCTACATTCTAAAGGTAAATGCAATAAAATTTTCATGATACACTATACCATGATGAACCTCAGTACACTTCAAGATATTCCAAAAGCATCATAGTATATCAGCATCCTGGTAAAAGCTGGGGATGGGATTAATTTGATCAGCTGCAGGTATCTGCCTGTGTTCTGAGAAACAGGCACATTTTAGGTGTGAGTCATCCTAAAACAACAGTCTAAAAGAGGTTGGATGAATTGTAAAAAGAACGTGTGTTGACTAGCAGAGATAAAGGTATCCAAGGAGTGGATCTTGAAAGTTAAGCAAGTCCAACTGAGTGGAAATGATTTACATGGGATCAATCCAGAGTCTGCTGATGACAACCATATTCTCTTCCACAGTTCCAGTGAGTAGCTGGTGTAAGACTGGTTGGAATGGGATCACACCTTTTATGGTCCAGTAGGGATGGTCCTGAGAGGTCTTGGTCTTCTATACCCTTGCCCTTTCCATGTGCAATATATTCAAAGCTCTTTGAGGCATCCCTGGAAGTCACTCTAAAGACAGATATTGCCCAATGCTCTAGATAGATTGGAGCATTGGGTAATGATTAATGGAATTAAATTTAACAAGAACAAATGCTGCATTCTGCACCTGGGACAGGTAATGCCAGACCCAAGTACAGACTGGGAGAGGAGTGGCTGGAGAGCAGCCCTGCAGAAAGGGATCCGGGGGTGCTGGTTGACATCAGGATCAACAGGAGTCAGCAGTGTGCCCTGGCAGCCAAAACGGCAAACCGCATCCTGGGGTGCACTGAACACAGCACAACCAGCCAGTCAAAAGAGGTGATTATCCCACTGTACTCAGTGTTGGTGCGGCCTCACCTTGAGTACTGTGTGCGGTTCTGGGCTCCACAATCTACGAAGGGTGTGAAGGTCCTTGAATGTGTCCAGAGGAGGGCAACAAAGCTGGTGAAAGGGCTGGAAGGCATGTCCCATGAGGAGTGGCTAAGGACTGTGGGTTTGTCTAGTTTGGAAAGAAGGAGGCTGAGGGGTGACCTCATTGCTCTCTACAGCTTCCTGAGGAGAAGATGTGGAGAGGGAGGTGCTGATCTTTTCTCCCTGGGATGCCGTGATAGGGTGCATGAGAATGGTTCAAAGCTGTGCCAGGGCAAGTTTAGACCAGACATCGGGAAGCATTTCATTACCAAGAGGGTGGTCAGACATTGGAACAGTCTTCCTAGAGGGGTGGTTGATGCCCCAAGCCTGTCAGTGTTTAAAAGGTGTTTGGACAATGTCCTTAACAGCATGCTTTAACTTTCAATCAGCCCTGAATTGGTTCAGGCAGTTGGACTAGATGACTGTTGTAGGTCCCTTCTTACTGAAATAGTCTAATTTATTCTGTTCTAACAGTGGGACCCTGTGCAGTCTCTGAGCAGCAATGCCCAGTCCAGTCCTGCCAGGAGGCCATGGCCAAAGGAGGGGCAGGTTGCACGGGACCGCACTGAAGGCTGCGTGGGCTGCCCTATCCAGCCCATGAGCTATGAGTCTGACCAACAGAAGTTGAGGAAGAGTAGCTGAAAGGGCAGGATGAGGTATTTGTCCCCATCAGGAGTAGAAGGGAAATGGATTTTTCTTTGGGCTGTTTGAAAGCAATGTGAGGGTGGCAGTGTCCTGGCTGCTAGTGGGGCAAGACACGGGGCACTGACAGGGGGCTATTACAGAGCTTGCTAAGGCCCTTAGATGAACAGGATCAAGAGTGTAAAAGTACACTGAAAAGACAAAGGGTATAATAAAACACAGAAGAAAATGGGAACAGAGATGGAGGAGAAAGGTAACTCCCTAGTCTGATTTCTCTGTTTCCCTGATTTGTAAGAAGGAAAACCTCAACCCCTTTATATAAATCTTAGACATAGAAAAAACTGTGCCAAACTATGCCAACAGGATTCGAATGTAAAGCCAAGTATTCAGTGCTAGGAAATGACAGGAATGAGGTTGCTTGTGTAATTTTAATTCAGCTGCTTTGTGTGTATGCATTATGCTCACTTAATATATCCTTCAGTCTATTGAAACAGAAATGCTACTAACAATCCTAATGGCTGGTATTCCCAAAATCTTGAGTCTCCCGGAAGATGGAGAGCACTCATGCCAATTTTAAAGTTGTCCCTCAGCTAGAATTACACAGGTATTGTAGCAAGGAGGAGTTAGGTACTCCTGAACAGGATGCAGCTACTATAACTATAAAACCATCCTCTCCTTCATTTAATTTCTCTTCCTCTTCCACTTAAAACCTACTTCTCTGGCTCTTCTTAGAACCTTTATAGTACAAGCCTTCTGTTCCAGGCAGGTAGAGACTAAGTTTCCACTTGGAAATGCATGCATTGCAAGTAATGCAATACACAAGGCTTCTTTTGAGGGAGGTTTTCCTTCACTGAAGATCGTCTTCCAAGCAGATCCATCCTATTCATTGGATGAGGTGGGAGTTCTATGCAAAAAATATCTATAGTGATGTAGTTACTTTATCATAATCTATATGTACGCAAGGAAATTACAGAGTTTGCCCATGCATCCTCAATTGTGGTATTTCTCACCCTTGAGAGCCTAATGATACAACCTTTCAGTGCAATCTCTGAACGTCCCTAAAAAAATCTGAACCATAAAAGACAAATCCCATCCTGTTGCATCATATAGTCCCACATGGGCCACCAGCAGGATGGAGTCACTTGACCATTCAGAATAACTAATACAATTTATAGTTTATCACTATCACACAGACAGACAGCACTGGACAGGGGTGAAATGCAGAGGGAGCCTGTGGGTTTCCCTGCTGTGTTCTGACAGCAGAGGAATGACACCCTGGGTTCTTTACCTCCATCTGGAGGAAATGCCTGCCCTGCTGCACACACTGCCCGTGCAGTTTCACCCATGCAGCCATAAATCAGGCTTTAAATGTGTGGATAAACTAATACGTTCTGAGGGGGAGAACTATTGTTATTTAACATTAAATGAACAATTACAGCCCTCACTAAAACCAGTGATAAGGAAAAAAGAATTAAAAATTAAGACTTTAACAAACAGTACTTTGAAGGGGAAGAAATACTTTGGAGGAAAACTCTGAGATCTTATACACATTAGTCAATCTAGTATAGAACTCCATTAAATACCACTGACTGCTCTGTGTCAATACAAACGTCTGCAAAATCATAGCCTACAAGTAATTACTCATGTATTAGTGCTTCATTTTATGAAGGGTTGGAACATGACTGCTGGCCTTAAAAAGGAAAATTCAAATTATTTTCTTGGTTTCAGCTTCTCTATCTTACAGGGAGATTTGATACTTCCTTAGTGTAACTGTTGAAGATGCTGAGGAATTACAAGGTGAAAGGACAACTCTAAGTGGTCAGGCTTGCATGCTGTCCCTCCCTAGCTGCTGCTTCTTCTTCCATTTTTGAGACAGAATGAGGGGTAGGCGGACTGTTCTATTGTGGTATCCATTACGCTCCTAATCTGTACTATTCAGTGGTGCTTTGAACAAACATGAATTGCACCAGGAGAGATTCAAACAGTTCTGTCCCCTCTATCACACCCCATTTGACCCTCTCCTCTTTTGACTCCTTTGATCTATATTATCTTTGACTTGCCAGTTCCAGCTTCTAAACATCAGACTTCTCTGTTCACTGCTTTACCAGTCTGAAGCTTCCCTTCTACCCTCCAGCTTAGATTTTCCCCATCCTAGTGGGGAATCCTACTGATTTAATTCAGTTACCCTGCCTGTTATGTTTTTCAAGCTTCTCTTACTTGATTTTAGCCCAGAGTCTTTATCTGATCTCTGTTTCATTCTTGGTTCCCACTCCTTTGCCTGCCACTTCTCTCTCTGGTCCTTAGTCGTGGTTTTCACTTGGACTTTTGACTGTTTTCCCATAGTGTGAAAAGCTGGTCTGAGTTTCTATCAAGCCATTCTCAGTCTCAAAGTTGTCTTCTCTCTTAAGCCTGAGCTGCAGAATGGTACTGGAGCAATCTTTAGAGATTTGTAAATTCCCAAGTGTGCATGAAAAGTAATTTTTTTTTCAAAGTTTAGCCTGTTGTAAATTGGACTGACCTGCCAGAGGAATGGAAGAAGACTAGAAGTGAAAAAATTATATTCAGAATGTTTATGGCCAAATTTCAATTTTCTGCTTCACAGCATGAAGATGTTAGTGCTTCTCAAAGCTTGGTTAAAATTTTCTCACATGGAGAAAAAACTTTGTATATGCTAGGACTTCATTTTCGGTAGCAGCTGAAGTCCAGATACATGGAAACTCTGTGGAAATAGTTGGAAATTCCGTATGTTCTTCATTGAAACATTTACAGAAATACAGCATAATTTTCTCCAAATGTGACTCTTTCAAACTATCAGAAAAACTCTAAGAAGGAAAACTCAGGCAAAAAGTGAACCAGTTTCTT
>JAVJGG010000074.1:56604379-56651642 GCA_035590195.1 Aviceda cuculoides
ATTAGTGTTATCATTATCATTATTAGTTTCTTCTTTTCTGTTCTATTAAACTGTTCTTATCTCAACCCACGAGTTTTGCTTCTTGTCCCAATTTCCTCCCCCATCCCACTGGGGGCAGGGGGAAGTGAGTGAGCGGCTGCGTGGTGCTTAGTTGCTGCTGGGGTTAAACCATGACACACCAAAAAAGACTTGAAAAGAAACTTAAAGCTGCAGCATATCTAATTCTAACTGGACAGAAAACTGTTGAGCACGTACAAGCAGCTGTTCTATATTCTTGTCATTGACATTATTATGACATGTAAAAAATTAGAAAAGTTTATCTCAGAACTTCCCAGCCCAAAACCCCTTATGTCAAAAGCATGTTCAGGCCGTATGATTATGGCTGAAAAAGCTACAAAAAAGGGTTCCTCTGTAAATTCGATCTGATTCCTTTATAGGAATACATTATGATAGATATTAATTACAAGATAACATACTTATTTCTACAGGAACCAGGCCTCATTCAATGTGCTGAATGCATAGCTGTTCATTATTTCTTTTATTCTCTTCATTCAGCCTGTGACTTTTTAGATAATTTACTACAAACCATTCAAACCCAGTACCGAATACACTATTATTAATTTCATTTTGAGCTTCTTATACAATACTTCTACAGTATTTTCTTTTGGGTTTACAAACACAGATGAGTTTATCTTCCCCAAACCTCTGTGAGGTGAGGAAGTGTGCTGATTTGCATGTTATAGATAGGGAACATAAGACAGAGGTTGAAAGCAAGACATGAAGTAACTTTGGGTTTCCAATTTGAAAAACTTGAAGCCTACTTCTTCAGAGTAAAAAATACCTGAAAAGCACTCTCTCTGTTCATAAGAAAGTTCACATTGACCTTAGGTTCCGTTATAAACATTAATTGTTCCTTCAAATCAGAGAGCTTATTCTGCATACCCAGCAAGTGAGGATCATGCATGTAATCCCCCTCTCTCCCCCCCGTCATCGTCATACAATAGAAGGCATGATCGCTGTTTCAGAGTATATGACCTAACACAGTGGATGGACCTGAGACTAGCGTCATGGTCGTCACCGCTGTTTCATTTTCTTCTGTGATGCTGTGAATGGATAAGTTGGAGCCAGACAACAACCTCACTCCTTCCCATTGCGCTGTATGAGGTAGGTCCCTGCAGACAAAAGTATTAAGTAGCAAAGCAATTGTAAAAAGTGAAACAAATTCATACTGGACAGGCAACCTTCTTCAGATGTTTTTAGAATATTTTGTGTGCTCAATTTTATAAGAATGGTAATGTAATATATATTTCAAAATATGTTTTGTTCCACTAGACCTAACAGGAGCCTTTGCTAGCAGAGTTTTATTGCTGTAACCTTTTTTCTTTCCCCAGACAGATTCCACTCTTCTGTTATTTCCCTCCTGCCTCCTGCAAATTCTTTGATGCAGAATATGCTTTGCTTCCTTTAACATAGTTGAATACGGAGCACACTTCTGAGTGGTGAATAATTCATAACAAGGAATCCCAGTTAGAGAATTTGTACCCAATATGTGCAGAAGACACAGGAAATCACTTCATCTATGACCTCTTGATAGAAGAACTGCTTTAGAAATTATTGAGTTATTCTGACCATAACCTAAATGCACTGACTTTTTCCCGTAAGGAACTAGGAAATGCCATCCATTTAATTTTTTTTAATATGGAGGCACAATCAATATTCTTCTCCCTCTTTCTGTGGGAGACCCTTTATTCATGATTCCAAGCCTAGCTAAATAATAGGTAGGCCAATGATTTATTTTTAATATGAAAATCTTCTTATCTATCGAATACTTTAGTCCCACAAATGTCAAGTCATTTATTCAATTGTTAAGGTGACTGCTCATTTTCCATATTTTCAATGGAATTATTTCCACTTCAGTGCTAAAATATACTAAGCTTGAAGTAAATCAATTCCCTCCTTGTGCTAAAAATTAGCATAGCACAAACTAATCAATGCTATCAAACACTAGTGCAAAAGCTGTGACAATAACCGTATCAGTGAGGAAGTAAATTGCTTATTATGCCAAACTGTGAAAAAAGCCTCATCAGTCACAAAGCATCTGATTCACAAAAATACAGGCTGTGGGTCTATTGTTCTCGGAAGTGGGCAAGTTTGTTCTCCACGTTATTCAAAATACGTCTCCTGTAATAACGTAGGCCCCTGCAACTTCTCTCTGCAGCAGCACCTTCCCCACGCACTAGTACAAACGCTTAGAAATATTTATTGAGCAAAAATTATATGGGCATACAGTAGGCTGCAGTGCCCGTTCTCTGTTACGCACCAGCTCTCATTTGATGGAACCCTGGCTGTCGCTCAGATGA
This sequence comes from Aviceda cuculoides, assembly GCA_035590195.1. Classification (NCBI taxonomy): domain Eukaryota; kingdom Metazoa; phylum Chordata; class Aves; order Accipitriformes; family Accipitridae; genus Aviceda; species Aviceda cuculoides. The sequence continues at coordinate 56,606,740 of JAVJGG010000074.1, forward strand.
GCCAGGGAGGTGGCATTGCAGTTGGGCTTGGATTGGGAGAGCAGGATCTAGTGCTCACCTTTGTTTCCAACTTCCCGCATGACAAAGTACAGCTGCTCTATACCTCTGCTCCTCCATCTGCAGACAGGGGTAAATACAGCCCTGCTGACTAGCGGTGTTGTGAGGACAATATGACTAATATCTGTAAAGCATTCGGGTGCTTGAATGTAGAGGTATAATAGAAAACCTGTATAATAGTTCATTAAGGCATGGCCGCTTCCATGCCTGCCTAACAAGACTGTCAGCAAGGATGGCAATTAGTGCCAGTGACTGGACCAAGACCACCAACTCGTTTCCTCTGGGCCCCCAAGCAGCCATCTGATGATAATAATTTTGGGTCTTTACCAGGCAGGGACGGACATGAACGGATGAGCTAGAAGGGAGAGGTTCTATGTTCCATTACTAATATCCTGAGCCATCCAGTCCTACTATAAAAATTCACTTTTATTAAAAGGTTATTTCTGTCACTTGCTATAGTATCGCTATCATTCTCTGGGAGACGAATGATGAAATATCATTTTAAATGTTATCAATGCAATATTTAAACAGTTCTTTTTTTTTTTCCCTCAGAGCAAGTGCTTTTAAAAGACATCCCCTCCAGCATGTGTTAGTTCTTAACGGGCGCCAGCCTTTTTTAATCTCACAGTTCCTTGCGCATTGTAGGGAGAAGAAAAAGAACAAATCTGCAGTATTCTCTGCTAGGTTAAAGGTTGTACTTCTGGTGGTCTGAAGGGACACTACTTTATTTAACTTTAATAAATTGTCACACACAAACAGAAGTTACTGAAGTATGTGGATATTGATTTCCAGTAATATAGTGACATTGACATGAAATGGAATTAATTTTAATATCTCGCACTTATAATAACACGTTTTGTCCCAGAAGGAAAAAAAAATGCTTTCCGGGGATCACCTTGTTCCTGGCTGCTGTGCAACAGCTGCATTATGGCTTAGCGTTTGTTTCCTTCGGAAAGACAGCCCTCTGTGACACCGCTTAGCCATTCATGGCTAGAAGCGAATACCATTGCCCAGACGAAGTTGTAGACAAGAAGCAAATGTACGCATTGCAGTTTTTAAGACGCTGGAGCTGACGCTCATACACCTTAACCCAAACCAATCTTCTCTAACAAATAATGCTTCCCTCCCCTTCTGCCTGTGGAAGTGATGAATGCAAGCTAGCAGGACTTGGCTTTATGCTCTTCTGCAGACAGGACTTCCCCTAACAACATGCATGGATTTCCATTACGTTCTGATTCAGCACAAAATTGTATCATCAGCACCACTTGTGCAGCTGAGATTATCAGAGTAGTCCAGGGGATTGAAACACACAGCTTCCATTAAAATTAATTAGATACTTTAAAAATTCACCCGAAGTGCTTCCTGGAAAGGGACCTTCAAGTCACTGTCCCAGTCCAGTTCTCTGTAAGAGACAGTATGTACTTCAGGGAAGAAGGGGTGGTGGAATGCAAAGAGGACAACCATAAAGTAGATTGCAGCAAGCCAGGAGTTCCCCACAGGAGAAAGGACCTTACCTTATGATAAGAATATTCCAGAACACTGCATCTTACGAAACCACTATATTATGTAGTGTAATCACTCAATGCCTGCCTTTGCTATATTTCACATGGTGTGGTGTGGAGACTGTTTAATGTTCTCCATTTATGCAGAACACAAGGGTACCGATTATTTTCAGGGCTTCTGCTAAAAGGCACCATAACAGCAGAAGAAAGGTTTAAATAAAAAGTTTCTCAGGCCAATTAGAGCCATTGCTGAGGAAAGCACAGTTTTGCAATTACAGATGTTGCCAAGTAGGAGAGTAAAATCCCTGAGATGTGAATCTAATTTACTACAGTGCTCTAAGATATAGTTAAATCACCCTGGTAATGAATATGCTAATGTCTGTTTTTTTAGATGAACTTAAACTGATGACTTTGATTGTGAAAGAATAAAATTGTTCTCTTCAGGAAAAATGATAGCAGCACTAAATCAAGTGTCTAATACAAAAATAAAATTCTACAGATCCTTCCAATATAAATTTCTTTAGATATGATGTGCGAAGTGCAGCAGTCCCCTTAAGGCTCGCTCTTGTAATGCTCAAGGTACTGGGAGGTTTGGTATTAGCTCAGTTCTCATTGTGGTAAGAACAGATACAGGAAAGGAAATGCTATCTATTCACGTGTCACAAGTATGCATGCAAATGCTTCTGCTGCTATTCATAGACTTGATCCACAGCAAATTTCACTATTTTCAGTAATACACACAGCTTATCAGAGTACAGATATCTAGACAGTATATCCATAAATAATTATTTGCAGCACAAACATTTTGTTTCTATCAAAAAAACCTAAAACCCCAACTGCAGCAACGTAAGCTTTCTTCAGCAGGATCCGCAAACCCATTTTTTTTAGTGCACATGCCTAGTGACAATATCATCAGGGCCTTGAGTGTCCCAGTAGGCTTTATTTATCCTAACCAGCTTCCTCTGGGACCTCCACCCATGCACCCTATGCCCACAGGGCCAGGGAGCTCCACTAAAGCTCAGACCTGAGCACTTGGATGCTGCTTGAGATATGCCATAGCTACAACTGTGTCCAGCCCTGTCTCCTGCTGTTCTGACCTTCTTGCATGTCTGCTCTTCTTGCGTGGACTTCAGACCTATCCTGTGGTTCTGTCCCCCAGGTGGACCTCAGGTTCATGTTGTCTGGCCCTGTCTCCAGCTGCTCCTGGCAGGACCCCAAAACTGAGACACTGCTTCACCTTGTCCAAGACTGCCAAACAGCTCAGCCCTGCCTGAGGATGGTGGGATGGTGTCCATTGGCAAGGATGCTGCCTATGCTGGGGTCACCAGCAGCTCTGTCTTGTCTTCCCTTATGGACCAGCCCTGGCAAATACTGACATTCATGAACTTTCCAGCACTTCTTACATTACAAGAAGTGATGGGGTTGTGAAGTCAAAAAACATAAACTCATGTTAAAGACTTATAACCAAGCCATGGGAAAATCCAATAACTCACTAAATAGTCTTAAAACATCAGGAAATCCTCACACAAGAAAGGTTTACCCATGTGAATAAAGACACATGAGAACAGGTAGCAGCTTATTTGCAGTCTGTTGGGCATTGTGCATGTTTACAGTCCAGGAGGTGAAGCAAAATTCGATTAACCCTTTGGTTTTTCATAGGTAGCTCCCATTGTCACCAGAACAATCAGCAGAATATAGTACAAGGGAGCCTGGCAGTCTTGGAGAGAACAAGAGTGAAGCAGTAGGGTGGATATTGCTCTCCATGCCATCTTTCTTCTGTGCATGTGCAAAAGATACCCACTTACAGTGCTATCTGGCTGGTGCCTATCACAAACCCTAAACTCACTCCCCAGGGGGAGAGAATTAACATTTATATGGTTATTTATGGAACAGACAAAAGTACAGTACAGGTAAGTATGACAGAAAGAGCTACCGAGAGAACACGCAAGTAATCAATGCATGTGAACAGATCTGCCATACTTATTCATAAATGTGTAAATGTTGTAAGTAATGAACACACAAAATATGAACACACTCATTTGTCTACATATGAAGAATCAATTATTTCCTTATCATTTTCTCTATTTCAACCCATACTGCAGAGGATCATTTTGTCTTACTTCACTGAAAATATAATAAATCTTCAATACATTACTAAATCTAACAAATTACTACAAATTTTGCAGTATTCTTTATTTTTTTTATCTAAAAAGGACACTTGCAAGACCAAACCCCCAAAGCAACCCATCTCTTGCTTCCTAGTTCAAGTCCATTTAATTTTATAAATCCATTACTCCTTGCATGTAAAATTACTTCCCTTGATGTTTTAAAATACATTTTTTCGGATTTCACTGCATTCATACAAATATTTCCACAGAACCAGGATACTAAACTCAGATCTACTCTCTGTTAAATAAGAGCTAGATTTCTAATTTAATTTGTTATTAGTAGGACTGAAGTATTTGCAGTGCTTTGTGTAGTATTAGACTTGATCTCCTCTGTTTTGTCATGTGTTTGAAGAGCTTTTGCCCCACAAATCTGTCTATAAATCTAAATCACAGATAAATCTAAATCAGAAATATACAGTAAAACTATAAAAAATATGTAGCCTACTTTGGTTATTTCAGGAGGATTTTAAAAAATGGTTCCCAAAGTTCTCTACAAAAAGAAAAATTTGTAAGAATTTGGTACAATAAACTAATATTTCTTAAGGAAGAGTTGTATTTTGAAATGAAATAGATAATAAATCATGTACCTAGCTAAATTCATGGCCATCCCTTTGGTACCTGGACATCTATCTAGACCTGCTCTTGTAACACAGGAAAATCTCATTATCTCTTCCCTTGTGCTTTGTACGTTTTGCAGGGACTTTTTTATTTATTTATGATTTTGCATCCAGTATGGTTCCTGGCAGAATGACCCTGGTAGAGCTTAATCAAAGAAAGGATTTCATATTTTGACCTACAAATTCTTTGGCTATCCTGATCTCTTCTACATTCATGACCCAGTGGCTACACCACCACTGTCTTCCACAAAATATGGCGGGTTGGTTTTTTTTTTTTAAGATGACAGTTCCAGGAGAAAGAAATTTCCAGTGGAGCTTGCAGAAGGAAGCCTAGCATTGAGGCTGAGATCACAAACATCACATATCACATTGCAAAAGTAAACATTATCCTCAGAAGTATAACCAGGTGGGTTTTGTCTGAGCCATGAACAAGCCTTTTGGTCTGTTCAGAACTCACATGGCTGGCATGGATTTTGAGCAGGTACTGTCCCATCCTGGTACCAGTTCAGATGATTGCATGAGGCTGTGTCTACACATGTGGAAGTGTAACCAGTTCATGCTCTGAAGAGACTGGTGATTTCTGCTCTTCCACAGCACTCTTGCTTTAGCAATGTAGGCAGATTAAGAAGTGGCACCTCCTTCTGCCACTGGCTGCTTGTCCCCACCTCTAACGTTGCAGTTTGCCGTCCCAGCAGTTATGCCAATAGAGCTCAACAAAATATAAAAGAAGAAGGGAAGAAATAAATTTGAGCAGTTTAAAACAAAATAAGCAATAAACTTAGAAATGTGGGTTAAATTTACCCGAGCACAAAGTGTTTATTGTTTCCTTTCATTTTTTCATTATCACCACTTACACAAACATAATTTCCAGGAGTTTCTCTTTATGATTGACCTTGGGATGGCTCTGATTTTCCTACTGTCAAGTGCCTCCTGTCTTGGAGGTTTGTGCCATGCTGCAAAAAATGTTCAGCTGCTCATGAAGTATCTGCTGAATCTCCATAGTTTACAGTCTGGTATTCCAAGGGAAACAGGCACAGGTTTTAATTTCCCTTGATATGGCATGCTGTAATTCACAGGAAGTCAGGAGCTGATATACAAGCTGCAAGGTGGGTTGTGCAGACACAGAAGCAATTCCAGCTACACCAGAATTAGAGTCCTTAGACACAAACTCCAGACTTGTAAAGAAAAAGGCAATTACTCAATTCTTACGGAAGAAAGTCTACCTACGCAAATTGTAAGTCTCTTTACAGTTACACCCCCTCCTTTTAAAATAATTTAGATAATTTTCTTTCAAAATAAAGAATGCAGTTGTCACCCTGAACTGTATATAAATTGTATATAAATTCATATAAAATTCATTGTGTACAAATTCATAAAATGTAATCTGTAGGTATGTCTCCTTCTGCCTTCATGTTTGCACCAACAGCATGGATGTATGAATTTCTGTGCAGCCAGGCTCTACTCTCGTTAATTTGAGTAGAAATAACATGAAACACAAGCCACCGTGGACTTCAGGTTAAACTAGAAACTAACCAGCCTACGTTAACAACCTTGCAATGGGTTCTTCAGCACAGCTGTTCCTGAAATATGCAAGAGTAAACTAGTGCTGATATATAGACCAGTATCTCAGTGTAATTAGTCATCCCATGACAATCACATAGCCTTCTTCTTAAGAACAGATAGCACGTACAGTGTCATGTAATATCGAAGAAATGGTGCTTGTCTACTGAATCCAACTCTAGTTCTTGCATCATGGTTTTTTTAAATTGTACCACTAAGAAACCATACATACAGTACCTTTGGCCAATAATAGCCTCATTTCTAATATGGGAAAAAGGAAGAAGAAAATGATGAACAATTCTTGTGATAATGGTGAAAAAAGTCCAGGAAGGTCATTCATGAACACAAGACAAGAATAAACTTTTTTAAAATGTCCCAACAAACTCTGAATTAACTGATTGCTGCAAAGGAAACCTAGCCTTAAACACCTTTAAACTTCCCCTTTATGAGAATGAGAAATAAATCAAGCCTGTTAAATATTCTCTCAGTTATTCTCTCACTTCTTTCTTTTCTGTGTATGAATAGGTACATATACAAAGTTACATTCCCCATCATACAATTGCCATGATTATAAACTGGCACTGTCCATTTGTACAACACATTGTACAAGGAAGCATGAACCATTAATAGGCCTTCTGCACTCTACAATATGAATAAATGCATGAACTCACATTTCTACGTCTTTTGTCCAAAAATATGACACTTCACTAGTAATTTTCAACAACAAAACTCCTCAATAAATTTATTTTCAACATACTGCACTGGAATTTTTTCTATACACATGCAAGTTGCTATTTGCCCTGGCAAATCTCAGTTTTTTCCCTCGCAATCTGCCTGTCAGAAAATCCAGACATACAGAACAAGTAATTCTGAAGGAAACAGAGATTTGGGAAGCAGATCCTACATCCCTTCAATCAGTTGTCACTCGCTCCTCAGACTGAGATTGTCGTCATCACTACAGACTTAACTCGGTTTGACAGTAGCTGCATTTGTGCATGTTGGTCTTCATCTTTTCTGGTTAAAGCCTGGGCCCTGAGTCTCTGCTTATTTTGATTTGATACTCATAAGAGATAGAAAACTTGCAAACAAAGCCTGGCTTCACCAGTATCTAAAGTGCCTAAAGTGCCAGCAGAAGACCCAGGCTCTGCTGAAGGTCATCTCAAGTTGATAGGAAGATGGTGAATGTCTTCAAGAAGAGCCTAGATTTTGCACCATTCTGCTTAACAGTGCTGAATTTAATGCCAATGAACAGATGTTAAAGGCTTTTGTTTGTGCACGCTATAACATGAAGCAGATTATGTTACATACTTAATAGGCCATTGAAAACTTCTTTTTTTTAACTTGCCAGGAGAATGTGGCAAACTCCATTTCCTGTCAGGTTTAAGGAACAGAACTTCTTTACTTGCTTGACCTGTTCATTTCCATTCAGTAATGCTGCTGTCAACTGTCCTCCACAGTGTCTGAGCCCGCACTAGCTTCAGCCACTTGCATTACTAGTGTTAGAAACCACAGACTCAGCAGTAAGGATGTCATCAGCATACTTGAGATTACAACATCTCCTTCTGCCAGTGTTAATACCACTATGGCAACCATCAACAGCAATACACATTATTATTTCACTATAAATATTGAACAGATGTGACAGCCTTGTCAAACTCCTTTTCTGATGTCCAACCACTCCGTTATACCTTTTGCTGCTTTGACTACTCTTGTCTGGCCATGAAAAGAGATGGCACAAGTTGACCATCTGTGCAGGAAAGCACTTTTGCAACATCCAGTACCAGTCCATATTTCTGTATAACATACTAAACTAAGGCCTCTAAATACAGTTGCTAAAATATAACTGCAATAGATTACAGCCTTTGTTTTTCTCTATAATAACTTTGTGATTATAAAATAATAATCTGCATAAAATCAATGCCGATTATGAAGATTTTCACCAGTTTCATCAAGATCAGGATGTAGCTCAGCTACTATAGGACTCCTATTACAGCCAGTAGCTTGCTGACTCTGCTTTGGCCATTTTCCCCCATGATGACCAACTTTCTTAAAAGATAAACAGATGAAAATTGTGTCACAATTCTTGTTTAACACTTTATATACATCTACCTCATTAATCTTTCAGCTTAATTTTAAATGCCCTCAGAATGTTCTTGCAGTTTAGTCAGAAGAAACTAAGTTGACGCAGACTGGGAAATTAAATGTTACTTGTTCTTTTTAAGAAGGGTTTGCAGTATCTCACCTAGGGAAGATGGCTGGGGAACCATAAATTACAAGAGGGAGTTAACTTATCCCAAGACCAGGTCAGTAGGAGAATGAGAAATAGGCAGGAACAACCTAATCCAATTTTCCATCTGTTTTCCTGCTCAACCACACACCATTCAAAAAAACACCAAAAGGTTATTCAACATCTAATTTTGTAGGCATTAGCCTTTAAATCAGAGCAAAGCAACTCAAAGAACCTGGGGAACGACCTGCTGAGTTCTGCTTCACCTCCACAGGCATAGGTTTTCTCTCTGAGGCCTTCAGAAGAAGCAACACAATGGCTATGTAATAGCATGCTTTTATCCTGCAAAACTTACTCAGTATGCGTCAGAAAAGGGAGTCTGACCATGTTCTAGGCGTGACTGTCCTGAAGAAGGCAGTGTTTCAGCCAGCAGTTCTGATTTCTTTTTTTTATTCCTTCTGAGCTGACATCTGTGGCAGGTGGAATTGTCACCCTACGATAAAAAGAGAGATGTTCAAAGCTGGGTAGACTTGGGAGGGCTGGATCCTCCACAGGTAGGGGAAGGTGAGAGGTGAATCTGAGGGCTAGATATAGATGTTCTATCCTGAGCTAAGAATTATGCATTGCTGAAGCTAATACAAATGTTTTATGTGGAAGAAGAGGTAGGCAGACTGTACACCCTCTCCATTGTTAAATCAATAATGTTGCAGTGTGCTGCCGAAATCCAGCTGCACGTGTGCTTTTTTTTCTTCACCTCTAGGTCTAATCAATAAAGAAAAGGTGAAGAGGAAAGGCACAAACAATAGTTGGAAGCAGCTTTTATTCTCATTGATGATATTCTCTTTAATTTGGGTTGCATCAGACTCTTAGAAGAAAATTCTGGAGATATTTGCTGGCAATCATAAGACTCAGCTCCTTTCTGAAAAGGATTCAACCTTCATGTCTCCTGCCCTCCATCCATAAAAGCAATGACAAAGCTTCTGGGTTGATGCAAGAAGCTATCTTTGGTTTGTTGTTATTACTGCTATTAGTATGTATTATGCAAGTATTTGACACATATGAGTTTTTTTTCCCTTGACGAAAGCTCCAAGGAACCATTTACTGAAAGTAGAAGAGATGTGTGATAGCTCCAAGACTGATGAGTCATCACATGGTAATGCTCAATACAAAAGACAAAACCAAAGCATAAGAGTACAACAGCGTTTGAGCAGTTATATTCTAGCATCAGCTGGATGCTGCTGGAAAGGAAATGGGATTGTTTTGCTATTTTTAAAGGATAGCCAGTGTTTTATTACTTTGTCTTGCATTTTTGTTCCTTAAGTGACTCCTAAATACTTCACAGAACTCATAGACTATACACTGCTTAATCTTAAATACATTGAGAAGGACACATAAATACATACATATAAAAGGCCAATAAAGGAATAAAGAAAAAAAAAAAATCCATCCTAAATTAAAAAATGTGCACAGACATTTATTTTTTGGGAAAAAAAATCTCATTACAGCTCAAGACATTATAAAGGCAGGGGCTTTGAACATAAGTGACAACCTCAATTTGGATGAAAATCTCTAAACCTGCTACTTCAGCTGTAGCTTTGCATAACTAAAGACAAAGCAGGTATAAGCAGGTTAATTTCTGCATTTGGACAGTTCTTTGGCATAGTGCAACACAGGAGAGCGAGAGACTTTCCTCATTTTCCAACTCCTCCACAGGAGAGCAACAATAATAACCATCACTATGCTGCATGCTAGCCTCCCTTCAGGTCAAGGTCCTCACAGCGCTTCACAAAGACATTAATCACGCCTCAGAAACATACCTGAGCCACAAGTATTTAGCCCTTATTTCAGCCCAGCCCTGATTTAAGTGTCTTGCAAATCTCACTCACTGTATTCTTATGTGACCAGGTGCGACCAGGACAGCATATTCAACAAACCACAGGTCCTGGTCAGCTTTAAGCGAAAGTAGTTTCTCTGACCTTAGTGGGACCCCTCACATCCTCAGAAAAGATACAACAGGTGTTCTCAGAGTCATGTTCATTGAGCACCCCTTAGTGGGTTGGACAATAGGCTGGGGACCACATAAAGAAATTAATTTACTGTGTAACATGTTCAAAAAATGTCAGATGAGGAAAGGTCCCTTTGAGGGTCACATGCAAAACCTTTCGTGGATATAGTTGGTGGTGGGTTGCACTCTGGAAGACCTTGATATAACAGAAAATAAACCACTTAGCTGTTGACACAGAATAATTAAGTACTGCAGCATGATAAAGGTTCATCTATATGCAACTTTTAAGGTAATTCAGACTCAGGTGAGTTGAACCTAGTAAGGATACAGATTTTGTGAATCTCTAAGGCTAGTATTTTAGGTTCGCAAAACCAATTTGGAGTCTTTTCCATTCATGATGCTTAATACTATGGGTTTTTTTTCCCCCAAGAGATCTTAAATTAGAGAGAAAGTACAACACCTTACTCTCCAGCCCAGAGGAAGTCTATGCTATTTATCAAGCTTAGGGAATAAAGCCATTGTTGCATTTGAATGAAAGGAAAACTCCCAGTTGTTTGCAGTAGGGGCCAGGATTTCACCTTGTAAAAAAATGAGGCCTCTGATACCCCCAGGGGTAGCACTGATTAGGATGAGTTATATAGGGTATACATCATCTTCAGGTTTTCACTACAGATTATGTCTATACCTTTTTCTTACTTGCCCTCTGAATTTTGGGGTTTTTTCCCATTCCTTCTTTGTCCTTTCCCCCCTTCCTCCCTCCCCGTCTCCTCCCTCCTCCTCCCTCCTGCCCCCGCTTTTCTTTAGGTTTCTTCCACTCTCCCTCCTACTCTTTTCACAACATTCACAATGCAGAATGCAAACCTGTGAAATTAACATTGCAGTTAAACTTTCAAGCTTTCAGCATCTGAATGGGTTTGAATAGAGGCAATGCCACTAAGTAATCCCTTTTGCAGGCATGGTTTAAGATGGTGGCATCAGGACCAGCAGGGCAATTCTCCCCAGAGCAGGGTGTTCAGGAGATTATAAAACTTACGTTTGGCTTCTACTATCTTTTTATTTTTGTTCTCTATAATAAAATATGAGAGGAACTTCCTTAATTTTCACATCAGTGTTTGCAGCTCAGGACTCCATTAATGCACCCCTCTCCCCGCTGCTGTTCTGTGCCCTAGTTTGCAGTCAGTTCATTCTGCACTGATGTATATTTCATTGCCCAAGGCTTAATTTTGATTTATTGTCCATCCATAAATTAGAAAAATATGCTCTGGAATTCCATCCCGCTGAAAAGCTGTGCCTGATGTCAGGGGACTGGGTGATATTTAAGATGTCAGAAATACATATTGGATTAGTGTGCTTTGTTTCCCCACAACAGCAGGTGTTTAATCATAGCTGATGGCTGAAGTTAAATGCATTAGGACAGGATCAGCCAAGAAGATGGAGTTTTTCTAAACCATACAAACTCCAGATAAATAACTCAAAACTAATTGTGTGTCCACATCTTAGATACATTTTTATTTACTTTAATACATTAAACAATGAAAATAGCCCCTGGCACTTAACTCCTCATTTAAGATCTGTACAAATCTTTGATGCTAATGAGTGAGTGGCTTTTGCATGCTGTTATGCTGTCTCTTCTTGGCCCTTCAATGGCTTAAGATATTTTCTAAAGGAAAGATAATGAAGAAAGAAATAAAAAGGAGTAAAGCAGCTATAGAGATGGTACATTGTTTTTTGAGGTTGGGGGGTTATTCCCATAGAAAATTCAAGATGTAAATGTAAAAAAAAATCATGTACTATGCACAGGATCCTCAATAACACAGACCGCATTCTGCATCCAAGGGTTCTCTTGAATTTATTTTTCTACTGCTGATTTTTGTTTGTTGCAGTTAAGCTTGCTGTTCTGCTTATGTTAATGAGAAGTCTCTGTGTATAGAAAAATGATCAGGCCTGGTCTTGAGCAATTTAGCTGGAGGCCGAAGAGAAGACGCTTAGGAGAGCAAACATTTTCAAGGTCAACCGGTGAACTGTAACAAGCCAGTGAGATTCATGGCGAGAATTGTATATTTTGACACAACAGCGATTTGATTAAAAGAGAAAGTAATGGGTTTAAACAGTCGCTATGAGGATGTAGCCAGACTTTGTTAGCTTTTCGCAAATTACTTAACAGAGCAGTGATGGAACTGGAAATAGGGCTGTTTTGCGTAAGGTAAAGAAAAGAGGTTTACATTTGAAACAGGAATAATAAAGGATGCTAATGTTTGGTGTTAAACGTATTTTGCTTCATCCACCTTGCAATGATTTTTAGGAAGTTTAGAACATTATAAATGTTATAGACATCTATAGGAAGGTTGATGGGTTTTAAGTTTTGTGATATTCAAAACGCAGTTGCTGTTACCACATTTATAAAACCTTAACCCTCTATGAATAAATAATACTCTGCACATATAGGACCCTTCTCACAGAGGTATCAAATCACTGCAAAGACAGGCAATGGGAGCTATGGTTCACTTCATATGCTGCAGAGAAACTGAGGCAGAGAGGCTTTGACTTACACAAAATGAGTGAGTCAGCAGGAAATATATGATACAGGGCCCAATTTCCCAGTCTTTAGATTTATGGCCTGATTGCACATGATATTTAAGGATGAGCTTGTAGTCTAATATTTATTTACCCCAAAATAAAGTTAGGCATGTCTTTCAAACCTTTGCTGTATCTGTATCCCAGCTAAAAAGAGAACACTAACCCCACAAAAAGGTATTATTACATTGACATTGTGCCTGTCTTGCCTTCCTTTTTTAAAAGTATTTTTAACAGAATGTTGAAACTATGGTTCCAAATTCAACACTTACCTGACAACATAGTGAACTCCAGTTTGCATGTGTTGCAGAAGAGACACTCTTCTGCAGGCAGATCCCACCCTACATCAAATCAGAGACTTCTCATGATCTGAACCTTGTGCAGAACAGTAAAATTTTATGTGTAAACAGCATTATGAGCATTTCATCAGGCTGGATGTTTTGAAATTAGAGCTGCAGTGAGTGTCCACTGGAGGCTTGTATTCAAACGAAAAATTACTCTTTTCCTTTTCCTGTTATGTATGTATCTACTGTTGTTGACTGCTTCTTTGCACATTCAGAGGTTATGTGACTGCTTGAGGGCAGATCCGTTTAAAAACAACTCAGTTGCTTTAAAAAAAGAACCAGTAAACAGAAAAACTCCTGTTAATGACAAAAGACTGCTGCCTTACAACAGGAGAGTAGGAGTAGGTGCTGGAATCTCCCAAAGCATACAGGCTGGAAGAGAAGACCATGAAAGCAGGGTATCAGAAATGATTGAATGTGACCATAAGCACCAGAATCATCATCTCTGTGGCCATAGGTTGTATTTCATAAATTGTTTAAAAAAATTGCTATGATTTCTTGATTGGAATTGCTTAAGCTCCCAATATTCAGGGTATGTTATCAAGCTGTGAGGTGTAGCTTCATGGTTGGATTAAGCCCATCTCAGGCCATGCTGCTACCAAAAAGGGGTAGTCCTGCCTTGTTGAGTACCTTGTGCCAGTGCTATCCAGGGTGGGACCACACAGAGAGTCAAACCAGTTCTCTAACCTGGTTGAAATTTGATGTTCTTGATGGTCAGCTGGGTCACTGAGTTGATCTAATTCACCATGTGATGACATGACTTTGGAGTTTGGTTCTGACACTCCAGCATGGCTTCAAGATTTCTTCTCCTTTCTCTTAGTGCACAAGAAGAAGATGAGGAAAACCTGCTAAAGATTAGGGCTCAGATGGGAATCATCAAATAGTGTGGCTTTGGTTTGCTCTAAAACTGTCCGTTCAGAATTAGCGTGAAGTTGTAGCTGCCCTCAACAGACAGGATTTGCTAACAAATCCCCTCTGTACTAAGGCCGAATGAGGTTGAACTCACACTCCTTGCAAGGATTCTGTAGAGGGAAAAGATGGTTTTTAGTTTGAGGAAAATATAAACATTAAATTCCCATTTCTGTGCCATTTATTCAGCCAAAAATTCCACTGAATTATTCCCAGTAAATAAGAGCTTGAGGATATAGCCCTAATTTAGATTTCCTGGGAGTATTAGAGAGTGTAATTCACAAATTAACGCAAAACTAATTTTTAGACTAAGGAGCAGTAATTCTGATTGGAGACTGGGAGGCAAAGGCTGATGGAAACCATGTTTAAAAATACATAAATATTAAATCACAGCTTATCTCTAGCAGAAAAAATGGCAACTGACATATTTCAAATAACTAGTTAGTTTAACTGGAAAAATATTAACAACAATAAAACTGAATACCAATAAGAAGTGTCCAAAGAAGATTTCAGACTATTCCCCTATGCAAAAGCAAACTACATTTATCTTCACCCGGTCTTCAGATTCAACTTTTTGCAATGTAATTCCAGCTGGAAGATCTTCCAGCTAAGAAGTCCTTTGACCTCTACAACCCAGAATATTCTACCCCTTATTATATGTAGTGGATTACTTCATTTGTCACCGGTCTTGAAAAATATTTTCCAGGGGAAGATTTTGGGTTGAGCAGGGTATTTATCAGGAGTCACAATTCCTGATTTCTCAGCTCTTCCGTGGTCTCCTTGTGTGACCTTGAATAAGTCACCACACTTCCATTTCTGTCTCTGAACAAAGGGTATCCTACTTACTTATCTCTCAGGGGCCTTGTGTGTCTTAATCAATCAATATTTTTCATGACATTTTGAGATCCACAGATAATTAGAGATTCTATGACAATAAAACATAAGTATTGTACACAGCTTATGGGCTCTTTCCGCGCCTGCCCCCCCGTCCCCCCAGTGTCTTGTAACTCCAGTGGGACTGGTGAATATCTGTACATGGTTTTAGTGTACATTGAAAGGAAATAACTTACTAAAAAATCCCCAAACAATAGTCCCAAACATTTCTCCTGTTTGATTATCTGAGATGTCCTATGAAGTAAAACAGAAATTCTGATGAGCTCTGACCTCTAACTCCACCTGTAGAGTTACAATAGCAAAAGGAGAGTGACTTATCGTTTTGAAAAGGAAGCACAGAAAGTTTGATCATGGTGGAAGTCTGATGTTAAACTTAAAGTTGATTGAACAGGTTCTTATGAAAACTGTCAAATTCTCCCAAACAGTAGAATCGTACAACATTTCTTTGAGGGGAGTACACAGGGAAGGTGCCACACTGTTTGTGTGGTCAGACATTAGGTGTTTCAGTGAGATCTGTAATTAAATGATAAATGATATTGTAGACTGCTACGTTTCCACTTGCTCTAGTAATAAATCATTGGGACATTGAAATGTCCTAGGTTTTGCTGCTACCAGGCCTGCTTCTCCTTTCATGTACATAGCAGAACTTTGAACTATGAATTTTCTCATCTGCACCGATACTTTACATCTCATATGCAAGAAAGAAGGGCAAAGTTTCATATGCAAAATTAGCCAGGCACTATTTATCCTGTAGAATTGTGGTTACACACTTTATGCTGTAGGATCAGCATGGGACAGAGGTCCTGGACAATTCACAGTGAAAAGAAGCACAGTATTTCTGACGAGTCACATATTACATCATATCATAGTGCCACAATTAATTAGAACTGAAAATGGGCATCAGAAAGACAAACCATTATCAGAATTTTTGCTTTCTGGAGTCCTATCCATCTAGAGACTGCAGCAATAATTTTTGTTTCCAAAATAAAAAAGAATCTGGATCCCAGCTGAGATGAGGTGATAAAAGTCAACTTTTTGTTCTAGCTCTAAGCAAAACCATGTTCTTTGTTAACTGGGCAATTTCTCTATTTAGAATAACTGAATTTAGTAACAATAACAATGATCATAATAAAGTCATACCTATTGTTCCAGACTGAAGACAAAGAAATGACTGCAGATAATGAAAAGTAAGATGCATACTTTTTCTCTATTGGTTTGAAAATTATAGTAATAATGAGCTGCTTAAATTATCAAAGGAAGCTCATCACTTTCTGGATAGTCTTATAGTCACATTTGCAAGCTTCTAAATGTTTAGTAGCTAATTGGTCTTTCACATTTCCTAGTGGCACAAGTGCTTCTTTAAATTTTATTTTAAGCTGTTCCTGCTGATACAGACATGGCAGCACTAAGATGAGGCAGTTCACAAATACACATGTCACCCATTCCAAGATGCAAGTGCCTAAAATGCACTCCACTCAGAAAAGTCAATCAGGATAATAAGATGTCAATGGTTAATTGATTTATTAATTTAAAAATACCAAAGAGCCCCCAAACTTGAATCATTTATAATTTAATTTATTACTTAATACTCTAATTGTATATCTACAAGTTTGGTCATTTTGCTAGTCCCATGTTTTTTAAAGTAGGGCCTTTGTTCCACCAAACTTCTGCTGACAATAGGCACAGGCTAAACTACCTCTGCAGCAGGTTAGTCGTCTTTTTTCAAATCGTGAATATAGCAGAATGCATTTGGCCTGACGGATGCAAATCTTTCAAGATTTCAGTTGAAAATGGATTCAGTTTGACTACTTTGAGAATTTTGTCACAAGTCCAAAACTCAGACCAAATTTTTGGATGTCGTAAGTATTAAACCTGAGCCAAAAATGTGGTTTTAAATAGAAAATTCACACCATTAAGTTTTGATCAAAATCAAGCTAAACTTTCCAAGACTGGAAGGTGATTTTGCCAGTCTAAAATTTGGCAAAATCTGTTGGTTTACAGTTGAATTTTATTTTGACATTGTTATTACTTTTTAGATTTGAGATTCAAGCCACCTAAGGAAATGGAAATCCTTGCAAAGAGAAATGGATCATAAATTAAAAATATAATGTTTCATGCACCTCCGATTTTACCTGACAGAGCATAACAATTTCAAAGGTGTATTTGTAGTTATTCAACTAAAGTTACAGAGAAAACACTGTTGTTCTCCCCCTGTGTCTCTTACCACAGGTGGAACTACTGAGACCCCTAATTATTTCCTCTACACACTGCACAATTCTATCCGTCATTTCTAAGCTTTGTGAGGGAGGAGAATGTTTTCTTGCAGTGTTAGGCATCTCTATAGTAAGTTGGGAATGGAGAAGTCAGTGAGGAGCACAGACTAGTCTACAGAGTGAGAGTAACACCTGTAGCTCTTCCTTCTTGGAGACTTTATTAATCAAAAACAGAAATTCTATGCTGCACAAATGTGAACGTGTAGCCCCCACACATCTACTTTATCCTATTAAACTAATCTATTTGTGCTTAGTATATGCAGCTTATCAAAGGACCATGACTTGCTTCTTTATTTCTACTGGCTATTTTAATTTCTGCAATTCCACTTCAAGTGCACGTTTTGAAGAACCTCAGGTACCAATAGGGGCAAAGGGGGTTGTCATAGGCATGGAATGGCATCCAAACAAAGAGATTTCAGCTTGGAAAAGTGACAACTGAGGGAGGAGATGGTGGAGACAGGTAAAATCAGGAGCTGATGAACTGATGAATACAGAATGACAACCAGGGTCAGGCAACTAGAAGATCAGGCGGTAGGTTTAAAACAAAGTCCCTTTTCACAGAGCATGAACATAACCTACAAACAAGCTGTTGGGGAAACCCCGAGTATATATGTATTTAAAAGGGGATTAGACACGTTCCTGACAGGTAAAGCTACCAAAGGTGAAAAAATGCATCATTCTAACACAGCTCAAAGTCCCTAAATGGCTGACTGCCAAAAAGAAAAGGGATCACAATACTTGCCTTTAAACTTTCCATGAGCAGGTGCATCTGGCCACTGTTGGAGAGTAAACTACACCAGACAGATCTTCCATAGAGTTCTTTTCAGGTATTTCACGTTAGCTAATGTAGTTTGGTGTGTAAACTGAAAACATCCCTAATCTGAAAAGTTTACAATCCTTGACCAAATCAATTATAAGAGCTCAGAACAAGCTTTTGCAAAATGACAACAAGGCCTACAAAGCTGCTTTCACAGGACTATGATGTAATACTCTCCGCCAGACTACAGAAGTAAATGGGAGGTGATACCTCTTATCTGGGAATGCTCTGCTCCCGCTCTTTAGGCAAGCACACTACAGATGATCACTCTTGCTGCATCTTGCACACAAAGTTGACAAACAGGGAAGGTAAAATAAGTCTGAACTGTATACCAGGACTTGTTTTAGGGCTCTTCTCCCTGTAGCCCTTCTGGATTTGCCACATTCTTGATTTGCAGCCCTGTGAGTGTTGACCTCCTCCCATCAACCTCAGGACTAGCACTGAGGTCATCCATATCTGCTGATGTCATGGGAATAGTGAGGTTTTCCGTGGCATGGAAGTCTGGCCCTGGGTGCTTTTTCAACTCGGTGACCAACCTTACAGTATCAACCTGCGCTATGGCTCTTCACAGGAGGAAACAAGCCGTTGGTCAGAAGGACATGTGCAGAAGTATGATTAGAGAATAAAGAGGCCTGAAAGTTATCCTACCTGAGGGAAATCCTTGTTATTATGTGCAGTCCTTTCCTTGGCAAAATACTCTACTACTGCGTAATGCCCTCCTTCTCCTTTTATTGTTGTTATCACCCCTAGAGCTGGGTACATCCAGAAGGGGGGAACGAACTTGACTCAGCCATGTGCCCTCTCCCCAAACTGGACACTGTACCCCTCTCTGGTGGTGCCAGGAAGGCCGAAGGGAGGGGTAATATGGGCACAGCCCCTTCGAGTCAGGGGCATCATGTTGGGGCTAGGGGCCACAGAGCCCACGACTCAGTGCTGCAGCTTTCTCCTTATTTATGTTTTTTATCATTACTCAGTTCAGCCACACAAGGCAAACTGTGTTTAATAAATTAGCCTAATGGATTCCGCAAGTGGTTTGTGAGCAGGGTGCTTCCTCCGGTTAAGGAAAACATTTATATTCCCTCTCCATTTGCTTTTCATGACGATGAGGGTAAGTGGAGGGCAGGGGACAGCGGGGAGGGGGGGAGCGAGCCCGCCTGTCCTTCCCGGGGCCAGGGGACCATGGTCATGGCTATCCCCAGAGGAGTTTTGGGGAGCCCGGGGCACCGGCGCCCTTTGTCTCCCCGCCTGCAGCCGGTCAGCCCGGGGCTGCGGTACCTACCACAGCTTCCTCGGCAGGCAACTCCCTCCCCTTCCCCGCGCTGCACATTAAACTCTTCCAAAGGGGCCTCTTTAACAGCTCCCCATGAAATAATAATTCATTATGTCACTAGGAGGGAAGAAAGGGAGTGTAAGTGTCTTGATGGGATTAGCGGAAACCCCCGCAGAGATGATTTAGGAGCCGTGATAATTCATTTAATAGGGGCCTGGGGTAAATTGCTAGACAGGGAAATGTAACTGAACCAGCTTAGAAAGGGCGCATTACAGGTCTGTATATGATAACTGGCTTCATTAGCAATATTTAAGAGATTTCATTTAAGAATGAGTCATAAAATGCAGAACTATTTCATCCACCTGGTTTGGTGGCCTTTAGCTTTACTCTGTCTGAATATTAAATTGGAAATGGCACTACAGCAACACATTTTGGAAACTGTTCTTTTGGCTGTTATTTGTATGGTTGGTTTAGCTTCTCGTTTGTTAACCTTTTAAAATGAGTATCATCGAAGCGGCTAACGGTACATCCAGAACTCAGAGAGATGAGGAAGGCTCCAATGGCAGAGAACAGGCTGCTGCAAAACTTAGCAAAAGCTCCAGGCTCCCACTGCTGTACACGCTTGGGTCCAGAAAGTGTTGGCAACTGGCAAGTGATTTCTGTGAAGCTCAGTAAGCTAGCCCCTTTTCCCACTGAATACATCTGATTATGCAACAGCTTGGATGGGTGGAACAACAAGCACGCATACAGAAATAATCAGCTGGACTTTGGGAAGCCTACCACCCTGTACTGCGGAGCTGAAGTTGGCCTCAGGTGCTATTATTAGCAAATGCTGGGTTTGGTTTTGGAACAGGAAAGATAGATATGATAGATTTCTCCCACTTACCAACATTTTAAAATCTGTAATCCTGGAAAAATTCTGCTTTTTTTAAAGCATGATCCAAATGATTTTTTTAAGCATGGCCCAAATAACTGACTAGAAATTCCTATTTAGTATATATGGGTAAATATTAAAATTTATCAGTTGAGATTAGGGACATAAAGAACAAAGTTTCATACAGCCTTGTAACTTCATTAACTCCTCTGGGGCTGTGAGACATAAACAATGGCATAACTTGGCCTGGCACTTTTGTGGTTTCAATGTGTGTGTAGTGATGTCCATAATTCACAGCAAAGGAATTGCTCAGGATAAAAGCTATTATGAAGTATTTTATTCATCCCTAATATTGTGCTCTTATGCTTGTTAAGTAACATTTCAGTAATATTTGTCACCAGTAATCATGAATTAGAGACTTTGACTTTTTAAAATCATTATTTAGAACACAATTTTAAGTCTTTGTGCCCTTGGATGCATTTTAGGAGACAAGATGCACATCAAGATTTGGACAAATGTTTAACAAATACCAAAAACTGGGTCATGAGCCTACAAGGTTTTTCAATGCCCACCTTCTTATTTATCACTGGTTCATTTTTTTTATCACTGAAAACAAAGGAAATGCACTCATAAGGAAACGCCATCAAATAAATTATTAAAGCAATGCTGTCATAAACATGTGTGCTGGTTATTCTTCTCCGGAAATATCAAAATGAAACAGTGATATTTTAACATCACTCTATAGGGTTAGAGTGAGATTTGATGATCATATTTTATCTGGGGATGTTGCCAGCTGAATTATATTGTAATTCACTGTGCAAGCTCCTACCATAGAAAAACAAATAACTGAATTCTTTTTAGCCCTCACACGAAGTGTGGACACATTAATAAACTCTTCTAATCAAAAAAGACAAGTAACTATACATAAAATGATGCTATTACATATATATGGTTGTACAACTAAAGGATGAACCAGATTTTCTTCAGATTATTAAAATTTAGCAAAGCCTCCTGTTCTGTCTGTGTACCACAGAAAGCCTCACGATATTACCATCCTTTTTTTCCCAACTTTGAAATCCCACAATAAAGAGGTTGCACTTGATATAATGTAAACTGCTTTGAAATATGGCAAGCAGTATCTTTATCAAAGGTAGCTAAAGATATTAATAACCACGACTGTCAATTGCAGGAATAAGACAAGTGTTTTAATAAATCTTCACTAATACCCCATACAAATATAAAAGAATGACTAGCTTTCTCTCCATCCCTTTCCCTAGTGACCATTGCCCGTTATGACTTTGAATGATTCCCTCTAATGGAAGACAGCCAATACTGTCCATTATTCCAGATGGTCAGCTCAACTGCAAAGTTCTGCTAACACTTCTCAGCATTCAGACATATCTCGCCAGATTTTTTTTTTTTTTTTTTTTCTTTCCATGATAATCTAGTCCAAGATCAGCCATCTAATAGTTGGCAGAGTTGGCAGACAAAATCCGGGAAGATCTGGGCTATCTTGCCGGTTAGTTACAAAATCCATTTTGGTATCCACGTTACAAAGTGCACAGTGGTTTCCTGCTCAGCTTCTATTAAAAGAAAGTCAAAACAGACCAACAGCTCTATAATAGCCAGTAAGTAATACATTAATCACTAGCTGCTGCACAGCTAAGAGGTGACAAGCAAAAATATAAGCAGACTTTGTGAGTACATTCTGAACTGGGCTGTATCTGCACGATAATCCTGCCCGTTATCACAGTTTGCACTAAACACAAACAGGATTTGGTCCAGTATCTTCCATGTAACAGGCATTGCTTTTTCACGTACTGTGGATATTTGACATGCTCTGTCCTGATTTCTGTAAAAGCAATTCAAATCATGCAAATATTTCATGCTATAATCAGCAGAAAGTGGGTAAGTACTGGCCTGTGCATGCGATTTACCAAAGTTCAACTAATTTTTCAGTTAGTAGATAATGGCTGGGTATTATAAAGTAATGCTCATCACTTCACAGAAGCAGCATTTGCTTATTGCTGTTCTCTGTTAATACAAAGAGGCATTAGCAGACACTTGTAAATTTTCCTATGTACAGCTTACATAAAAACTAATGACAAAAACAACAAATGACAACAACTGCTCCCATTTAAAGGCACTGCACCTAGAATAAATATTGTAGGTGTCCTTGGGGACAAATATTTCAAGTGCTTAGATATCTTTCTTGTATGCCTTCTAGCATCTTGTCATCCGCAAAAGTGTTCTATGAAAAGTGGGCTTACAGACTACTTACATGATTTTCTGTAATGGGAAGCTTACAATGCTGCATTTCTGGCCTGAAAATTAAAATGATTCAATTAATTTTGCAAACCCAGAATAGCTCTAGTAAAAACAGACTGGTGGTTTTGACACTGAATTACATGGAATTGCTCCAGGTTTTTACCCTTGCACAGGAATACAAATTGGGCTCATAATTGTGCATTTCATTGCAATAATATCCATTGTTGAATTGATATATTTTATTTCAGGCAATCAGATATTTCAAAATATTCAGGGAACATTCAGCTACAAGGCACCAGTATTTGATTTTTTTTAAATAAAATTGTGTTCAAGAGAAAATTAACTATACATTTGACCTCCTGACTTTTTCAGAAATGATTATCCCTATAGCACTATCAGTACTTTCAATAAAATCAAGTTTAACTTGTGTTTGAAACACACATTACAAATAGATGTATAGATGGACGAGATATCAAGAAAGGGAATAGTACAGATTATGAATATTAAGATTTATATTAATCTATAAGCCTATTAAAGTACAGTAAAACCTGTCCTTCAGACCACCTTTTTAAAGATATCACCTCCCTGATGGGACCACTAAATTTCGGGCCAAATTATTTTCCCATAAAGAACAATGAAAAGAAAATGATTATATTAAGACTACTTCTACTATGGTTTCTTTTCATTGATCCGCCAAAAATGATTCCAAACAGTAAAATAACATTGATTTTGACCTTGTTAATGAACCTGAAGAACTTCAAGGCATACTTGACCATAGATTTCCCTTTAAACAGGAAAAAACTGACAAGTAGCCATCATAATTTCATCAGCCTTGGCAGAAGTCATGTAATTTCACTGGTATTTTGGATAGGCAGCTTGTCTTGATATTGTTAATGTTCCACAGGGATGGCAGCATGGGCTTTTTCTTCATACCAACACTCTTAAATGATTCTGTAATTTGTACAACATTGATTAAGTCTTCTGAGAGTTAGGAATATTTTAAAGGGCTGTGTTGTACAGATTTATATACTATTATGGGATTAATTTAATTTTTCCAAGATGTCCATCTTCCCTATGGTAGGAACTTTCCAGAGGTGTTTCACTGGGACTTCGTCACTCCCTTTAGGAGGGCTACACCTAGTCAATGTAAAAAGTACATGATCACAGTTTCTCTCCTATTAATATGAAGGGTCTCAGAGACTACAAGTCCCAGAGTGCAATGTCCCACCTTGATTTCAGCAGCCTTCCCTAGGCTGGGACCTCCAAACAAGACCCCTGTCTGGATTAGGAGGGTTCATAACATGGCTTGCACAAAGCGTGTTGGCCCACAGCACATTATCACTGCTAGCCACTGCTTTTTTTACTTCTACCTTGCTGTCTCTATGAATACACAAAATCTGGTGTGTTTCCCACATGTGTTTGCTACATATTTTTGTATGTGTTCATATTAGTCAGTGTGTTTACATCCTTACATTGTCACTTTATGTGGAGGATCAGCATCCTAACCACTGTTGGGAAGCTTATATTTTGTCCTTCACAGATATTACACTAATAGTTTATTATGTTCTAGATGGATATTTTTCTACGGCAGTGAAAAAACACGGTTAAAAAACCAAACAAGCAATCTCTTCCAAACTCAGAATACACTAGAACGCTCATTTTTCTTCTGCATATAACCTCAGTTTTCCTGGAACTAAAATAAGCATTTCTAATTCTAAAAAGCAAATGGAAATTCAGAGCATTAGGACTATTATGTTAGCAGTTAGAGCACTGGATGTTTTTGTTACTGTTTGGAGTCCCTGTCTTGCTGTAAAGATACCCAGGGATTTGGTGATGCTCATAGATATAAGCAGACAGGAGAGATTTCGCATGCATTTAGAGAATAGCCAGAGTTTGCCCTTATCAGAATTTCTTTGGCCTCTCAGTAGGGGGACATGCACTTCCCAGGTAGCTGCTGCTCTCCTACACAGAAGGAGACACGTAAGTCAATTGTTTGAGACCTGACACAGGATAGTTTAAGGCGAAAGGCTCTGTGTACCTCGGCTGTTTCAATGGAATAACCCATTCATATGAACTGCGGGTTCTCAGAGGACCCTGTGCTGGTGCCCTGTTCAGTCAAAACTGTCCCACCGTGGCTGGCAGTACCAAAGAGCAGGGTGGTTTCTACACCTTGACTTATTTTCACTTGTCAACATGAGATTCAATTAAATTATTATTCTGCTAGATGAGGCACAGTCTACCAAGCTGCCACTTATCTTTAATCCAATGCTTTTACTGGACTTGTTGTGCCCTATTGCCTCCAATTCACATTGTGAATGCTAATAGTATTGGTCGTAACTTTGCATTTGCATTGGTGGTTGTAGGGCAGGAATACTTCCAAGTTGGTGTTATCACCAGACACTTCATACAGCAAAATCACAATCCAGAGCTACAGTTGTAGGACTAGCGGTGCCTATCTCATGGTTTGTTGATTCCCAAAGAGGCAGATCTTGATTCCTTTCCCTGCTAGTCCTTTCTTTTCTCCCCCTCCCTCTCTTTCTCTTTCTCTTTCAGCCACATGGTCCCACCACCTGCCTTGCACCATCTCCTATGCTCATCAGAACCTCCCTCCTTTTCTTTTGGCTCATTCACCCAGGAGAAAATCACCCCCTTTTAGCTGCATTAGTTTTCTGCCAGGTTAGCAAGCTGAATCAGCAATGAGGGGAGCCTGGGGAGGGTTGGTGTGCATGCAAGTGGCAGAAGTGCCTGGCTGGGAGCAGGGGGAGAGGGGAAGGGCAAACGGTGTGGGAGCAGGACCTCTCCTTGCTGGTGACCGTGGACTGTCTGGTTGATTGGCTCATCCCTTTGTGTTGAAGCAGCCCAAAATATCAGGGCGCTTTACAGGTTGCAGTAATTGAATTGATAGATTTCTCACATTTCTTTAACGGATGTTCAACCTCACTGGTAAATTCTGCTTCATTAACTCACATTGTTAACCCTTCTAACTGCAGCAGCATTGCTTTTGCTAGTAAAGAGAATAGTTGCAACTTAAGATTAACAGGCTAGTGCTCAAAAAACAGAGCAGTAAGAAAAACAAAGATTAATAAAAAAGCTAATTCATTGAAATGAAACTCTGCAATTTAGGTTTTCCATGCTGAGACATTGATTTATGCCACGGCACTTTGTTGTGTACAGATGCACAATGGGGCCAAACCTGTGTTCCTACTTCTGCCTACCTTTCTGTCATGAGAGTTTTGGCAGAGTAATTTGGCAGCCCTACAGTACTTGAAAGGCTGTTTTTTTCTTGTGCTTTTTACACACCAGTCCCCCTTTTTGTTAAAATGAGTTTTTTCTTGAAACCTGTCATAATTTAAACCAACCCTCAACTCATATTCGTCCAAACACATATTTTAATGTGATGTTTAAAATGTTTGTGTAGGCATGTTAACACCCCTCGTACATTTGGGCTAAAAGGCAAACCATTATTTTAATTTTGTTTCATTACTAGTATTTGATGTGTGACACAAATTCGTGACTGGTTAATGAGCAAATGTTAGCGTGGCACAACTATGTCTGTTACAGAGCAATCAGTGTCTCAATAAGGGTTTGCTAAAGCCAGGGTTTTATTGTTTTCCCTTCCTCCACAGTTCAGTGAACTAAACACAATTTATTGTCTTCTCACTTTTTTCTCATTCCTCCCGAAGCTTCCCAGTGTTTTCCTTGCTGTATCTGTATTGGGAGCCATGAACATCTTTTTATTATCATCATCCATACAGCATGATAGATGCACTTAGATTTATAAATAAACAAAATTAAAAGTCTTTGCCCAGAGGAGCCTACAATCTAGTGCCTGAATGCTACAATTGCTATCACGTGGGTGGGATTGCTGTGTCCGTGTGTTATCAACTTGAAAATTGTGGCTGAAAGCTTTAATTCTGCAGTCAGCTCTGCTAGTGAGGAATAGATTCAGGCCCCAGTCCTGCAGTTGGCTGTGCTGGCTGGGAGCCCAGCGCCTGTGCGGAGCATGGCAGCGGGCTTCACCAGCAGACAGGACAACGCGGTGAGGTCCTTCACTACTGGGTTTTGCTTGTTACCACTGCAGAGCAACCTACATTTTTTTTTTTCTCTTCCCACAGGAAGGGCTCTGAATTCTCACAACTAATGTCCTGTTCGGGTTTGTGGGGGAGACGAGCATTTTCTTTTGGGCGACACTGTGCAGAGCTCCTTGGTGCAAAACATGCTGACTGGCATGCTTCGCTGCTAATTGTGCAGTCCTTGTTCAGGCAAAATTCCCGTTCTCTCCAGTGGGCATTTTGCCCAAGTAAGGAAACAGGCCCCATTTTACAACAGCCTGTATAAATGAGCATCTTCCAGGTCTAATCTGTTTCAAATAGTCCATTGGCTACGAATGCACATACCTGGATCTATATGGCTGAAGGCTGTTAATATGCAGATTTTACATAATTAAAATGTAAAATATCAACATTACATACAGTTAAGAAAAACTACCCCTTGATTTATGAGTCTTTGCTGGTATATTGAACAGTATGGCCATTTTGTGATATATATCTGTAGTAATTATATATTACTGGGTTGTATAGCTTTTTGAAACAGCAAAATGTAAAATATATATTTAAAGCATTTGGTCATCTATTGGGAGTGATGTTAATTATGATTTGTGAATTATTTTCTGCATGAAATCACAATCTTTACAATAACAATATATAGATTATGAACTTCTCAGAAAGCCTAATGCCTGTGGGTGATATTTTGGTTGTTTAAGTACTGTCATTCTGGCAGAGCATTAATTTAGATTTTCATGCTCTAGTCAGCACCTTGGATGTCCTTAGAGTTTTACACTTGGATTAAAAATACATTGAATTCATCAAGCATATTGTTAGTAAAATGAACTTGGGACTTCCCTGTTGCAAACCCAGTTTTATGATTTTCTGACTCTAAATGAACTAAGAGAAAACCAGAAATATTTGCAATTTTGCAGTACAAACCTTTTCTCCCTACCCTTGTACAGCTTTGAATCTCTGAAATAAACTGTGTGTAAATAGCTATTGGAATGCTTTCAATATTGAAAATTGATCCCATTCCTTCTCCAAATATGCCAATAGCAAGACCACCACTTCCTGGAAATCATTAAGCAGAGTAGATCAGATATGCAGGTGGTTCAATCCCAGAGATGGATATTTGAAACATTTATAAATGAATCTACAGAAAGTTCAAAGCTCACATACCCAAGTACTGTCACACACACACAAAAAAATCCTAGCTACAAGGCAGGAAAGATCAGGATGCAAGAGAAATAAGAAGAATTTGCACCAAAGTACATTATATTGTGGTACAAAAGAAATAAATCATATGTGTATGAAAATCATAAGCTTTAAGCTTTGGAGAGAGTTGTGCAATTGACAATCAAATGGAGCTTAAAGGAAATTACGAGGTTTTACACTAAAGTCCTGAAATAAAGAAAGTAATATTTTACAGCAAAAAATTGCAAATGTCAAGATTAAATCATAAGACTTTGCACCATTGAGCTACTAGCTAGCTCTATAGCTTCTTCAGATCTTAACACAGGGAAAGACCAACTTTCATGGTCAATAAAACTTAAGAACTTTAGAAATACATTTAGAGACATAAATCATATATTTGTGACTTTTCCTCCTTAAATAGCTAATTATGGGGGGAAAAAAAAGATTGAATATGTGAACTCCTTGACTGCTAACTTATTCTTGCATTTGTTTTTAGGCTCATTTTTAATCCCTTTTGTTTGTTCCAAGGAAACAATGCTTAATTTCTCAGCTTAAAAGAAGGTGGCTGCTGTAAATGAACAGCACAGGGGTTTTTTTTTGTCTGTCTTACCTCTGAAGAATTTATCAGCAGTAGTTAGATCTTGAGTAGAAATAGAAATAGAAACCTTGGAGCAAGCAAGCCAAACCAGGTTCAGAAGTGGAAAAACCAGAGCTCAGATGCCCAAACTGCTTCCTCTGGTCCAAAGCCGGACAGGTGGTGACCCAGATTGAATTAGTTGTTCTGGGAATGATTTGATTCACAAACAGGGTTATAAAATTTTATATGGAGATGCCAGTGAAAGTCACAAGATCATAGAGCAAAAGACCTTATTCACATAAATTACCTGAATGGCTATGAAGCATAAAGGAAATAAATTGAACAATATTGCCCATACTTAGTTTACAGACATATGGTATGTAGCTTCATATGATATACATGCTAAAAATGGGCATATGTGTGAACCATGTATAATAATGGGGACACACACCTCCTTTAATAATTCAAAGAATGGAACAGTTGCTTGTTCTGAGGCATATGAATTCACAGATAGGGATTATGTATTTTACTACCTAAGGAAGGGTTTCTGAGCTAGATGCTTGTCCTTCTTTATTCATGCAGTATCAGCTGGTCTAATAAAATATATTATCTTTCCTTACAAGCCTTGCCTCTTTCCTTACAAGCCTTGCCTCTTTTGTTACAGGCAGAGTCACACACACACACTGGGCATCTTCATAAGGAATTAGTTTTCGGGAGTCTGGGGGCATTCGAAGAGGGACATGGATTTCTGAAGGGGGAGCCTCTGCCGGTACCTAGCAGTACAACACACACTACACACATGGTTCACACCTGGCACGAAAACGAACCCTTTTTTTTTTTCTTTTTTTATAGCTAGCTCCACACCTGTATCGTATGTAAATACATACAACACATACAACAGCATAATATTTCCAGCCCTGTCTACCCAGCTGATGCATTGATCTCAGTGGATTCTGAGATATAAACTTCAATTTGGCCCCCAGTCACTTAGTGGACACCGCCACCAGCAGCTCTGACACCAGGTTATTTGTTGTTGCTGTTTGCTGTCCCTGTTTGCACATTAATCCAGTGACAATTAGGTGTCAGCGAGCGTTGTTTCTGCTCGCTGATAGCCTTGGGCTCTGCGCTTGAAGCCCTAATCAGGAGTGTAAACTCTGCTATATTTCAATTTGGAGAAGCGCTCTTCCGCTAAGAGGCCCCTGGCACTGCGATAAATAAAACGCCTATTTACTCTATTGCCACACTTAGACATCTAATGCACTTACTACCAGCCCCCTAATCATGGCCCACAGTTAAATCCGCCTATAAATCACTCCATTCTCATCCTGCAGATTAGCGAGGCCATTTTCCCCAAACTCCACAATGAGCACTGTTTCCTTTTCTTGTTAGTCAAAAGCGAGATGATTTTTATTAGGTTAAAGACGAGCTCACAGATGGTAAATCGTGTGGAGGGAAATGAGATGGAGAGTCCCATGACCCAGTGGGGGTGGCAGGTGGGACGGGGGGGGCAGAGACCCCCGTAGGCTCCCCTGGCAGTGCATCATCCCATGGCACTGGACCCGGGTGACATGTCTCTGCACGTTGCACAAAATGGCAGCTGCCCACAGGTGTGATGAATGTGTCTGGCCTCAGCTGCCAGTAGCGTGGGGGGAGGGGAAAAGGGGGATGTGGAGAATCTTCCCATTTTGTATCCACTGCTGGGTGGGTTTATCCGCGGAGGCCTCTGGATGTGCACATATGGGGTTGGCACAGAGCAAGGTCTGGAGAAATACCCACATACCATGCATACAGTCCTGTCAGGAACAGTCCAGCTTTATCCTTGCAGCGCTGCTACCACGCCTGGTGGGACCAAACACGCACCAATGAAGAGCATTTCATACAAGCACACTGCAGCTTGGACCTCCTTAAAAATAGGACCCCGCTCTCAAACCTTCTTTATATACACCTTTGGATAAGTAGCACTACCTTGTATACAGCTGTTTTAGCAGAGCTGGGCACGTAATGTAACTGTAACGAATAATGCCACACATTTTGCATTTTTATTCTCAGTGGCTGGTAAGGAAGAGATTCTGATTTTTTTTAAATAAGTTGGTTATTCTCAACCATTCTCAACTGCATAATTTCTGTGAACATTTCCCAGTCTTGTTCAGGTGAAGTTTGTTGCAAGTATCCGATATTTTAAATTCTACCTGGGTTAATTGGTTGCATAGGTCACGCATTTGTCTGCATATCCTTGATTGAAGGAGCACAGTGCTGAGATATCAGATTTCCTGTGCAATAACTATAATAAATTCAAAATTTATTATCCATAAATATTCTGCAACATTTGCTTAAAATTTTGGCACAAGCTCCTGCTAGCAGATCCCTGTATTAGGAGGGCCACGGAACGCAAGCACAAAAGAGAAGCAGAACACAGCCTGATCAAAAGCCTTTAAGTGATTCAAAGAAATCATTGGGGGATCTTTTTATTTTTACAGCATTAGTCCGTTACCCTTGATACATGGCAGAATCACGTCCCCTCTCTCAGTAGGGAAGCTTTCACGTTACCTACGTAAAAGCCAGCCAGAGGGATGTCAGAGATTTACATCACCCACGGAGTACAATTTACATCATACGTGAACATGCACCCATATGGGACATTGAAGGGAAAGTGGCAGCTGTCATGGTGGTGTCAGGGGAGGCCCACACCACCGTGGCCTCTGCAGATTGACCCTCCGCCACGGAGTCCCTGCTGCATCCTGACAGCCGCCAGGGTAAGCTGCAGCCCCTTTTCTCAGCCTCCTCTCCCTACTCCTTACTTTTCAGGCTCTAAACGGGCTGGATTGCGGTGAAGAGCTCCCTGTAATCTCTGTTTAACCATTTCCATATGACAACTGCTTTGGATCCCCACAGCCTGATGAAAAGGCCAGAAGCCCTGGCCCTGCTGGGGGGGGGTGCCCCTGGGGAAACATATGTAAACAAAGCCCAGCTCTGTAGCCTTTTGCACCTCACTCTCTTTTCCCATTCTTGCTTGGATCTCAGGTGGAATTAAAGGGATTAAAGCTGAGCGTAAATGAGGCGAGTGTGTAAAATGACTCCTTTCTGAACCAAACGGCATGTTCCGTGCTGAGGAAATGAGATGCCCATTTAAATCTCATCCATCCACCGCCTGTGGCCACCACCATGTACCTGCCTACTTAGCCCAAGGGTTAATTAATTGAGGCTTCAATGCACTATTGCAAGAGCATTATTGCATTTGATACTCTACATCTGTGATTTAAAACTCTTTCAGTCCCTTGTCAGCAAGGGAGGGTTTTAACTAGGAAATTAGCATTCAGATAAGGGTACGCTCTATTTGCTTCTGAAAGGAAGGAAATATTAAGGATGCTGGTGCACAAACCAAGCTGTAATATCCTGTCCCATTCTAGAAAGGGCTCTTGGGCCCAGCTTCCCAAGGGAACACTCTGTACAAGGGGAATGGGACATAGAAAAAGGAATTACAGTCTTCAGTGGAAATGTCATATAGTAGAAACCAGACAACCGAATGTGTTTTATTTTTCAGAAACTTGTTTTTATTCCATGATAATTATAGGTTTCCTGTCTTGACACCTGGCTCATTTCAAATATCCGATCACCCAGCTGGGTTTTTTCCATACTATATTTCAGGCTTCTCATGGAGTTCAAATATTAATATTACTCCCCATCTAGTTATGAAGATGTTAATAATCACTTTTATTTTCTCTAGGTAAGCAGAAAAATAATCATTCCTTACATTCACATAATGTCCTTGCATTACACTCAATGGCATCTGTGTGTAATCCCCAATCGCTGAAATGAAACACACATTTTCCAGCAATAAAACACAATAGTTTGGGATATGAAGTGACAAAGGAAGTATCCAACTGAAACAGCAGGAAGAATTAAAGGTAGAAAGAATGTAATTTCCCCAACCTTGAGTCTAGCTACCAAACCTCGAAACTGTGAGAAAAGTGGAAGCCACGCATGAGCTATGCTGATTCACACAGTGGGTCACCTTGCTGCAAATTTCTCCTTGTAAGAGGACCGCTTAGTTTAAGCGGATATTCACTCCTGGGTGCCTCAGAAAGGGCCACTTGCATGAGAAGGGCATTTCAGAATTAGGTTCCAATGGGTTTTATCTAGAACCACACCAAAATTGCTGCATGCTCTTGTTCTGCCTCTCTAGCCCAGAGCTAAAAGTCTAGACTGGGTTTGGCCAAGTGGGAGGCCTGCAGTGGGCTGGGTGGCCACAATGACCTACTCCGGGGAATGGTCCATAAGGCGTTGTGCCTTGGACAGATGGAATTTCTCACATGGCTCAGCAGGACGTCTCACCAAATAACTGCTACCACCGTTTGCTGGTTTTGCAACCATCGGTCTATATTGAAGAGTGCGTTCCCTCTCCATGTCACGTCATTTGGTTGGAAACGCAGGGTACAACTGTTCCATCCTCCTCCACCCTCCTTGGGGCACCAGTGAGGCCATACACAGTTTGGTCTGCCTGTATCGGCCATCACTGGAGCAGGGCCACCCCGGGATGAAGCGCAGCGGCTGTGTGTCCAAGCACAGCAACAGTTGCACAGCTGCCTAAAACAGGAAGTGCAGATTAACTTGTCCAGTTGAAGCTACAGAGGGAATTTAGGAAGACAGAATGCAATCAGCCAGGACACTGAGGTTAACACAGTTAATCTTGTGGAAAGTGCAATGGGACCTTTAATAACTGCAACTGGTCAAGGCCTCAGTTTTATGTCTCATCCCAAAGATGGCACTTCCCGATGAGCGGTGGGGCTGTCGTGGCTGGAGGAGGGGAACAGTGCCACCTACCGCAACACCATCACCTCTCCCAACACCTGGGCTCACCTGGAAGGTGTCACCAGAGCCCTGGATTGTCTGAAAAACTAGAGCACTAGGTTTTTTCCCCATTTTCATTTATAGAAGGTTTGTTCTTCCTCAGGACCTTTCTCATCCATTAATTATGATGTCTGACCTTGGCAAGCAGAGTTGTTATTCTGGGGGATGGCCAAGCACTGTCTCTGAGGGCTAATCCATTATCCCACTGGGCATGGGGATGAGGGCAACTGGCGCTCTTTTTGACCAAGTCATGTCACTTTTGTTTGAGCTTCTTGACAGACGGCTCTTGAGTACTTTGCAGGGCTAATTGTCATTGGCTTGAGAAGCTTGTTAGATGTTTGCACAAAGGTTTTTATCCTTTTAACTATTAATCTTTGAACTACAGAGCTTAATAAGGCACTATGAACTCCACTGCGGTATTTTAACAATGCATTGAGATTGCTATCTGCAGTTCAGGTTTATGAACAATGACCCAGGACTTTATTTAACAGGAGGCAATCTATCCACTGTAAATCAAATATCTCTAAGCCAGCCTCAGAACAGTGGTGGACATAAATCAATGTGTTGTCAGGTAGGCCATATCTAGTCTTAAAGACATATGTCTGTTCTGTATCTTTCTTTGGTCCATGGGGCATTCATACTGTTTCATTACAAGGAACACTTCATGAGCCTAAGTCCCTTAGAATAATCATTGTGTTCCTGGAATGGCTCTTCAATGTAGGACTACCTTTTAAGCTCTGTAAATATGCACATATTTTCTGATACCCGCTGGTCATTAGCAGCAGTGTGGAGGGTAGATACACAAAAGCTTCAATGTGAGGAATACTGCAGAAGGCTTAAACCCAACAGGAACATTGTATATTCACTCCCCGCAGATGCTGAGAAGATACCACCAGCTCCTGCGTGTGCATCACATATTTATTGCAGAGGTTAAAAGGAAGACATCATGATTGAAAAACAGAGGTGTGATTTAAAAAACAAGGAGCTAAGGCTTGGCCCCACAAGGGCTTAAAAACGCTCTCAATTCCAACTGAAAAAGAGAGAAAATTGAGGAAGCTCAGCATGCTGTACGATTGCATCCTTAGATAGGGTATAATTAACAGAGAAGAAACTGATGGAGGTTATCAGATGAAGATCCATATGCTGGGGCTTTATCAAGCATGGGGCACAGCGGAAAGTATCTAATACTCCTGAGATGAAATGGTTTCATGAGAGCCACACCCCCAAAGTTGCCTTTTTAGCAAGTGTAATAGGACTTTTTCAGTTTCATAAAGTATCTTGATAACTGGAAAGTGCCAGTTAATGGTACAATGTTCCAACTATGAATTTTACAAAGATTAATCTACCCCTTTAGGATCCAAAGGAGCCAATCAAAGGCCGCCCAGTCTTCGATGTTTTACAGTCTCTGTGGGCACAAAGCTCAGCTGAAACTACCGTTCAACATCCTAAACTGTCATCTTCATCTTCTTCTAGCATAAAAATACATATTTTTCCCCATAATAAAGATTTTTTATAATAGCAATAAAGTAACTCTAGAGAACATGGTTGTCTTGAGATAGCTTAACTGTGTGTGGTACCTCATAACACCCTGGGGACCCAGCCACCTCATAATAATCTCTTTCTTTACCATGCCTTGCTTAATTAAGGAGTGAAGCCAAAAGGTCAATGCAGGATAAAAATGTAAATTTCAAAGTTTTCATCTGGACCCTAACTCCATATCATAAAACATATATAGTGTGCTCATCACAAAGCTTAGTACATTAGCAGATAGAAAGTGGAATATGCTTTATGTGCGCAAAATTTTAGTGTTTTAGTGAGACAACAAATAAAAGCTTTAGCTCCTTACTTATAAAAATTATGTCTTTCTCCTCCAAAGGATAATTACTAAGTTATTAACTTATTCCCTATATGAGGAATCTTTTTTAGCCTTGTTCCTCTCTTTTATAAATATGATATATATGATAAGGATGGTGGTTTTAGAGTATTTGGGTGGACCTAACATTTCTGTCATTTTGCCTATGTATACTGAATACTGTGAGTGCTACACTAGAGAGACAGACAAGATGGTATTACTGTCTTCTCATTGTTATGCCAGGTCTACAATGAAAACAAACATAATTTTAATTCCAAATCTTATTACTACATTGGAATATTGATGTCATAATGGGCAACATGCTTTGGCAGCTGTTTATCTTGTCGGTTCCTCAATCATTTGCCGTGCTGCTTTCCAACCGCTGCCTGATGTTAAAAATACACCTGCATTCAAACTGTACATATTTCTGACACAGTTAGATATACATTTAAACTCAACTTTCAGCTTCTAACCTGTTTTTATCATAAGTGATAGCCACAGAACAATAAATATTTATTTAGCTTTGAGTAATGGAGCATTCAGATTTCATTCATGGCTTCAATAATCAATGTAACAGTGTGATTCTGTTAGAGAACCAATTATGTGTTTTCCCCCTTCTCTGATTCTAGGGAAGTAAGTGGA
Source organism: Aviceda cuculoides (assembly GCA_035590195.1). Lineage (NCBI taxonomy): Eukaryota > Metazoa > Chordata > Aves > Accipitriformes > Accipitridae > Aviceda > Aviceda cuculoides. The sequence continues at coordinate 56,642,258 of JAVJGG010000074.1, forward strand.
CAAGACATATGTTGTCCTGACTGACATTTGATCAGTTGATCTGGGTTTAGATCAGATGGACAATGTAAGAAATACAATGACTTTTCCCCTCAGTAGAAATGAGGCTCTTAATCTCCCTTCTCCTTTAGAATAGTAACACTATTCTAACAAAGCTTATTTACTCTTGCAACATGTGTGCATGCTGTTTTGGCTGGATATTCAATTGTGAAACATTTGTTAATTTTATTTTTCTACGGAATCTTTGCTGTCAGTGACACACTTACAAATCTGTACCGGGACCCAGAAGACTTTTCATTAGGCAGTATATTGAAGTATGTACAACTGTAGCTGTTTCATGGGTTGGCTCTAAAATAAGAGAATGTACTTTCCCTTTTGGTTCAGTTCCCTCTTAGGGACTAAACAGCTACCTTTACAGTTTTTATATAGTTTTTCCTGACAGCCAAAGTTAAGTGAATGTAGCACTCTGGCTGGATGTTTATATGCTTGTTTCATCTATTATTCAGATACATCACTTATATAATGCTTTCCATAACAAGTTGTTGTTGAGATGTTTGTACACCACTTTTGTACAATCAGTCAAAGTCAAGGATAATAAGGAGACTAAAGGGACAGAGAACTGATTTTTATTTACTTATTATTAAATCTTTCTTTCCTGTTTGGCCTGCAATAGATTACCTGCTGGACACCCCAAGCTTGGAAGAGTTGCCTTCTGCAGTTGTTAGTGTTGATTTCACTGTGAGAATTGCTGCAAGGTCTGTAAAGTTCAGAGCATCTTCCCACTGTGTGAGGTGCTGCCAAGATACCCAGGAGGACTTTATGGGTTATGAGGTAACCAGATGTGCTCAGACGAGTGCAAATTGATTCCTAATTTAAGGTAGATTTAACACTTTCTAGCATTGACAAATCCATCCTTTTGAGACACAGACCGTATACTAAGCAATGAAAAATATTCTAATGAGCATCAGAAAGGGTAGTTCAAGAATCTACTCCCCAAATGTTAGCTTCCTTGCCATTACCAGTCTGAAAGTCCCTTCAAGTAAAAATTTTTAGATCCTTCATGATCAAATTCCTATTTGTATTCACAAGCAGAGCAGACTGCAATCACATAAGCGCCCTTAATGGACCTCAGCTCTGAACTGAAGGAGGCCACATTCTGCTCAGCCTCCCCATCTCCATGCCCATTCAGTCTCTTCTCTAAATTGCTATGCAGTGTGGTAATCATTTCTTAGAGAGTGGACAATTGCTCCACTGGAAACTGAAATGATACTTCAAATGGTTTGGAAGAGGCCACCAAGCCTCTTTATCAGTTGCAGAATTGGTAGCAACAGAGAAGGCTAGCAGTTCCCTGCTAGAAGGCTGGAACTCCCCAGACTCTTTGGAGATCTCCATTCAACCCACAGAGGATTTCAGCCCTTGCTGGCAGTTTTAACATCGAGAAATTTAAAAACTGTAAATCATGTACCCTCTGTTCTGCTGGCTTTGTGTTCTGATGTGCTCACAGGCAGAAATATTCTAGCAATGCTAGGAAGATGTCAGGAAAGATATCAATAATTAAAGCAAGCAGGTAGAAGACAGCTGGAAGGAAGAATTCCTTCTGGTCTCCAAACAGTAAAAGGCAGTGGTGGTACTGGTAAAATAAAGCATCTAAAAATTTATCACAAGCTACTTCAAACACACGTGCACTTCCACATGCATTTGTTGAAAGAATCTTTAAAAATGGTGTGAACATCCCCCTGGATTTCAGCTCAGGGTAAACCGTTCCAGAAGTTGACAAGATACTAGCCCACAAAATTGCTTTCCTGTCATTTTATACTCATCTCTTGTTTTAGAAAGACCAAAACCAACCAATAAAATTGTAAAGCAAAGCAGAAATGAATGAAAGAAAACCACACACCAACACCAATATCTCTCCTTCTGGACTCTGTCTTCCAGGTCTTAAAAAAATTATTTTGTTATGCTTTCTAAGCAGATCAAAATGTAACAGAGATTATTCTTTGTGCATTTTTGCCTATCTATACAAGTTTGAGGAGGCCTGAAGAATGGAACACTTCCCATTAATCTGGTACCAGCAGCATTACGACAGCACTTCTTCTAATGATGGATTTAACTTTTTTGATACCTGTTGAAGTGATGGTCCATCTGTGCCTCAGGTTTGCCATATTGTCCCTCAAGAAAAGCAAAGCAGAGCAAAACTTGAGTGCCAAACAATTCCTAATGATTCAGTGCATCTCCAAAAGAGACAACACACTGGCATAGTTGTATTTGTTCCCTCCTTTCAGGAGATGCACCTTTGAAATAAAAGTATTATCTTCACAACTCGAAGTATAAGGCATATCAGATAGTTACTGTACGGTGGTAGGTCATATTCCTAACTCCAGTCAACAGTGGCTTGTTAAACAATGTTTCTGAGAAGTTAATTACTTTTAGGTGTAAGAGTAACAACTCTTAGTTGAGAAATTAGGATTCCAGTTACGTTTCATAGGCAATGGGAACAGTGTCTCTTGGCTAATTAAAATCCTTTTTTATAATGCAGAGCACAAGAAGCAAATAGGCCTCTGATTTGATTTGAGGGCCACGGATTTCTTGTATGAGGATCTGATAGGGAGTTGTATAGTAGCATATTCATCAGGTATGGGAGATGAATTTGCTTAAAACTTGCTTAAATTAAATGTGTTCACTCTGAGGTACCTATGTGTTTGAGAACAAAGAGCTGAAAGATAGTGAAAATATCCTATTAAACCCCATTTAAGAATTGCTTTAGCATTTGTGAAGTGCAGGGCCCCATTAAAGCCACCATTCCTGGAAACCAGGCAAAACACTGTGCAATTCAATTGTTGTTTCTACAACTAATTATTTTTATTTTCTAAGAAATGCCCTGTGCCATGAGCAAAGAGCAGATTCCCGCCCCCCCCCCCTCCCTTCATTTAGCACAGCTTCAAATGCTTACAATAAAGGTGAGTGCATTTTACTGCTCTTTGGCTTCAGCTAATTTTGTTCTATAACAAAATCAATTAGACTGGTGTGGTCCCAATTTTTTTGCCCTCATTTCCAGCTGCTGAACTTGAATCTCTCTCAAAAGTACTTTCTCCCTTAGCCACAATATTTTTTTTAACATCATAATAAATTGATTATTGTTTGGTTTAAATAGAAGAGATGAGAAAGCAACCAAACAGGCAGCTTCAGAACAAAAATTGGAACATGAAGAGACACTTCAAGCCTTTGCTTTTCTACTGATGAGGCATTCTCTATTTATGAAAAATAAATTAATTCCCTGCTTACATTTGCTGTTTTCCTAGTTATATGTATTTTCACCATTAATTAATGGAGAGATGAGAGACAGCAGTACAACAAGCCCTAAGCAATATGAATAGATGCTTGGGCTGACTGAATAGCTTTTCTCCTTCAAGCATTGTTTTAGGTGGTGGCTGCATCAAGGAAAAGACTCTTTCTCTCTTTTTGTGATGCATCCTGAACAGCCACTAGAGACCTGGCCATGCGTCAGAATAAAGGGTAGGAATCTTACCAACACGCAAATCATTAGCAGGGCAGATAATATAATGTTCTGCATGGAAAAAGGTAACAAATCCTCTTTTTGCTTATTTTAATGAAAAAGATTCTCTATGGAGACTGTGGGAGAGAGGCAAGTCCTTTCTAGCTGTCCAGGTCCAATGAGCATTTACTGCAAATGGTTATGTTTGAGTACTGGCCTGGATTATGAACTGTCTTGAAAGTCCTTCTCTGTAGGGCTTTTGTTTGGTTTAGATGTTCATTTCGTATTGAAAACAGGTGCTGAGACCTTCTCTTATGTTAAAAGTGCAAGGGGTCAGAGAGACAGCAACTAGCCTTTTACCATCCATGTGCATGTTCCATGCTAGTAATTTGTTACAGGATTAAACTCTATTTTTGGTAGATACCAAGGAAAATTCATCCCTCTGTTTGGTTAGGATCTGGCTAAAAGGAGTATGAAGCTACAGCATCTTCAGATTTACCGAGAAAACAGAGTGCAATAACTAAAGGGGAAAATCCTCCATACTGCTATACCTCATGCTCTCTGTGCTAAAAACTTGTCAGGTTTTGAACAGCGTTCCACATGGTGAGACCTAAAACACAATTGAGACCTTTAGGAATGACAGCAGTATGTCTAAAAACTAATATTAATAATGATAAGAATATATTCAAGCAGTAGAACAAAGGGAGTTGCGAGCCACTAGAGAAAGTTCCTTAAAAATGTGGCACTACTTTGATCCACACAAGCTTGTCACAGAGCTATGTAATAAAGCTAAGTCATGTGAATTTGTAGTTAAAAGATGAACCAATTAGAGATTGAATAATTTGTGATATAACTGATAACAGGTCAAAGCAAGGTTATTGCAGGAAATGGACTTGACTTTGCAAAGAACATTGGATATTTGCAGGGCTAGTGAAAACTGCTTCTCAAATTAAAGTGTTAGTAAGCAGTGGAAGAACAGAAGTGCATCTCATTAAAAATAAATATCAGGGCATACAGTCAGAATACCAGACTACAGAAAATAGTCAGTGAAACAAAAACAATATAATGAGGAGTGCAATATTACATATATGATCTGAAAGAAACGACATGTTTAGTTTCCATTCAAATGTGGACTTTTCTTAAATAAAGGAAGATATTTTCACATGCCTTTAGTATTTAAATAATGCAAAAACCTAGCAGAAATAGGCTAAAGTTGTGGGTTGGTTATTCATAAAACATTCAAAGCCGTCTATAATATGATACAGAAAGTCACACTAAATCACCTGCAGCACAACAAGAGCAATCTCCCCTGGTAGGCTTCCAGAAGAATAGCCGTCCCCACGACAAGACAAAATTAAAGTCTGTGTGGTTTTCTTTCTTTTTATAAGAAGTGAACAGCAAAGCAGCTCCAAAAATTGTATAGACAAAGTGGTGGGTAGGTCAAAGCTTTCCCAGTCCCAAAGCAGCTCTCTGGACGTGTCTGCCGTGAGAAATGCATGTCGATATAAAAGGGCGTCCATCTTCTTATGGAACTGATCTTCCACACATGTCAGGAAAAAAACCCTCCATACTTTCTCCTGCCTGTACATTTTACACACAGCTCAGGACAGAAACCCTACTGCCCATGAGATGACACAAGGGAGGTATGATGTAAAAGGACTCTGTATCACATGCATAAGGCATGATACTTTTTACTTAAAATTCCACAAAAGCACTATAAAAACCTAAAATATATATGTATATTCAAATATGTCAAGGTACACTTAACACTGTAGCTGTAAATACAAATACAGAAACCTTCCATTCCTACAGCTAGGGCTGTGTCGTATGAGAAACACAGAGGGCTGTAAATACACTACAGAGATCTAAATAGCACGTACTATTTTCCATCTAAAAAATAAAGGCAGTGAAGGCATTTCACTTCTGATTTAGATTTGTTTAGTGACCACTTTGGTAATTTTTCTCACACTTTTGAGCCATTGATGTAGAGCTGCGTATTTTCTTTGCCATATTTGGTTACTGTGCCATCACGATATTACCTTGGTCTGTTTGGCCCTCCCATACCTCTACTGACATGAATACAGTCAAAATAATAGTTATTTCACATGGGAGAAAGCAAAGAAAACGTACGAATCTGTAGTGGGTGTGCAGATGCATGAGAAAAAGCAAGAGCTTTTCAGCTGAAGTGTATTGGTTTTGCGTGGCAAGGTTTTAGTAGCAGGGGAGCTAGAAAGGTGGCTTCTCTGACAGAGATGATGTCAGAAGTTTCCTCCATGTCTGATAGAGCCAGTTCCAGCTGTCTCCAAGATGGACATGCTGCTGGCCAAGGCTGAGCCCATAAGTGATGGTGGTAGCACCTCTGGGATAATGTGTTTAAGAAGAGGGGAAAAAACCCAAAATGAAAGCTTCAGCCAGAGAAGAGAGGATTGACAGTATGTGAGAGCAACAGCCCTGCAGACCCCCAGGTCAGTGAAGAAGGAGGGGGAGGAGATGCTCCAGGCGCTGGAGCAGAGATTCCCCTCAGCCCGTGGTGAAGACCATGGTGAGGCAGGTTGCGCCACCCCAGCCCATGGAGGTCCATGGTGGAGCAGATCTCCACCTGCAGCCTGTGGAGGACACCACGCTGGAGCAGGTGAGTGCCCAAAGGAGGCTGTGACCCTGTGGGAAGCCCGTGCTGGAGCAGGCTCCTGGCAGGACCTGTGGCCCCGTGGGGGACCCACACTGGAGCAGTCCATTCCTTAAACAACTGCACCTCATGGAAAGGACCCATGCTGGAGCTGTTCATGAAGGCTGGAGCCTGTGGGAAGGACTCATGTTGGAGAAGTTTGTGGAGGACTATCTCCCTTGGGAGGGACCCCATGTTGGAGCAGGGGAAGAGCATGGGGAGGAAGAAGAGGCAGAGACAACATGTGATGAACTGACTGCAACCCCCATTTTCTGTCCCCCTGCGCTGCTTGGAGGAGAGGAGGTAGAGAAAATTGGGAGTGAAGTTGAGCCCGGGGAGAAGGGAGGGGTGGGGGGAAGGTGTTTTTAAGATTTGGTTTCATTTCTCATTATTGTACTCTGATTTGATTGGTAATAAATTAAATTAATTTTCCCCAAGTCGAGTCTGTTTTGCCCGTGACAGTAATTGGTGAGTGATCTCTGCTGTCCTTATCTCGACCCATGAGCCTTTCGTTATTTTTTCTCTCCCCTGTCCAGCTGAAGAGGGGGAGTGATTGAGCGGCTTTGGTGGGCACCTGGCATTCAGCCAGGGTCAATCCACCACATAAACCCACTAACTAACTGCAGCTAACACGAAGCACCAAATAGGAAGCACCATTCAGCAATTTCACTTCAAAGCACATGCAGAGAAAAAAGGACTTCTTTTCAACAACAGAACTGCGCCATCCCCTGAGGAGGTGAACCCAGATACCGCAGCACCCTACTAGACAGACCAGTGCTCATTATGGTTTTTATGTTCAGATACTGGGAAACACCACATTTCCAGTAAGAAGGCTGCTGGAAGCACTGTGCTGGCAACCACTTTTCTCTTTCCCTTGTTTTCTGCAACTCAGTCAGAGGAGTTGCCTTCAGAAGCGGAGCAATGAACTGAGACTTCCTTAGAGCTGTTAGAACTCCAGAAAGAAAAAATGGTAAGAGAAGATGGATGAATGTGCTCCACACGTTATGAAAATTGAAGGCAAGCATGAAGTCTTGGAGGAAAATATGCAATAAAACCAAAAAAATATTAAAGGGACACTGGAAATTCAGCCCCTAACTTTCTGCATGGTTAAAAGAAGTGCTTTGAAAAAGCCAACAGAAACGATAATGTCTGCCTGACTCTTTAAAAAGAACAGCTTTTTGCTTATTGTTGACTTCAAACATTCCAAATCTGGTGCTTGGTAAACAAACTGCAATTTTCTGAATGGAAAGATGCAAAGAAAAGCTGAAGCAACCAAAAAGGGTGCCAAGCTGTGAAGAACTGCTTTGCCGACAGGGGTCTGACAGAGGAAGGTAGCACAGAGATGTTGTCAAGAAAGATATGATGGAAGGTAGCAACAGTGAAATATATATGCGTTGGGAAAATTAGTAATAGAGACTGTATTATGCTACTGCTTACTGTTCATTATGAAGTTCTTACACCTCCTGAGAAGCATATAGTTGTGGCCAGCAAAATAGGCACATATTGTGCTATAGACATCTGCCACAGAATTGCTTTGTTCCTCTGAAAAGGCAGGAGCTGACAGCACTTTGTGGTATAAAAATAAGTAGCTGGTAGCTACCACTTAGTAGCAACTATCTAGTATCAGAAAGTTGCACTCCACATCTTCATAACTGTGTGTTTGACCACTTCACTGACCAGAGAAAAAGAATGGCAGAAGCTTGGTCAGAAGATGGAAGCATGGGAAAGAGTGAAGCAGGAAGCAACTGAGCAAAAATGTTTTTTGTTCCCTAGTAACATTGTCCAAGTACATAAACCTAAGCAAGGAGTATGTAGGATAAAAGGTCAACTAGATTTTAAATATTCCTTACACATTCACATTAAAAAAAAAGACTAAAAATCATCTTGTCTGTGTTCTAAAGCTGTATCAGCTGTACTGTATGTAATTCCTGACAGATTATTTGCTTAAGGTGTAATGATTTCTAGTTCTGGAGCCTCCAGCCAGCCTTTTCCGTGGCTGCACTGTCCCCAGCGTCAGATAGCTTTCCTGTGCCTAAACTGAGCCTTGCTACATTATGGGCATGTTCCTTCCTATCCATTATGGGCATGGGGAACAAGCTATTTCTTCACCTTCCCAAGGATCTTTTAGGTATTGGAACAACAGTTTGCATGTTACCTAAAGTCTCCTATATTACCCTCCACGTAGGAGTAATATAGCCTCTGTATCACAAAGCTGGACCTTTGTGATACCATATACACAGGGAAAGTCATACTTTCCTGGAGAGCAGAGCATACAAGCCTGCTAAGTTAAAATACTGCATGTTGACTGTGAAACTGTCCTCTTGCCCATGGTGCACTGTTGTATGGGCACTTGTATGCACATACATGCAGTCAGATCTACTCCCTAGATGACAAATCTGGAACTGTTCTTCAGCTGTCATCCACAAAATTTCTAAATTGCATAGCCAAAGAGAAAATCTACCCTTGACTGGTTCAACCCCAAAGAAAATAAATTATTGACTTCTCATCTCCACTTAATTCATATGAGGGATAAGCAGTAAAGCACAATATGGAAGGCTCCGTGGCAAGTCAAGGTGATATAAATGGAGTGGCCACGATCTCACCTCAAGCAGATAAAGTCTGCTTGAGATAATGACAATCCTGACCAAGCTTGCAGTGAGATGACTTTCCCTACCTGCAAGCCTTCGGGTACAGATGGAGGCAGACTTCCCATTTGTCTCAGCTTTTAAGGTGTCCAACTGAAGATGGCCTAGGGGTTTGCTTCTCAGAGGACTATGAATTGAACTGAGAAAATTGGGTGCTGTCTATAGTCTCCAGTGGCATGTGATGCATTTAAATTTACTCATTACTGCTGAAATTGTACCCCATAAACTTTTCTATGTAAATGTCTGTTCTCCATTTGTCAGTTAGTCTTCCTGATGCCATGTTAGGTACGTATCTGTCACATGTTCTAAATTACTTTTAAAAGGATAGGGGCTTAGTTTTAAAAGCAGAACAGCAGCCGATCCCTCCAGATTAGGATTTACTATTTTTCTTAACTTCTCCCTGTTGTCCCTGTGTCATGGTTTAACCCCAGCCAGCAACTAAGCACCACAGAGCCGCTCACTCAGTTCCTGCCCCCCCCGCCCACCCAGTGGGATGGGGGAGGAAATTGGGAAAAGAAGTAAAACTCGTGGGTTGAGATAAGAACAGTTTAACAGAACAGAAAAGAAGAAACTAATAACGATAAT
>JAVJGG010000074.1:56661347-56695017 GCA_035590195.1 Aviceda cuculoides
TCATAAAGTGTTGAAAAATTAATACCTGAAACTCCCCAAATATCCTTGCTATACACATGTTTCTGGGCTTCACTATTAAAGTGTACAAAGCACTCCAGGGAGGCAGAAATTACTCAGCAACATGTGTGACTTACACAGCACTAACATGCTCTCCTTTGATTTACACTGCGGTGCAAGAAACAATTCCTGTTTGTTTCCTCCTTTACAAACATGGCTGAATGTTTTGCAGTTCAGTCTTTTCTCAGGAGGTGTGGCTCTGCACCTTCCCCTCACCACCTTCTCAATGAGTCTCAATATCAAATAGCATCTAGACCAATCTGCATTTTCTCTGAGATGATGGTATTTTCTACAACGAATAACCTTTCACCTGTTTGAGTAACTTCCATCATACTTGAAAACTGTAATTCAAGAAAAAACTTACTGTAGGATTAAGACTGTGGAAAACAATGTTGATTAAGAACATGTACATTTCTGTTGAGGGCATAAGATTCTTGTTTCTTTGTCTGAAAAGTACCAGAAGTGTATTTTGGGTGCTAGCAAAACCTAGAACTATGTTTCTCACAGAAGTGCAACTTCAATACCTAAAAAAACCAACCCCTATTTAGAATTTGCCAATAAACTCTGCTGCATGTTGGAGCTACCTTTTCGTTCTACCAAATTTCAGTAGAAAATTTTAGAACTGTCCAGTGTGCAGTAATGCCAGCATTTCTGATGGAGCAATATTTACTATCATACAGAAAGCTAAACCAAAACAGCACCGTTTAGTCAGTATCAAAGGACCATGAAAGGGTCCTGGTGATGGAGCAAGGTTACAGTTACCCAAGTATCTTCTCTGTGTCATAGGACATCTGTAGCAGAGCCATGAGTTACTAGTTACATGTTGGAAGTGAGGAGAACTTATATGAAATGGTAAAGCTCAGCTTCTTCCACCCTACCATGTAACCAGAATGTGAGGGGAAGGTCAAAATCAGTGACACCTCAGCTACAGGCAGAAAACTGGGTGCAGTAAAGGTTGCTCAGCTTCTGGTCTTCTCAGCCCTAGTTAGTAGATACGGCCATGAATTTCTCTTTGCCTCGAGCCCTGGTTTATGCATAGGTGGGAGATGTTTTAATCTCAGTTTACAAAATAAATTTGAAGAAAGGATGTAAATAATTTAAGCTAGATGACAGTACTTGCCACAATATTCTAATAATCAGTATTTCTAATATTTCAATCACTATTTTATTAATAGGCCAATCTGAAAACAGGCAGTTACTGGCTTTGTTTATTAATAAAAAGTAACTGGTTAGCAGAAAATTACAATAGGAGCACAAACACTGGCTACTTTTACAAGAACAGTTTGCTGATGCATATGTAGTGTCCAACCTTGCCAGTATTTACTTTAATTAACCAGTTATATATACAATACTGGTGATCACTGTTACCAGTTCTCTACCAAAACAAGAAAGAGGGAGCCTCTGCTCATAGCACTACTTTATTGGCAACTTAACAGAAATATTTGAGAAAATGGCAGTAGGTAGGAACAATATTCTTAACAGATGAGTTCAGGTTTACAAGCATTTCCAGAAAGCAAACAGCATTTTGCTGTACCTGTTGTATTTTTACACTTATGCAACAAAACCTCTCTGAACCACATAGTTGTTGTATATGTTGCTGGAACCCACCTGCCATTTAAACTCAGTTTTCAAGCAATGTGATCTCCCTTGAACTTTATTATCTAGTATTTGTCTACTATAGTGAGGAAAACCAATGGAGAAGAAAGGTAGTGGGGGAAGGGAGCAGAGAGGGAAAGACTAGGGTAGAACAAATGGGAAATACGTTTAAAAGCGCAGATAACTGACAGTAAAATATATGTTCTTTGGTTAGCAAGCAGAAAAAAAAGGAAAGGACTTGTATACATGATAGATACACACTAGCATTCTAAAGCAGAAGACAAGAATGTCAAGAGTGTATTCTTCCCCCACTGCCAGATGGAAGGGCTATTATTATAAATGAAAGGCAGCAGTAGTGGATGCCAGGCACTTTTGTTGTGTGCCAGATTCTGAAGTCCAGATGTAAGCAGGTTACCCCTGGGACAGGACAGGCTTCAGCTCCCGCAGCAGAACAGAACCAATCACGGTTTTCTCGGTGTTTATGATGAGCTGTGCTGTAGAGCTCTCCTTCAGCTCCACTGTGACTAGCATCAGTGACCCACTGTGCACAGTCTTAGCTGCAAACCTGGTGGGGGAAGGAAAAATAAAAAATAAAAAAAATCACTGAGGATCTTAAGGTCAAAGACTGCTAATATTTCTTTCTGCAAAAGTTAAATGAGCTCAAATATAATAAAATGCCTCCAATTTCATTAATGAATTTCAGAGGATAAACCATAAAAACCTTCATAAATTCTTCAGAAAGAATTTGCTCAGCATTGTGTAAACATTTTTGCATTTAAGAAGGACAAAAAAGTATCATGCAAAATTGTGTATTTAATAGTACAAACTAAACTCTATTTAAATAATTTTTTAATGTAAATTCTGATTCTTCAGTTCATCTACAATACTTGTGCACTCTGGCAACTTGAATTCAGCCGTATGGAGTTTTCCATGGATAACTATCATTATTTGGTGCCCCAAAGAAAATGTGACTATGCTAAATGTAGTAGAACACTTCCAGAAAGCCAAATTGTTGTACTTTCAGAAAAGTGCATCCTCCTGCCATCTCGGGAATTAATTCAAACTAAAAATAGTCAGAGTTATAAACATCCAACATGATCATTTGAAATGATGGTAACAGCAAGACACCAAATCCTTCCATCTGTGAATTTATCTCCAGAATATTTAATCATAAAAATGTGCCCAGCGTTTCTAAATGTTTTATAATTATTAAAAATCCTACAAAGCAAATTAAAAAAACCTAAACAACCAATCAGATAAACAAAAGTTAGGACTAATGCACCATTACTAAATTCCAAGACATGAAAAACCCTCTAATTACATGGAATTAAAAGCAAAACTAGCCTTTTAAGCACCGCAATTGACTGAAAAGCCATTTTAGGCATAGTGAACTACTGTCAATCCTGTTAATTCATTCTGCATGCACGGCCAGGCCCAAGAGACAGGAAGGAAGAGGATGGCAACAGCCTCGTCTTCCATCTTCCACAAGGAGCACACCATGGGGGTTTTTTGCCTTTTTTTTGTCCCTTTCCCCGTGGTTACTTGACAACAACAAAGTTGCTGCACATGGGCTTTTGAAAACACTAACAAGTGTAGAGCAGGTCTGTGACCCAGTCTGACCCCACTTTGCAGGGCCAATCTCCTCTCCTGTTTCTGAATGACACGTGTCTGAATCAGAGCCATCTGCCTCAATTTGCACAACATCTTCAGCCACAATAGGACCCAGTTAGCCCTGACAACAGCTCACAATACAGAAAAATCAAACTGCTGGGCTGACAGCACGCTGTGGCCTATTCAAGAGCAAACCAACTGGTCAGTGTCTCATGTCTGACAATTAGCATGGGCCTTGCAAAGCGCCTACCCAAGCCCATGGGGATCTGTTTAATTACCATCAACATAAAGGAGGGAGTTTATCAGGAGATACTCAAAAAACTTCACTCCAGACTTAATTAAAATATTAGCCACTTAAGCAGGAAGCAGGTTCTCTTTAAACGAGAAGTAATTCCTGTCTTTTTTCTTTTTAAACTAAGCATATCAAAATCTCATAACACATTATACTAATTAAGGAAACATGGGGCACTTCTCTAATGTCACCCATCACGGTCAATCTATTTCTTTTGTCCGGATTATAGATACATTCAAAGACCTCTCCCTTTAACAGGAGGTTCTAAAACAATGTTACTACTATAAAAATTATCTACTTAGCTAGTTATATCAATGATTTCATGTATTTACACTGCGATGCGGAAGATCACTATTTCTCCTGTTGATTTTGACAGGGGGATAATTATAGAAACAATAGTCTTATTAGTCAGTTTATTTACTTAACAGTTGTGTCTTGGGACAACACAGAAGCAGATTATGTCTGAGTATGCACATAGATAGGTTGGTAGTTGGCACTCCTGCTGTGTTTCATAGCCCCAAGGCTTGATTTTACCCTCTTTTATTAAAAGCTGAAAGTGATACAAAGTCAGTGCTCTGTGAAAGCCAAGGTGGCCCAAAGCATCAGAGATGAGTTTTGCCTGATATTTTCACATGTGGATTTGCAAAATCACACAGGGGATCAATAGTGCTTTTCCATACCTCTGAAGAAAACACATAAAATCAATAAAATGTGAGTTTGTATGTGGTTTGCAGATGCAAAGGGTCTGATACTCGGATAATTTTACGCAAAGTGTTAGTATGCATAACTAGCAGTGGCTAATCGGTTTGTATCAATGGTCACTGATCTGGAATCACTTAGTGAAAAAAGAATTGGAACAGAGCGGGATGACTTATTTCACCATTAAAAAAGGGTGTATAGAAGAACAACCACACAATGGGTTTACCACTGCTTTTGAACTTTGGAAATTGAAATCTGTTCCTTAAAACAGGGAAGATAATTTAATTTCTAAAGAGAGTTCTAACATAAATATGTTTATATGATCTGTGAAACTGAATACAGTTATAAAAAGGATGAAGCAGTTGACTTTTAGTTAGAAGACACTAGTAGTAAAACTGATTTGCTAATTATTTAGATGTTTTAAATACACCATCATTGAAGGATTTGGTTAATAGCTGTTTTTTCGACTAAGTATGTGTTACTGCATTTATATGCTTACTCTTACCATAAGCCCATGTGGATTTTCCAAAATGTGTGTTATACTCAACTAAATACATAGACCAGAAAGCCATTAAAAAAAATCTTTCAGCAGCAAAAATTAATCACTCTGTATAGTAGGTATTTATTCTTTGTGAGAAACTTTTATTTTTCACACAAGGTCAGTAATTATTTTTTACTTCTTCTGAAAGTTGATACTGCCTTAAAGGTTAGAATTTGAATTTTAAAAAAAAATTGAAAAAAAGGTAATAAAACCAATCAGAATTCACAGACTGAAATAAGCCTTGGAAACTGCAGTGTAGTACATTAAAATCTAGCTTGTAAATTGGTTGTTTGTAGGTCCAAAAGAAAGAATTTTTCATTTAGACAACTCTTAACATGTTAAGATATTATATTATGAGCATAGTTCTGTTTGTAACAAAGGATACATCAGTGAGTATGAAAAAAACCAAAGTAAATGAGAATACCATTCAGAAAACAACCAAATATTTACTAATAGTTTCAAGATGGCTGTTTCTGCTATACTGCAGTTATTTTCTAGTTTTCTTTCTGTGATAATATTAATTCTAAACCTGATTTCACATAATTAAAAATATTCAGGAAGATTTGCTGCTGTTAATACTTTTCCCACTTAAAAAAATCAAGACAGATTAGAAACATAACAATGTGAGATACGTTTGCATATTCTGAGCTTTCCCAAATATTTTTTGTCTTTAAAAAGACTGTTACATATTTTGAGGTTATGTTACATGCAAAAAAAAGAGATGGAGTTCATAGATTATTTTCACATAAATATAGTACCTGTCAGTAGGTAAGGAAATACATATTAAGAATAAAATTCTAAATCAACATCACTAAAGTACTGTATATTTTTAGAAAGTCATTCAGTCTTTCAAGAGTTAAAAATCAAGTACATATTCTTGGTCACTTGCTATGAAAATAAGATTTGTTAATGATTATCACACAGAAATATTTGATTTATAGTTGATATAAAGGGAAAACACAGAGCATCAGACACTACAATGTGACAGCATTTGCCAAACACTGGCTTTGTGATGATGACTAGCCTAACTACAGACTAGCAGTTATTTTGCCTTTATTTGTAGACAGAAGATAGCTACAATATACAGGAGAGGCATTTCTATGGGGAAAGGTTACGACAATTCCATGCCAGTGAACAGAGAGAAATAGAGTAACTCACCCAAAATCTGTTCTTTAAAATTCAGCATTTGAGAAAGTACATTTATGCCTGAACACTCATTATCGGGACATTTGTTTACAGCAGAGCAGGGTTTGTTACACATAATTTGCCAGCACTAAAACATACGTTCTCTCCTGTTGGGCGCTCTTCTTCCTTTTTGATTTTTCTATTCAATCTAAATTCTTTTTCTGTTCTACTGCTTACCAGAAAGAGTGACAATGGCCCATGGAGGCTAAAACTTTTTTTTTCTCCGCCCTTTCTTTAAATCTTGTACATGAAGCCTTCAATTATTGCCTGCTGAAGCAGACAGAATCCTATTAGTAAGAAAGACAATCAGAAGATGCAACGCCCTGCCCTAGCTGTAGAAAAATAATTAGTCCAAAGTTGACAAATGTGTAATCAAGTTCTGCAATGAATATATTCAGAGGGGAAAAGAACACTGCTGTGAATTAGTCTTCAATTTGTAAATATAAGAATGAACAACTATGAAGTACCTTCCAGTGTATCAGCTGGGTAACAAAAATCTTTCTAGTTTCAGTACTCAGATCTTCACTTTACTCCAACAATTTCTATTTATGTACAGGTTTGACTTTAACATTTCGTCTAAAAATTGGCTAAATTACTAACTACTTGTATTCATCCTC
This sequence comes from Aviceda cuculoides, assembly GCA_035590195.1. Taxonomy (NCBI): domain Eukaryota; kingdom Metazoa; phylum Chordata; class Aves; order Accipitriformes; family Accipitridae; genus Aviceda; species Aviceda cuculoides. Next base: position 56,667,946 of record JAVJGG010000074.1, read on the forward strand.
TGAGTAAGCCTTAGAACATGAAAAAGAAGTACTGGGAATAGCACTACTATGTATTAGTTCTGACCCGGGGTTAAGCTTAATACTAAAACATAAGCAGAAATAGTCAGAAAAAGATGGATCTTTTTCTTAACCTGGTGATTTTAACCTCTCAGGAAAAAAAACTTGTTTAACATTGGTTATTAATCATAAATTTGATTAATATTTACCTTAAAAATCATATGATAATTTGATAATTTTGTTTTCTTTTTTCCAGTACATTTCATGTTATTTTAACATTATCTTAGAATAAATTATTCAAAATACCAAATTCATTACCATAATGTAATTATTCCAAGTATTAACTATTTTGGGGCTTAATAAAATCATAAATTGTAAAATAAATTGCCATCACATCTGTACTACATTTCTACTCTTTTTAGTTCTGTTGCCAAAACAGATTCTGAGTTTGTCCTCAGTTGCCAGTGAACACTTGCACTGTAATTCTAACAAAAATGCAGGAATGCAAGTGAGTCTTCTGAACTTAATGTCCAACACATAGCACTGCTCCACATGTTCAAAAGATGCTGCATGAACTTTTTATCACCCTCCAAATTTACCTTTAGTTCAAAAACTTCAGCATTTTTATGTGTTGGCATTTATATCTCCTCCCCAAAACTTCGATAAGCTAAAAGCTTGAATAAAAATATTTGGTCCTCACACCTAGAAAATTGTAATTGCAATACTCGATCTATTTTGTTTTTTCATCTAGTCTATTCTGTTTATTTTTCTTAAAGAATCAGGCATTTAATATGATAAGTATTTGAGGATTACATACAGTCCATTTCTAAACCAGGCTACAAATTTTAATTTGTAGAAAAACTATTTAATTCCAAGAAAGTAAGTTACCCTGCAGAAATATACTAAAACATTAAACTTCCTCAGAGATCTTTCAAATAAAAGATATTCTTCTGTTCCGTTAGTTTTTTAAGTGTTAAATGTTTTCTATTTAAACAATTGGTTCAGGAGGTTCCTGTTTGTTTTCCACAGAAAATGCTGCACATATTTTTCGCTTTACAGCATTCGGATACAAAAGCAGTGCTGTCCTCTAGTGGACAGCTAATAAGGTAAGCTAGAACAATCTATTTCGATTAACCTCATACCTAAAATGACTCACTCATATACTTTTAATGTTAAGCTCAAATTTAATTTCTTCAAGTTATTTTTAAATTTTGCAATCCCCATGCAAGGTCCTTAAATACAATATTTAAAATGTAAAGGGTCTTAAAATGATTTTGTAGAAAGGCATTCTCTTGATCAAGTGCTTTGTACCAGTTAATGAAAATCTTCATATACCAATAATGTGAAAACTGTATTAATACATACAGGGACCTTTTGTTAGCAGGGGGAAAATTTCAAGGTTTTGGAACGTTAGGATTTTATTAAGAAATAGTAGAAACTACTGGATGAGTACTTTCATTACAAAATTTCAGGTTTCATTTTCTCTACGAATAAAAATATTTACCTAAGAATACTGACTAACCAGAAAGTGGTGTCATGGCAATTTTAGTCCTGGCTGACAAAAGAAATACAAGTAATTAGCCTAGCTGGGCTTTTTTTTTTTTTTTTTTTTTTTTTAAGCTAGAATTACTTGTATCATAAAACAAGAAAATATTAAAGAGTTTACAACTTCTGGCTACAACAAAGGCTGAAATACTGTGGACATGGATATACTATTCCATTTAGAATTCTGTCTCCTACCGGTAAAGGCTACCAGAGAAACTGTTTTGACTAGGGTATTTAGCTCTCTAATTCCTACTTGAGAAATTAGGAAGCAAAATCAAGGCTGCATGTCTATTACAAGTTTATTTACTCAGCTACCCATTGCAGCTCTCTAGAAGAGTAGAAAAAGATGACTGAGCCCCACAGCTGAGGAACCACAGAAGCAGAACAGTCCACATAACTACGTCAAAGGAGCTATTGCCAGAGGTAGATTTCACTTCATTTGAGCTCTCCGACAGGCCAATTGCTTAGTAAAAAATCTTAGGAAAGATTTCTGTGTGCACACAGAGTAGAAAAGGTCTTTAAAAAAGTCTTCCTGGATTTATAAGACCTGTTTGTCAGCTACTGAGAACATATGTTTGGATTCAAATGGAGTAACTATAAAAAATTTATATTTCTCAGATATTTCTACACTGTGTTTATCCTCAATAGATGGCTAATAGCCCTTCCTTTCTGACATGCTGGAAGCAGATGCATTTGTTAGCTGATGGGGTCTGATCACCAACTTTCTGCCTGAGAATTCTTCCAAATTTAGTACAAATTGGAAGATGACATACACAGAGAAATTTTCCAGGTGGACCCCTTTAAATGGGGCTTTGTTCAATACAAACCTACCTACATGCATGTACAATTGCATACCTTTTCTCCCCTCATTAAGTGTTGCTGGATTAAAAAGATGTGGGGAGGATAACTGATTACTAAGCACGCCATTCTCTGATAATCAAAATTGTCTGTAAACAAAACCCTCTTTCCTTTGAGAATCAGTCTGCCAATATACTATAAATGGGACATGACAGGTTGCAAAATGATAAAAAGGGGTGAATACAACCAGACTGTCAGGCTGATGCATGGGGTGGGGAATAAAAGGTAGTGAAAAACAAGTGTTGATCCTTGGATTTCTGGGTTTTTTTAAGCATTTTATGCAAGTTTCTGTATTTGGTCTAGTTGCTTTCACGTTCTTCAGGATTTCAATGCTTATCCATTGCAGTATGCTTACTGTTACATTACATGATTTACACAGTATGTTTTTGATTTTCCTAAAGGATAATAATGCAAGCCTCCAAAAGACAGGTGAAAGATATTTTACACCTTGTTTAATACTTGCTTATTCAGAAAACCACATAGGTCATGGGTACGCTAAACAGTGATGGACTACACACAGCAAGCTCTGAACAAACCAGCATATCTATATGGTACAGTCAAGTGTTAAAAATAGAGGTCCCAGAACCAGCATAGCCACTGCATGCAATGCTGTGCTTGAGCTAGTTAGACCTTCTCCAGCAATGACCAGAAGTGCTGTTTTGTGCCTCTTGTTTAAAAGCTAGCTTGTTTGCTGCTAATGCAGGCGTCTACTATCACAACATGCTCAGAGATGAGAATCCTCCCTCTGTAAGTTCCAGTGATCTCTAGAAAGAAGAGATGGCTATTAGAATGACCGCTTTCATGACTGTATTGTAGAAGGATATTAAACTCATTATTTCAAAATCTGAAATGGCTGTTATGAAGCAGACTAAGGCTTCAGTATCGAAAGAAGCTGAGGTTTGATTTTCTCCAAAACCTCAGATTGTACCATACTGGGTTGTTGAAATTAAAGACTTGACCATCTCAAATTAGAGGACTGAAATTAATGCTGTCATGTGTCTCAGAGTGCTGGTCAATGTTAAGACCATCCTGATGAACTGCAGAAGTAAAGATATGTAGATGAAGATATGTAGATGACACCACGCTCACTTTCTAACTCAACTATTTCCTGTTACCAATTGTGGTTTCCTTCCAAAATACAACAGCAACAACAGACTAGTTCAATGGACTATTAAACAAGTTGATGTTGACTAGAATTCATTCTTCATATCCACCCTGATGGGTTCAGACTTTTATCTCACTGACTGACTGGGCAGCATGCAAGTGAAGTCTTCAAGAATGATAAAACGTGCAAAAGGTGCTCTACCTTGTATCATTTTGTAGAGCCGTGGTCATTGAAAGAAACAGTCTACTAGAGTACGGTGCATCCCGTTTAAGAAATGCTTCAGGAAGTGGAAGACAGAAAGGCAGGCAGTTCAAGACAGCCTCATTCGCCATCCCATTACACATTATATTCTGATATCAATGGAACCACACAAGCATAAAACAAAGTGGAAGACTGAAGAAGAAAATCCAGTTTGTGATCCCAGCTCTGAACGGACTTTTCTGCTACTGCCGACACATTAAAGCTTTTGCACCACATTTTGTAGGTAGTGGAAAGAAATGCTTTCTGTGTGTATTTCCATTATTTTCTAAGTCAATTTACCTGGAATCACCTCTCCTTTGCGCAGAGGCCTTATGTAATAGTAGACAACATTTTGACACTTTCAAGAGGATCATAACAGCATTCAAGTCTCTCTACGATTAAGGTCAAGTTTGTAACTATCTTTTCATTCTATCACCATCTATTGTCTTTTGCTATATTCAAAGTGAAGAAAATTAAGATTACCTATCCTGGTAGGAGGTTATGGAGCTGAAAATGAATACAGGATGAAGAGACCTGAGGAACTTTTAGAATATTCATCTGAGAGGAATAAGCAACACATCTTAGAAAGTAACACTAGCATGAAGGGCATTTCTGGATAAATAAGGCTCGTGTTGGTTAAAAAGAAAATTACTGAAAATCTTGAGTTGAATGGTATCTTCATCTCATCACATTTTGAAATAGAAGAGAACAGCCTAGAATTTATTTTTGATATATAAAGCAATGAATGTTATTGCCCTAGTAGAGACAGGGAGGGGAAGTTATGGTCCATAGAAGAATCAACTTTGAGGAAATAAATATCCTCAATTATGTATCCTCTTATCTTGAAGATGGAAAAATTCCCGGTAGACTTTCCCCACTGACAACAAACAGCAGACATACTTCAACTGAAAAGTACTTGGTCCCTAAATGTAGTGATTCAGACTGATTTAATTCCCTGCAGGAACAAATACTTTTCTTTCAATGTCTTTGTCTTTAGATATTCAAATCACAGATGTGGTCTGAATCACAAGATAGAAGCTTGCTGCCTTAGCTGATTCTTTTTGAAATCACTTTGTCAACATCTATGCACTCCTCAACCCACTTCCAACCCTTCATTTCTTAAAATATTTTTAACAAACAAGAGTTCTCAGAACATAGAAAGAGCTATGTATATTGCAACAATTATCCCAATCACTTTTGTGAAATAATGTTTTGATAAAAATAATAAACTTTCCCCCAAAATTTTCATATTTAAGGAGACATCATATTTCCTGCTCAAAAAAAATTTCTCTTTTGAAATGAATTTCACATTCTGGCTTTTAGTAGAAGCCTTTAAAATTGAAATAGTGTTTCCCCTTGATAACAAAAGCAGGACAGATCAATAAATAAGAAGAGTTAATCCTATTAAGAACATGAGAATGCACTGCATGCAGCCTTACAAGGCCCAGTAATATAATAGCTTGTATTGAAGAGCTATTTGAAGAGCAGGTGACTACAGTTAAGGAAGTAAAATAGTACACCAGATTTATTTTGCAAATATATGAAGATAAATCTGCATGTTTGTGTCCTTATATATATATATTGGCTATTGAGTTCAAAATTTTTGCAGCTATCACTTCAAATAAAACAGTCTAGAAAAGAGAGTTTAAAGTACAATCAACTCTATTATCTGGCATTTTGTTCTATACTCAGTTAACAGTTATATTATTACATTTCAAGTAAATATAAAAATTCAGTAGCCATATGGTAAGGAGAGAAAAAAATGCATGTAAGGAAATGTAGCTATACTGTGATAGGGACTGATATATAGCTGACATATTTTACAGGTTTAAATTTGTTTCCTTTTTCATTGATGACTGCATGGCATTCTGTTGATATTTGTTTCAAGTATTTATTTTCAAATCTTCATTATATTTGCTCTAAGTGGTTTTACTTGGTGAAAAATACAATCCTAAATAGGGTTATCAATTTAAGGAGCAGCAATTGGGTCCCAGCAGCATGACGACGACTTTGTCATGAGTGCAGATATGTTTAGACTGAAAAAACCCAAGAAACACACATGTGTTCAAGTCCATTAGACACACTTGTATTATACTATACAATTTCATTTTGAATGAGTATACTGCATTAGAAGGCAATATAAATTTCTTGGCATTAGCCACCATTAAGTAGTAATACTCAAGTTGGGGATGACCAACTAAGAGGTTAATGTAATTCATGCTGCACTGTGCAGAACGTCAGTTTAAAAATATTGCTTCTTTTCCCGTGTAAAAGGGTATGCACTAAGCACTTCTAAGAAGTGAACTCAAGTAGTCCTCACAGAATAGCATGATGAGCTGAAGCAAGTTCTTATAGGTAATTTTCTTCCCCAAATACCACTTGCGATAAAACAAACAAGACAAATGACAATACTATAGAAAAAAAGAATCACTTTTAACATATTTTTACTGAATCTGTAACTGCTTTGTCAAGGTAAAAGGTAACTTTATTTTATCATCCTGAAATGGTGCACCTGTCACATACATAAAACATGGCACACTTCTTGCATCCATGAGATTTTCAAGAGACTCTATTTTTGTCTAGTCTCATGGCAGAGTTAATTTAATCCAAATACATGTATACAATTAAAAAAAATAATAAAAATGACAGTCATCTGTTTCAGAGTTTTGAAAGTATTCATTATCTAATCTCTATCTCAAATATTCATTCATCTAAATCTAGGATTTACTGTAATGATAATGTAGTGCTATTTAAAAGATGAACATGTTCATCACAGTACCAATTAGTTAATGTTCCCATTCCTGTTCTCAGTAAAAACTAGGTGCAATTATGACCACATAGTATCTGTGAACTCCAGTTACTTATGGTGAGGCAAATGAAGGGCTATTTGCTAAATGCTTATCATTGCTGGGCATTTCTGGTAGGCCATTTAAGTTGTTATAAACAATTTTTTTGCCTGATGGACATTATAAATGCAAACTACTCTGTAACTACTGTAGCAGATTGAATACATTCTATTTTGAATCAAAAAAAGAAAAGAAGATTTCAGGATGCTCTAAAGCACTCTCAATACTTCAGCCCGACCAGAACATGCTTTCAACCACTGTCTCTGAAGCACTGTACCCAACAGCAAGCACATCTTCAATTTATTTACTGTGGGTCATAGACTCTGTTTTGTGGAAAACCTCCTTAAAAAAAAAAAAAAAAGATCAAGAGAAAACAAGATCAAATTAGAAACTTATCTACAATCAGGAAACCTGTGGCTGAGCTAGGAACTAAGCTATTATTTTAGGGAGCCTTTTCAAGACTCAGTCACAAAACAATACATCCCTATGCAATAAGTCTCATGTGATGGATAGGGTAAAGATGGAGAACACCTGTATACTGCAGACACTTCAGTCTCTTGATTGACACTCTCACCTAGTCTTTGAATTGATGTTGAGAATGCAGGCTGTATAGATCCCTCAGGGATGCCACAAATGAGGACTCTTTCATGGAGGAGCAGGTGTCAGTAGTGACAACCATTTCTGTGCAATTGCACTAGCTGTACCGTGTTTTTATGGTAAAACAGAATTTTATCATTGACCGTATCAAATACATAGGAAAATCCAGCTGGGTTAATGTTAATGCAATGCAATACAAATGCCCAGCGATGCAAAAAAGACTAAACCCAACAAAGAGAAATATCAGGTTCTTAGTCCTGTGTAGACTACAAGATTCTCACCTTTCCAAACAGCCATCTTGGTCGGCAAAATTTCAAAGAAAAACATTGCTCTTTGCTTTAAAAGAAGATACTTTGCTTTTATTGAAATAGCAAAATTCAGGGGGCTAAAGACATAATTCAGACTCTGGAACAGTTTTAGTAGATGCTAGGAGAGATGTATGCATTTTCTTATTCCAAGAGTAGGTTAACAGCTTCCAATTACTGTTGTTCCAACTACCATCTTGCTGTTGTTATTTGTGTCCACTCAGTTTTCTACACATGTTAATTCTCCTGTTTGTTTCTGTCACAAGTGAGAAGCCATACCGATTCATGGGACTAAATATTTTGAGTCAATGACATTAAAAGCTGTCATTAACCAACAATCATATCAATTCCACTGACATTCTGTACCACAGCTTTTGGATGAAATGGATTAATCTACAAGTAACATCTGGAATTTAAACAGGGCCAATGACTTTCTTGGCTGATCACTGTTTTATCTTGCATATACATAGGAAGGATAAGGAAATGTTCAATTTAATGTTCAACCTGCACTTAAAAAGATCTTCATCCAACTAAAAAAAAAAATCAGGTTCTAGGTTTAACTAGCTGGATATCATAGGTCAAAAATTAACGTGGGAAAACCAAGCTGCTTCTCACAGATGATATACCTGATTAAGGCCACTTACTTTTGGAAACAGAAACAAAAGTCAAAAAACCATATATATGCTCTTGAAAGTACCATGCTTTAAAAGACTACCTTTTTGCTTTGAAACAAAACCAGGAAAGGACAACTCCCCTTAACTGTGTACAGTAAAGTCTATATATCTGATTGTTCTATATAAATTCAAATAAAGAGCTAAGGAGCACTTAGGCTCAAATTAACATCTGCTTAGGATTCTACGTTACAGTATAATTGGGTACTTTATCCATTAAAGGTGTGGATAATTTTGCCTAATGTTATCAAATATTGATGAATTTTGAACTAACAAATTCATACTGAAAGATGGTTCCACTATGAACAACATGTAATCTTACCTGTGTATGTTATCTTGACCAGAAGGGACTACACCCAGGTTTGCTGCCTTCACTACCCTCTCAATTATTACAAGTCTAGTAGAGTTCTGCGGAGCAACAGCTACTGTAGCAGATGTCTCATTCATTCCTGTCAGCATCCCTGAAACATTAAGTATTTCATTATGAATACTTTAAGATTTGCTTGCTTATTAAGCATAAAACCAAAGTAAGACACTTCTAAACAAAAAACCACATTTGCATTAAAAGTTAAATAATTCATCAAGAAAACAATTTTATAATAAATTACATAATTACATTAACGTACTACTTGCAATGCCCTATTATTAGAAACAAATTACTAATAACTGAACAAAGATACGTGTGATAGTAATGCAACTGTGAAATCAAGATGGTTCTTTTTCACAAAAAGTGTAACTTAGAAGAAGAATGTAAACACAGGAATGAAATATTAAGTAAGACTCATTTGGGAAAGTGCAGCTTAAGTAACACCATATACAAAGACACCTTCTAATCTTTCAATCATAAAACCACTGCGCTTAATTATAATTTCATATCCAATTGCTAAAAATAATCTTGAAATTCAGAGAGTAATCATTGGTTCAATTTAGTTCATGAAGATAAAGTCATCACATTCGAAACTGGGAAATTCAGTTAGTATCCGTCTCTCTAAAATGTCATGATAAATTATTTGATTAAAATAATTTTAATATAACTACAAAATGGAACAGAAATGTCAAGATTATATCCAAACATATGACAAAAAAAAGTAAAGAAGGAAATGTTGTTCAAGGACATTTTAACAAAACCCACCACTTTTCTATCAATATCCATTGTTTAGAAGAATGATTTGCTGGATGCTAGTGTTGATTAAAATACAACAGTAACTACAACCTAACATTGTGTGTGTATTTTTACATGATGTTCAGAAGCTGAAAACACAGACAAACAATGGAACACAGTACTTTAGGAAGAAATATGAAGCATCTGAAATCCATGATAACACTAACAATGAAAACAATGCAAAAGTCTCAAAAGACTAATATTTTAGGGCTGCACATACAGTTCTAACCCAGAGCAAACGGCACTAGGATGCTTAATAAAGCAATTAAAAAAATAAATCCAAAAATTTTTATGCACTAGAATGTGCATTAGCTGCTGTCACAAAATAAGAAATAGCAAAGTAAAAATGGAACACCTCTTAAGTAAATATCAGGATATTTTTGAACACGATCTCCTCTTGAAGAGAACAAAAATAAGCATACAACTTCTACAAAGATCAGCTTTGTTTAGGGAATAGAACATTCTGTTTCAAATTGTTTAACTTCACTATTAGGCAAAAGCTTTAAAAACTACATACAGACTAAAACTGCTTTTAAGCAGAGCACAGGGACTGACATAACACTGCCGAGAGATGTGTGTACTCATTTAGGATTTAAACCTTCTCCATTAAGCTCTATTGAAGAGCAAATGCTGAATAAATGAATGCAACTATGTTTATGTTAAAAGCCTGTTTCCCGCAGCATGTAATTAAAGGAAATGTTGTACAAAGCCAGTACTTTTGTCAAGCTCCTGTAAATGGAAAGATGGATAGCGCTCAGAGAAGTGAATGCATTGCTTCATATTTAACCTTAACACTCTTGTCATTAATGGTTTGTCTAACTTGTTCTATAAAAGACAAGGTACTGTTCCATTGAAGTAAAATTAAAAAAATCAACTAAACCATGCTTTTCAGAACAGAAGATTCATTATCGTCGACTAATGTATTGGCATAAAGCAAAGTAACATCCTATCAAGTAAGGCACACATTCAATCTGCCTTTTCACCCCCCTTTATTTTTAACTCATGCTGTTTTATTGTTATAGGCAATTTGTACCACTCAGCATGACAGTGTAAACTGAATCAAGATTAATTTACATGCAAAAGAACACTTAGGAGAGCAGCATGGTAAGCAAATGTATTGTCTCGATTGCTGAGGTGGAAAAGAACCTGGAAAGAAAAAAGGGTGCTCTAATTAAGGGGCATCAAATATGATTGCCTGTGGTAGTCAAGGGGCAGAAAATAGTATATGTCCAACCATTTAAAGAATTAGCATCTTGCTTGTTAGGAAGACAAGTTGGATATATAAATCTTAATAAAATTAGGTAAACAATTTGTTTATTTAAACAAGGTGGGGTTTTTGTTTGTTTGTTTGGGTTTTTTATAATTTGAATCAGGTATATGTTTTTAAAAAAAAATTGACAAAATTATTTTGAAACATGACCATAGGGGAAAAAAACCCCAGTCTTTATACTTGAAGTAGATTTAAGTGGCTATTTTAAAAACACCTTCATAAAAATTCTGATTAATATCCAGCTATAACAATCATATGCCGCCTTTAATATTGCTTCAAGCATGAGAATCTAAGAAAACTCTAGTCAGAGCCCAGAGCAGCAATTAATCTGGGTTAACTAACTGGTACAATGAAATACCTGTACACATTTTTAATAATAAAAGGAAATGACATTGGAAAAATTACACTGGTATGTAACAAAGTATGTTAGCTACCAGACTAGTCCTGTTCTGAACTAAGGCAAGGGAAGTTTTGCTACTGATTTTTAAAAAGAGCAGACAAGTAAAACTTTGGATACTGAGCTCCCAACAGTACGTCTCAACTTTGGATACTGAGCTCCCAACAGTACGTCTCATGCATGCAGAACTCCTGCTACAGAAACTGGACTTTTCATGGGGATGTGATGTAAAACAGGGTGTAAAATCCTGAGGCCTGAAGATCAGCAAAAGTATTTAACCAGAAAGGTAAAGAGTAGTTTGGCAATACCATTTTTATCTACTGCTTCCAAACTGTCAATCACAACATCAACCACTATCTCAGATGCAGCTCTTGGGAATTACCTCACTGGAGGATTCCCCAGCTCAGGAGGGAAGGGAAGGGAAGACTGCGTAGCAAGGCTAAGCATACCATGCGCAGCATGTGGATAAATCCAGCTTTTGAGGTTCTGCTGCTACCACTAGATAACCTTCACAGCCATGAATATTCAATAACCTGTCTGTTCTCCTCTCCTTATGCCATCAGGAAGAAAAGGGACATATACAAATGTAACAGACAACGCAAAACAGCAGAGTGTAATTGAGTAAAGATGTGTAGCAATGAATTGTCTTCTACATGGCAGTATAATACTGGGTATTTCCTCTTTAGCATTCTTATTAGGTTACACATGCAATTTAGATGTAAAAATCCTTAAAACCCATACATATTCTCATTCTCCCCCAATATATTCTTGCATTTCTAATATTCTCCTCACTCCTTCACTATTTTTTACCTATTTGTTTTGGTTACAAATAAAATAAGGCACCTCCAGGTACAAGACTTGAAACATCTTATGTCCAAAAACAAAAAAAAAAGGGGGGGTGGGGTGGGGGAAGAAAAAGCATGACAACTGAAAACCAAGTTATATAAATCAGTTTCATTTGGAGAATACAGACAAATCAAAGATAAACACAAAAAAGAATAATATATGCCAACTCCTAAACTGCCCTGCATTTATTATTGTAATTTGGATTTTTCATTACCAAGATCACATAGTAATTCTCCCAAATGCTAGCTGCTCCTAGATCTTTGTAATAAATACTTATGTAAAATTTAGAACTGATACCTCTATTACCACGAATTTTCTGAAACAGCTGATATCTATACGAAAAAAGAGGCAATAGAAAAGGTTTTTAAACCTGTGGTAAATTTGCCAGCATCAAGTCCTGCATCAAAGAATGAATTCAGGAAGACAGAGAGAGCGATACAGAAATGCCAAGAGACCTTCATGGATTTACAAATACTTCATATAAACAAATTTTCAAATAGCTTTATTCAGAGTAGCCTTTCTGCTCTATTAAACATAGCAAACAGCTGCCAGATTTATTCAGACAAATAATCAACAACCATAGAAGTAAAATGGCAGAAGAAAAAGGAATTTTGGCAACAACTCCACAGAGGACCACAGCTATTCTCCAAGTACACTTCTATGTGCTTGTGGTTCTGTATGGCCAGTCAGGAGGAAAAAAAGCCCTCAGTCACAGTAAAATATACAAAAACTCTATCAAAATATCACAAAACAAGCAAATATAAAAACAATGGGGGGAAGAAGCACAGTAACCTGCCTTCCTCTCACTACAACCTCAGTTACAGTTTTTACAAGGGAACAGTTTAAAATAAATGTGCCACAGCCTTGTTCAATCACTCACCTTGGTTTGCTGAGCAGGTATAAAGCAGAGAGGCAGGCTTTAGCCAGCAAAGGGTAAGAACAGCAAATAAGTATCAATTGGTTACGAAAACAAGGCACAATCGTAACTTTTCACTGCAGCCATAAGCTTAACTGAAAATGATCTAGGCGATATTTAAACTACTTTCTTAATCATTCAAAAATACAAAAGCAAGCAATGCTCAAAAGCAATAATTAATAATACATAGCATTACTCATTGGTGTTCTTGACTGCTTGATGAATATACTGAGTTTCTGAGCCTTACACAGCAATGATGACAGGATCCCATGGGTATATTCTCATCTCAGTGTGAAGAGATTTACACATGTAAATCCCCATACATTGAGATAGATGAGTAAACACCATTACATTTGAATGCATCCAAAATGTAATCGTTTATATATTAAAATATCCAAGAATCATATCCAAATTATGGGTAGCAGTATGGACTATTCCATTTAACACACGGTCAAAGCTAAGTACAATTTTCTCTAATTGTTTTGTATAAAATATTCAAGTCACTAAAAGGTCTTATGGAGGTTTGTGTTTGGACTAGCATCAGAAACTTAAATTCTTTAAAGGCGCAACATCAGAAGAATGCAGAAGTATATAAAACATGTCACCTTTCTAAAAAGGTATTCAACCAGCATTCCAACAAGAACTTTTTTTTCATATGAAGTGTTTGAAAGGAAAAAGATTAAAATAATCTTCAAAGTAGCTGAGGAACAGGTACACTAATGGTATTTAAAAGCAGCCTTGGAATAAAGACTAGTAAAGACAGGCACCATATCAATGTATATTTGGTTTATTTCCTTGAGCTGGGATTCCAACTTTCTGCTTTACTGCTAGCAGGAAAGATATTCACACTTCATGATAAGAAGCCAGAACTTGCTAAGCCAAAAGACTGTTTCAGGGTGAAGAGTGGGCTTTGTGATTTTAAAGGCACACTGAAAAGCTGTCAAATACCACTGCACATTTTTAAATTAAATCGTTAGTATCAGACTGAATACTAACAGAGACTAACACAAACAGCTACACTGGAAGCACTTGCTATACGCTTGAAAATTGAAAGGCACACAGCCCTCTTCTCATCCAAACACATTTATTGAAGCTGCTGAAATATTTCTCACCTTGCTCCTTCTTAAAGTCCTTCTCTGACATAGTGACAGGCAAAAGCAGTTCTCCAACAGGGGGTTGAATGTTAACATTGAAATGATCATCCTTTGTGCTGGGAAAAGAGAAATTACAGAGAATCAACAAAGTGCTTCAACATAGATTAATATATACATATCAGCTCCAAATTTACTATGGAATCTATAAACAGTGCGAGAACTAACTGCATGATTTCTACCTTGTTAACCCAAAAGCCTGCTAATTTCTTACATCAGTAAAGCTGATCCATTTTCTCCAGTACAAATGTAATATTAATATAGTATGCATGCACTTGTATTTCTGAAAATGTAACTCTGACTCATATTAATGTTTATTTGCAATCTATAAGGCATCACACTCAAACTAAATGCTTGCAAAGGACAAATTATTATGCATTTTACAATTCCTTTAAAAGAACTGTTATTCACAAATTCTGTCATCAGCACCAGCTGTCCCAGAAATAGGGCTGAAAGGTTTAATTTCAGAAAAAAAAGATTATTATTGTCTGAAAAAAAGCTCAAACAAACCAAACAATAAATTTTAGAGTAAAAAAGAAATATCTTTGATCGCTTCAACTTTGCAACATTTTGTATATTTAAACAAAACCATACAGCATACTGGTTGATGAAAAAGCACACTGGAAAATCACAGAATTTGAGGCAGTTTTTGTAATGGCAGAGAGTTAAAAAAATTATTATCAGTAGTAGCATACTACTATCAAATGCTATAGATTCCTCCTTAAGAACTAAATACCATACAGTGAACTTGGTCTTCCTATCCATTCAATTCTCTGAGTTTCCAACTATCTTGTTTTGGAGTTCTTCAAGTCTACAGAAACTCAAGATACATTCAGTCTGCTATGTCCGATTGACTAACTATACCTAAGAGATTCAGCTAGCAATTCAGGATCAGTAGATCCAGTCAGAATCTTTGTTAATGCTTTGAGGCATGAGAAATTTTTAGAGAAGAACACTTTTGTTTTTGCTGATGTACCAAATAGTCAATACATATTGATTGCTGATATGCCTCAGATATCCTACTTAAATATAATGATACAATCATTAGAATGGAAAATATATTTCATCAATTAATATCCATGGTATTTAAATTAACCTCAAACATGTGTTACTGATTTTTTTATAACCCTGCAACTTCAAAATTCTGAAATATGATAGACTGACAGAAAAACCAGCACTAGGTCAATAATATAGGAAACATACATGTCTCCCTCCTAAAGATGCAAGATAAGACACCTGAAAACAAGAAAGTATTTTATGGTCCTATTACTTAAAATTTTAATACTTACCATAATTACCCAATTTCACAAGCAAATGCTTAGGGACTAGCACATTCTTACTTTCTGACTTCTGATGTGTTATAATTATGTTTATGGATGCAATCTCAAGTATGAGCTTTTCAAATAAAATTTGAAAATTATTATTTAGTAAACATACAGTGAAACAATCTCTTCAAACCTGGCTAGTATTTAATTTACAAAGAATCATTTATGAAGTGCTGCTTTTAAAAATTTGCTTAGCTAACAAATTCTCACTTTTTTTTCCCTATACTACTTTAAATACCATCCATCTCTAAAGTCATTAGCATACTAAAAGAGCAGGGATTGTTTGACTGGCTAGCCTGATCAAGTGCACTGTAAAATAAGAAAGTAATATTTTTTTCTTTAATTTTTCCTTTGAAAACTGATCAAGAACTCCATCAGCTTAAGAGCTGAAGAAAGGGTCTTTAATCAACTGCCTCTTAACTTTCTGCTGTTTATATATACTACTTGGACTACATTACTGAAACCTTTAACAATACCTTCACTGGTATTGTTCAACTGATCATTCAACCAATGTTATCTTTCATATTTAAGCAAGATGTGCACTGTGTAATTCAGCATAAAACAGATAAGCAGTTTTGTCTACAATGATTCATGTCCTGCATTGACTGGACATACCATTTGTAGATAGACTTGACTTTGAACATCAACGTTTAGATTGCTTTGAAATGCTCCTAACAATCTTCTCACAATAAGAAGGAACAAAAGCATGTGCATCGCTTGGGTTTTATATGGCTGTAACTGCTCAAGAGGACCACTCAACACCTCTGCTGTTAACAAACATTTCAATTCCCTTTCCCCTAGTGATTAAAAAGCTAATAGATATTCTTTGATAAACCACGATAAACCATGAACTCTTCATAGTCTGCAAGCAGAAATTCTGATTGCTAGTTGTTCTTCAAAACCACTTTGTTCTTAATTTCACTTTAGCCAGCATCTGGTTTACTTTGCATTACTTTAATTTCAGCGTACTTCAGTAAATTTATTTTTCAGCCAAAGAAAATCTTCCTCACTTTTATCATTCTCTTTGTCACACATTTTACATGCTAAATATACAGCTTTTGTTTATTGAACTGTATCTCTTTTATTACATCTATATTAGAGATTGAGTAATATCTAATTTAACAAAAGTGATTTCATAGTTCCACAGAACCGTAGAGCAACTCAAGTTGGATGGGGTGTCTGGAAATCACCTGGTCCCACCTCCTGCTCAGCCCAGGGCAACCTTAGTTCACACTACTCAGGGCCCTGAACATTTGAGCTCTGAGTATCTCCAGAGATGAAGATTTCATCAGATACCTAATAATAAAATTGACTCTTGCAGTACAACTACATAATTTCCCCCAGTATCTAGTAAGCTAAATTCCAGTGTATTTAACTTATTTATTTATACTTTGAATACTATAATTAGTACAAATGAAGTTAAACAAAAAACTGGAGAAGTGGTTTGAAGCTTGAACATTAACATTTAAGAATCTTGCAGACAATTGTTTCAAGCCTCACTGAAACATATCTCAGGTGGTGTTGCTCTAACTTTCCTGGAAGATCAAGCTGAAGAATCTTATCAGAAGAAAAAGCAGTTTCTCAAGCCAACAAAACATAACTGGGTTTAGATTTAAGAAATTAAAGATTGCATTTTCTGGTATTAGCAAGTGCAATTGATGTTACAGCCTTAGTGGAACATGTATGCTCAGTGAGAAGTCTGCAGAAAGAATCTCTAAAAGAATCAGACAAATAGGGATGTCAAAACCCAGTACCTTGCCACTAGTTCACATAATCTGTTTTGTATTTAATTGTGAACTTAGGGGCAAATAATACTAGACATCATTACTCTTACTGTTGCCTTAATAACTGTTAAACTGTACATAACTCTATTTTTAAAAGACTTACACCATTTTCATGATGTAATTCCAAGGATCACATGAAGCTTCCGATGTACTCAATTAAGATGAACAAATGAGAGATGATAATGCTCCCACAGGAACACTTACCATCTCCATGACAAATGACACCACAAGACTATTCAATCCTTAAGACACAAAGTTTTAACTTTTCTGCAGATGGCTGTGGTGTGAGCAGCTAGCACCTGTCATTTGAAAACAGTGTCCATTTTCCTTATTCCTTCTCTCTTCCCTCATTTTTTTTTAAAGGATTGGCTCCAAAGTGTTACTGGGAAAGAATTTCTCTGCCATAACAAAAGACTTGAGGACAATGATGGCAACATCTTCTTTAAAACTAACACAAGTAATACTATCACTTCTGAATGAGTACTTACAAGATTCCACAATGGCAGTTTTTAAAGTCTTAATTTTCAAAGCTTTTTAAAAATTAGTATTCTAATAAGATGTTGGGGAATATTGTTCTTGCTATTTATATTACCCTTTTTTGTTTCAATCGTAGTAGCTGCTTGACCCAGAATACATCTGTCCAAAACCAGTTCACGACTTTTGTCTTGTATTCAAAAAAAGTCCAGAGATGGTAGAAAAAAGAATGGAAGGGGAAGAGCAACACACTAAGTTCCTGCAAAACACAGACTGGAGAAGTCTAGGAGACTTTGCTCATAATCTTGCTGAAGAAAGGAAAAGACTGCATCCTGCTTCTACAAGAAAAAAGGCTAGGGTGATAGAAGAAATGAGAGTAGTTGTTCATGCTCAGCCTTGCTTTTTCCAGGTCAGTTATCTATCTTGATATAATTGCTTTCTGGGACTGGGCCAAGTGACTACTTTAGAGTAACGAAGTAAAGAGAAGAGTACCAGATTGCTTGTCTTAATACATCTGTAAACAACTTGGTGCTTTGCTGACAAAGCACTAGGGAAGGAAACAGCAAGAAACAAGTGAAAATGCAAGTGACAGTGATGTGAAGACAGTCCTGCTTCTCTAACGTTAGCTTTTAATATATTCCATAACATATTCTACCACATAATTTTAATCAGATGCTTTTCTGCATGCATCTACACCTGAATGCATGCTTGCACTCCATACAAATACTGACTGCTACCCAAGTGATCCCCTTCATTTACTCCTCTTTGCAGGTAGAAGTTCTGCTTGGGAAGATTCCTACATTAAGGCAAAGTAAGGTAAGAGAATTTCTCATTGCAAAAAATCTCTTTCTTGGAAAACAAAATTTAGAGCAAAAGCTTCTATGCTAAGGTAGAACCTGCAAACAGCAGATTGAGTAAGGTTTTCAAATCTCATTCATGGAATTTACTTCATTTAAGAAAATGCTAGATTCTTCCTGCTACACCAACCTCCTCTGGAATAAAAAGAGCAAAATGCTCTCTTTATACAGTCCATGGCAGGTGGGGTGAACACACAGCTTTCTTTTCCACCAGCATAACAAAAGTAGAAGAGTATGTACATGGTCCCAGCTCTTCTAATAACGCTGGGATATAGGAAATGCCAATATAAGGAAACCAGCCCATGCTTGTAAAAACCTCTGTCATATGTCACACTATTTTCACATGATCTCATTATTCTGAGCAAGAATGGAAGGCATAGACGTTGTTGCTTCTATGCCTTCCATAGGATACAGGCATGTACATGCTGTAACTCTCTGTTTCTGTAACCTTCCTTGCCTTTCTTCTCTAGGGATTCAAATGTCTTCATTCCAAGGATCCAAGGCCAAATTCTGACATGGCAAAACTCCCAAATCTTTGCTCAGACATCTAAGGAAACTGGTAAACTATGAGAAAGACCTGAGAATATCTGAAATGTAGAAACACGTAAGATAATAAAGATAAAATAAGACAGTGGTAGGACTGTTAAAATAGTGCTCAAGGATTCAAGAGGAAACACACTGATGTGGAAATATATAAAATCTGACAGAGGAAAAAAAAATCCACAGTCAGTGCAGTACTGCAGTCAACCTGTAACATCAAGGATCTGTTCCGATCTTTCGTATGCTCACTGACGCCCACCTGCTTAGCAAAGACTGAGGTCTCTTACTAGGACGGTGAATATACCAATGCTTAACTAGGATTCAACAAGCTACCAGACTACCTTGCATGTGAGTTCGCCAGTAACAAATTGCTTTATACTTCTAAGTTGTGTATATCCTGCTTGCAGAATCTGAACAAAGTAACCCAAAAAGAAACAGTAATGCTCACAAAATCTTTTAAAAGCCTAAGTTCCTCCATTTATTCCTCTTTAACTTTCTGCTTGAGATGCATTATTGTGCAGAACACCAGTGTGGTGTTCTCTGCAATAACATGGCGGAAGAAAAACAGCAAGAGATGTTCTCCTTACGAGTACATAGTGTTAACATCCTAATACACATTCTAAATGAATGCATTAGGCACAGTTTTCAAATTAAGGCGTTTCATCACTTTTTAGACATGTGATCCTAGTAAGCTTTGCTTAATAAAAATAGTATTTACGAGGGAGGTCTTTCAAAGCTCAGCCCTTCAAGCCTCTCTCTATAATGCAGTTTCTCCTTCATTGTCCTTGATTTGTACAACAAGTTCAGAAAGAGATATAAATATTTTATTACTCATGTTAGTTTTTTTCTTTATACAGCTTGTACTTATTGAACCACTAGTACAACAGCACATCCCCAAACAGAAAGGTAGTGTTTGCTATGCAAAACACACAGTCCATGATTGGCATGTAAGACCAATTGATCTACCCATTACCACTATCTCCCTACCCCCACAAGCTTTACTACAAAGCTATTGATTTAAACACTGCCGATCGGTTTCCATTTTCTGATTTTGGGCAGGCCAATTAAGAAAGTGAGTAATTGTGATTACACTGCTTCAGGATCAATTACATTTGATGCAAGACAAAGTGCTCCTCTTAGAACAATGTAAAGAAAATGATTATGATCAGGAACACTTTACTGCTGAACATGCTTCTAACAAAATGCAAAATAACTGACAATGTCTTTCATAAAGATAGGTTAGCAGGAAATACAAGAACATCGACACCTTTGTGTGCACAGTATTTTAACTACATTTTGACAAACTTCTACAAGTCGTTCTTGCTTCTGGATAAAAGCTTTGTAAGAAGCATGACAAGTTCAAAAGGCTGCAGCTGAGTTCTGAGACATCACCCCCAAAACACCACAATGGACAATTTCTCTGACGATACTTAAATCAGTAAGATTTTGAACAATACATGTTTTAACAGTAAAATAGCAAACTTAATGCAAAGAACATTTTACCTATTTTTATACTATTTTCTAAGAAATAGTGTCAAAGAGACAAGGCCCTATCAATTAGCAAAGGAACAAAGTAAGCAATTCCTATTCTTAATTTAATTTTAAACTTAGCTTGAGCTTTGTCATTGGACTCACATTGTCCAAATCATTAAAATGAATACACCACTGAGGTCTGAGGCAAATCTATTTACAGTGATGTTACTCATAGTCTGGTTGGTGTTCAGGAATATTGATCTGTCTTGTTTGTCTAATAGGAAAATAATAAACAATTACTAGGCAATGTTGGAGAAAGTAATCAGTTTTTATATATCACTAATACAGCAGACCTCCCAAAACATAAAGGTGATGATCTGCATAAAATCAATGTGTTATGCTACATTGCTTATCCTCATCACTGCTAAGATTCTTAGCCATAAATGGTATAAGTTTGGAACAGAATCATAAGTATACTGAAAATATGTACTTGAAAGAAAAATATCTGCTCTATTTAAAAAAGAATGTTCCTACTTGATAAACTGAGCATATTTCATTTAAAAAACCCCAAAATATATTCAGGGAAAGAGAGCCTATCATTCTGAAGCAATTACAAAACGGCATTGCCCAGAAGGGAAATTCCCTTCCCCCAAAAACCTAGCATCAGGCAAGACTCCAAAGCCATTTCCAAATTCTAGCAAACAGCATACAGACCAGCTACAACAACGTGATGTGCATAAACTACATGCTGCAGACATCTTGCTGGAGGTACTAGTATCTTTAAAATGACTATGCATGAACATCCATTTTACAAGAAAAGGTTTCAGGAGAAGAAAAAAAATTAAATTCAATAGTAAAACTTCTTTATCCCTAGAACAAAACATCTTATTTTAGCAATGGTTCTTCTGGAGTTATTTGGGTACTTCTCTATTATTAAGATTTTCCTGCTATCTTTAATAACCTGGAAGTTCTGCAAGCTGTGCTTAGTAGTAGCACACTAAAATTTCTACAGGATTCAAGAAAGGGGTACAGAACTTTCTCAATGGACTTCCCCTAAACTGGAACGTGGCAATGTGAATGTCTATTCAATATCCTTTTTTGCAGAATATAGAAAGTAGTACTTCTTGCAACAAAATATGTCAAAAATCATTATTTCAAAGTAGTAAAAAAAAAAAAAAAAAAAAGTGCAGATCTATTTAGTGCCCTTGCATAGTTTCAAAGACTATATAAGCCTGAATAGCTCTTAAAAGAAGTTGTCTAGCTTTCCTCCACCTGATCATTCCTATTGTTTGGACACTGTGACTATAAATCTTCCCTGGTTTCAAATGCTCGTTTATAACAGAGTTCTCACTGGGGTAACAGGTTCCCTGCTAGCCTAGAATGCAACAGGAACTCAAATAAAAGAGGATCCTGAATGTGCCAGTAATGAAGATAAGAAGTGTAAATCAGATATGTAAGACAAAATCTAGTTGACCAGCCAGTTACTTGTTTTTATTCTCTCTCTAATAATTTAAAAGTATCTACAGCATGAGGAATAAGCTACTTTGGCCAGCAAATTTTGGGGTTGGTTTCACGCAGTCATGTTATATAGATCACAAACAGCCATAATAAGCACTCAAGGTAGTAAAATTGCTCACATTATGTGCTTTTTTGCTAGTGATTTCTTACAAGGAAGAATACACACAAAACAGGAAAAATAAAAATTTTTTTTATTCTAAATTCTAAATCTGAAGAGGAGTTCATGCTTCTGCTTGGTATCATTTACACCAAGGGAAAAACAGGACGTCCCAAACACAACCTGTCAAAGAGTTTTTGAACTTATACGTGTAATTCCGAACACATGAAATCTGTGTTTTTAGAAGCAAGCGTTAAAAAAAATTGGAAGCCTAAGGAAAACTGATAATCCATGTAATAATTTAAACCAAACACTAATTATTGTCTTTGTTCTCTAAAAACATCTTGGGTATACATCATGTTGTGAACTGTTGTTCAATTCTTTAAACATTCGATGAACAGCAAGTCTGCTGCTTCCAAGTAAACTTCCAATACACACTTACTTTTGCCTTCCAAGAACAAAAAATCACCCGCTCTCCCCAAGAACTCACCATAACTGGAAACTGGCCATCTGAGCAGAATCACAGAAGTCAATACCCATTGAAACTGTAATGGATCCCACAGGCTCAAGGCACTCTACATGAAAACATTTTGAACAGGTAAAGTACGCATGCAAAGCAACAGAAGATCCCAGATGCAAACCCCCAAACTTCACATAATTAGAAAACCTATATTGAAAAAAAAAAGCTCCATAAAAAAGAGTCAATACCTGTAGTTTTATTTCAAGTAGGTATCGCTCAAAACACTCGCATGTTTAAGTGTCTTGGATTATCCATCCCCTGTTAGTGTACATCAAATGTTGCCATTTCTATCTTACAGCCCCACCATCAACAAAATAAAGATTTGTATTAAAAAAGCTAGGAATATTATTTGCAGCAAAAAAATTGAAGTTGCATCATTTTACTTGTGTACACACCCAGTACTGAGATTTCTTTTTCAATAACACCAGTTTGCAAATTTAGTTAATAAATAGTAAAACATAACAAATATTAATAAAATTTACATTACTATACTCAGTAATGGAAAAAGAATCAAACTTAAAATATTTCATGATTAGTGTGGTTTACTTATTTCTCAATATTCTGCTTCCATTAGTTTATGTAAGGGAGTAGAAAGATTACGAACCCAAAATGGAAGATAATTTTGTGCTTTACAAGCAGTGGAGACTGAAGCACTTCTCAAATTAATATATCAAGAGACATGCTCATTCTTAGTTTCTTGGCTATATCACTATACTGTTTCCTCAATGTTGTAGAGATAAGGTGTTTTAGAGGTATTAAAAACAAGCATTGGAGCAGAGTTTTACTTCTCAAGATTACAAGAAAGAGAGGAATTCAAATAAAAATGATTGGGCAAGCAGAAAAATGTCTAATTTCTAGTTTATTCATTAATGTATCTGATCATTTTCAGTAACTGAAAAGTAGGCAGCTGCTCCAATACAAAAGGAAACAAAATTTAACTCTATCAAGATCAAGTTCTGAAAAATATGGAAAACATAGAGGTGATACAGTTAGGCAAAGGTTAAACTAACGCTAGGGAATTAATAGAAAACAAAGTATTTCAAGAAGTCTGTGTAAAGGCCTGAAAGATTACAGGCTCCAGCTCAAATTCAGATTAAACTTCACCAAAGTCTTTGAGCTTAATATTTCCAAACAGGGTTTCAAATGCACCTAGCCAACAACAAAATACTGCACACAAGGACTTCAGTGAAATAATATGGCCCTTTTCTACTGGGAAAATCAGGACAATTGCCAAGGGCAATTGCAGTGGTGGAGGCAAAACTAGACTTATACTCCAGTAGGAATACCTGTCTACACTGACACTTCTGTTGGTTCTGCTGGGCAAGTTATAGGATGTGTTTTCCAAATGCTGGAAACACAAAAGGTAATAAGAAGAACAGGGCATATAAACTGAATTCTTGTTAAAGTGACAAAGAATACAGAAAATTTGCATTCAAGCAAGAAAAGCAACATTTTGGAAGGAACTACAGAGCTTATTTTCTGCAGAAGGAATCAACAGCTTCACAGGACAGATACACAATAATGTCTTTTTCTGGGAAATAAATACTTTAAAGGGTAGGATTATCTTGTGGAACTCAAGAAACATGATCTGAATAACTTATTAATTCCAGATTTTTTCATGTTTTTTACATGAGAGAAGTGAATGCTACTGTTCACTGTTATTGTGATTACAGTATCTCCTGATCTTATTTAGAGTAATACTAGTTTTCTACTTGTAACCCTTTGTGACTATTTCTTTAAACGTTTAAAGGGAGGGATATACAATTAGGCTGATGGTCAAAACTAACGTGAAATCAGAACTCTGCTCTGGACTTGTTATCTTGAAGAATAAACAACAAACAGTTCACTTAACACAAAAATTACTAACTTTCCTAAAAGTAACTGTCTTGATCAAGTATGTATCATTATCAAAATGCAAATGGTTCCAAAATTTTAACTCTGAAATAAATTGTAGCATTGTACAAGTGCTTTTGTACCTATTTGGTGTAAATCTGTGTAGCCTTTCCAATGTTAAGATAAGTATTTCAATAGCATACAACAATTTAAAATACCAAAACATCTTTTAAAAAACTGAAAA
The DNA here is from genome assembly GCA_035590195.1 of Aviceda cuculoides. Taxonomy (NCBI): domain Eukaryota; kingdom Metazoa; phylum Chordata; class Aves; order Accipitriformes; family Accipitridae; genus Aviceda; species Aviceda cuculoides. The sequence goes on from JAVJGG010000074.1 coordinate 56,692,517, forward strand.
CAAAGAATACTCTTTACTTCACTGCTGCGCTTTAAGAACTTGTTTCTGTATCCTTCTAACATGATACAGATTCACATAATAAGGTAGCTCATTAAAGGAGAAGTGATGTGTCTAAAGTACAGGAGCTTGTGTCAAAAAGGAGCGTGTCTGTCCTTTCCATTTATATTATGAAATAGGGACACTTTTGTTCCTTCTGTCTATGCCGCAACGTCCTAAACCAAACAACTGCTAAGAAAAGAAAGCAGGTTGTGTGCACAGGTACTACCCTTGAATAAAAGTCACTACAATCTGTTCTTTCTCAGGTTTTCTACTCTTTTTCACTAACAAATTTAGCAAAAAAGCATCCTAATCAGAAGGTAGAACGTAAACCAATTTAGGTTAGGGCTGACTAGACCGCTGCTTTCTACCTAGTCTAAGAAGCCACACTTTGTGAAGTATGGTAGATGCAAACTAGACTAAAACATATACTTCCACCTTACCGCCAAAAGCTCACAAGGGAAATAATGACAATACTCTGAGCCACCAAAATAAATATTACATCTACAAATGTTCTTTAAAGCTTGGAAAGAAAATAACTGTGAATACATAAATCAAAACCTCATTCTTAACAGTAGCTCATTACAGCCATCCTGGACTAAGGCTGTAAGAGAATCAAAGTTTGTGGGGAGACAGAAAAATTTTATTGTATCAACTGGAATTGATATAATATAATTGATATTTGAACAAGCAGGTAGGCTTTCAGGCATGGAAGTTCTGATCTAAGAAGTTATTTTCAAAGTCAAATACAAGCAGCAGAAAGCTGAATGAAAGAAATCTCTGTTAAAATCAGATTATCTAAGAAAAGATAGTACCATGAGAGAGTGTGTGTGTATATACAGACATATAGATATGTCTGTATACATACATATATATGAGTATACATATGACTATGCAAAACCACTTTCCTACATTTGAAATTTTGCAAAAGGTTAAGATTCTGTATTTTTAAAGATAGGATTGGATTACCTATTGGATTAAACCCATGCATCCTCATGCCTGGAGGCAATTTCTTCTCCTTGATGTGAATATTCTCTATCTTTTGATCAGTTGTATTTGTTAGTGTCACTTGCACAGATACCATACGATCACCAAAAATGCCTGGCTGTCTTGAGAAGCGATAATGAGCTGCTAATCCTTTTCCACTCATTCGATGAAGCAGTTCGTGTGTTTTTGTTGGCACAGAGACTTGGGCAGTGACCTGTTAAGTACAAAACAACAGTTGGTGAACGTTGTAAGTGAAGAACATATAAAATGACAATTAAATATTGCACTTTTCACTCAGCTAGAGTGCCTGCTTTCTAGTTGGAATTTTAATGAACTAGAAACATGTAAGGACATATTCAAATCCATAAAAAAATTGCAGTAATAGATATCAGATAACAGAGCCTAAAAATAACATTTCCAGTGATGAGAAACAGCAGCTTTAACTTTGTTGTATTTGCCCCACTTTTCATTATAAATCTGTTTTTAATGTTTTAACTCTACAGTTATCAATTAAATTATCAGAAGTTTTTTTATCAGTTACAGTTAAAATAATTGTTTCCAACAAGAAGTCTCTTTCAATTCTCTACATGAGAACTCAAGGGTGACCCCAAGTCCACTAGGTACTGTGAAAGTATAATGAAAAATTGTCCTCTCCTTCTCTTGTTAAAACCACAAAAAATGCTGCCTAACAATTACACCAGTCAAATACTAAAACCCCAGCTGTATAGAGCAGAAGGATGTTGCCACTTTTTTAACAGTCTTGCTGCAACAAGCAGTAAGAGAAATCCCAAGGATGTTTGCATTCATTCTATACTGAAGAAGTAGCATGAATGAAAGATATTCACTGTGCAAAAAATTCCCAGAGGATACTGCTGATAAGGAAATCTGAAATCATGAGCTCAAAAGTGCAAAAGTAATGAATATGTGGAAAACTGCAGAAAAGTGTATTTGAAGTCTTTAAACAAGTTTTAAGGAAAGGCTAGGAAATTACATGAAAAGTAACACTACACAAACAGAATATGGAGGTTGAAAAAGCCAAATGCTCAGCAAAAAAATCCCATTTCTCTGGTGAATGCACTATGAGCTACTGTTAGATATATTAGCTATCTGTTAGATATATGTTTATCTGTTTCCACAGATGAGAGTCCATCTTCTCTTGCCCTATTCATATCCCTGAATGTGTAACTAAGTGAAAGAGAAAACTGCAAATAGCAGAATGTTCTAGACTCCAAGAAGCTACGCAAGGAGAATGGGCTTTTATCTTGCCTTCCCTACAAAACTCTTACAGGTTGCTACATTTTCCTGGACACCACAATTAACATTGAGGGGCTGATCTAAGACTTGGTGAACAATTCCAGTAATAAGGGAAGCTGGTAAGAGCTGGGATTTGTCCTGGTGTCCGCTGGGATAGAGTTAATTGTCTTCCTAGTAGCTGGTACAGTGCTGTGTTTTGAGTTCAGTATGAGAAGAATGTTGAT
>JAVJGG010000074.1:56701432-56708932 GCA_035590195.1 Aviceda cuculoides
TCTGTTCTATTAAACTGTTCTTACCTCAACCCACGAGTTTTACTTCTTTTCCTGATTTCCTCCCCCATCCCACTGGGAGCGGGGGGGAATGAGTGAGTGGCTGCGTGGTGCTTAGTTGCTGGCTGGGGTTAAACCACGAAACCTTCCTGTGATTTTTTGAGATTTTAATCTATGCCCCTTTCAGCATTACTGCTCATGTTTCAGTCAAAATTTCAGTCGTGAATCCATTCAATTTTATTTTCAATATCATACTATACAGAGGAACAAGACATGCAAAGGACAGTCAGAATAATGACATTATGTTTAAAACTTCTTCCTTCCTGTAGAACATTAATTTTCAGTTGCATTTAACGTGTCAGCATTAGAAATAAAATGTATATATGCTGAACAAAGGAATTTCATTCTGGAAAATGAGAATTCTCAAGCTGTTTACTTGCTACCAAGGGTTCTGAGCTGGCAAAGGTTGGTATGACTGTAATGAAGTCTATTTAACAGTTGCATCAGTCTAGTAGACAGAGTTTTTTGTTTTAATTCTAAAATTTTTAATGCATACAATTGCAATACTTGAAGAAAGCCACAGGGCTGATACCTGCAATCACTCTGGGGTTAAAATAATCCTCCACAGAGTTAATAGAACAAGAAGCATCTAGTAACCAGGAGATAATCCTCTACAAATCTTACACAGCATATGTTTAAATAATAGAAGTCGTTTGTGTACCTTTGGATGGTTTATGAAAATAACCAATCAATTCTGCAGACACAACATTATTTCTAAAGGAAATCTATGTGACTCATGATGCCTGCAGATACACAGAGACAAACCACACATATTTTATCAGTTTATTACAGTAAGCAAATAAGCGTGGAATGAGAGTGCACATAACTGTCTACTTAGCGCTTACTGAAACATTTATAAGAGCTGTTATCTCCCTAATAACAGACAGACAGTGTGCAATTTTAGAGAGGAGAAAAGCTTCATATTTTTTAACACTTCACTAAAAAGTAACTGAAGAGTGTAAAATGAAAAATACTCTGTGCAGTTAGCTGGTAATGGACCATATTATCAACTCAAGTTAGATTTATAGGATACAAACTAGTCACTAATAGTTATTTTATGACATAGCGTGTCTGCTTTTTTTGGTAAAGCTTATTAAGATTAAACTTGCAAAACTTTTTTTTTTATACAGCTGTTTAAAACGACAGAAATAAAAAACCTAAAACACAGACTGTTGTCCCACCCCATTTTGACTGCAAGTCACCAGGAATTGAATGTCAGTGTATGGACTCCACGGTGATATCATATGGGAATGCTGAATTGGTACAAGTTAGACTGCCCCCCACGCTAACTGCACATATTGGAACATGATCTATCACCCTAAAAAAAGCTGCAAATATTTTGAACTACTTCTTTTATAAGAACAAGAAGGTCAAAACTGGGATTTTGCCTTAGAAGTGCCCCACTCATTAACCACATAAAGTGAAAAATGTAAGATCACTGACAGGAGTTTTGGCCTTCTTTATCGCAACAGAGCTGACTAGTTACAAACCACTGAATCCTCTGCATGTGAACAAGCTTCTTTTTGCAAGCTCAGTAAGTCCTTAACAACTAAGTTTAAGTTAATACAAAACCTATTTTCTGTAAATATTTAAAATAACAAGCGCAACGGGGTTTATTAAACCTACTACAGAAAATGGAGCTGGACAGACTTTCCTGAATGAAGTATTATTATTAAACACAAAATTATGTCTTGTCTTTTTTCTTTTGTATTTGTTCCTTAGCTAATAAAGCTGTAATAATAAACATAGATTAATTTTTGATCCTGATTCACAAATGCATGTATGTTTGGATAAAACATATATTATTGAACAAAAATACTTGCTTCCAAGAATGATGGTAATTATAGTTTTATTCTTCTAAATTACATTCTGTTAAAGCGGTGGACTGAATCATTTAATCTAAGCAGCCCTTCTACTGCCCTCCTATTGGCAATATCCATGACATAATCCAAGAATTACCTACTGAGCTGTGAGAGCTATATCCTCTCTTACACTCACTGTAAGGCTATGCTCCAGTAACTCCGCAACAGCTAAGAGAAGAAGGGCTATCAGACAGCCCAGCTACATTTACATGATCTTTCAACTGAGGCTATGAGAGCAACTTAACTATGATTTTATAGTATTAGGAGAAATATGGAAAACCAGGCAAACAAAGGAAAGATAACTACTGGCAGGAAACAGTATATTCATGATCTTTTGCTCCATTACCAGTTACATATTACTCACAGTCACAAGGCAATGTCTCCCTTACACAGCTCTTAAAAAATAAAGAATTAATAATTCATGAAAAGATATAATAAAAAGCAAACAAAGAATTGCAGAAGGAATGTCAGCACCTACTCTGCATTATTTCAAGAGACTGTAGCAAATCCCAACATTAGAGCATACTTAAGTCATGCTAATATGGACTGCCAAACTAAGGACAGCATTCCTCTGATAGGGGGCAGGGAAACCAAGCAAGCAAGCTCATATTTTCTGCAGTCTAGAAAAGCAACCAGAAACCAGGATTCAATTTGGGGTAATTTATCTAGACATACAGACACCTGAGGACATCACATCAAATTCTGGAAAATACTTAAAATAACTTTCCATCAAAGGCACATTTAACTGCTGTGTATCTACTAAACACCTTCCAAAAGCCATGTCTGCTAGGAAGTCCTTCAATTTCTAATACATCTTAACTCCCTTCTTTTTGCATTGTCACCAACTTTTAGGCTCTACACTTCCCTAAATGATAATATGTCAATGATGTTAATTGAAAATCAGCATATTAATGCTCATATCTTTAAACCAGTACTGGTTTCAGACAATTCCAGACTTTAGAAAGTGAGTTCCAAAAATTCTTACCGAATTTCAACATTGATAGAATAATACTTTTGTCTCTAAACACTTGCAAGGAAAATAAAAATCAAGACCCCCCAAATAACTCCCACTGATTTTTAAATCACACAGAGATGAATCTCAAACAAAAGAGCACTTTCATTATACTGCCCAGTCTGCCTCTGTAAGGCTGCCAAAATTAATCCTTTTCTCTGCCCTTTTTGAGTCCAATATTTGTATGGTCTCAAACAGGTATAAATTCATCCTTTCAAGGAGTAGTGTGTTCACAGTTCTCTCAACCTGATAATCTAGAGATGATCAAAATCTTCCATGTTATTAAGTTATCCCTTTTTCAATATTTTTATGTCCCTTAGATTTTTCTACGGTTCTTTTAAAATATAGCCAACTAGACAGATTTCCAGTAACTCTGTATCACTAGAAAGTATTGCTCGTAGAGCACAGAAATGACTACATGATATAAAGGAACCAGAATCAGGCCTTAACGTGGAGTTCATGAACAGCAGAAAACTCTATTAATCCCATACCAGATTAATCAAGCACTTTTAAAACTGAGTGTGTACTTGTTCTGCATTTTACGTGTAGCTGGGGGCCAGTGAAACAGATTGCATTTCGCATGTATAACAGAGCTTTAAGCTTTATATTACAACAACACATGGTTTTGTTTGAGATTTGGCATCTTTGCCTTTTCCTTCTGCTGAGTATAATGAATCACATGAATAATCCAATGAAAATATCAGTGAAGTCTTTTAAAAAGCCACACAAGAAAGAATTTCAGTAGCAACAAAGTAGGAATATTCCTATGATTAAGTCAGGTTATCACAAAAACATGAAGGAAAGGGATGAACTCAGAGTCATAATTATGGGCCACAAACCTTGGTATAAATTCAGAAATGCACATTCTTCCCCATAGGGTACTCTGGGATCATCAGTGGACCATGAAAAGAGCTTAAACAGATACTATGCGAGAATTTTCTTTTACCTGCACTTGCAGAAAATTCCTACACTCAAGGGCTTAAACTGTATCCTAATCCAGGTTTAAACTTCTAAAAAAACAGTGACCACATCAAATGGTAAAATTCATATCTGTGCATGGGAGACCAAGATTTACTATCATTTTGTCCTATGTATGCTTCTACAAAGCAAAAAGTGGACGGTCTGGTGGCTGATGCATGTGTGTGACTTTCATCAAGCAGCATGGCATTTTAAACTCCTTTGCAATCGTCATTAGGTGGTTCAAGGAAAAAGGCGTTCTCCCAATATACAAGCAAGTAATTTACTTCAATTTAGTGATTCGACCCTTCCACTGACCACCTACCTGGAAAGTCTGAGGATTATCTGAAGTTGTTTAACAGTTAGAAAAACAGAATAAGGTAGCAGCCTCACCTTGCATCCTAATTATGAATTTGAAATAGTGGATGCTGCTGAGAGGGATTAATACAGATTTTGTCATTGAGTCTAAATGACTTCAAAGAAGTTCCTACAAATGGTTTCTAATATATTCTTTTGATTTTGACAAACAGCCAGTACTCTAGAGACCTCTAAAGTGAAAATATACTGAACCCTACTGGCTATAATGTATAATTTTACAGTTGGGGTTATACTTTAACAACTCCTGAATATTGGTTTCTTCCAACAGAAGCACCTAGTTCTAACTTTCCCCCAGAAAAGGACCTCTTGTGTCAAGGTAAGTGTAATATAAGTCAAAACACTTACTACACAGTATTACCTACAAGCCAAAGTGAACTCAGCCTATAATATGCTATATTTGAAATCTAGCACAGATATTTATGAATGCTAAACTGTAAATTACATCTTTGCTGGCTTAATACAACTGTATTTCAATCTTTTTCACTATATTTTTGTTGAAGAATGCAACATGTTATTTTGGCTTCTATCAGGATGATCTTAATGCATAGTAACCCACCTGCAAGGACAAAAATCCCAAATCAGCACTGAACTCGCTGCACATATACATCTATACTAGCACTTCCTCAATGTGGGTGTAGAATCTCTGCATGTACTAGAATACATCTCTTATACATGATATTGATGTGCCAATTTCCCCCAAGTTTTATTTCATATTATGCATAATGTTTTAACCTGAAAAAATCCATATTCCTTAGTTTGAGAAAATTACAGTTGACCTAACTGAGACCATTGCTAAAATACAGCTTTTCTGTGTTTTATTTTTCTTAAGCTTCACTTTTTGGCCTTAAAGGAAAGAAAAAAAAAGAAATCATCTAATACAGTTCATAGTCCGTTAAGAGACAGAGGTCTATTTATAACCAGTTACCTTCAGTTTCTTTGTTTAAATTCAAAAGCACGCTTCTTTTTTCTGGACTCAGAAAAAAAAAATTCGTGGCATCAAATGACTTACTCAGCCTCCATGAAGACACTTCTTTTCATACTCAGTAAGAAGAAATACCACTCAATCCCATCCACACACAGCTCAGAGTAATGTAAGCAACAACACGCATAGCATACTGCAAGCAAAAAACCTCACCCTGTGAGTATCTCTAATAAAGGCTGTACTGTACAGACAGTGCTTTACACAGCAGCTGCAGTCACAGATAAGTCCCTCTGTTGACGACTGAAGGCAGAGTAGGTAGGTAGGTAATTTTTTCTCATCTACTTTTGAAATTACCTTGTTACTAACCAACACAGAGTATTTCTGCTACTACTGTCCCAATCCTCCAAAGACTGTTAGTCAACTGAGCACAACTATAGCAGCAGGAAGACTGTGACAATGATCCTTTATTAAAACTTATCCCATTTTAAGGCAACTTTTAATACACAAATGTATTTAATAGTAGTTGAAAATTATGTTATATGTAGCAAGCACATGTTCTAATGCTGCTCGTATTAGAAAGCTCCTTCAGTGGAAACGATAGAATGATTTTTGTACATTTTTCATAAAAACATTCCAAACTAATAATAGTAAAAATTTGTACATAAAGCTTCTTTTACAGCCATGAATTCCTACACTCCACTATACAATTAAAAGATCTATTTTACAGGTCTTACAAATACACTCTTCCCCAATTCTTCTGGCACCTTCAAATCAAGAACTCAGATGCTAGGGATGAGAAACACCACGTGACACTATGCAGCCATATAAAGATGGAAATGTTTCCTAGTCCAAGTGAACAAAAGTTCAAAATTAAAACTTGCATCAACTGCACAGCAACCAAATTCTAGAACTACTTTTTTTAGTCTTAATATGTCAAGGGACTGTTCACAAAGTCATTAGGAGAAAAGAATGCAAAAATAAGGTGAATGTATGCCACTAAAGTGAGCTTTTTAAAACTCGTCTTTCTGATGATACTATATTTAATCACAGCATTGTTCCAACGGCCTTTTAAAGAGTCATCTGTCTCTCCAATATCCTCTAGAGTCTATGGCATAAGAGGACTGAAAATATTTCTAAATGATTCTGGTGTGAGAAAACAGTGGCACACCACTTTTTAAAAAACAACCTTAACACAGGTTTGAAGGTGGGCAATGGAGAGTATCCCACTTTCCTGCAACTGTTAGCAAGAACTTTTACAGTACATTAAAATACATCTGTGTTGATATAATTTAAAAGATTCCAACTCACATTACTTTAACAACTGCAATGTCCTTGCCTTTCACTCACTTTTGTACTTCTAGCCTACAAGCCATGTACCAACATACCACTGGTCCCTGGCAGGAATGATACATCCTAACAGCAGTAACACCTCTCAACAAGTTAAGTTACCTCATGTACAGCTTTTATTTTCAATGACAAAATATTTCTTTTCCAAAAAAAGTTTTAAGTTACTCTCAGTATTTTGGGACAAAATCTCAATATTATAATTTGAATATCAGGTGTTTCATTCTATGTGATGATGACTCTTCATGTAGAAGTGACAAGATGGAGTCAATCATGCATCAACGAGACTTGGTTATTTACTTTTTCAAATATGCCAAGCTAAAAAAAACATCACTAACAAAGTTTCAGAAATCAAGACATTATGTTCATTATAAAGCATTTACTCCTATTTTCATCTATGTTTAACAAGTATTTTATTTTAATGCCTACGGACCCTCAGGATGGTTAGACACACGTGAAAACCTGTAGTTACACAGCTACAAATTTGGGCAAATTTGGATCCTGATCAGCAACGTATCTTCTGGTGAAATCTTGGGCTTCCCTTTATGCTGCTCTGAAGTTCTGCTTTTTGTGCAATCCAACCTTCAGTTAAGTACAGAACAATCAAGAAAAAAGGTGAACAAAAGCAACTTATGCGCATCATAACATCCTTATATGTGAAATATATGAAACACAGTGATTCATATACTTAAGATGAGCTTTGAGACCTCACCATCACTGCATATTGAAATTCATAAGCTGTCACCCTCTGAGAGAGAAGGGGAGCTGCAGTAAGGAGTTTTCAGCAGATTCTCTATAAATTCTGAGTGAAGAAATAAAAAAATCTGTTTCTTAATTTGGGATTAGCAGAATATGCCAGTAAACATGCTGATAAAGATATGGAATGACGTAACCTAAAATTATAAAGGACCCCTATGGTTTTTGAGTGTCATTCCTCAGTACAAAAATACAAAACCCCAAAACTATAA
>JAVJGG010000074.1:56713932-56767393 GCA_035590195.1 Aviceda cuculoides
CTACATATGCAGGTGGTCTTTGTTTCATTCCTTCTTCTGTCTTGGCAATGGTTAATATCTGCTGATGAGCATCTACATTCATTTGTAGATCTCCAAGTGCTTTCCCAAGGTGAGTAAGCATCATTATCCTCATTTTTCAGATGGAAAACTAAAAGATTAAGCTAATTCCTCCAGATCACACAGCCAGTAGTAAGCCAAGAATAGAATTCATTTTCCATACGTAACACCCAGTTCTGTATCCACTGGACCACGCCGCCTTCCCACAAGCATCCAGTCACACCTAATCAGCTGCATAGCTGAATTTTGGGTGGCACTAAAAGAAAGTTGCTTTTTAGCTCTTAAATTTAAGATTCCACTTTTTTACTTGCTTCATAGGTACAAACCTTCCCAGGCACCCTACTCACATACAATATTTGTAAAAAGTAGTTTCAATTAAGCATTATGCTAGCTACAGACCTTGTAGAACACGGAGTAGGGGAAACTGGGAGACAACGCAGATACTTTAAACTGTTCCACAGGGAAAAAGCACTATCTTAAGAAATGAGGCTGTAGAGAAAACTATGCAGAACTCCAAAAACATTTCTGGTCAGTGTGCAAGTGTGGTCAACAATGCAAACAAGTTATAAGCACGCACAGGGATAGGATACAAGTAGACTATCTTGTGACACACTTCCCCATTCACCTCCCCCTCAACAAACCTTCCCAATTTCAATCTATATAAAAAAGGTGGGCTTCAGAAGAAGTACAGTGAAAACATTTAATGCATAGGAAAAAGCTCTCCTGTGATGAGACACCAAAAGGGTAAGACATTCTTATAGGAAGCTGAAAAACAAGAGGGCAAATGGTAAACTATAAAAAAAAAAAATTATATCAAGGATACCATAAACCTGTATTATCCTAACACAAAACCACAAAAACATCTGATAGAAGAGATGTGGCTAACATTGAAAACCAATTTAAAAGAAACATCTTTGAGCAAAAAATTTTAGAAGCATCCTAAGAGAGACCGGATATATTTACAGAAGTATAGACCTAGTTATTTAAAAAACAATGGTAGCCAATCAAAATCTTTCTGCAAACATGGGGCAGAAGAGTACCAAGAATCTCATCAAACCACCACACACAGACCGCTGCTATCACAAGTGATTGCACTACATCTCTTTCATGACATTTAACAAGTTAATGTTTCTTCTGATACAGCCATTCCTAAGATAAGAACCCAGAGCTTATATGAATAAGTGTAATTACTGCTACTAAAGCACTGAAAAAATAAAACTCATGAAGTTGAGTGCACACCGATAACTATTTGGAAGAACTACTATTCATTTCTCCACTGCAGGATTCTGCAAATTCTTAAGTACCTTATGACAACCTTTCCTGCAAGCTGCATACCAGACTAGAGCCATGATATAATCCATTATTGCAATCCTTGTGTTCCTGGCACTTCTAAGAAGAGATCCTTGACACAGGAAAAGAATATACTTCAGAGTCAGTCTTAACACTTGCTATAATGGAATCAGAAACAGCCTAAATGGACAAAGCAACCTAGATGATAAGAAAGTTTTCCCCTGTAAAGACTACCTCAACTGCTTAGAAATTAAAATACCATTTAAGGTGTTCTACTATTCTGAAAATATCTCTAGTTGAATATTGAAGGAGTTAAAGTTTACTGTTTCTCAAGAAATTCTGTAAGTGTGCTCAATTTGAAATTAAATGTATTTATCACCTGGTTTGACAGGCCTGCAGCTCGACCTTGACTTTTGTCAAAAGCTATTATTTCTGCTCTATGCATCACCACTCTAAAGAAGTTCTCAAAGCAAATCTCGGTCAAAAGTTCTGTAGAAGACATGAGACAGAAAACAAGATGATTTACTTCTCTCTTCCTAAACAGTTTCTGTGGAACTCTGAGTAGTAGGAAACAGTAAAAACGTATCATTGGTAGTAACTACTATCAAGAAAATACACTGAATATGCTGAATAAAACCTTAGTAAGTGAAGTGGTACCACTTCTATAATTATACTATAATTCCATATGCATGATAATTAATGGCAACACTGAATTGTTGCATCAAATATTTTTATAAGTACCTCCTCACTACAACAAGAGTTTTGCCCTCTTTCGCTACATCATAAACTTCTCATATTCACCCTTGACTTTTTCCCCAAATTATCATCTGTTTGGGGCAGGGGAAACAATCTTGTCCCCTCAAATCCTACTCAGCTCAGCCTATACTTCCACACACTTTTTGCCCCATCCAACTGCTGTTACCGTCAGAGCTCATATTGAGCTGTCAATTCTCTCTTGCACTAACACTGTTCCAAATAGTAACAAATTTCTTGCTATTAAAGCAGTATTTCCTTCTCACTAATTTTATTTTTAGAAGTATGTGTCATTTTTACCAGTTAATTGCCATATGCAGCATACTGAGGGCTCTACACATATAGGAGAGGAGTTGCTTGTACATTTTTACCATCTAAAATCCTAATGAGAAAAGAACAGGTGGTTTAGCTTTTTTTCTCATCAGCTGTGTGATGGGTAAGAACAGATGATCACTCCCCTCTTTGGCTTCTCTCTGATACCATAGGTCTCCTCTTCCTCCTCTCACCATTCCTGCTCAAAATATTATTTCCTGCAGCAAGTTAGAACCCTCCCTGTCCTTATGTCATTCATTGCTTTCAGTTCCCTCTTCTCTCACTTTACAACCTCCCTTCAGGGGACAACACCCATTTCCAGTGTTTTCAGATAACCACTTTACACTGACAGCTTGCAGCTTTCTCTTGCCTCCTGTTTTTCATTGGCTCCGCACCCTCAAGTATCTTTCAAGACTGCAAATGTATCCATCTAAAACCCAATCGACTCCAAATGCAGAGTTTCCCTGAGCACTTAGGTCTGACTTGTCTTGTATGCATACCCTGAAAAGCCCCAGAGCAGCCTCTGGCAACCTCAGTTACCTGGTTCGTTTGAGCCACCTGAAGATGGACTACATGTACCAGGGCAGAAGCATGCACAAGGATTTACTATGTTTTGCATCCAGTTGGAAGAAAGTTATCCATAAATTACCTGGGAATTTTGTTTTTCCTGGAACGAACTATAATATGCATATGTGCGTTTATATGAGGGGGAAATGTGCTATATGTAAACATGAATCATAAAAATAAATGAGCCACAGGACAAGCACCAGGTCGTGCACTGCAGTTTCTATTCAAGGATATTTTGGTTTTTTAGGTTTGAAGAGACCTACACCATTATTGTAAAACCATTCTCGTATTTACGCTTTCTGTAATGTTCAGCAGCTATGATTTTGGAGTTATACGTTTTCTAAAAGCTGTATCCAATTACGGTGCTGAATGATTTGAATAATAGACTGCCTGACATATTCCAAGATAAGTGGCTGCTACATTTCTTTGATATTAGGGTCATATACTGTACTTATCTATTTTTACTCCATGCTCTCCATTGCCTAGTAATAAATTAATTTCTCACTGTTAGTTTGGCATGTGCCCTACAGTTAAATTCATTTTCTCTCCCATTGAAGGAAGAAAAAGTTTTCTGAAGTATGACAACTATCCTCCTTATTTTTAGAATTAGTCACCACAGATTAAATTCAAAATACTATTTTAAGAGGGATATCCTCATATAAAGTTTTAAAAGCTGTTTTTGTATTTTCATTTTTAGAAAATTACCTGATGGTGCTGAACATGTGACAACAGTTATTTAACTACTTGCATGCAAGACTTCACAATATACGGATATAATTTGAAATAACAAGTTTTAACCTTAGCATTTAATTTTTTTTGCTTCCTGGTGCACAAAACTCAAAGGACTCCATGTAGATCTGCAATTATTATCAACAGCAATGAGAGTTGAGATTTGATCTGAAAACATAATACAGCCCAAAACATGTAATCACTATCCAGGCAGCAACAATTAGTTCTTATGTGATTTGGGTTGCTTCCAGAGCAGGGAGTATGGGAAACGTTCCAGCTTCTTTACGGGCTATATATTTTACCAGGAACTCAGTAGTAGCAAGAAAGAGGCATTTTGCAGAATCAACCATTTCATGCAGACCTTCTTCCGCTGTTTAGCCTACACCTTCTAGCAGTTTCTATCTAACACCTCTATTTCATTCCAGCTACGTGCTGAAGAACGGGAGAAGCAATTTAGCAAACAAATAGTGGCAATCATGAGGAGAGCAACCATGAATGTGGAACATGTGTTCTTGTACTGTAGATGATGAAAGGGCTAAAGACATTGGGCAAAAAGGGGGTGTTCTCAAGCATCCAACATTACTGATTGCTATCTTTAACTTACCCTCAAACGTGATAATTCTGAAGTAAAGCAAAGACACCAGAATCATTCTTAAGCTAACCCAGAGCCAGGAAAACATGACTGTCTGTTTTTTGAGCTGTCAAAGCCGTAAAGGATGGCAAAGAAGCAATTGTGGGATTGCTATCACAGGAACAACACAGTTGTAGTTAAACTCAGGCTTGCCACTTAATGCTGCATACTGCACAGCAAAATAACATGGAAGATAATTTCTGGCATTTTCAGACTGCATGACATGTGAACAACTACACATCAGGTAAAGTGACTGCATGTCCACAGATAGTTACTGCTTTGCTTGAAATTTAAATTGCATCACAATTTTCTTAGATAAGGCTATCCAACACATTATCTAATAGTCTGCCCTTGCAACATCAAATTTTAAAGCCTGTAAACATGAAACTGATTCATTAGCTAAGATCTTTTATGTCTTGAGTCAAATAATTCATGCAGCTCCTTTATACTTTGCAAACATATTGCTCCCAAAGCCAGCATGAAGTATTTTACCTGCAATTATTACAGTTGCAGTGCAGGTTCTATATACCAGCCTCATTAGAAACAAGGCTAAGCTAAAAAATGCCTGTGCCTCTGGTATTTTTTCTGGTCACTCCCAACCACTTTCACAAGGATAAGTATCCTATGCTGTACTGCTGCAATTCCTTATTAAATTGCAAATTTAAATTGGACACATCAAATGACTAAAAAAAAACCCAACCAAAAAAGAAGAACACAAACTACTATCCTTTCCCAGAACAAACAAATGCCCACCCTCTACCTCCACGACTTTGCCAACCTTAATTATACCTATAGTTCTGAGATTCCCTAATGGAAAGTGCTACAAAACTGAAAGTGCTAACAGAATGAATCATGACACATACTGATACACCACTGATTGTAAATCTATACCCTTTTGATTTGCACCCAGGGGCTATGCTTCGTATACTCACGAAAAATTACTTACAAGTACCAAAATGTCATAATTGGAGGCATGTATGGTAAATAAACGGGCTGAGGATTAACAGGTATTTGATTTTCTTGTAGTTTATTTTTGATAGTGTAGCAACTAGATGAGTTCAAAGATTTGTATAGTTTGGATACTTAATTTGTGGATTAAAGTTCCCTGAGGCAGAGAAAAAGACAGACTGAAAGAGGTTAAAAAACCTTGAAAGCATCCTTCTCAGACATGCAATATTCATACTTTCTCCACGTTTCAGAATGTAATTATTACAGATCAAAAAAAGCTGCAGACTGGCATGTAAACCAGAATTTCATACAAGACCTTTATAGGTGAAAGTACTTTAAAAAAATCACTTTAATGACTGCCTCAAAAACATATAAAATGCTTAAATTAAGACACCACCACCACCCCCCTCCACGCACGCACGCACACTTTTTAAAGGCTACTTACATCAATGACTGAGGAACTTGACAGACTTAATCCCTCTAGGTCTGCTGTTAAACTTGGGGACAAAACAGCTGCTGTAGGAACTGCTACAGGAGTTGTCACAGGACAGACTAGAATTAAAAAGGAAATCAATTTTTAAAAAATTTAAAACACTGGGAAGGACAATGAGCTATTTTCATTGAGTGTAAAAAAGTAATTATTTGATCCTTGTATATATGTTTCTTCATAGTAAAAGATTATTTTCTCAGACATATAGCCCCAATACTAAAAATAAACAATGAAAATATAAATAAAACTGATATATGTATAGACCACGTTACTTACACTAAAAGTATTTTGTCCCCCTTTCCTATTTTTCCTCTATTTTATCCTTCAGTCTGATCCATATTATGCAACACATTTTCATTTACAAGTATTGTGCAAACTACATATTAATGCAATTCTAACATGTGTTGCACCTATAGAAGTAAACCTGAAGAACGGCACTACAAAGCATAGCCAAAAACCAGTGCCAGCTCTGCCGTACCCTTACAAGATTACATTTTAATCCATTCTTCAAAATTGTGATTTTTAGTATCTTCTTATAATACAACAATTGGTTCACAGGTTGCACAGATGTTGTATAAGTTACAACCATTGGAACCTGAGAAAAAAAGTCCTTTAAGAGAAAACAAGTCCAGACATGAAAAAATTCTGAAAATAAATTTTTTACATACCAATACATTCTAAATTTCAAAACTATTTCTCAGTTCTAAACCAAATAATGTAAAAAAATAATGTATTGTAATAATTATGCTTAAAAATAAGTTCATAGTCTAAGCAATTTTTTTTGTTTTTGTCAGGAAGCTGGTACGATAAATGAGCAGAACCAATGTTTCAGACATTTAAAATTCATTAAATTAACTGAATTGAATTTATGCCATGGGAAAAATGAAGTTTTAATCAAGATACTTACAATCATCTAAATCTAAGAGAAACACGTCTTGTTTACTTGGAGCTTTCCTATCTTGCACTGTTTTTTCTTCTTTCTGTCAAAATACATGAATATTTCATCTTTTACCAAATCAGAAAAGTCTTTAATACTTTTATATAACAAAGTGGATTTTCTCTGCTCTAAAAGAAAAATGTACTCATGTTCAGGGCTCAGCATTCAGACAGTTCACCTAGTGAGAATGATTTCTTTGTACAGGTAAGCTGAACTTAAACTCCACATTTAAGTTACATTTACTCCTCTGAAGAGCATGTTTTCATTTAATATTAATAATAGCTGCTACTGTTGAAAACTTTTGGTGACAGATCAGACACTTCTGTTGAGACCCTTAAAACAGAGATAGAAGCATTTTTTTGGAAGAGACTTGGGTACTAACATTTCTGTTTCCATATGAAAACCAGGAAAACAGCCATTCAACAAGAAAGTAGTGTTATTTGCACTCATCTAGGAGTTTGTCATCATGCTATTCCTACCCACTCTTAACTTAAGCATCCTTTGTCTGGATCGGCTGAAGAACTTCTGCCTTTGCTCTTTTTGGCTTACTCAACGGACAAAAGGCTTTGTCATTCTTTCAGAGAATTTGTAAACTGCCTTTAGACCTTAAGACATTGCTCACTACCCAAGGTATTGCAAGTAATTTAAATGTAGTCTTTCCAGGAGTCACACTCCTGTGAACCTTCTAGTTTACCACTTTCCTTTTCAACAGCACATGACAGACAAATACATATATATATTATGCTTTTACCTTTTTAATTAATGAACAGGTCTAAATAAATCAGTAAAACTCCACATGCCCAACTGGGCTTCCATTTCTTGAGCATTTCTTGAAAGCTGTCACAGTCTCTTCAGGCACTCAGGATACAAATTCCTCCAGGAGCTTGGAGTCCTCTCAGAAACCCAGCAGCTAGAATCACTTTCTTTGACTATCACCACAGAATAGAATGACCCCTCTTTTCTAAAGGTGCATTCTCTTTCTTCTAGTCTCTCAGCCTCACGGTCAGTTGCAAACTAACAATAATGCTGTGTCTATTTTTTTCCAATTTTGGGAGAAATTCCATGGTCCCCTTCAAAGAACACAGAAGAAACTAGCTACGTTCTCATTATTTGAAGCCGTTGATGTTAATGACTATCAGGTTTGACCTCAGCCAAAGTGACATTGTTCCATCATTTTCTTCCAATAAACCCATGGCTCAAATAGACAGTAGTCACTTATGTGATCATTACAGATGTGCTTTAGATATTCTGGGAGGAAAAGAATCTTGTGGACAGAGAATGGAAGCCACTATTTTTAAAATTATTTTTAAATCAACGTACTTCAATGGCCCTTATCACTATGGTAATTAAGTGTTCTGCTATCGCTGATTTATCTGAAACACAAAACTCCTCTGGACAAAGGAAATGCTACAAAATATCTTTAAAATGGCGCTAATATTATTTCATTCCTTGTATGTCTTGTCCAGAATTAAGTGAAAGACTCTGCTGCAGGACCCGCTCTCTTGAGTTCCATTCTGGTCACAACTAACCAGACTTCATTTTTCTCTTTCAGTGTGATTATTGGCAAGTCATTAAGCTTCTTTTGGCTTTTTTTTTTTTTTTAAATCTGTGAAATAAGGGTAAATAGTATACTTCATAAGCTACAGGTTCTACTTGAATTACTCGTCTATGAAGTGTCAAAGAAACAATTTCATGAAAATTCTTTTAATGAATTCCAAGTCTTTTTATAGCACAATTTAGTGAATATTTAGCCCTGAATCAGGTGTTTAGCTGTTATCTGCAGCACTTTTACTACAAACTATGTATCACAGCTTTTTTGCTAAACTACAAACTGTTCAGACACCAGAACATACTAAAAGAGAATATGGTTAAAAAATGCAAATATACTCTAAAAACAAACAAACAAACAAACTCAACTTTCAAACTCTTTCACTCCCTACCCCCACTTATTCGTAAGATACAGCTCTATCTTCAACTATGATTATGGTTCAAAGGTTATTTTTAGCTAGAGTTCTATATTTGCTAATTATTCCAGTAGAGATAGGATTTCTCCATTCCCTTTTATTATGCAGCCAATTAAAGTCTATAAAAAGTGGCTCACCCACATGACAGGCTATAGCACAAGGATAAGAATTTTGAATATGCTTCAGTTCTGCCAATGGCAGCATTGGTAAGTCAAGATGTTTAAAAAATTAGGAATCACAGCCAAGAAATGCTCTTACTGTTAATCTGTTTACTGAAGACAATTAAGATAGGACATCCTATGTTACAAATAACACCAATAGTATGCCTCAGTTTGTTTTTTCTGTTATTTATTTTGCCAATCTAAAGTAGTTACTAAGTACCTATCACAAAGCTCGATATGTAATTTATAAGATAAAAAGCATTTTTGCACTGATATTATTTTGAATCTACTACCTAATTCATCTTTAAAAATGGGGGAAAAGAAACCTTCAAGAGAATTTATTTCTTTTACTTCAAAATAAAATAAAATAAAATGGTCCTAATATAAGGCAAAAATACAGAATCATTACATCAAGGTAATGCATGGTAAGAAAAAATTCTACTGCACACTTCATCAGAACACTGTACTTAAGTACATCGATTTACTGAAAAAAACCCAAAACAAAACTAAAAAAAACAAACCCCAAAACATACACATAAAAAAACCCCCTAACCCTACCACCTGGGAGATGTAAAATCAGAAGGTAACTAAATCAAGATAAAGCTAATGTTAAAGTATGATCACGTCTGATTTTCTACTTCAGTCAAGTGTGTCAAGCTTAAGTAAATACTCAGCTACTTGTATGTGCATGTATGCATGCTATATATACACATAAACACACAAATATTTTCATACTTCTATGTATATTTCTCTATATAGGCATATATATTAATTGTGTGCAATTCTGCATGGAACACCAAAGAAATCTACTTACATGGGTCTTGCCTGTTACAAACATGGTTATTTTTTAATTTGGTTTTTCCAAGAAAAGAAAATTGATTGGCTTTCTAGGAATAATAAATAGCCAATGACTGCAACAAACACTACCAACAGATATTTCTATTGAATGAAAAAAGCTTTGCATTCCAAATCAAGACAAAAAAAAAAAAAAAAAAACAAAAAAAAAAAAGGCTCTGATATGTCTAGCATTTCCCTGTAACATAATTTTTCATCTGTTTTCTTAAAACTAAGTCTACAATATAACCCAAACAGTTTTCTACCAAGAGAGCCCACTATGGGAAAAGCAGAATACTAAACAAAGAAGTTAAGCTATATTCCATCAAACATTTCTCCATTTGCAATTCATCTTGGTAATAGAGATAGAACCTGGTAAATGCATATAGGACTTGAAGCAGGAGATTTCTCTTGCTCAATGCATAATTCATGTGCTCCGCCTGCAAAGTGTGTAAAATGAGAATTTCACACCGCAGCATGAGCCATGGAGCTGCAGAGAAAAGGCAGATGAAATCATATTTTGCTGTGTGAATTTTATTTCTTATCCTCCCAATATTTATACAAAACCATCATTGACAATCCAAATGCATTGACAGATCACCCACTGTTTCCATTGTGTTAGCACTTGAAAAGAGATCAGGCAGAAAGACAGACAATTTGTTTTTGTATATTTTTTAAATAGTGGATCAGGTTTTTAACAGCTGAGTGACTGTATTATACTTGTATAAGGAGCTCAACAGTAGCTGATTTTAAAATCCCACTGTAGACACCTACTTATACATGCATCATCCTCAAATCTGCATTTTAGCTATATAGTATTTATGTTTACAGTATAATATGTATCTGAACACCTCAAACTATCCATATTTCAAAATTATATGAAACACTGCAGTACAAGAGAGTGACTCTTCTATTCACTGCAGCTCAATTACAGTAAGCACAACAGCTTTTTCAAAATGATTCTTCAAGAGAAAAATATGAAAGCATTAATAATATATTCAGGAAAAATAATCTGAAGTTTTTGTAACCTATTTTAATGCTAGTAAATGCATGGATGTATGCACAAACTAAGCCCCCATGTGAGTGTAACTGAACCATTTTTATTAGAAAATTCTGCTGAACATGGCAATGGTACCCAACAAAACATATAGAATGGTAAACACCACCCAAAACATCAGCTATGTAACATAGTTCATAATGTGTGGCAAACTGAGAAACTGTAGAAATAGAGTCTACTAACTACTCCTCTTATCAATATATATTTCAGAAAATCTTTTCAGTTTTATTTAAAAGGAAAGGAACTCCTAATGAATCATCTCCCCGTATACACTGACCAAATTAAGAACACCCTGGAGCAGAATAATATAAGAAATGGCTTTTCCAATAAGGATCTATCAGAAGAAAAACATGCATTTCTGTGAGCCTGGCTGAAATGGTCTGCTTCCTGGGTGGCCTGAAAAAAAGTCAGGAAGGAAGCAGAAAAATTCCAAGATTTTTCTGGAAATAAA
This sequence comes from Aviceda cuculoides, assembly GCA_035590195.1. Taxonomy (NCBI): domain Eukaryota; kingdom Metazoa; phylum Chordata; class Aves; order Accipitriformes; family Accipitridae; genus Aviceda; species Aviceda cuculoides. The sequence continues at coordinate 56,725,114 of JAVJGG010000074.1, forward strand.
ATAAACATGGGTGGTTCTTGTAAAATGTACCTCAACACAAGGGCTCTTTACAAGACTTTCTCTATAATGTTCTTGAAAGTTTGTTAACAATTGGTTTTCTTTCCAGCTTGGAAGGGCTTATTTAGGTTATCATCAGTTAGCTTCACCTATTGTCACAGGGCTCAAAACACGTCTCTCTCCAAAAAAATCTATTAAGCTAGTTAGCATAAAATACCTCATTCTCACTCCCTGCCCACCCCGCCCCCCATCTAATTATGCTTCTGAATGTAACCAAGTATCAGAAATACCTCAAGTTTAAATGCAGGCATCCAACATGGCTTAAATGGAAACTAACTTCACGGTCCTAGAGATTAACATAGTACACTGAAACAGTCCTCTATGTTCAACAGTGTTAAAATTAACCTCCCCTGCTACCATCATATATGACCATTGCTGTTTAGTGTTCCATCAGCCATAGCTTGTTGCCCTTACATTAAAGGTGCTTATTTCTTAGTGAAAAAGAATTTAGCTTTTGCCTAGTGAGCTCTATGCTATCTTTTCAATAATCTCCTTGCTTCTTTTCTTGCTGCCATGCACATAAACCCATTGCTATTTGTTTTAATATTTTTCGTGATGTTTAAAAGCTTTGCAATTTTTCAGTTCTACCCTTTGACTCTGATCGAGTCTTCTGTCAATTGCCTATAAATACTTTTTGTTCCTAACACACTTCTTTTTAGGTGCTTCTTAATCAAGTAAGACTTCAGGACTACTGCAGTGTTCTTTCTCTTCTCTTAAAAACCAAGGGCTTGACAATTTTCCATTGACTTCAGCAAAACAACCCCAAGCTTCTTGGACATTCCGGTTCTTATATTATTCAGTATATTTGACTTCACACATTCTCGACTGCCACTTTAAAATAGAGAAAGCTTCTTTACGCTAGTAGTCCTCACATATCCTGTGAAAGAACCAGAACAGTTTAGGTAACTGTAGTGAAAGAAATCATGAACAATGGCGCTGGATATCCTGAGGAAAATGGACAAATGCAGCAGAGAGAAGACACTATTGTTTGAATATGGTTTTGCAGTGGCTGCTCAGAACTAAGCAGGTAAGAGTACCTATTACTTTCTGGTGAAAAAATACCATGCCAATATGAGAAGCTGCAAACTGTTAGATTTAATTCACGTCCCATCTAGTATCAAAGGAGTTTATTCTGGAGAGGATTTAGATTATATTTGTTGTCCTACCATTTTTTTTTGCAAGATCCAGTCTAGCTTCTCTACTAGGAAAAACTGACACAGGTGTGCTACCCAGTGTGGTATTTGGGCAGGAAACAATGATCAAACCATGGAAACACACCTCCATTTCTCAAATGCTACAGTCTCATTTCATCTTTTGTTCTACTTGGTAGAAGAAAATAGACTAGAAGTTAAGGTTACAACTCAGAGTTCCTAGGTGGACCTATAAAATTAGAAAACAAAGACCATGTACAACGTAAGTTCAAGATGTAGAGAAACGGAGAGCCTTACCTCCACAATTAAAGGAAACACACCCTGAAACAGCTTACAAAAGTGCAGCCTTCCTTGTTAACTGTTCAAAACACACCTGCCCACCAGCTTCTACAATTGCATCAAATGCAACAAACAATGTCTGGTTTGACTATTCAGCAATCTATACAGGAGTCCTGACCAAAATGTCTAGGCTTAATTTAAAATGCATCAGAGCATCACTTAATTTTCAAAAACACATATCACTATTAAAATGGAAACTTCTGAACACAATTCTACACTTCAATTTTTTTAATAAAATATATAGAAAGAAATGCACAGGAAATATTTGATAAGAGAAAAATAAGTTTCAGAAATTCTTTTACTCTTCTACCTGAACAGATTTAGCATAAAATTCCTCATTTATTTGTTTTTTTAAATGAAAGGTAGGTAAACAGAAACCAATTCATGCCATTAGCTTTAGCTCTATAATGCTAGCTTGAGTATAATGAACTTTTAACCTCTTTTTCTTCACCAAGGTAAGCAATTAAAACTTAGCTGACAGATGAATGGCTCTGTTGAACACTTTTGCATCTTTACACATTTCTGAATCCAATTTAGAAAAGATATATTTGAAAGTTTGCTACTTCATAAATGTTGTAAGAAAGCTAATACAATTTGAAATAGCGGAACCCTTTATAAGCTTTATTCCTAGGAAACAGAGAGGGCAATAAAAAGTTGATTACTCTTAAGAATATTAATTCTACTAATCTATGCATACACCTCAAGTATAGATCCATTAACTGCACTATTCTCAATTTTAACAGGAAATTTTAAACAAAGCTAGTGGTTCTATTAGAATGTCTTCAAACTCTTAAGAAACAATGTACTAACACCTGTTTCTTGGTTTTGCTTCCTATCAGACACAGGTCCTGTAGTAGTTACGCTTTAAGATACCATTTTAATATAATAATCACCCCAAATCAGGATATTATTTTTGTGAACTGCCCATGTACTATGCTTTCATTAGTTCAACAGTAATCTAAAAAAATAACTAGATTCTATTATTCTTCATCTATCTGGAGTTAAAATATAACAGAATTAAAACCGAAATATGCTTTTTGCTATAAAACATTCTTACTTGCTTAAACTATCAAACTGCTTTGGGACTGGTCTTTTTATGGAAGTTCAAAAGTTTTTTCAGAAATTCTGTTTTTTAGATATCCATAAAACCACTACCCAACTCCATTCCTGCAGAAAGAAACACACAGAGATGGTTAGATGCACCTTTTCAGATTTTATAGGGTTTTTTTAAAAATATCTTTTACCTTACTAGAGGTAGCATTTCTAGATTTTCCAGACTCAGAGTCACTTTTAGAGTCTGATTCTGCCTCGGAGTCTGAAGAATTTTCTTCTGATGAAGCAGACTCTGTATCAGAGGAATTTGACGGGCTTCTCTTTTTGGAGATCCCCTTCGCTTTCTTTTTAATGTCCTCTGAATCACTACATATTGAAAAAAAAATTTGAGACGTGTAAAACCACCAAAGGAATCTGCTTAGGCAATATCCTACAATAACATTTCGAAGTTTTATTAGATGAGTTTTAAGTCAGTGTTTCTTCATGATAAAAAAATTCATCTAAGATGGCAGTAGTCACTTATTTAAGGGTACACAAAATTGTTCTATCACATTACACAATAAATCACCACATATAATCTAAACCAGCTAAACAGCCAAACAAAAATGTGAACATATTAAATATTAAAAACATTATTTCCATGCATCAAGCTTGTGACATTTCAGAAAGAAGTGCAGACACCCTTTTGTAAAAGAAACTTTCAGACTATTCCACTTATGATTAACAGAATCTTGATGGGTTTTAAGATGTTTTTGCAAAGTAATATTGCTTTAAAAAAATAAAAAATATCAATGCATTGAATTTATCCTTTTGTTAATTCTTCTAAATCAAACTACCTAGAAATAAGTCCCATAATGTCTATAAATTTTTCGACCCATTAAAGAGTTTATACAGAAGAGCTATTACATTCTGACACCTTTGGTCATACTGAGTACCTTACATCTAATGGACTTCAGAGACACTATTCTTCACACAGTAAAGTTCAGTTCACCCTGGCAATGTTGCATTATGTTGTTCTGTGCTAACAGCTACTGAATATTATTAAAATCTGCCTTGTTCGCTACTAATAATACTATAGCTACCAATTAGTAGATGACCCTTTTGTCTCGAGGGGAGCTACTATCTAGAAATATCGCAGGAAATGAAAATTGTTTTCTAATAGTTATCATGGAGTAGATAAATTAGTATTGCATATAGAAAAAAACCCCTCTGTTCTTGGATCTGCAAGCAACCATTTTATACTTCCAAATCAGGTGTTTCATACACCACCTGATTCAGCTTCCTCCCCAAGACAATAAATTGGTTACTAAAGTATTTGAAGGGTAACAAGGTCAACAATAATTAAACAAATCCAGACCACTCAACTTGAGAGTCCCTTTGGACTTAAATTAAGTTGTTACACATTTTTCCTTAGCATTAGGAGAAGTACAAAAGAATGTACTACTCTGCATTCCTGTTTGAGATAGCAATGATTTTAGAAGGGAAAAATACAAAGAAGGGGGATTGAACAAACTAATGTGGCAGAAAGGAAAATAGTTAGGGCAATGCCTTCCTCCTCCCAAGAACTTCCCAGGACCGAATTGCCTAAATCAAATTTAACCAACACTATTAAAAATAAATATTAACATTTACGGCATCATAGTAATGCCTACCCATGTAACTGAAGTTGAAATCAATGCCCCAAATTTTAGTCAAAAGCATTTTTTTCTGAAAGCAGCAAACCTGAAGCTTGCAAAGCTAAACATGAAACAAGAGTACACTTCACAAAAAGTCTAATGTAGCATATCTTATGGTTAAAATTATGGTGAAAAAATAGGTACTATTGAAATTACATTTCAATATGACATTTAAAAACTTGTTTGAGGTCAATGAGCTAAACATCAAAATTCACTAGCATATACTGTTTAAAGTTTCTTCATGATGTATAACACAGGTACTGACAAAATTATATACATTTCCTTCATTGCCATTGAACAGAAGCTGTAGTTGCATCAACAAATAAGTTATTGTGAACCCATTATATAAATGAAGTAAGTTGTTTTTCAATAATTTATCTTTAGCTTATCTTTAAAACTCGATTTGAAGATTAAAAATGTTACCTTACCATACATCAGCCAGTTTTGATGGGTAATCATTGTTTACCTTACTGCTTAAAATTTCAGATGTTATTCTAATGAAAAGAATTTACTGGTAACTAGCTTTTTAACTTCGTGATGATGAAAAGCCTGTATTAATTTAACCTACAGATTTCATTTGTTCTGAACAGGAAAAACAATATAAATCACTTTTAAAATCATTAAATCTTGACTTAAATTAATAAAGTCATAATTAGGGCATTATGCTGTGTTTGTTATGGAAGTGGCAAGGCGAGCTGCTTTAATTACTGTCTGTAATAAAAGGAGCAGAGTGCGTACTGCGCCCCAATCAGCGCTGTCAGCCACGACCGAGCTGAGCTGCAAACTCATCAAGTGAGCTGGCAGCAGACTACAGAGTAAAGGGCGATCATGTCTGCAGAGGCCACTTGCTGACAGCAGTGGAAGAAACAGATTCATACAATCCAAGGTATTAGCCCCAATTACTCAAAATTTTAATGATACTTTAATACAAGATAATGCTGTTGATAATGGGCAATCTTAAAAAGCGCTAACACTTAAATATCTTATGACCGTTTCCCTTCACAGCCCTTGCCTCTAATATTTGGATCATAATCTTTTTAATATAACATTATTTAGAAAAATCAATTGTCTTAGTTACATAATGGCAAAGTGTTGAAGGACTTAATTTTAGCTCTCAGCGAAATTGCTGCAAAAGGTAATTAAGTGTTTCACACAACTGTTTGATCACTTATTCAGCCTCCCAAGGTTACACCAATTTTCAAAAAGCTACCCAAGATTTTACTGAAGTCAGAAATTAATTCCAAACATAAGAGTAGTCTGATTAATGAAAATATGAACCCAGCTCATATACTGAGTATTACTGGCATACACTGAAACAGGAGACATCACTCCTTGACCAATACACCCCCCAAAAAACCTAATTAAAGGCTTAGCAGACTGTTCACAGGGAGATTGCTTTATCAGCTAGTATCACAGAAAATTAAAACCATACAAATGTATACCTACCTTTCAGCAGCTCTAGATATTTTCTTTGCAGTACTTTCTTTGCTGTCTGATTCACTATCACTTGATTCTTCACTGGAAGAGGAACTCCCACTACTCTCATCACTGCTGCCTTCCTCCTTAACTTCCTTCTCGCTTTCACTGCCAGACTGGCTCACTGAAATAAAAACAACCCTTACAATTTTTTTCTAAATATCTTACATAAAACAAAACTGGTTTCCTAAAATACTAATTAAACAAAACAATGCTTTAGTATTTTAAGATCCAATTGCAAGCTTTAGCATGATTTACCCTGTGTGAAAAGCAGGCAAGAAAATCACTTTCCTCTAATGTTTACAAAATTCTGTTGGTTAAAGACCTGTCCTCTTCAGCCTACAGTATTATACTTTATCAAATTTGAAACCCAATAATAAATTAATTGCATGTGGATTCTTCAAAATTACATGCCCTATCAGGAGTTGGAGATGACCTCAAATTCTCTAATCTATACATCCACTTAACTGCAAGATTATCTTTTCAACCAGTTGCTTAATTAGATAATCTGTTCTTGAATACTGATAGTGATGATGATTGAATCACTGATTTAACCAAATTATTCATCCTCTAAATAATCATATAGTTACCAAATATTTAAATATCTGAAGGGAATATATTCTTTTCTTGCTTCAGAGATCATTAATTTCAGTGACACGATTCTTAAGCACTTCTTTTGCATATTTCCTCAGTTTAGGAATGAGAGGGAAGAAACTCATATTCAGACTTTAAGGTGCCCCTCTTCCATTCAACTGGATGCTGATAATTCTTTCAAGTCTCTAATGCTAAACATTTTCTGTGCAAAAGTCTGGACCTGGGAGAATGATGTTCTTCACTATATCTGAACTATATTAACATCTACTGAAACGGCTGTCTTGGGGAACTGCCTATTTGGTATTAAGTGGGAGACTGGTCAAAAGAACCTTTGCTCACTGAACTTGACAGGCAGCTGTCAGTTATCTTCTCCATCACCACCTCCATTATAATAAATAGAAAACAGTGTAAAACTTGAGAGCAATACTTTAACACAATTTACTGAATAAATCCCATGAAAGACTACACAGTTAAACAAGTTTGGCCATTTATCAACACAACAGCACATGCTATCAAAATTGTACTTCATCAACAACAAATTCCAAAAAAACCTTTAAGACTTATGGTTCCCAACAACTAAGCACACAGGCACTCTTCCCGCAGAAAGTTAGGTGCCTTTAGTTTTAACTGGAGTTACAAACTCTCACTACCCTTACTAGACTCAAAGCAAGATAAAAATAGCATGCCGGCTTTTTTAATTGGGAAACAAAGCAAAGTCTAACCCATTTAATGAACACACAAGCCATATCTGTAAAATTAGCGGTTATTGCACCGCTACAGTGAATGTAAAATTCTTCCCTGCCTCCCCTTCTTGATTTTATACATAACTCTGGCTTTTTTTGAATTTTTTTCCAATTCTTTTTAAGAAGTGGCCAGTTCTGAAGATACAGTTCTCCACACAACGGAAATGCAAGTTGCTTTCCAAACACCTACCTGATGCACTGGTACTGCTAGACTCATCTTCCTCCTCTTCTGATTCAGAGTAGAACTTTTCAGTAGGTTTCTCTTTCTTTGTTTTACCTAGAATTCCAGTCCATTCCTTTGCCTGTAAATAAATTTCAACTTAAGTTTACTTTTACAACCAGCAATACAAAAATATACACACAACAGGGCAAAGAAAAACATTCACAGTAGTGGTATTAAGCAGTTTCTAAATAAATCCTCTAAGCAAGTCAAGAGAAACTGTTAAACTTCTCTTACTTTACACAATTAGGAGAACTAAAAGTTTTGTACATACCTATAGAAGGTGAGATATATCTATTAGAGAGTTTAGAAAAAGATTTACTAAGGCAGATTAAAAGCATCAGTAACCATAAATAAATTCCTATACCAAAAGAACTGAAGTCTGAGAGTTTTATCTCCAGATCCAGCTGAGTTTAGCCTATGACTAGAATGAAGGGTAAATATGGCTAGTCACCACCTTTATCATCCGAAGTTTTAAGGGGAAAACAGATGTGGACCCAACAGACACAGAAGTTCCAGCAGCCACAGAGGAATTACATTTCACCTCCTTTGCAGTTGTCCAAATAACAGTAATTCTTACCATGATGACAGTACCAGAACGTGGCAATACTTTGGGCAGACTTTTTTTTTCTTTCAATATCCCCCTATGCTACTAGAGAAGCAGAAGAAAAACTCAGGCCAGGAAAAAAAGCCAAACAGGCAAACAACTGTATCAACAGAGTGATACAGGTCTGCCTCAGTGACTGCTCTGACCTGGAATAAGACTAACTTTTGAAAGAGCTCTAACAGTGACCTGCAATGATGTACAGCTCTAGAAACACACTGGCTTACTCTTAAACACCAAAAGCTGCTAAAGCTTTGTAATGCTCCACACAGCAGCAAGTATTTTAATATCCAATATTCTTTTGGATATAAACAATTATTTAATTGTGGATTGCAGCTTAACAACTCCGCTTCACTCACATACATTGTGTAGGCACATGCAGTATGAGAGGAACCACAAAATTAATGGCAATGAGACACTCTCCAAAGAAAACACTTGCAAAAAAACATGGGGAAAAGATTTTCATGTTTGTTTTGAAGGTTTAAATGGTTGGAGGGAGATGTTTTATATTATGTGGTAGATGGATGTTACTGCATTTGATCAATTTCCTGCAATACTTTTTGGTTTTATGGACAAAGGCACCTCTACACATTCTTTTGTGCCAACCCTATAATTTACAATCCCCTGCTTGAACTGACTGCCTTCAGATTCTCCCCATAAAAGCTTTCAGAAGTTTGTACACAAATACCTCTTTTCCCGAAATGTATATAAGAAGGTAGACAAGTAATATTAAAGTACCAAGGAGAAATACTTGTTCTACCACATTGCGGTTCACTGGCTTCTGCAAGTCATACCTATTTTTTAGAATTTTCTCTAGCCTTTCTATGCCTAACATCTTATATGCAAATTATTTCATGTGTGATTTACTGTAGAATTTGGCTTATGACAAGGACCATGTGCTTTTCTGGGTATACCTGTTACAATGACATACCTGCAGGAGCACCATCAGCATGCTATATTCCAAAACATTTATATTTCTGTTACTGTTCAATAGCTTTCACTGACATTTAGTAGGACTCTGGTACCAGAACATGACTTTGCCCCAGAGTTTACAATCCAGTAAAAGAGAAGCAGGAGAGAACTACAGTCTTCTACTATTGGTAGAAGACCAGCACTGTAATGTCAACAAATGACTAGTGCACTAACAGATGACACTTTCCTATTATAAACTTTCCTAATTCTCTCTAGATGATCTGAAATGTAAACCTTGGTCTCTCACAAACGTTACACTTTGAAACATACATAATTTCCCCCCCGCCACTGTCTTTTGCTTATATTATCTATTTTTTCTGTTTAGACTTTGATTTGTACATGAACAAACCTCCGCTCCCCTCCTACTTCGGCACTAGAGCTACACTCATCATTAACAGCAATTAACATACTGCAGCACAGCAAATATAAAAGGCATGAAATCAAAAGTGAGATGGAGAGGAAAAAAGCCCATTTAATCCGGAAGTGAAGCAGAAGTGGCCTACAGTTCATCCACTTCTCTCATTGAAAAGAAAAGAGCAAGCATCGTGCAGGTTTCTAAATGTTCTATTTCCAAGCTAAAATAAACAACACGGATGTTCACATGCATCAATATTTTTCAGTACAGCATACAGATAGTATTTAAATACTTGTATTTTAGGCTAATATTCTATATTGACAAGTGCCTTCAGCAAAGTTACTTTTAATGATGCTGACGTACCAACTCGGCTACGTCGACATTTCGGACGGAGGGGTCAGGCGCCACCTTTGGCCAGTCAGACAGCTCCAGGTAGCCAGTGGCTCGGCTGTTCAGTGTGTGAGACAAGGTGCCAAGCTGGAAATGATCCCGATCTATTAAAAAAAAGGAGGGAGGGGAGAAATACACAAACAGCATGAGCTCTACCACAAAGAGTAATCTTAATCAGGGCTAAAGGTAATTGCCATTATATTACTTCAAATGTCATGGAATAAATATAAACTAGGAAGCTCTTCATAGGTCAAAAAACTGATTTCAGTCCATAGATTACAATAATCTCCCCCATAATGGTCAATAAAAAAGCTAATCAGTCAGTGTGTTTAGAGGTGTTGCTCTGAAATGTAGCTTCTCTAAAAATTACTTTACTGTGAATATTAAGAATGACAGCACAGTTAAACAATCCATATACATGTCTTGGCACAAACACATCCAGAATTTTAATAGTTTTTCTTCAAAATGGAGTTCCTTTTAGAGCTTCAAAACTGGGACTAAGTATGAAAATTAAACCTGCAAATCGTCACAATAACAGAGCATTTTTAATTAAGATAACCTGATAACCTTTCAATTTGAGAAGACAGACAATGGTTCTTACTTGTAAAAAGACAGGGAAACACAGAGGGAAAATTATGACTTTGGAGAAAAATAATAAAACCCTAATCTTTTGAGATTCAATTTATTTCAGATTCATAAAACGTCTGCAATACTTACATTAACAATCTTCTATTAAAGTCTAGATAAAAGACTAGAGCTATTTTCCTAAATTTCAGAATAGTTTTCCTAAGAAGACACATCTTCTGTTATTTAAATTAAATTTAAAATCCACATGAATAGAAATGGATCAGTTTGTCAGGGCTTATCATCAGAGAAATACACTGTGTTTTCACCATGCAAACCTTGCTTGCTGAAAAGCAAGTAAGCAGAGCGAGTATCCTTGCATATTAATCATTTGTATTTGCTAAGTGACACAATTTGTGAGCATATTTGAAATAGAATAGGCTGCCACATTCCTTTACACAATGAACATTTCCCAAATGATTTTGGCAGTTATACCTTTAAAAGAAGACTCAAGCAATGGGGCAGGTTTCTGTGCCAGAAATATTTTTTTGGCATATTTGCTTAAAGCTCCACTTTTCTCATTCGGAACAATAAGCTGCCTAATAAATCTTGTACGGTCTCTGATGTCGTAGCTTTGATCATACTTGCCGAGATTTAATACGTACTGGGTAAGCAATTTTGTCTGTGGAAAAAAACAGGATAAGAACAGAATACAAGTTATTTATGATTATTGATAACTCTGGATAAACATATTTAAAGAGGTAATAAAAATGAATGGTTATGTCAAACAAATGTTGTTCCACAGGGAATATGCATTTCTAAAGCTGCAAATAGAATTCTGCAGCCAAAGCACATGTCCTCTTCTGTATTGGGGAGGTGAATGCTGAGTACTGAGAAGCAGCCATGTGCTAGATTATTAAACTGCTGAAGTGGAAAGAAAGGCATCATTAAAAAAATAATCATATATGGCAAACCCGCTGAAGGGTCTACGTGAGGATAATGAATGTGGAAATACAACTAAAAACATGGCACTCAAAACTTAATCGGAAAAATATGCAGGACATCAAAACATCAGAGGGTATTAGGGGGCTGGCAAACTGCTTCTGCTGAGGTGTGTTTTATGAAGAGATACTGTCCCTGGCATAAGCAGTGTCTGCACTCTGACTGCACTCAGTTACTTTATCCTGAATTATGACCCATTAAAGCAGACACATGAATCACTGAACTGGATTACTGCAAATTATTTGCAGTGCATTTAGCTGTTACTTTTTCATAAAAGCAAGCTGCTGATGCCCTCTAAAAACCAGGATAAAAGACTCCTTCCATTTTTTTCTTGAAGCTTAAAGCCTCCAGTAATATTGGTCATTTATTTATTTATGTAAGAGAGCAACTTATCACAGCTTTTTACAGCATAATAGGACTTCCTAATTTGGTGTCTGAGAATATTAGCATGTATTAAATAACTTTAATAATTCAGTTAAATTTTTAAAACTAAAAAAAAGAATATAAAAAAATCTTAGAAATAACACAGTGTAACTGGAACAATAGTGATGAACAGACTTGTATCCATTAGATACATTTGAAAGAAGTATGCCATTCTCTTTATATACAAGCAAACAGGAAAAAGAGGAAAAATAACATACCATTATAAGGAAGTAAATTTTTAGTATTTTAACTCACAATGGATGAATAACACAGGGTTAAAAAAGTATTGTCAAGGAGGATTTCTTTTCTTTATACAAAAAACCAACGTTGCATATATATCATGTTTATTGTGCTACTGTTATAATAATAACACAGTTTCAATCATGTGGGCGGAAAAACATGTACAAAAAAAAAGAATCAGTCAATTTTGTTATGTGCAATTTGCTAAGAAAAGTTCAGTTTAATAATTTCCACCTTGAGGGTAAGTGTTAAAGTGTTTTCTAGAGATTTAAAAATACTTTTTCAGAATATTAACTCCTGTAAGTGAAATACAGAGTAAACAAAAAATGGTTTTAATTTGAACAACATACAATGCATGCAAGCATTTCACAAAATACCTTATGGCACCTAAGATTTGAAGAAATTAGTCATATTACATTAAAATAACAGTAAAAGCATAGTTAAAAATCTTTCAGGGAAACATTTTTTGTTTCTTTTTTCTCTCTGATACCCAAGGATGGTTCTGTGAAAAGATATTTTTTTTCCCCCAAGGTACTGTCTCAGCTCTGGGAAAGGTAAAACTTTCCCATATGTATTTCACAGTTTATTAGCAGCTATTTCTTTACCAGGGTATAAAATCTTAAACAACTGCATCAGACAGAACATATGTAATCTGCACTCATGCAGGACTTATGCTGTTCAATCTAATGAAATTGGGAGGATTCCCAAGTAGCATGAATTAAAGTAAATGAGAGATACCTCCTGCAGCCCTTGCCATCACCTCTCCTCTGTAAAACAAAACAAGAGTCCTTGTTGTCATGGCAGAAAGCTCAGCAGAATGGATCACAAAAACCAGTTGTCTTTGCTTGTGAATTGCTATAGGGATGGGAAAAGTTGGTGGGCACTTTTTCAGTGAGCATTGATGGAATTAGATGAAGAGTTGATCCTGAAAGACTGCATTTTCTTTAACAGAATCATTTTCTCTATGATCCTTTTCCTCCTCCCTTCCTCTCCCCTAAAATATCTTTTCTATATCGTCCAATACAGATAAAAACACAACAAGTTTATATGGAAAAATGCACCATATCTGCAAGAAGTCTCCTTGCAAGCTTCATGTATCGTATAAATAGTTTTCATGTAAACAGAAAAAACCACTATTTTTTTCTTGCCCTATGGCAACGCAACCAAACAAGTAGTGAAGCTTTTCTACATGGAGGTAGCTAATAGAAATGATTAATTTTAATTAAAAACAAAAAATAAACTAATGAATACACATCAGTTTTTCTAACAAAGGAATATCCATAAGAAGCTAAACATTATTTGAGCAAGCACATTAATTTGGTGAAATATTACAGAATCTGCACACCGTGACTGCTTCATAGAACAGTAAGACAAAGTATTCTGACATATGATATAATACATTATTATCATATGTCAACACAGTCTGTTATCTGGACATGCTCATTATATAGGCATAATATAATTTCTTTTATCCTCACACTGTTAGAATCTACTACTATTTTTTGTACATTTTGATTTGGCTAATATGAAAAGAATACTTCTTCAAATCATCCTTCAGTGACATTTCTAGAATCTTCTAGTGGCAATAGTTCTATTTAAGAGTTTAATGCCTATCCTATATTAGCAGCAGTTAACCTTTTGGTAGATCCCCACTTCAAAAATTTTATAATACAAGTATCACCAACAGATGAGGGTCTACGATTGCAGAGAAACAGCCATCTATCCACTCATTCATGGGGTGATCACAGGATTTAAAGAATAATGGAAATTTTTGCAAAAAATCCTGAATCTTAAAAAGCATTCCTGCTGCACTAAGTGTTTGAACATATGCCTAAGGAAATTATCAGCAAATACAACAATATATTTACAGAAAGGGACCACCCAGGGCAAGAGCTCTTTTCATCTGTTTAGTTGTGTTGAGTGTCTCTCAGCTATCCTACCACTACTTCTCAATAAAATGACATTGTATCTTTTAGATTTTCATAACTCCAATGACTTTGGATGAAACTGATAAAGGATTCAAAACAGTATTACATAGTAGGGTAGGATACAGGGGGAGAACACATGGGAACGTGGAAAGATGGACAGACTGACAACTGAGCAGTCAAGTGTACAAGATTTGCCTTCATGTTTGAAAAGTTAGACTGAAAAAATGGCTGGACTTCTTAGGAACTGAAGTCATTCCAGAAAGAAATGTTTTAATACTGAGTGAGTAAAGAAGAGTTACTCCTGGGAATAAGGATGTAGATATAGGAAGAGTGTTGCCAGCTGCTAAAGGCAAAACCATCATATTCTAGTTTGAAGGAGCTTTGAGTCAATCCAAGCCATCAACCTACTCTGTCAGAAAGGAATAGCTTGACCACTTGAGAAGACAACTTATTTTTCCACAACCTAAAACTAAAAGGAAAACACCCTTTGATGAAATCTATCATTTAGGAGGAAACTCAGGAGACAGTTTCTTCTGCCTTATGATCATTATTGTGTTTGAATAAATGGTTATGCAACACTTATAATGATGTTTTAAAATGTATTAAGATGTGAAACTGGAAAAAGAACATCACAGAAATCATTATCTCCTTGTAGGCAACTGATTTTTGGCCAAATATGGTGTTGAAAAATCAGTGTAAAATCACAAAAATTATATGGAAAATTAGTAAATACTATGTAATGGACCAAAAGGAGACAGTTTAGATAATCAAACCAATCTTTCCTCAGCTCAGTCAGCATTTTCATTAAGATGAGCACTGACAGAAAGAAGTCACCTTTTGTTACTGCCCCATTTTAGACTGTATAAGCAAAGGACAAGCATTCACTTTTAGCCGACTGCATGGCAGGACAGTTCATCTCCCACATGCCCTACAGAGTAAAATCTCAGACAGATCAAGTCTGCAGTTGGATATAGCTGTCAAGGAATGAGAAGACACCACAGTTACAGAGATACAAGATCCTGTGCTGTCCAAGCTGCTGCAAAACAAAGAGGTCTAACAGCTCAGAAAAGTGTATACATCTCAGACAATACATTTCCTCTACATTTGGAAAAAAAAAAATCTCTCATTTTACAACCTTTTACAGTAATAATTGGAATTACAGTGAAAAATTAGTGTCCAGATGCTAAACTCCATAGCCAGAGAGTGACAAAGTTCACAGTGCTGTCATTGAGAAGAATAAGGCAGCTGGCACCTCTCACAGCTATTGTTTTAGGCTGCCTGGAGATACAAGTTCACCTTTTTGTACTACCTGACATTTTTAGATTATCTTTATTACTAGAGATGATCAAAACCTACCCTCTCCAGAAGTAAAGTGAAATAGTAAGAAATACAGAAAAAGGGGAAGCAGTTACTATCTTTAAGATGAGCACTGATGGAAAGACGTAAGAGGCCTTTTGCTGGCATCTCCTTTTAGATACCCTGAAAAGTAATGAGCAGCTTCTTGTTGAAATTGACAATACTCCCTTTAAAATTCTGGTCTTAGATCCAGAAAACAGCAAATCACACCAGGAAAATCTCTTATCTGATATTAGTAATACAATTTAAAAATCTTTCCTACTTATGTGAATTTAAAAAAATCCATGATTTCCCCAAGAAAGAAAGAGGCAAAAAAGAGTTATCCCATCACTACATTCATATTTACAATTCAGCACATATTCAAAGACTGTGGTTAGATCTAGTCTGTTAGATTTCTTGAAAACTGATATTCGGCTTTTCTTTGTAGAATAATATGGACTAGTTTTGGTTACTTATATAAATCACAACTGATCTATACAGACTGTACAAAAACCTACTGTGACTAAATACGTACACTTCTGAATTTAAGCTTACCTGCTTTGAGTTTGTTAAATAGAGTTTTGCACCCAAATTTAAGACCTGCAACTTTACAAGGTCGTCTTCGTTAGTAAAGGTCTTGGCAGTCTTTCTCAAAACATCAGGTGCAATCTTTGGAACCCGTTCACAGTACTCGCCGATGAGCCAGAGAATGCTGGCTCTGGCTACTGGAACCTGAGAAAACATTGTGCACTCTAAGTTAACACATTGACAAAGACTACTTGCATACTTGTATATTTCTGTGTTCAGTAACAAATTAAACAAAATACTGTTTTAAGACAATTGCCATGCAAGGAATACAGAGCCAAATTAAATACTGTTCAATACAGCCACTGTGGTAGACTAAACATTCGTACAAATGTAAGATACAGATCCTGCCCCAAAACCCGTGCATTATGAGTTGACAAGACAAACAGAGCAGGAATGGAAACCGAGGCACACAGAAATGATGTGTTCATGTTCATAGTACAAGCTGGTGGCAGTTGGGAAGAGAATCCAAGTCTTTGAGGTGTCGTCAGTTTTTACCACCAGGTTATGCTAAACACCATGTTGAAACAAAACAGTGCTTTTTTGTGAGTATAGTCATATAGAAATGGTTTCCAACAATATAGCTTCAAAGTCTACCTATCTACTTTAAAAGCACAAGAATTTCTTTAAGACTATTGCTACATTTCTTTCATTTTTATTTAAAATTTTATGACAGCAAGATTCATATTTTTGCAAATGTCCAAGGCTAGTTGAACACAAAATTTTGGAGACAGGAGTTCAAAATTAGGGTTTTCAATTTCTGGGTAACATCTAACGCTTTAACTGAAAACACTCTGACCAGAAACTTCATGCTGGTCTTACTGTTTTGGAGCTACTTGGCTGTTTCACTGAAATAACTGGCAGCAGCAGTTTTTAGATGAACTCCCAGAGTATAGTGCTGACTTCAAAAGCACAGTATCACTGACAGAGGAGAAGCAAAATGGAAAAACACAGAAGGAAACAGAAGCTCAAGCTCCACGCAGAGTTTAGCTAGAAGTAGTTAGCAGTTAAATTAAATAATATACACACTTCTCAAAGGAAAGGTAGCCTGTATTAGCTGGTGGTCAAATAAAAAATTGCATCTGTGTTACATACCTCCCTGAAAATACTGTTCCCCTTCCTTGAGAGGAAGGAAGAAAGCATGTGATGAGAAAATTCTTCTAGGCAGAAGCATGTCTTGCATAGCATCTACAGATTGTGGTGCTCATGTTCTGTACAGACTCTTCTTGTTCAACAGATGTTGAAATGTTACGGAAAAACTGTAGCTGTTCTAACCTATCAAACGACTGACTGTAGTTTAGAAAAAAAGGAAAGCTTCCAACTGTAACTGCAATTTCAGTTAATTTTGCTGCTTTTTCTAAAAAACATTTGTACTAACACTTTCCATTACTCCCTACACTATACAGTGATCTTTTTTAATAAGCTTACACTTAAGTCAGCGTGAGTACTGCCTTAGGTTTCACATGAAAAACAAGCTTTAGAAATTCAGCATTGTTGTTCTCAAAGCACTGACTCCTAGCATCTTTTATATATGTTTTAATTACTTTTCCTGCATATGTCAGTTACTCATATATGAATATCTACTTCTCAGAATTACAATGGGAACCAACTATTAAGTATCCTACCCTGCATGCACATAAAATTTGAAAGTACTGTTTTGCAGTTACATTCATAAAAGGTAACAAATACAAGTAAACTACCAAGGCTCAGGATAGCAATTCCCAAACTATGGTCCACAGTCCCTAATAAATGGCCCACTAAGCCATACTAAAGAAATACTAATTACATTCACAAGGAATTTTAATGATTAGACATGTTTTACTGCTCAGGAAAGTTTTGGAACAGCTTGAATAAAAACCTGACAATATCTGCCTCTGTACTTCATACTGTTGCAAACAGACATGCCAACCAAACTATAAACAGGCATGTCATGGGGAAAACAGAGGACTGCCTCTGCTGAAAGAGAAAGCATGCAGATCATGGAAAGACAGAATATAGGAGTCCAACAACAACAATAAAAAAAATCCCCTCAAGACATAAATGCCAATTCTGAACATGGAAAATACATTTAAGGTAGAGCTAACATAATGTATTGAGAGTGGTGTAATACAGTGATTTAACATACATAAATATATGTAAATACTGACTGAGATACAGATGAATTTTTTTGTGTGAATTGACAAAAAATACAAATGGTTTTGGAATTTACAGTGTGAGAAAGGGGAACAAGCTAACGAACAACTGCTAAATATAAAAACTTTAAATGTAGTCAGAATATGTTCACCTGCAAAATAGTAAGACTGATGCCACTACTGTACACTGAAGGGAAAGAGGTTATTTCTAATGTTCCAAAGGTTACACCGCATTAAGACCTCACTCCCATTCTATTATTTTAAATTGGGCTAAAGAATAGTAATTGAGTGGTACATTAAATTTTCCAGTATTAGAGCAGTTCAAGTTGCCTACTGTACAGCTAGATACCTCTAAATAAGAATATATAGAAAACTTCAGATTTCAGTTATGTTAGCTTTATTTTTCTAAAATATTTCATTACAGACTTGTTAAAACATTAGAATTCTAGAAGAGGTCACCAAGTACCACAGTTTGGGCAGCAGCCTACTAAAACATCCCTTATCCTATTATTGTCTTTTCATAAAGCAAAAATAGCTCACAGAGCAGAACTATTGCAGTAGTATTAATTATGAAAGACAAACATCAGTATTGTACTCTTTCTAGTCAAACCCAGGACTACACTTTAATACCACAATGAAATATATTTACATATATTTAAACAGTGTGAATTTAAGCGGAGTGTTTTACTCTTTAAAGTTTTGTCCAGGTTTCTAAAATGTAATTATTAGAATAATGAACTAGTTCTAGAATGTAAAATAAATAGACTAAACAAAGTGTAATTTCAAAAACAGTGACAATGGAAGACAAGTAAAATTTCTCATGAGACTCTGCCTTTTAATTAGGTGGTTAGCTTACTATGTAAATACTGTATATATTAAACACAACTTTGTGCAACAAGAATCAGTTTCAGTTAGAGACTCTTTGAATGAAACCCTGAGTGGAAGCCATTTTAATGGAAAGTATGTGTTTAACTGACGAACCCAATGTTTCTGTGTCAGTGCATTAATTTGGGGCCAAAACCACACAGTATTTTCAGACTTCTTTTTCCCTGTTTAAGTCTTCCAGTCCTCAACAATGTAATACCAAGTGCATGACCTGCAGCTGTTATTTCCAGGTCATTCAAAACAGCAAACAAGAAATGAAGCCACTTCTAGACCTTCATTGCCTTTTGCAGTATAGCTTAAGTAGGGACCATGAATTGACAAAAATGCAGAAAATAATACTTCATTATTCATCCCTACTGTGCATTATCCTCAAAGGCAAACAGGATTGTAAATTACTTTGCCTGATGTTTTATTCCATATGCCCTGAGCAAGTGGTTAAGCATACTTTTGAAGCCTTAGTACCAGAAGGGAGTTTCTACTGCCATTTTAACCCATTACCTGTCTGAAGGAAAATAAATAAATAGTTAAAAAATAAAAAATAAAAACCAGCCAGACCCTCTCCCCTCAAAGCAAGACTGGTTACTTACAGCAGTTAGAGAAAGACATTATAAAGATTTTGCAGATCATTCTAAGCAGAACAATTCAAAAACTACTGCAATTCAGCTCTAACCTTATTACACAATATACTAGGCTAAAGTACAACTTAAAATCACCAATTACAGTTATCCACATTTGTCACAAACACGAAGGGATACTCAAATTGCAAATGAGGTCTAATTCTCTGCATCCAGAAGAAAATTTGCATAGCTAACAAGTTTTTAAATTTTACTTGGGATCAGAAATGGAAAGAGGGATGAAGTTGATGTGAAATGTCAGACTGGCAGCAAGAAGAAAAGGTACACAGGAAAGAATAGGAGTAAGAGAAAAGTGGGTTTTTTTTTGTTTTCAAATGGTAGATCTTCAAGGACTCCTCCATTATTTGAACCTTTACACATAAAATTCCTTTAGAAAAGGATCTCCACTGATGACTGCCACCTCTTATATAGCGTACAGGTTTTGTTTAAATTGTGTTTTATTCAAGCTGAATATTTGCTTCAAGTTCACTGTACAGTATCCCCGGACACAATGTCCCAAAGGCCACATATTCCTCTCAAATTCTAAAAATTTCCATAGATATTAGAGCAAGTAAAAAAAAGATCAAATTATGGGAATTGTTCATTAAGGCATTAGTTACATAAAGGTTTAAAAATACATTATTAAAGTATATCCTAGGGAAAAGAATGAGGCTAGAATCTGAAGCTTGCAGAACTGAAACACATATGAACATATGAATGTCATACCTTCTGATACCTTCCCAACATGGAGGGAAAGGAGAACTTAATTAAAGCAAGCTGTGCTGTGGAGCCATATCAGAAACATAGCAATAAGCAGTATTTACGTAGGAATACTGCAAAGGAGCTTAAGTTTGTTATGTTTGGATGAATGGACAGAACAGTGTCAAAAACTCCCAGTCACATACTCTAGTAATAAGAATCCCAACCCAAACCAGTAATTAGTAATTCTTAATTGCTTCCATAAGTGAGATGTTTTCCCACACATATTAAGCTCTTCAAAGTTACATACATCTTAATTTTTCTTTGAAATAGGTAAGTCCTTATCCTGTCTTTATCCCATCAAGAATTGTTCCTCCTCATCTCTAGATTAGAAAACACTTCAGACTTCTCTCATATTCTCACTCATATTCTAGAAGGAACTAGGAATAAGGCTGTAATGAAAACCAAGGATGCCAGAAATCACCAGCTACCAAGAGAAAAAAAACATGCCTTACTATAAGAAAAAGCCTGGAGAAAAATCACACCAGAACTACACGATCCCCATCACCTAGAATGCAATCACTTCTGGGTACAGTGTACCATCATAAAATATTATTCTAGGAGAAAAAAAAGAAAAAAAAAGGCTGAAATTAATTTGGAGACTACTGCAGCTTGTTTATATGAGAAATACACAAATGTAGAACACCTTCGAGACATCCTTACTCAGAGCTAATTCTTGCTAGGTTGATTTACATTCATTCATTGCTAAAATGAATTAAGAAAAATCAAAAGAGGCATACTTTGCACGTAAACAAAAGTGTCTCATGTTAATCCAGTTTTATTGATGCAGTCTAACCAACCCACTTCAAAACTTAATTCAGATAAAATCTGCAAGTATTTGCACTTAGACAAATTCTGGACCATTAGCTGTTTTGAAGGAAAGATTTTCTAGAAGAGTAGACTATATAACTATATGACACATATTTGATGAGAGAATATTCTAAAAGCTTTTTCAAAAGCCCCTCAACAACATCTTTGAAAATGTCATCCTTTACAGGGTGAAAAGGCGCTCTCATGAATAAAAAAAGGACTAGATGATAGAAAAGACAAAGCCCCTGTTACAATGGAAGGCTATTATCAGATGTCCCATAGGGACTTATAGGGGAGATCATGCTGTTCAACAGATCTGCAAGTAACCTAGAAGAGGGCTACCTAGTGAGGAGACAGTCTGCTGACACAAAATTATTCAACATAATCTAAACTAAAACAGAGCCTGAAGAGTTGAAGATGACTTATTAACAATACTTAAAAATTGGGCAGAAGTGATACAGCCAGCCTTGCAACATAATTAACAGGACTTCCCCCCCCCCAAAAAAAACCCAAAAAAACCCCCCAAAAAACCCCTCTACACATACTGGTAGATCTCAAACTATTTCTAGGGAAAAATATCTTGGAATCATGAATATTTTCAGAGAACTGTAGAATTATTAACTCAATGTTCTGCAGCAGTCAAAAGGCAGACAACCCCAGGAAAGTGAGATAAAAAACACAAAACAAGTAACATCATTATGTCACTACATAAAATTTCTCCTTCGTGCTCTGACTACTGCACACATTCCTGGTCACCCCAATTCAAAACCCACACAAATATCAGAAAAGACAAAGAGGGAAAGGCCTATCAGAGATGTGGAATATGAGGAGAGATTAGAATTTTTAGATTAGTAAGCATGATGATGTGCATAGCAAACTCAAGCTTCCAGTCAGCAGCTAAGAAGGTACACTGGAGGTACCTCATAATGAACTTGCTCTTATCGTTAAATCCCTCTCCCTAAAACACCACGTTTTGGTGCTGCTGAAGATGAGACTACTCCATTAAGGGGACTTTTGGACTCAACCAGTATCATCCTTCTTTAAATGGCCCTTTCCCCCATGCATATTTTTTAAACTCCTGTCACTCCAAAAACTATACACACAAAACTAATTAAGTCTACCTCAGAGTGAACAGCTAGCACAAACTAGGACTGGTTAGATCTCTGGCTGACAACTTACCAGATTATTAAATTGTAAAGCATGATGACATTATTTACACATTAACAGACAAATCGAAACATTTCTATGATTTTAAAAACCAGAAGTTTACAGAGATCAAATTATTCTCTTGTTTAATATCTTCAAAACACCATCAGACATGCCTTTCTCAGTTACAATTTTTGAAGTGTGTGGAGTAAAGGAGCTGGAATACAGCTAGATCAAGCTGTGCTATGTACAGGTCCAGCTACTCAACAAATATCAGACACAAAATAGATCTCATAGATCTTTGCCCGCGCACACCTAAGATAAAAGTTTAAGGCACAAATGGTAACATACAAAAGCTAAGGAAGAAAAATAAGCACTCATTTCAGATACGTAAGAAACAATCAAGTAATGGCCAAACTGAAATGGACAGCCCTAAGCTTTACTGTAAATGAGAGTCAGTGGTCTACAAGAGCTCACTAGTTTTTAATTGAACTTCCTAGTATTTCTTATACTTGGTCAGATATATTTAGCTTACTATCCATCCTATCACTTTCTAAATGGCTTCTATAGATGAAGAAGATG
This sequence comes from Aviceda cuculoides, assembly GCA_035590195.1. NCBI lineage: Eukaryota > Metazoa > Chordata > Aves > Accipitriformes > Accipitridae > Aviceda > Aviceda cuculoides. The sequence goes on from JAVJGG010000074.1 coordinate 56,747,749, forward strand.
AAGACAAGAATGAGTAAATTTCAGATTGGATGACCTGAAGGAAATATTGCTATGAAAGATTTTTAGGCACCTCATAATTGACAATCACAACCTTAGGCTAACCCAAGTGAAATTTATAACAACATGAATGAAATAAATTCAGACACCAACCCCAAAATGTATTCCATCCGGTTTACACTGATTTTGTTTATTTTAGTGGCTAAGCATTCACCATCTACATAAATTGTGACAGAACAATCAAAAGTGCTTTTCTATTTAATTGTATTTAATTCCATTGATGACTTTGGTTGTGTTTTATATAGTAGTAAATTAATTTCAACTCTAAGAAGCACCAAAGAATTCCTTTGCCCACACCTTCCCACCCTCCAGTTACTTTCAAGTTCATTCAAGACCATACCATTTGGCTCCTTCTCCCATGTCGAAATGCAAAAGTCCTTTAAAGACAGTGGTATGCTTCTCTATAGAGGAAAAGGGTAGGTCCCTTAAGTTTCAATCCCAATTTAAAAATGAGCCCAGAAATACTTTCCCCAAAAGAAGAGGACAGGGAAAAAAAAAAAAAACCAACAAACCCCAAACCTGTGTAAAATATGTGTGTAACAAAAGTGTGTGTGCATGTATGTATACTGTATGGCAGTGTAATAAGGGTCAGGAATTCTTGCTTTGTGTTTCTGTCTTACAGTAGACAAAAGCCAAGGCAACTGTGTTATGTCAACTCACACTCTTGCCATCATAAGATCAATGTTTAAAATACATGTGCAGATCTCAGGAATTCCAGTAATGCTTTATTAAATGTTGACATTTCAAACTCAGGTCCTCAGTAATTATATAACCCAAACACCTCCTACCTAAACATGTAAAAATAGGCTTATCCTTTTCAGAAGTGTTTGAAGGGCCTGGGGGCTTGGACTAGATGACCTTCAAAGGTCCCTTCCAACCCAAACCATCCTATGATTCTGTGAACGAATATATCCATTTTTAAACATCATAGGTGCAAGTTATTTCAGGATAATGATATGGAATTCAAATTATAAATACGAACGTCTTCAAAATTTATTCTTTATCCAAAATCCTAAACATCCTGAGGAAGACAAATTTCTGGAAATTATTATTTAAAAATTATAGGAAAAAATGTAAAACAAGATGTACAACAATCATCCTACAGAGCCTACAGCTTCACTATCACTGCTTCCTTCTGGAATAAGAAGCATGATTCAGATTCAGATTTTGATTTTTATTTTATTCCTATGACTGCTCTGTTCCACAGACTGTTCTACTATTACTTTCCACTTTCTGATATTCTGTACAATGTCATTATTGGAGAACATGAGTATGTAGTTCAAGTACTGCATGTCTTTTTTTTTTCCCTTTATGCAACTTAAAGATTTTGTTTTAAAAAAAAAAAAAAAAAAAAAAAAGCCCTGTATTTAAAACTTGAAATATTTACTCAGAAGTATTAATTGTATAAAATAGCCACAAAACTCTTTTAAGTGTTAAACAGACTATTTTCTCTTGTACAATATGTGAAAATAAGATGACAAACTCATTTGGTGAAGTGCCAGAAGATGTGTATAATAAGATCATACAAAATTCATGAGATTTAATGATGAATTAAAATATTGCACAAATTTTCTGAAAACACAGGTAATTATTATAAAATATGTAATACTTATTTGATACGTAATTAGCAGCAGTATCTTATAGCCTCTTTTGATTCTGGGTATGACCAATCCAGTAGAATTATATTTTCTTTAGACCAATTATGAAGTTTAATCACCAGCTTTTAGTGGCCAAAGATTTATTTGTTTAACCTGTTGAATAAGCATGAACTGAGAAGACCACATCTCCCTTCTTTTAATATTCCAAAGTTTGCCAAATTCAACTACGGAAAATAGAAGATTCACTGAATTAGAAACTATTTACTGCTCCATCATCAATAAATGGGTAATTGTATAAAACTAAACAGACCTGTTCATAGCATGTGCAGAAAAATAATTACTGACAGATCAAAATCTGTCACCTTTGGGATATGATGCAAATGGTCTTCAGCCCTACACTACAGTTTAAGACAGACCACTAAATGTTCTATCAATAACTGGGACTGAGAGGAAGATTTGGGAAGTAAATATTGACATATCAAAATGTCAATTTAGTCTAAGGATAGATAATAGGCAATAATGCAAATTTGACTGTTAAATGCCACAGAATCTTAAATACCCACAAGATAAAAATGCAACTTCAAGAAACATTGCAACACACTCACAGCAGTGTGTCTGGTACCAGGGAAAGGTCAGGTGATTTGGGGGGTAGGGAAAAAGATTTAGAATAAAATTTTTTAAACTGCACCCCAGATCAGTAAGACAACAGGCTGAAAATCCTCAAGTGCTGCTTTGCCCTTATTTTCATTTCAACTTACCCGCTCTGTGTTCTAAACCTGCTATTCATCTTGGCCTAATGGTACTAGCAATACTCAACATTTCCAGGGTTCTCTTTCAAAATAGCTTCCCAGACCCAAGGCACAAATTGATGCCATCTAATAGCTTTTATTTTCTCTTCCTTAAGATTATGAAAAAAGATATTTTATGTCAAAAATAAAAAGTTGTGTTTTATTTCTCTAATACATCTATTTCCATTTATGGCCCAAATTCAAAGGAGGTGGTGTGATTTTTATCAGTCAACAAGGAAAATAAGACAGTGTACACAAATACTCACTGTAATGTTATCCAAGAGCTTGGCCATATGCTTAATAATTTCACCATGGTGTGCTGGCTGGGTTTGTAGCAGTTTCTTAATGACAACAACACTTTCAGCAACTACAATTTCTGTTTAAGACAAAACAAATTATTAATTTTAAAAGCATTTATGCATAAGAAAAAGCCATAAATAATTGATTGTAAAAGATGCTATCAGCTTTTCAAAATATGTTTTGCAGAACTGAATTCTATTTACTTGGTAACAAAGATGTAGACCACTCTACTAACACAACTTCAGCTTCCAGAATCAAGTTATAAGCAGCAAAAAGAAGACAGAGAAATGTTCCAAAAATATCAACCTATTACATAATTTTTTTTGAAATTGCCTTTTAGTTAAGCTGCACTTTGTATTTTTCCTTTTCAAAATGAGGAACAGCACTAAGAACATGTATTTTTCATTGAAATTATGCATATTCATAAGTAACTTGCTGTCTGCATTAAAAACGTAAACACTTGCATCATTTTCAAAGAAATATACAATGTTAAAAGTAACATCTCATTCATAAACAAGAGGAATATCTAAACATCTCCTTTACACTTTTTCACCTTCTAAACAGTCTCAGGTCTATAATCTAATCTATAGTACATTCAAATGAAGCTTCTAAATAGCAAACTGCTGTAAGATTTATGCCTAAGTCATGCACTGGAGTGCTTAACTACTGTAACAAGTAACATTCATAGCCTGATCAACTTGTATGCAATGTACAAGTTTTGAAGCTGAAAAAAACCCACTGGTGCAGAGGTAAGCTTCTATGCAAGAGTTAACTCATGCTGTAAGGAAAGATGAAGGAAAGTCAAACATGGCTAAAGCCGAAACCAAAACAAAGACTACTGTAGGAGTTCAACATAATTTTAATTTTCATTTATACTACTAAAGGGGAATAATTATTTCTCCTGAACTATCAATGTTTAAAACAAAGAAAAAGCCTACCTACCATTTATTAAACATCACAGAGGCATTCCTACATTCCAAGAGTTAATCCGACACACGGACCATTCATTCAGCAATCAAGCAAGCTGAAGTTTCAAAAGAGCAGTATGCGGAAGAGATCTCTAAATGTTTATAATTTCTTTTTTTTAAGAAAGCAAACTTCTTGTGGAGAAAGGCTTTTCAAAAGCTCTGAGTATGCATCATTATGCCATAAGCCTATGAAATGCTTAAATTTTACCTTGCAGCTTTTTGTGTCATCCTTTATTTGACATGACATCTCAGTCATTTTGCTAGACTAATACCTTGCAGCAAGATTAACATGTCTGCTTCACATATCTCAAGGTCTTGCACAATCCTACAGATGAATTTAATTTAGGTTTTGTTTTGCCAGATACTAAAATAAGAAGACAACTCTCAAAATTTTAAAACTACAATCTGGAATATTTAAAGTAGGGGACATTGTAATGACAACCATCATCATTGAGTGTTTTGTGGTACTACTTAACAAGGAGAATGGTTAAGCAACAGAACCCCAAGAACTGAGTGGACATGACATCATTATTAAAAACACTTGTTGACAATGTAGAACTGATAATGATAAAATGAAGTGCAGTAGATGAAGTGTCAGCATAGGAGCTACTTTAATGCAAACAGTGGGAGAAAATTTAAACAACTGAACCAGATTTGTAAGCAAGTAAACTATTATGGTTCCTTTTACATGAGTCTAGATACCAAAAAAGAAAGTACAAACAAAAGCAAAATGAATTTGTATTAGAATAAGGACTGACATAGTCCAGAAAAAAAGAGCGGCTCTTTGAGGCTTGCTTTGTGCACATGAAGAATCTCAAAAATGAGCATGAAATAAAAGACACACATTTAAGTTCAAAGACATGCCCCCCCCCTCCCCAAAAAACCAAAAGGGGGAGATAAAATTGTCATTGTGAATGAGCAGTAAGAAAACGTAAAAAGTAACTCTGCGAGAATTATCGAAGAAAAAGTGCATACAAGGCAATAATAAATGAACACAAGAATTTCAAAACAGAGTGTAAATTATATCTAAAGGGTCATTGTGCTGGTTTTGGCTTTGATAGAGTTAATTTCTTCATAGTTATGGGCCTATGTTTTGGATTTGCACAGAAAACAGTGTTAATAATGCCGAGATGTTTTCGTTACTGCTGAGCAGTGGTTACACAGAGCCAAGGCCTTTTCTGCTTCTCACCCCACCCCACCAGCGAGCAGGCTGGGGGGGCACAAGAAACTGGGACAGGAGACAGCTGGGACAGCTGACCCCAACTGACCAAAGGGATATTCCAGACCATATGACATCATGCTCAGCATATATAGCTGGGGGAAGAAGGAAGAGGTGGGACATTGGGAGTGACAGCATTTGTCTTCCCAAGTAAACCTTATGGGTGATGGAGCTCTGCTTTCCTGGAGATGACTGAGCACCTGCCTGTCAATGGGAAATGGTGAATGAATTCCTTGTTTTGCTTTGCTTGCATAGATGGCTTTTGCTTTACCTATTAAACTGTCTTTATCTCAGCCCATGAGTTTTGCATGAGTTTTAGCCTTCTGATTCTCTCCGTCATCCCACTGTGAGGGAGGTGTGTGAGCAGGTGTGAGGTGCTTAGTTGCTGGCTGGGGTTAAACCACAATAGTCATAAAAAGTAAATCAAATTCTTAAAACAAAGGCTAAATATTACAGAAAATCTGATCAGGAATGCCTTTACCAATAAAGCAGACTACAACAGGTATCAGCAACTTCAATTTTCACAAGCCATAGTAAAAATTTTAGTATAATGTTCACTGCTAGTTTTCTTCAAACAATTTTGAAGCAATATGGAAATGAATTCTCTGAGTAGGATAATCTCTGAAGACCCTGTAGCATGACAACTTCTCAAAAACCTGAAACATATTCAGTCACACAATGTTACAATTTGCCAAATAATGATGTATACACAAAATTAACAATGTAGTGGACAGTTACTTGTGGCAACTGAATTACAGACTTTTTCTTAATTGAGAATTTGGCCACACTGTAACAGCAAGTCAGAAAAAGACCTTAGCAAGGAATGTATTATCAAAGAACATTCAAAAGCTGCGTTCTGAAATACTACATTTGACACCACTGGTGCTGAGTCAAATTTTCTTCTGCTTACATTAACCAATAATTGCAGAAACTAAACCACACAACTGAAGACTAATTTATCCACAGTCTATAATTTGTATAATCACTATTTCTAAAAGCAGCAAAACTGCATCAACTGGTTTTGGAAGGAATATACCAATTAACTCTCATAGCAAGGCTATACAAGTGATTAAGTGTACTCTCAGCAAGTCTGCAGATGACACCAAGCTGACTGGTGCGGTTGACATGCCTGAGGGATCTGAGGGATGGGATGCCATCCAGAGCGGCCTGGACAAGCTCAAGAAGTGGGCCCATGTGAACTTCAGGAGGTTCAACAAGGACAAGTGCAAGGTCCCGCACATGGGTCAGGGAAACCCCAGTATCAATACAGGATGGGGGATGAAGGGATTCTGAGCAGACGTGCAGAGAAGGACTTGGTGGTACTGGGGGATGAAAAGCCAGACATGAGCCAGCAATGTGCACTTGCAGCCCAGAAAGCCAACCATATCCTGGCCTGCGTCAAAAGAAGCGTGGCCAGCAGGTCAATGGAGGTGATTCTGCCCCTCTACTCCACTCTGGTGAGACCCCACCTGCAGTACTGCGTCCAGCTCTGGTGTCCTCAGTATAAGAAAGACATGGACCTGTTGGAGCGGGTCCAGAGGAGGGCCACAAAAGTGATCAGAGGGATGAACACCTCTCCTCTGAGGAAAGGCTGAGATTTGGGGTTATTTAGACTGGAGAAGAGAAAGCTCCAGGCAGACCTTGTTGCAGCCTTTCAATACTTAAAGGGGGCTTTTAAGAAAATTGGGGACAGACTTTTTACTAGGGCCTCTAGTGACAGGGCAAGGGGTAATGGTTTTAAACTAAAAGAGGGTAGATTCAGCCTAGATATAAGGAGGAAATTTTTTATGATGTAGGTATTGAAACAATGGAACAGGTTGCCCAGAAAGGTGGTAGATGCCCCATCCCTGAAACATTCAAGGTCAGGTTGGACGGGGCTCTGAGTAAGCTGATCTAGTTGAAGATGTCCTTGCTCATTGCAGATGACTGGACTAGATGACCTTTAAAGGCCGCTTCCAACCCAAACCATTCTATGATTATCTGGGTTATTAGAAGGTTATGCAAATGGTTAGAACTAAAGTTAAAAGTCAATTATTAGAGCTAAGTATCCAGACAAACATTAAGTTTCTGCTTTTCAGAACTGCCTGAAGTCTAAGCTTTTACCTGGTTAATTTTTCCACCCTTAAGAATAACAGAATTCTGAAACCACATTAATACATATAAACTGAATGCTACAAGGAGTTGGTTTTCTTTTACGTCATTCTAACAGTAATTCCAATAGATTGGTAGTAGTTACCTGATGTATTAACAGTTCCAGTGATTTTATGACTTGCCTGTTCAAATTTGTATAGATTGGTAGGAAAAACATTGTTTTAGCTATACATCCTACAACTGTGTTTACATTCTCTATTATCCATAAACTGCAACTTTCAACAGAAAATGAAAGTCACCCATCTGAGAATAACCTGCAGGATCTCTAGTATACGCATTATAGGCAGACAAAAGAGACTCCCTATAATCCCATCTGTCTCAACATCTAAAATGACTTTTATGTCACAGTGGGGCCAGTGGTCAGTTGAAATTATCAAGGCAATTGCTTAAAGGAAATGCATCAGTCAAATGCCAAATGTCACACTGAAGAGCCAAAATAACTTTTCTTTTTGTACTTCCTTCAGCAGCTGAGGAAGGAAAATAATTCTCAGCCCTCAACATGACTTCTAGAAATGAGGCTCTGGGGAAGTTGAGAACAGCTCTTCAAATTTTCTTTGCCCATTTGTGAGTGCTTTGTTTAAAGTCAAATTTCCCCTACTCAGGGAAGCTGGGGGCTATGCTAAAAAACCCCATTTGAATCACAGAAGCACATACGGAAACTAGAAAGTTCAACGATGAGACACTCAAACAGCTCTGTGAAGAGTTATCCCAGCTGGACCTGACTGACTCCTGAAGATTGTTTTGTGTAACAACACTCTGCCTCTCAGTACCTACGTTCCAGAACGATTAATGGCACAGCTCCTGTGCCAGATACAGCCAAGATATCTTGACTGTTGGGTTGTATCTACAGTAAAGGCCTTTCCAGAACAAGAGCATAGAATTAGGCAGTGGTTTTGCCACAAGCTCATTCTTAAGGATTCTATTTTGATTTGGTAGAATTAATTTGCTCACCTATCTTCCAAACTCAAGTGAATTCCCCATAATAAGAAAACAGTGTAGACAAAGCAGAGCCAACTCTGCTTTCAGGGACCTTGGAACCTGCTGGACTTACCAACCTGGGCTTCACCCTATGCAAAGGCAGCAGAACTGCTTCCAGGGTTTGAAAAACCATGGAAGAAGTAGCACAGCAAACAGATTGCTTGCACTCTTTAAGTGTGAAAGTTGCGGGAAAGCAAGGTTAATCAAGACTCTTAAATCTATTCTCCTACACATGCTAGATCTCTTTTATTCTCCCTTACCATGCCCCAAACTCTTCTTATGTTCAGTAAGCTGTGACTATCAGTAATTTCCTGCCACCTGAGGAAAGGTACCATGTAAATTATGGCATTCTATTCATTCCTTGAAAGAAGGAATAAAGACACTGCAGCTATGGTAAAGCAATTTGCCAGCTGCCAGGTTTAAAAGATCCTCAATATATCCTCTGCAGTCTTTCAGAAGAGTAAGCACAAGAAGATAATTTTATTTGCTAGACAACTACTTAGAAACAGTCAAGAAAAATAATCTTGTTGAGGCAGACCTTTGTATACATGCACGTTCATATATGTATGTGTATATATTAATGAAACTACTTTGAAGAAAATATTAAATTGAGAATCTATGATAAAAGAAAAAAGCCTTGTCTTCTTATCTCGGTTCCTTCTTAGCAAAAAGAAAACAAAGCAAGAAAACAGAAAAAACTTTGTTAAGTAACAAACCTCAGTATCCTGAAGTGATAGTTTTATTATTGTATTTAAGACAGGAAAAAAAGGGAATTTGTACATGCTGAAAGGAGCCTACTGACCTAGAGGAAGATTGCTAGTAAAATTAAGCAGAATCAAGAACAAGCTTTGAAGCTTGTATTTTTAATACGGTCATTGCTGAATGTAATACATATAGGTGCATTGTGCAGACATGGCCTTGTAACACAGTACGGGAAGATATTTTAAACACAGTTGATAACCAGAAAAGCATAAAGGGACATAAGACCTGGAGCACTAGGAAATTAAAGTTACATATATTAAAACTACAAAACTATACACTGAAGCATCTCAGGAACTTTGATACAAGGTGAACTGTGAGAGAAGGAAGACTTGTAGTTCATAAAGCAAATAAGAGAAAGCTCTGAGTGTATCAGTGAGTCACAGGATGACTATGTGCTGTCAATGTGATGTCCCTAATAAAGGCCTTTTTAGGATTACCATGAAAAATAAGTCCAGTAGATATGGAGAGGAATTAATGCTGCTTTTCAAAGCTTACAGCAGATCCCACCTGTGTTCTCTGAACAATTCTAATTACTCCAGGCCACCCCAAAACCACGCTTTTCCTCCTTCCTGACATTATTATTTTTAACTACATCTTTCTTAACTCTATTTCCAATATTTAACCATATCCATGTAGACTGTACATTATACAATAATCTTCCAATTCTCTTATTGACTTCTGTGCAATATTAATTGGTAACTGGTAAGAATATACAATATTATCAGGTATTTATTTACAGTGCTGCAATATCCTATTTGACTTTATCTGCTCCTTGTTGTGTTCCTTAGTGACCTGCAACTCTGTTTCACTATATAAAAATAACAGAAGGCTACATTACAAAATCAAGCCAAATTTGGGGCCATTTACCTAAAACTATTTATTATGTTTTTTCAGTTAGGCATTGATGCACTAAAAAAACCCCATTCCAAGCTTTCAGCACCCTCTACAGGCTAACTGTTTTGATGCAACTAAACACGTAACGTAAAAATACTGGCATCTGTTAATCACAACAGCACACTTTAACAATTACAGCGTTTTGAGAAAAAACAGGTAAACGTGTAATTGTAGGCCACAAGGAATTAATTTCACTAACAAAACAGACAGTAAGTACACAGTGATTATGAGAGCATTTTTAAGTCCTTCAAACAAGAAGCAGCACGAGAATCACAGAATCACCAGTCACGTCAGCTAAATTCTTATAAAAGTAAACTCCCATATACTTTTTAATGTGATCTGCTCGGTGTGGTTCTCATTAAGAAAAGTTTTCATGCGATCAGCTCCTCAGAAAACAAACAGAACATTTAGCTTACCATCCCTGTTGGACAGCAAACACACGAGGCCGTTAAGGCATGTGTCAGTCACTTCGGTGATGTTAGTTGCACATCTGCCTATAGCCTGAATTGTAGCTGCAGCAAACTGTTTATCTTGGCTTTTCACATAAGTCTAAGGAAACAGGATTTTCATTAGTAAATACATAAGTCTTGTCAACCAAAGACTCACCCTATTATACTCATAAGACAGACATATTGTATAAATTCAATCTAGAAAGCTACACTGCACACTAGACGTTACACTTTTTCACCACATTGTCACTTTTAGAAGACATTTTCTTGCTGACTTTGGTCACTCATGGCCATGCAAACCTCCGATTTCAAGAAAGCTTGGGGCACGGGGCAATTATCCAAAACCAGTAATTAGTTTGTGTGCAAGGTTGGAGGAGTTGATGAGCTCTCTCTGAGAGGTTTCAGTTCATTTAACCAGGAGCATCTGTGAAACTATGAATAACCTACCTGCCTGAGAACCAGTACCTTTCAGAGAAATCCAGCCAGAGAACTGAAGCAATGAAAATAGATGTCATAAGCGAAGAGGAAAGAAAGAAAGGGCAGACATTGTTTCACAACATAGGCAGAACATCTTGCTGTTACATATACAGACATTGGACATAATACTATTTCATCAACATACTTACAGAAATGAGGTTTGCCAAAAAATGCTAATGGCCAAATATTGCTAAAATTAAGACCTATCTAGTGACTTGCAGTGTCAGTCAAGTTGGTAGAATCTCTTTTAAAGAATTTGGAATGATTGAGTTTGTCTCATCACTTTTTTTTTTGGTAGCTGGAAGGAGAGGGTGAAACAAAACATTGAAATTCCTTTCCACATATAAAAGGCTCCACTATCCATTATGATATGAGACAGTTTCATTTCCATTCCAAGAACATTTTATCCTGGAAAAGACTTTAACTTGAAAAATTTAAAACTAAGAATCTAGATGAAATATCCAATAATGGCAATTGGCCAACAGAGAGTGTTTCATATACGAAGAATACATTTTTTGCACAAACCTGAAATTCTCGAAGAAGAGTTGATATGTTGGCTTCATTTGCTAAATTTGTCAAGATTTCAAGCTACAAGAAAAAACCCAGATATTTTATCAAAAGCTAGAATAAAATATTATAAACAGTACCACACATACACTATATTTTTATTGTATATAAATAAAACATAATACTACTAAAAATACGACTTAGAATTCAAGAGTATACCAGATTTCAGTATAAACTGGTAGCAGCACTGCACTCAGGAGGAATATTCTCCTTGCAAGTACACGCAAGGTTTTCAGAGCAGGAATCGAGGGTTTAGTGATGCATTTTCTATGAGCTCTAGCTTTAGTGTTGTATTGCATAGCAAATGGGCTTGAAGTACTTCTGGCAGCATGGTTTCCAATGTTATACAACAGGCCTTAGCATATAAGAACCATGTGACACTAAGAAAAAATACTGTATGAACTGCAGCTGGGGAGAAATAAAGTGTCCATTATATTCAGATGAACTGCAATAAAAGACTTAAACTCAGGAAAGAAACAGTTGGATCTATAAGACTCCTCAGATCTTAGTCAACATCAACAACATCAGACCCTGAAAGCCCTCTTCTTTGCTCCTGGTGAACATGAGGATGATACACAACACTTGGCATATATTGTTAAGATCCTATGCTTCCAGACTTTTTTAACTTTGAAGAAGAAATAATTCCAATTCAATGTGAACGAGGTAAACTGAAGAAAAAGACAACTCTGTCTCTTTAAAGGGAAGTCACGCCTCAGAAATCTGTTGGTATTTTTTGAGTTGGATGCATACAGGCAAGGACATTTAATTGATACAGTCCATCTGCACTTCAGAAGCAATTTGATAAGACCTGTCATCTAAGGCTCTTAAAGATACATATCTAGCATAGCATACAAAGCAAGTGGATAAATGAAAGAGGGGAATAGGCAGGAAAACAAAGAGAGTATTTTACAGTACAGGAAGGCTATCAATGGAATCCCACAAGTATCTTTGTCAGTCTTTTGCTTTTCAACTCATATATGAACTATGGAAGTAATGAGAAGACAGGTGACAGTTTTCAGAGAAATGAAGACAAAGGCTAAGAAAAGCTGCATAAAAACTTCAAATATTAGGTGACTGGTTGATAAAATGGCAAAAAAACCTCAACACGGATAAATGTAAACTAATGTTCATAATTGGGGAAAAACTTTAACTTCACAGAAAATGATAGGCTCTCAGCTGATTACTACTAATTATAACTGAGAATTTGTGGTTAAAATAGGTAACCCCATGAAAATATAAGCTCAATGCTAAGCAGTGATCAAAAAAGCAAATTATGTTGAGAAAGATACAAAGACTAAAACAGAAATCTAAACAGTGCAGCAGATGAATTCCAGGGTGCTCCTACATCTTAAATGCTGCTATAGGTCTCGTCTTCCTATCTTAAAGCAGACAGGATGGAACTACAGAGGTAGGGGGTGGAGAAAAGCACAAGATTTTCTTATGTATGTGACAGTATAGGTTGTCCTAAATTCTTTAGCCACCAAGAAAGAACTGAGGCAATGAAAAGAAAAATGCAAATTGTACTCCTCCATTTCTTCACCATTGTATTATTAATTAATATGGGAATTTAAATATATCAACTTTCAATTATTTCAGGAGCGACTTTTCCTGGACAACTCTAAGTCTTACTAGTATTCCCAACGGTTTTCATAATCATTAAATATGGGGAAGATCTTTTTGCCTCCAACTGCCTGAAATTTACTTAGATTTCATGTCAGACTAATGAAAATATGATAGGTTGGGCATAGCCATCTTGGACTGCACCATTCTGCACATGTAATGAGGGTGCAACAGGGATGTAAAATGAAAATAAGGAAAAAAATAATGTTTCTTTTATAAACCTGTACCTTTCACTCCTAAACACAAGTGCCTGTGACAATCTAAAGCAAAACAAGAGAAAAGGCACATAATAGTAGACAATTTTTTAGCTATTGTTTTGTCAAGGATTTCACGTCCATTAAAGACTAAGAACAGAGAAAACAAGAAGACAGCCTAAACCATGTATTGAGATGTGGCCTTGAGGAAAGCCTAAAGCACTTTGCATGTCAAATGCTGACTTCAAAGGGAATTTGGGACTCGAACACTGTCCCATTTCGTTCTGGGAAACAGATTTAAACTCTTTTTAAGCTAACAGTATCAAAGACTGTCTGATTTCATTTCTCTTCATTTGAGAAGATTCTTCCTCCCATGAAAACAAACTCTAAATGTTTGAAAGGCTGGTCAGATAAAAATAGTAATGCTCTGTATCACTGAAAGGTACCAAAAGCTGTAGTGGAAAACAGCCCATCTGCCATCTACAACATGGTAACAAGAGAACTTTCAGATAGCCTGACGAGCCTGAAGGACACTTGTAGACTTAACTAAAAGCCACAACTCTACACTTCTCAGTGAAAAAAAGGAACAGCACACAATGATGTGTGTCATATCAGTGCAAGAAAATTTCACCTTCATGTTGCAAACAGATTTGTCCAGCAGTATATAGACAAATTAGCCTTTAAACTCACCTTCAATGTTTTGATCATTGTTGGATCAGTTGATCTAACATAGAAACTCTTCAGAAAAGGTTCAAACATGCCCTGAAAAGCAGAACATATTTAAGTAGCTTGCCTGTGTTTCATACGAAATGAGATTTAGGAAAATTTAAACAGGGTATACCTTTCTCTGAATTGACATACCTTTCTTTGAATTGACATAGTAGCAATATTTTGCAGAACAATATACTGCACCTCCCTAGAATTTGAAAAGAAGAATAAGAGTTATTCTGCATAATTACAGACACATAGAATAATGCAGCATGGCAAAGAAAGTCCAGTTCTGTTTGAATCCAAAGTTACTTATACATTTGACTTGGCACAAACATAGAGGGAAAAAGCTTACTGCCAGCTGCTACAAGTTCATCATCTGCTTCACAGGAAGACGCATGATGAAAACAGGCTCTCATTTTTAAAAACTTCAATATGCAAAAAAAATCACTGTCACCAGTGCGATGGTGCAATACTTCTTGTAGGCCTCGGGTCTTTGTTTAAACTGAAAATTTATAGAATCAGAATCATTTAGGTTGGAAAAGACCTTTAAGATCAATGAGTCCAACCGTCAACCATGCCCACTAAACCATGTCCTGAAGTGTCTTGTCTATGTGCTTTTTGAATATGTCCAGGGATGGTGACTCAAGCACTTCCCTGGGCAGCCTGTTCCAATGCCTGACAACCCTTCCAGTAGAGAAATTTTTCCTAATATCCAATCCAAACCTCCCCTGCCACAACTTGAGGCCATTTCCTCTCGTCCTACCTCCAGCCACCCGACAGAAGAGACCAGCACCCACCTCACTACAACCCCCCTTCAGGTAGCTGTAGAGAGTTATGAGGTCTCCCCTCAGCCTCCTCTTCTCCAGACTAAACAGCCCCAGCTCCCTCAGCCGCTCCTCATCAGACTGGTGCTCCAGGCCCCTCACCAGCTTGGTTGCCCTTCTCTGGACACGCTCCAGCACCTCCATGCCTTTCTTGTAGTGAGGGGCCCGAAACTGAACACAGTATTCGACGTGCTAATTACTGCATATTTGTGTGAAGAGGGCAAGGCAAGACAGTCCAACAAACTCCAGATGAGCTTCCCATGCATAGGTTCTGATGTACAATGCAAGCACGACCTCTGAGCTGCAGCCCATACCAAAGGCCCAAGAGGTCCCCAAAAGGACACCCTGTGGGTCCACTCTCCCACCTATGCCCTGTAGCATTTGGTCCCAAACCCCGCTGGGATGAGCTGGGCCAGGAGGACAGCCTATGCCTGACCCCAGCATCGCACAGGCTTAGAGGTTCCTCTGATATTTTCTTCCCATGCAGTTGCCTGCAGGCTTCGATGTTGCCAAGTGTCCTGACAAACATGAAGAATTACTTACGTTGCTTGAAAACATCCAAGGATCTCTTCAGCGTGCTGAAAAACACAGACAGAGCATTAAAAAGAGTGGGAAGCCACCGCCAGGCACAGGCATCAGCAGAGCACCCTTCCCAAACCAGGTAGCAAGGCCCTCACTTAATGCCAGCCAAAGCAGCTCGAAGCAGGTTTATTCACCCTCTTTACACCTCCAGCTTTTTCCCTCTCGGCAAGTATAACACAGCTCGCTTTGTCTGAGATCTACTTTACATCTTCCTGAATATTGGATGCTATTAAAAATTCTGAGTTTTGTAACAAATATTTCATGCAACGTCCTAAAAGTATCATTTCAGACATATGAACACCTTCTACATGGTGCATTGGCCAGTGGCTGGAAATGTAGGGAACTTTTCTCCCTATTAACATTGTACAGTAAAGATTTCAGAAACGTTTTATGTGACACCTCAATATAAAACTGTAAATAAATGATCAGAGAATATCAGACCAGGCATGTATAAAATACAGAAACAAAGCAGGAAGCAGATGGTGCCAGGGGTTACTGGGGAAATGGAGACCCACTCATGTAGCTAACCACAGCAGCCACAGCAACGCTGCAGGGTGGTAGCATGCTGGGCTTTGAAGATTTGTTTGGTCTGAGTCAAGGAAGTACCTGTACTTCCCTCTGGCCAGAAAAACAAGGTTTCATGATCCTCGGCCCTCTGCTGAACCACTAGCCCACATCTCGTCTGAGCATCTGCGATGCTTTGGTTAGTCTACAGTTGGTGGGAACTTGGTGGAGTCCAACTCATTTTTTGGCAAAGGCCAACCCAACTATGCACTGTTCATTCACAAGACCAATTTCAGATCATCTTCTGGTAGCATCCCAATCACAGTACAACACTGCTTTATCTCTCACAGCCTCCTTCCTTCTCCTCCTCCTTCATTGCTCCAAGTAAGGACAACCATAAAAGCAAAAGACACACAGGACTATGAACTTACTTCAGCTCACTCTGCCCACAGGGCTTCTTCTTCGACAAGTTAATGAGCTCTTTGCCATACTTTTCTTCTATAATTGCTCTGTTGAGGAAAGAGAGAAATGAGAGGAAGTTCTTATTTCAGAAACTGATACGTGTTTGCAGCAGAGGCCAAAACCCGCTCTTAACACCCTCCCTACCTTCTGACCTGCTGCAAACCAACTGTGGATGGTTGGCTGAAGGAAGACTGCTGTTTGCAGTTACCCAACAGCCCTTCTAGTGAAAAAGCTTTGGTTTGTTGTGTCTGTGGTCCCGATGCGTTGCTCTCCCCATCTCCCCATGGCCAATGGGTGCAAGGACCACCTCTGCAGGAGACGGAGGACTAAGCAGCCAGTGCAGCCGATGGCTAGATGTAGGCAGGTGAGTCACCCACGTAGCTTTTAGCTCAGTGTCCTACGGGAACAAGGCTTGTGCGATCACACGTTTTCAGTCCATCCACGCAAAGTAGTTCTGAAGCTGATTTGACTGATTAAAACCAAATGTGACAGAAGGGAGTCGGCACCTCGAAGACGACTCAGACACCACACACGTACCCCAAAGCTCAGCTGGGCCATCTCAGCTTTTCTGGACTTTTTAAAATGAGGCAATAGGTACACTTTCCTGCCGGCCTCTGGTCCTTAGGGAAAACACCTGAAGAGGCCACATCTTGTAAGGTAACATAAATAACACCTCTGAGGGATTGTGTTGTCCTTCCCTCTTGGAAGAAAGAGGGAGGGGGGAAAGAAAGCCTGTGTGTTGCAGTCTAAGAACAACCAGTGCTCTGCAGGTGCTTTGAACTCTGTACAAACAACCAGGGCTGGACTTGCTTGGTCAACTGTAGGTATCTCCATCTGGGCAAGCCACCCCAGCTGTCTGCAGTCAGTGGAGAGAAACAAGTACTGCTAGAGGCTTGGATTAGAAGGTCTACTGGATGAAATAAATAGCTTCCTAAAATGCCTGTATCTCTAACACAGAGGCAGATGCCTATGTTGTTGATTTCTAGAGTTTGGCAGTTGGGTTCACCTCAC
Source organism: Aviceda cuculoides (assembly GCA_035590195.1). Lineage (NCBI taxonomy): Eukaryota > Metazoa > Chordata > Aves > Accipitriformes > Accipitridae > Aviceda > Aviceda cuculoides. The sequence continues at coordinate 56,764,865 of JAVJGG010000074.1, forward strand.
TTAACTCTTTAAAAACTCCAAAAGCTTGTAGGGAAATGGAAAAAATAAAGATTATGAATTAATTTTTTTCCTCTATCTATCAATATTCCCATGAACTTCCTTCTGAGACAAAGCATCAAATCCAACAGGCATGTTCCATAGCTGGGACCATGTAACAGCTGTGTTGTACATGGAGAACTGGGGCATGTTCAGAGAGGGGTACCAGTAGCCATTCCAGGTCCAGCCTCTAATCTCCTCCTGGCTAGACACATCAGTGGGAACCTACACCTCCTTCAACAGCAAAGAGGAACAGGGCACTGAGTGTGGAGGAGGCTTTTTGTACTCTCTCCATCGTCACAGATGAGTGGGACACGGTTCTTAGGGTTCAGCGGATGGTTCCTCGGGCAGCTGGAAAGCCCAGATTTTCCTGGGACATGGGATTACAGCCTAGACAGATGCAGGTGTATTACACACTCCTAACTGCAGGTTCTCCTCCTCTTCCTCCCCATTACATTTGCTCCAGGCTGTTTTGTACCAAGTGTTACATTCAGAGGTTTGTTTTCTCCAGTTCTCAATACCAAAATAACATTAATACAGGGTTGTTCTGCAGCACTTTTCATATTTAGCCATTGCTAACCAAGCGAACCACGAAGTCAAAATACATGGCCAGACCACCTCAGTTGTGCCTTTTTAGCCACAGAACCTCTACTTAGGTCATATCCTCTGATTAAGAAACATGCTATCTAATGCTACTACTTCTTTTTAACACAAAATCTGTGGGCTGTCCGTGATGTACAAAGATAAATTCAGTACAAAGCCATGCCTCTCCTATGCCAAGGTCTTCACCTGATCTTCTGCAAGCTGAACTTCATGGGAGAGAGTGTGGCCTGGGCAGGCAACCAAAAGCTGCAAACACATCAGTACAGAAGTCTGGCAACATGTAAGACCGGATCATTAAACTGCTACTGATTCCTCTTTCTTTTTACCAGGCAGTTCAAAATGTGAGCATCAAGCTCTGGGCACCATCACTGCCTCACAACTGAGGATTCCTGGGCATGGACTTCCTACCACAGCACCAGCTGTTCAAGGAAAGGAAGGTGTAAGAAAACAAGTTCCTCATCAGTCAAAAATCAAAGGTATTCTAACATAGTGGACAGCTAAATGTGACACAAACCAAACTGGGAATACAAGGAGGAGAAATAGTGCCACCACCTCACTTCCCAGGTTCAACCCAACCCATTTTCAGAGGCAGCTTCATACCTTTCCTTCAGAAAGTCTTCAAACTCCTTGCAGTTCTTCCTGCCATCATTCAGATGTTGAATGATGCTGTCGTAGCCAACTGTGCTCGTCAGATCTGTACTCTGCAAACAGAAGAACAGCAGTCATATCCTTGTCAGTGCAGTCCACGGCCACTGCCACCTCCAGCAGCATTTGCACAAGCAATGGCTTAGCTGGGAGCAAGTGGCAAGTGCCTCTTTATGAAATAAGATTTTTTTTTTTTTAGGGGTGAGACAGGCTTCAAAATGAGAACAATGGTGGCAATGTGGGACAAGGCACTTCCATAAATTTCAGAAAAGAGAAGAGCTCACTCCTACCACATCCTATTTGCTCCCCCCTCACCTAAGCACAGCTGGCCCCACAGCACATGGAATCTCCTCCTAGGAGCTTAGCTGTCAGCTCTAACTTAATGAAATCAAACACCACAAACCCTCCAAGTCCCTAGATATAGCCCATCTTACTACTGTTCCTCCCACTTTCTGCAGACATGGAGATGGATCTTGATTAGGGTTGACTTGCACTATTCTGGGCATCACCCTCATGTCTGGCTGTAGGAGCCTACATCTGGGCTGGAGGTGAATTTATGAGACCTTTCTGCACAGGATCACTGAGCTATGGGCTTTTCTTGCTGCCCTTACAGTAAGATATGGATGCACCCAACGACTGGTACTGCAACAGCCTTCTCTTTGGCCTTGCAAAAAGCAACACTGTCCCACACATCCATTCAAAACACCACTGTAAAGATCATTTCCCTAAGGTCGTCCCCCACCATTGCTGTATGCCCTTCAACACATCACGCAGGGCTAGCTTCTTCACTCCCCGCAAAACATCACAGCCATGGAGAGGTCCTGCCTCCACCACCCATGGGGCCAAGTCCCATCTTCCAACCCAGGGCTCTCAGCCCTGCAGTGCCACTCACACTTCCCATAGAATTCTGAAGGATCAGTGCTTTCCTTCAAATTACTTCTTGAAAACATATATTGTACTGATGCTTATTAAAAAAAAAAAAAAAAAAAAGAAAGATACATGCAGCAATGATGTATGTGGGCTCGGACAAAGGTTGACTAACTCTCCTCCATTCTTTCCTCATAGCCATGCCTGGAATCACCTTGGGACAAAAAATGGGGTTTTGCCCTATGACTGTTGAAGATTTACCACCCTGAAGACCACTTAGGAGCAGGGCTGCTAAGTGCTATGGTGTCGTGGTTTAACCCCAGCCAGCAACTAAGCACCACGCAGCCGCTCACTCACTCCCCCCCCGCAGTGGGATGG